>JALGQZ010000008.1:17785865-18985865 GCA_023105745.1 Austropuccinia psidii | reverse complement strand
TGTAAAAACCATGGTAGAGCCCTGTCTTTGTAAGAATTGAATTCAGCATATTAAAAGTCTGTTTACAATTTAAATCTCCAAGTATCATTGGCCCACTTATTAATGATTTGGCTTTTCCACCAAGTCCAGCTTTGGTGTCCATGTGTGTGTATGTAAGCTTGATATAACATCTATGAGCTGATTTGGGGAACAAGGTTTTAAATCTTTCTGTTAACAACCTGTCTGGTAGTTAAAAGTCTTCTTTGATCATTTCAATACCTCTGATGAATTCCATATGTTCATATTCTCCTTCACCACTGAAGTGAGGCCATTCTTTGAGTTTTAGTACTTCTTTGAAAAGTGATTTTCCCATTGATGGTTCCAAGTTATGGAAAGAAGTGGAAAATTCATTCTTCATTTGTGATTTTATTACATCAAATACATATGGGTTGGAATTTCTTATTCCTTCACTTTGATTCAGAGGTGTAGATACTCTTGGTAAGGTGTGCATTGATTGTTCAATTTCATTTCTTTTACTGGTATTAAACCCTTTGGAATTTCTGACTTCATGTGGAAAGACTTGTATTAAATTGATTGACTCCATTTTATAAATGTCTTCTTTAATTGTCATTTATTTCCATAATTCTGTTTGTCTATCATTATCATGAATTATTTGATTCAATTTCATTGTTGATTTTGATAATTCTTCTTTTGAAGTATCAAAAAACCTTTTCCAAGGCAACGGTATGTGTCTTTACTTCAGTAAATGAGTTTAAACTATCATCAAGGACTTTCTTATTGTCTGCTTTGATAATAATTATGGATTGATTAGTTCTTTTTTCAATTATTTCATTGATATTGAATCTAGAATATTTATACATTAATTAATTTAAAATGAAAGATTTTTCACTTATCTTATTTTCAAATGAATTGTCACTATTTGAGGTTTTATTTTTTTTAAAAATTTCTCAAAACACATGTGTTTCATTTATTTGGCTTACAATCAGGTCATTTGTCTTAATATTGTTACAAATACTTGGATTTTTTATCAGAAATATGACATTTTACATCATTTATGGCTATATACAAGACTAAAATTCCATCCAAAATCTCAGAAATAGTTTCTGATATTTTAATATTGCTTCCTCTCTCTTCTGAATTACAATCATGGTTCTTCCCATCTGAAACACATTTTACATGACATCCTGTAGCTTTGGCTGTATGGGTTTGTGGCTGGTGCTTTGTCTTTACCCTTGTTCTGAGTTTGTGGCTGCTTTCTCATGTTGGAATTGCTGTTTCTGGCCATTGGGGCTGGTTTTGGCACCTTTTTGGGTGGTGGAGGGCTGTTTTCCCTTCACTATTCTGTTAAAAAAATAATGTTCTTGTTTTCCATCAATTGATGCCATCCATTCAGTAACTTGCAAGTATTGGGATGGACCAGGAATTTTCTCACAGTAAGGTAAGAGTTCATGCAGTTTTTCCACAGGTCTGCCAGCATTTGATACTCTTTGTGCTGAAGTGCATTGTTGTATGCTTTCTGGCTGGCTTTCTATAGGTCCACTGAGGCTTTATGTGGCAGTTTCAGCTCTATTTGAAGGTAAAACAGTGTTATCAGATTAAAAATGGCATAAATTGTTAGTTTGTATTTCATTTACTGCCCCTTGTCCTTCTTTAGCTGATTGGCTTCTGCCATAGTAATGTCTATAACCTTTTTGGGAGCTTTTTGAGGGGTTATAGCTTGCTCCTTATCTGGGTGAAGGCATAATTATAAGTAAAAAAGCTCAAAAATAGTATCTTTACATCAAAAGCTTACTATTGGACAAATTCGTTGCTTTTTGGAGTGATTTGTAATATACAAATTGATCAATTTAGAAGAAATTGGCTCTGCTTGATTATTCTGAGTTATAATAACAGGGCTATTATGGTCAGAATTAACAGTAATTTCAAGAATAATGCCAGTTGCTGTTGATTCTGTTTTAATAATTTCTTTTCTTACCAGGCTTTCAGACAATAAAAATAAATGAAAAAATAAATTATTTAAGTACAAAAAGGTTTTTTAAATGAGAAATGAAAAAATCCTCACTTATAATATGAAAAAAGTTTCATTTTTCATGATTTCTTTAATTATAACTATTTTTTATGGATTTTGAAATTTTTCAGTATAAGAAAAAAGATTAAAAAAATGTAAAAAATATATTTCTGGTAAAAGATCACACTTTAATTTCAAATCAAGTACTTTTCCTGTCCTCAAACTTTGCATAAGGTAAAATTTAATTAAAAATAGTAAATTTCAAAATTTTTTAAAGAAAAAACACCAAATATATTTTCTTTGACTTTGTTAGTATAAAACAATAATATTATAAATATTTACTTTTTACCAACAATAATCTACAAGAAATATTAATAGCTACAAAAGAAATTTCAATGGGAATTAATTGAGCAAAAAACTGCAGGAAATGAATATAGGAAGAGAGTCTTTAAGAAAGATAGTAAAGAGAAAACATGCCTGAAAGTGGCCAGAGTGAATTTCAAAACAAAGTGACAAAGCTAACAGTGATGAAAGATGCTTTAATTAACTTTTGGGGTAGCTCAAGGGTAAAAATGCTTCTAAAATTTACAAAAATTGATTGCAATTATTCTTAACATGGTTAAAAATATTGAAATGATTAAAAAATGGCAGTTTGAATCTCTTATTTATCAGCTTAACAGTGTTTAAAATAATTATAAAAAGGAAAAGATTCCTACATGAAGAGAAAAGTGGGGAAAAGAAGACATTCTTTTATAGTCACCAATTTTCTTACTAAAAAAGTAAAATTTTCTTTAATCAGTTGTGAGAAACACTCTGACAACAGAAAAGCCAGTTATGGCATCATTGAACCCCTGGTTTAGACCAAAAAATGGCTGGTTTTAGCCATTATTGTCCCTTTGACCAGCCATTGCAATAGTAATACCTGCTTTAAAGCCTTCAAAACACTTCAAAATGTGTGTAAGAGACCCCAAATCTAGCTAAAACTGTTTCTACTAAGATTGTTTTAGCTCAAGGGTAGTTTTACCCTCTTGGCAATAGTTAAAACTGTCCTTGTTGTTATCAAAACCTCATCTTCAAATGAGTCACAGACCCCATGACTCAAATTCAGGCCAAAGGTAATAAAATTTTGCCTGAATTTTGACATCCCAAGCCTTTCAGAAAGGAATTTGGGGGAGTAGAGCCAAGATTCCTTCCCCCCCCAAAATTAATCTTTCCCGTTTATTTTTCCTTTAATTCCTCATCATGTACTATACAAGAAATTTTAAATATGCAATTCAATTGATAAATCAAAGTACACAACTTTAATTATTGATTCTTCATATGTTGATCCAAGTACACTTATGTGATACATGCACACATTTTGACATTTCAATCAAAAATACTTCAATTCCCCATAACTTCTAAACTACACAACACACCTCAATTTTAACACAAAAACTGATGGCTAAAGCCTCATGTGGTGTGGATTAAATTAAGGCTTTGAGGATTTTCATATTTTCATACACAAAATACCAAAAAATTAACTTAAGATTATTTAGAGTTGAGTTACAGAATTTTTTACTCAGAGTTAACCCCACCTGACCTTTTATGAGGAATCAAATGGTGAAATAGTTTTCATAATTGTATATTTTTGAAAGGAAGTTATGATTGTTTTTATTCACTCTTTTTGAAGAATATTTTAGCTTTAATAATTTTGGTGAAGATTCATTTTTAGTTAATTTTTTCAAGTAAAATAGTATTTTCAAAATTTTAATTTTGTATATAAATTTCACATTCATATATCAATTTTTGCTGGTATATGATAAATTTATTTATAATCAGCACATAGTTTTGTTCTTTGTGGTCTTTTGGGTATATAAAATTACCTCTAAGGCTCACAGAAGCCCATGATTTCGGGATTATTTTTTGGTGGGACAAGTGAAGGCCAAAAAATGTGTTTTTTTCCAATATTTCTGTTTATGTTTGTAATATGAATGTTTTTAAGTACAAAAGATCCATATTCTTTGATAAAAAGTGACTGAGGAGGGGGAGATTTGGCATACAATTTATGTAAAAGACATTCAATTTGAATGAACCTCTAAAATGGTGGGTTTTTCCTGAGAGGGGGAGGAAGATTAGACAAAAATAACATCTTGTATTACTTATATTTATCTTTCAACCCTAGCTCTTGTGGTTGGGAATTTCATTCCCAACCCACAGCCATGGGGGACAAGGAAAGCTTTACAAATGATGATATCCAATGGAGAAAAATGAAAGCAGCTATCCAAAAAAAGATGAAAATTGGTGTATTGTAATTTGGAGGACAGATATAAGGGAAAAAAAAGAGAGATTTGAGTGTGGAATAAAACAAAACTGGTCTTTGATACTTATTTGTAATTGGATCCCCCATGTCAGGCATGGGAATCCACTTTCCCTTTAGGGCCTGGCCAAAATCTTCATACCACTCCATTCTGTGCAAATAAGAGGATACTGAGGGTAAAAAAGTATTCATGACTCAATAAAGGTCCTTTTTTTAATTTGCTTGGCCAAGTCACCTCTAAAATAAGCCCATTGATCTTCAGTCTTGTGAATGTAATGAGATACTACTCTGTAGCCACATCTTACATCACCATAGACATTTATGGACTTGGAGGTGTATTTCAAAATGTATTTTGGCAAATCTTCTGGGACAGGTGCTTAAAAGAATTGGGTCAAAATATTTTTTAAATATCAAAATAAACAAAAAAATTTACAATGAAATGAATCAACAACTCACAAAGAGCTTGGAGAACTCATCACTTGTTTGGTAGTGTCAGCCTGTGACTCAAAAACAGAGCACAAGCATGACAGTAAAATACCATAAACCAATGGTAAAGCCAAGATACCACCAGAACATGGAGCTGAGCAAGATAAGCTCAAAAAGTATGAAAAGAAAGAGGAAACCAACCACTTTCCAAATACACAAGTACCACCATCATAGGACAAGGAATAACAAAGTTATTTATGAGAATAAACCTTATTTTTCACCTCTAATCTGAAATCCAGAGGAAGAGACTTAACCTCATCAAATAGGTATTCAAATTGAAGCTCTACATAAGGGCTATTCAATGGTACTAGCCAAAGTGAGCTAGCATCAAAATTACAAGAGCTATGTCCAAAATAAGGTCAAATAAGGGTGAATAAAATATTCACCTCTCATCTAAATTCTACAGTTTTAGTGTGAGATACCAGAAGTGGGGTACTTTTGTAAAGAGCACAATCAGGGCTATCTGATGGTGCCTTTCATTTATTCATATCTGATCTAGCACAAAGGGTATGGAGCAAATAAGCTCCATACAGATATTGAGAAAATCATATGTATGGATAACAAAACTTGTACATGGCATAACTTTGCCATATTTAATGTTACCCGTACCAAATGAGGCAGAATTGTGTATATCTCATCCAGGGCTACACACCCAGCCAATGTTGAGCTCAATATCTCAAAAACTGACAAAGGCATAGCAGGTTTAAGGTTAAAATCCCACAATTGGGCCAATACACCTTTACTGTGGGATAATATCCCATAACCATGATTATGAGGTTTCAAATACACAAAGAAGCATGTTTATACTTCAATACCTCATAGCTCATTAAATACTGGGGTCCCATACAGGTTCTGTACAGAATTCTATGCATCATACATGTCAGAAGAGGGCTGTGTGGTCCCCAAATGGAGAATTTCACCCTGTATTGGTGGAAACCGCCCAGATGTGGTTTCAGAACCACATCTGAGCCCAATACAGGTAATATAGGCATTGTGGAAATCACAAGCCAGTACCCAGAAGTGAAAAACTCTTCACTTCCTCTCCATGGATGGTCTAGAGGGCCATTCCACCCCACTTTAGGATAAAAGGAGGCCTTTTCTCCACCAGAAAAGGTTTCCTCATCCTGCTCTTGAATTCCTACATAGTACAACTGTCCAAAACAGTTATACTCTTTGAAAATAATCAGGTATAATTCTAATCTTAAGTATTGTAGTAGTTATTATTGTAGCTTAACAGATATATATTGCACCCAGGTCTTTCAGAAGCACTCACCACCACTAAAATCCTTTAGTAAAGCCCTGAAATACTAATATAAACCTTTTTTAATTAATTTTATCTGTGTCACAGTCACAGTTAGAGCTGTATATACTATTTTATTTACTCCATAATAGACTCAGCCTGACATTTTGGGGGCCTGGCCATGTTTTTTGATCTTTTGGACCTTTTTCACATAAAAAGGGAGTTTTTTCTCTTATATTTTCAATTTCTGACATTATTGTTTCTCTTTTTAGGCGTGAAATTATCAAAAAAGAATATAATATATATATTATTATGAATTTTTTGAATGGTATATCATTATATACCACTGTGTTTTTTATTTTGATTGCTTATTTCACATAGTTGATTATAATATAATCACCATTATACTTATTTTTGGTGTGTTTTACATATTAAAACACTTAGAGGCCATAAATACAGTTCTTTTTCAATTAAAAAGAGCACCTCTATTTCTGTAAATAACAGCATTAGAGGTGTGGTTGGGCATATTGATAGTTTCAATTACCCTTTACATAACCACTTCTGAGATTACACTTGTTAATTACAAGTTAATCTGTGAGATAGTGCTATAGAAACAGTATACCAGAAATCCAAAAAGCTGTATTTTTGATGTGTAATTGATAATTTCAATTACACCATCATAATACAAGGGTATAATATAGGAATATATTTACCAGGAGGCCATTCTTAGACATGCAAATAGCATTTTAAGAAGTCTTAACTGACATAAGCCATTCTTTTCCTCTTTGATTCAGTTGAAGAGAACTTCATACCACTTGAAACCCAGTCACAAGGCAGTACACCTGTGATATCTTCAGAACCAGAAAGCAGCAAGGGCAAATGAAAGAGGCACAGTGAAAGCCTCATAACAGCAAAGAAGTGGAAACCAATTGCCACTCAGAGGAGTAGAAAACCACAAAACTCTGCATAAATACAAGTTGAACCAACCTTGATAACTTTTACAGGGAAAGTTACCATAATTAACCTAGTTGTAACCTCTAAAGGCAAATTTCCAAAAGAAGTAGACAATAAATTTGTACAAGGCACAGTCAAAGGTAAATACCCTAAGAGAATTAAGTTTTTGACTTCTTGCAAACACTGATATGTCACCTGTACACCTCAGAAACCAGCCAGAGGAAAGAGAAAGTTTGTCCAGAACCAGAAGACCCGGAAGAGGACGCCTTGGAAACAGTGCTGGATGGCAAGACACTGAGGGAAATCATACCCACTCTGCCATTAACCTTACAATTCAACAGAAATATCAAACCAGAGGATTGGAAGGATATGGATCAAGCTCTTCAGCTCCACCAACTCCTCAAATATCTTTTCTAATGGAGCATGGACAACAAGAGGTTCAACCTAGAATCACACTGGGAAGAACTTGGAGCAAGTTTCCAGAAGATATTTCTCAGAGAGATACCCTTCAAAGAACTTATGGAGATCACCAAAGGATGGAATCCCACCAGGCAGCTCAGACTCCTGGAGGAGAGGGCAACCAGGATAAGGGACAATCAAGCCACTATCCAAGCTATAAAGGAACAGCTGAACCAGACAGGGCCTACTCTGATTCCTTCAGGCCCACAAGGATTAGACCAATACAGCTCTCCAGTGGGTTCACACCATTCAGGCACCAGCAGATCAGTGGCCAAGAGTCACCATTATTCACAATCCCAGGTAGCTTCCAGCAGATGACAAGGATACAAGGGCAAAAACAAGAAATCTTTCAGCCAAAGGCAGAAAGAGTCAGACCCAATGATCCAGAAGCTGTTGGAATTGGTGAAAGAAGTACACAAGAACCAGAAATAGTTTTAAATAGTTCTAGAATAAGTAGCCCCAACAATAGAAATATTACCCCCACTCAGAATGAACACAGTGTTGTTACACCTGAGAGTAACATAAACAGTGATGCACTGTGGTTACAAATGTCCCAATTTTCAGAGAAAACTCAAAAACAGTTTTAAGAACTCTAAGAAAGCCATTAGAGGATGAAAACATTAGCAGCCTCCATGGAAATTTTTTTTAACACTCTTCAAGAAGGCCATGCTCAATTGAGAAAAGCTTCTGAAGAAACAAATAAAAGAATAAATCAAGTTTTTGAAGAACAGCACCACTGCAAAAGGGACAGGGATTTTTCTGGATCAAGATATAAACAAATTGTTCAATGTCTACCAAAATATGAAGCCCCAACCACAAGGCCATATTTTGGATGTTCCATACCACCAAGAAGACATCAAACCAGCAGCCTTATTGGTGAATAAGGCAAGGTCTCCATCTCAATACCAGAATGGAGACAATATGTCTTATTCTGAGAAGGAAGTCTCAAAACAGCTTCCAGAGGACTCAAGCTGGACTGAATTCTCTGGCACAGGAGAATATGATCACATGGAGCTCATTGACTATATTGATGGACTATTCATAGATGTATCAAGCATACCAGATTACTGGATCACTGCTAAATTGAATACAGAATTTAAATTTCATGATAGTATTTGGTACACAGAAATGAAGGAACTCCATGTCAGAAGAAGCTGTCCATGGTTTAAGAGTCAGATGATCCAAAGGTACAGCAATGGTACTTGGATATGGCAAAAGACCATGTCATTTGAAAATGACAAGTACTCTGTGGACAAAGATCCATATGAGTGGTGTATTAGGCAGTCTAAAAGACTTAAAGCCACTGCTCCTCAAATGAATATTCAGATGAGGAACCACAAACTCCTAACACAAATGCCAGGGGAACTAGAACATGCAGTAAAATGCATATGCAATCAAAGTTTCACTCTAGATGATATTGCAAACACCTTTCAAGATGTAAGGAAAAGAGAAAATATAGGGAAATATTACCAATTTAGAAGCAGTAGTCTCAAAGAGAAACAACCTTTCATTGTGGACTTCAAAGGCAAACCCAAAGAAAAAATGGCAGAAGTGACCAAGAAGAAAAATAATTGTCACAACTGTGGTTCAACGGACCACTATTCCAATAACTGTCTAAAGGTAAAGAAGAAAGTCCCAGAGAAAGAATCCCCAACAGAGGATTCTGAATTAGACTCTATGGGTGATGCCATCAGAGAAGATTCTGATGATGACCAAGACCCAAGAGAAGAATTTCTAGTGGAGTACCAAGTGGAAACACAAATAGAAATTCAGGACATACAGTGAGAGGAAGGCATGCCACAAGATACTGCAAATAAGAACTTGTGTAAACACACACAAGAGGCACAGACATTCCTAGTTACACCAACTGAAGGAATGGCATATATACATGGGACAGCCACAAAGATGACTGTTTTCATAGACAATGCTCAACACCCATTGATAATTGACAGTGGAGCACACTGCTCAATAGTGGCCAGAAATTATCTGGATCATCACTTCCCAAATTGGGAGAAACAGCTCTTGCAAACCAAGGCAAAGAAATTCAGAAGTGCATCAGGGAAGATGACTTCCATTGGGACAATTATCAAAGAGATAATTATACCCCATAGGAAAGGTAATATCAGACTCAACCAAGAGTTTGTTGTGCTTGAAGATGCCCACATCCAAGGGTTTTTACTGGGGACAGACTACCAGAGGATGTATGGCATTGATATTTACAATGGTAGAAACAGGAATATTACCATTGCTAAAAACAAGGAAAAGAAATTTTAACTTGATATATACCAAATATCTACCAATAAACCTCTGGAAGAACTACTGAATGAATTCAGAGAGGGCCAATTCAGAACTGCCCTCACCAGTAGACGGAAACTTAGTTTACAGAAATTGCTGAGAAAAAATAGACCAGCATGTGCCATTGGTGAAGAGCCCTTAGGAAAAATAAGAGGCCATGATATAGAACTATAATTAGATGTGGAAAGACCCTATCCACCCATGCTAAGAAGAACTCCATACCCAGAAAGTCTGGAAACTAGGAAGGAAATTGAGAAACACATAAATGAGCTCCTAGAAATGGATTTAATCAGGAAGATAGGTCACAATGATATAGTGGAAATCACCACTCCTGTCCTTATCACCTGGCATGATGGAAAAGCTAGGTTGTGTGGGGATTTCAGAGCTCTGAATAACTACACAAAAGCTGAAATGTACCCTATAGCAAGGATAACTCATGCCCTAGACAAGCTTGCAAAAGCCAAATATATAACCAAAATGAATTGTATGAAAGGCTTTCACCAGAATGGAGGTAAACCAAACTCCATGAAGCTACTCAGAATCATATGCCATATGGGTATATATGAGTACACCAGGATGCCATTTGACATCAAAAATGCACCATCCCACTTCCAAAGGATGATGGACACAAAATTTCAACAAGAAATATTGCAAGGATGGATTGTAGTATATATTGATGACATCATTATATACTCAGAGAGATGGGAAGACCATTTGCAGTACATAGACGGAGTACTAAGTAAATGCACACCCATCAATGTGGAAATTTCACTCAAGAAGTGCAATTTTGACCAAAAAGAATTACTGGCACTGGGACACAAAGTCTCAGGTCTTAGTCTGGACTTAGACCAGAATGAAGTAGCAGCCATACTGCAAAAACTAGTACCAAGGAACATCAAAGAGATGCAATCTTTCCTTGGACTTGCTAGCTATTACAGAAAACACATCAAAAATCTTTCCCACATAACTAGTAGTCCATACAAGTTATTTTCAAAAGATGTAGTTTTTGAAATTTCCAAAGAGACAAGGGATGTATATGAGAAGATCAAACATGAACTAAATAATTCACCTGTTCTCATCTCACCTGACTTTGAGCTACCATTTAAGTTATATATAGATGCAGCCTGTAGCCAAGGCTTAGGGGCAGCCCTTCACCAGAGACAAATTGTAGATGGTAAACCAAGAGAGGGAGTAATATGTTACATCTCTAGGAAACTGAAAGATTCAAAAGCCAGGTATGGGGCCACCCAGACTGAATGTCTATGCTTAGTCTGGGCTCTAGAGAAACTCCACTATTATTTGGAAGGTGCAGTCTTTGAAGTCTACACAGAATGCACATCCTTGAAGTCTTTATTGAACATGAAGAATACCAATAGACAAATTTTGAGGTGGCAAATAGCCATCCAGGAGTATAGAGGCAATATGACCATC
The DNA here is from genome assembly GCA_023105745.1 of Austropuccinia psidii. Classification (NCBI taxonomy): domain Eukaryota; kingdom Fungi; phylum Basidiomycota; class Pucciniomycetes; order Pucciniales; family Sphaerophragmiaceae; genus Austropuccinia; species Austropuccinia psidii. Next base: position 18,974,693 of record JALGQZ010000008.1, on the reverse strand, counting down.
ATATACAAGGAGGGAGAAAGCCACATCAATGCAGATGGCCTCAGCAGATGGCCACTGGATAATGTCAAAAGCAACCCATCTTATGACCCTGAAGTAGAAGCCAAAATTCCTATGCACTTCATGGAAATAGATAGGAGGAAGAACTTCAGATTTTCTGAATAGGAACCAGGAAGAGGTACCCCAGACAGTGGAGACACTGATTCAGAATGAACAGAAACTCCCATATTTGGAATGAGTTCCTCAGAACTGCATAATGAGCTCTTCAGTGCAGTAATGAAGACCTATGCCAAACATAAACATTGTGGCATACTGTTGCAACTCCTTAAGCAGAAGTACAGGAGCCCAGAACTGGAATCCCAGTTAGAGGGACCCTGGTTGAGGGATTATAAGGATAGAAATTTTTTCCTTATAGATGGCCCAATCTATCATAGAGAAAAGCACACCAGTGCACTAACAGTGATAGACAGAGACCATATATCCCTGATCCTGCAGGAATGTCATGACTGCCCCTGTATGGGACACATGGGTGAAGACAGGACCAAGGAGAGGGTAGCGATGGGAAAAAGAGTTGAGTGAATATATCAACATTTGTGAAAGATGCCAGAAGGCAAACAGAAAAAATGGGAAGAAGTTTGGGCTACTTCAACACATAGAAGAACCCAAACACCCATGGGAAACCATCAACATGGACTGGGTCACAGGACTTGTCCCAGGAGGCAGAGAAAACTTCAATGCTTTGCTGATCATAGTTGATAGGTTCAGTAAAGGTGTGAGGTGCCTACCAGGTCACAAGGAGTACACAGCAGTGGATACAGCTTTGGTATTTTGTAATAAAATCATATCCACATGTGGATTCCCAAAAATCATTATAAGTGACAGGGACCGAAAATTTACATCAGAGTTTTGGACCAACCTATATGACATTCTGGGTACAAAACTTGCATTCTCTAAAGATTACCACCCACAGACAGATGGTCTAGCTGAAAGGATGAGCCAGAATATGGAAGATATCATCAGGAGATTCTGTGCATATGGCATGGAATACAAGTACCATGAAGGATATACCCATGACCAGGTTACCCTTCTACCATAGGTCCAACTGGCTTACAACCCAATCCAGAACTCTACCACAGGTAAATCACCCTCCCTGGTAGAAAATGGGTGGAACCCCCTATTGCCTGTGGATCACCTGAAGAAAAATCTTCTGACTATCCACCCAAAAGCCAAAGAGTTCCATGATATGTGGAAGAGGGCTTGAGATACAGCTGCTAGATGCATAGCTGAGGCAAAAGAACACAAAAAACAGTGATGGGACAAATCCCACATGGAATCTGACTTTAAAGAAGGGGAGCAGGTGTTAGTGTCCACACTAAACTTCAACAACCTTAGGGCCCTAAAAAAGATGAGAGACTTATTTTTAGGGCCCTTCACTATCATTAAACTGATAGGGAAAAATGCAGTGGAGGTCAAACTCACAGAGGAATTTTCTAGGAAACACCTGGTATTCCCATTGAGTTTGGTTAAGCCTTACTTCCAAACAGAGGAGGTTACATTCCCCTCCATGAAGGAAAATCCCACTCCACCAGAAATAGTGGAGGTAGAAGACTCCTGTGGGCCTGTGAAGAAAATCATCAAGGCCAGGAAGATTAGACTGAATGGTAAAGACCAGAGACAATAATTGGTCAGATTTAAAAACCAGACAGCAGACAAAGACAAATGGCTGGCAGAAGAGGCCAAAACAGATGGAAACCTTCATCTAAGGATATTCAGGGCCTCTAGGAGGACTGATAAGTCTCAGAAATGATGAGCCTTTTTTGGAGGGAGGGTATATCAGCCTGTGACTCAAAACCAGAGCACAAGCATGACAGCCAAATACCATAAACCAATGGTAAAGCCAAGATACCACAAAAAACATGGATCTGAGCCAAATAAGCTCAAAAGGTATCAAAAGAAAGATTAAACTCACCCCTTTCCAAATATAAAATTTCCATCATCATAGGACAAATAATAACAAAGTTATCCCTGCTCAAAGTAGTTGCTGAGCATAAACCTTAATTCTCACCCCTCATCTGAAATCCAGAGGAAAAGGCTTAACCCCATCAAACAGGTATTCAAAATGAATTTCTAAGTCAGGGATATGCAATGGTAATGGCCAAACTGAGCTAGAATCAAAATTACAGGAGGTATGGCCAAAATAAGATCAAATAAGGGTGAATAAAATATTCACCTCCCATGTAACTTCTACAGTTTTAGTGTGAGATACCTAAAGTGGGGTGTTTTTGGAAAGAGAACAATCAGGGATGTCTGATGGTGCCTTTCACGTCTCCATATATTATCTAGACCAAAGGTGATGGAGCAGATAAGCTCCATACAGATATTGAGAAAATCATATGTATGAATAACAAAACTTGTACGTGGCATAACTTTGCCATATTTAATGTTAACCATACCAAATGAGGGCAAATTGTGTATATCTAATCAAGGGATACACAGTGAACCAACCTTGAGCTCAATATCTCAGAAACTGACAAAGGTATAGCAGTTTTAAGGTTAAAATCCCACAATTGGGCCAATACACCTTTACTGTGGGATAATATCCCACAACCATGATTATGAGGTGTCAAATAGAAAAAGAAGCATGTTTACACTTCAATACTGGGGTCCCATACAGGTTCTGTACAGAATTCTACATGTCATACATTTCTGAAGAGGGCTGTGTGATCCCAGGTGAGAATTTTCACCCTGTATTGGTGGAAACTGCCCAGATGTGGTTTCAAACCCACATCTGAGATCAATACAGGTAATACAGGCATTGTGGAAACCACAAGCCAGTACCCAGAAGTGAAAAACTCTCCACTTCCTCTACATGGATGGTCTAGAGGGCCATTCCACCCCACTGTAGGATAAAAGGAGGCCTTTTCTCCACCAGAAAAGGTTTCCTCATCCTGCTCTTGAATTCCTATGTAGTACAACTGTCCAAAAAAGCTATACCCTTGGAAAATAATCAGGTATACTTCTAATCTTAAGTATTGTAGTAGTTATTATTGTAACCAAACAGATACTTATTGAACCCAGGGCTTTTAGAAGTGCTCACCACCACTATAATCCTTTAGTAAAGCCCTGAAATACTATTCTAAAACCTATTTTAATTAATTTTATCAGTGTCACAGTCACAGTTAGAGCTTTATATACTATTTTATTTACTCTATCATAGACTCAGCCTGACAGGTAGTTGTTTTAGCAATTCTCACAGGTTAAGTCAATTGCATCATAAATCTTAAAAGTTGTTTCAGGCTTGTGGGACTTTATTTGTGAGGTTCTGTGACTCTTGGCAAATCTTCTGGACTCTCTGAGGGTTACTCTTGATTTTCCATATTCATTCAATTCAGTTTTGGAGGGTAGTTAATCTGATTAATTGATTGATTTTGATAGTGAGGCCTCAGAATCTTCAGATTAATCCACTTAAATAATTTGAGGGGGGAAATTGACTGTGATATTGAAGCTGTTATTCTGTTTCCTCTTGATGGGGGCCTTCCTCTCCTCTTGGAATGACTTTCCATTATTCCAAATCTTGAGGGATCTCTTTTATTTTTTTTCATTTTTATTTTCATTTTTGTTTTTATTTTTATTTTTATTTTTATTTTTATTTTTATTTTTATTTTTATTTTTATTTTTATTTTTATTTTTATTTTTATTTTTATTTTTATTTTTATTTTTATTTTTATTTTTATTTTTATTTTTATTTTTATTTTTATTTTTATTTTTATTTTTATTTTTATTTTTATTTTTATTTTTATTTTTATTTTTATTTTTATTTTTATTTTTATTTTTATTTTTATTTCTATTTTTATTTTTATTTTTATTTTTATTTTTATTTTTATTTTTATTTTTATTTTTATTTTTATTTTTATTTTTATTTTTATCTTTATTTTTATTTTCTTTTTATTTTTATTTTTATTTTTATTTTTGGCTTCATGAGGTCTTCAACCAATATTTTTTCATTCTAGTGCCTCTTTATAGCATTGTTGATCCTTTTGACTCTTGGGAATCTGATTAAAAGGTACTTTTCAAGTAAAAAGATCTTGAAAATTCTGAAGAATTGGGGTTATTTCTGCCATTGGTCTTTGAAAAAGGTCTTTTCCAATATCTCAAAATGTTCTTTTAGAATAATTCTTTCTGTCTTTCTAAACACTTTGATCATACCCTTGATAACCAGTCTAAGAAGAATATGACAAATAAAATGAGTTGATGTGAAAAAATAACTAAGAAATTGAAAATGAAAAAATCTTCACAGGTAAATTCAAATTAAACTGAGGATGGAAGTCTGATAAGCACAGAATTTTACAATTGTAAAGCTTCTGTTGGGTCTTGTGCTTGCAAGGTATGCCTTGATGATTGTTATACTTGTTGCTGCATTTTTGATTGGGGGGAAATTTAGTTTCAAAATTTTCAAAGGCCATCTGAAGGGCATAATGAGACACCTTGCCATAGAGAGCACAGATGTGAGGAGGGAAATTCTTGACATGTAAAATGATTTCTTTGGAGATTCTGTTGATTATCTCAATTATTTTGTTAAAGCCATGTGAAGGTCTGTAATTGCCTCCAGCAGGGTACCAGTGGACATTTAGAGCTAAATTTTAACCATGGCACAGGAAACTTCAACTCTTGAGGTGAAGCCCAACCCCAGTTGATAATCTTAGTTGGTCCATATTGAAACACTTCAGGATTTTTGAGTTGCTTTTGAAACCTGTTCCTGTTATATTTGAGAAAATTTTCATTTGATGAATACATAAAATGAGAAATGAAGCCCAGAATTTTTAATAAACACAATAATTTGAATAAAAGGGAAAATTAAAAGTTAGTTGGTTGATTATGAATTCCCATACAACATTCAAAATCAGTCCCATGACCAATCTTCTTCATTAAATTGGAAGATACATATTTATTTATGTGCCAAATGAATAACATGACTTTTGAGTCTTGAAAGAGCTTCTGAAGTGAATTTTTTAGGGCCAAATCCTTGTCAATAACAATAACTGGAGGGGGAAAAATATTGGTGTTTTTCAGAACTTTTTCTATGCATTGATTCAATTCCCAATTATATGAGGGTTCATTTTCATTCTTCATTAAGAAAAAAGCTGCATAAATGGTCTTATTTGTTGAGCTTAATCCAGATATATGATAAAGGGGAATTTCTCAATTATTGATTTGATAAGTACAATCCATAATAATCACATTAGGAAAGCAATTAACTATTTTTATGGAAAGGGGGCTAGTTAAAAAACAATGAGGTAATTTTCCCTCAGTGTCCCTTTCAGAGGACCACACAAAATTCTATTTGAAAGTATCAATAAGAACATAAATGGGCCTTCTGATTTTCAGTTTGTCTTTCTTGATTTAGTTGATTTGATTATAAATGTCTTGAAGTATTGAAGTCCTGTCAGGCTCCCTCTGGCTGAAAATTAAGGTCTGAATTTCCCTTGGAATCAGCAGTGATTCAACATCTGAGAAATTTGAGATGTTTATTTATCATTGAATTTTCTGAAAGAAGGATGTCTCATGATATTTTAAGTGTAATAATGACTGTGCTCAGTATTTTTGACTTAAAGATTCCAAGTGTTACTATTGAAATATTTTTTGCATAAAGTCTTAATTTGGAGGAGTTTAGGTGTGTAAGATTTTTCTATAAAACTATTAATGATATTAATAATACTTTCCTTATAAAATATAAAATATAATTAATTAATTTCTTACTTATTTAACTTTCTATACACTATTAATGATTAGAACAGTAAGCAGTAATTTTATACTATAATCAATTACAAGAAGTATTAATGATAGAATCTATTATGAAAATAATATAAAATTATTTTAATGTAAAATTATTTTTTGCTGGAATAATTTTAAAGATATTTCCTGAAGATGGCTATTACTTAGAGAAAGAATTTATGAATTAAGTGAAAAAACTAACTAATACTCCAACAATACCTTGAAAATGATTGGTAGAGTGATTTGATGGATTATTTGTGGATTTAAAGGATCAAAAATGGATTTATAGCAGTAATACAGAAATTTATAGCTAAATACTATTGAAAGTAGTTTTTATATTATTTAAAATCTTCTTTATTTATTCAGAAAGATTCAAAATAATTAAAAAAAGATTTAACTAATACTTACTTGTTGTTACTAATGATATGATTGAATAATAAGATACTTTGGAAAAAACAGAAAGAGAAGGCCTCTTTTGAGTAAATAACAGCTCACAGAGGTGTGACATGGTAAAAAAGGGAATGGAATGAGTGATAAACAAACTATCATATTTGAATTATTGATTAAATCACCTGTTGTCACAAAAGATTATCATAATTACTTAATTAAGTCATTTTACATGACCACCAACCCAATTATGGTTAGGAAATAAAGGAGGAAAAACCGTAAATCTTCTTTCATTTAAAAATAAACATTAGTTCAAAAAAATCTGCTAATTTCATTGGAAATTTAATCACAGGTTGTCTTTCCTGTGAATTTTTGAAAATCAAGTGTTTCATGTGAAATCATTGAAGAATGGACTGTAATTAAAACTTTTGATTTAAATTATGAAGTCATAATTATTTTCAGTTTTTGAATGGATTTTCCCTTTCTCCATTGATCCTGAAAGTTTAAGAAAGAAAAATTAAGAATTGTATTTTTATATTTTTTTGAAGTTTTCACTTTATTTCTATATAGAAAAGCAAATAGTATAGTAATAGCTAGTTGCCACAAGGTAAATTCATGGATAATATTCTAAAAATGATTTTGATTACTATTTTTGGGCTTACCTATGGAAAATAATTGACAATTGACATGGTTACAGGAGTCAGAGTTGCTCATTACCTCCTTATCACATCAAAATAGAAGCTTATTTGATATTTTCTCGTGGTTTAATGGGAATTTAACTTGGTAACTAAGTTCCAAAAAGGTTTTGATAGACTAATTGGGCTAAGATCAGCTATAGATCCAAGCTTTGATGCTGACCACCTCTCAGCAGCCTCAGAAGTTGGGTACACCAGCTCTCTTTGAAGTCTTTTGTCCCCCTTAGCTATTTTCATGTCAGAAATAGCAATTCAGGCTTCAAGATCAATTTCCACTATGAGTGTATCTAAAAGGTATTCAAAAATAAAGTATTATTAAGCTCCACAAACATGAATAAAAATATTCTTAGTGTATATGAAACATGGGATTTTTTCCATTCCCATTATTTGCGTGTGAAATTTACAAAACCAAAAACTTTCACAAGTATTTAATGTGTGGTATTGATAATTTGGTGTTTAAGTATTTTCCATATTACCACCTCATAGAGTTTCTTTGAGCTTATTCACCCTATGGAGCTACCATGGATGAAAGTTTGTGTAGAATCTAAATCTGGCCTTAAATACATGGATTTACTTACAAACAAAGACATTATCCCATATTTTTGTGAATCAAAAAATTATGAATTTTGAGTATATGCAATAATTATGGGCTATTAATAGTTGGAAAGAAATTTCTGTATCTATTGTGGCCTATTTGGGTATGTAAGATATATTTCAAGGCTTACATTCCCTCCCACCAAAAAATAAGATTGTACTAAACTTTTATCCATGATTCTAAGAGGAAAAATATCCAAAAGGGTGTTAATAGTCAATTTCTGACCTCTGTATTTTATGTAGATCAAGTAATCAAAGCACATTTATAGGAATATTCCGGCTTGTGGCCTTCTTTCATGCCTGAATCTTTTCAAAATATTATCTGAGTCAGGTATATCTGATTCTACCATCCATTAATCTTCATGTATTGTATTTCTATATATGAAAAGATATTTTCTTTTGTTTTTACCCCTCAGTCTCCTTTCTTTGATGACTTTATTTATTTTTCTGTCTTCATTCTGTTTTACTGGTGGAAAGCTTAAAGGACTTGGGTTTCTTAAAGGAAACAATTATTTATAAGCTGGTTGATAATTCTTAATCAGGCTGACTGGGAAGGTGGGGTGTGTGTTTTTCAATTCACCACTGAATTTCACTTGAACTCCATTGGTTCAATTTAGGGAAACAATAACAAAAGGTCCTACATGTTAATATTTAAGCTTCTTTGAGCCTTTCATATTATCTAAATGTAAGGTTGAAACTAGAACTAAGTCCCCTACGTTGAAGTATAGTACTTTAGAAATTTTTGACCATCCCTTCTTTTCATATTTAAAGGAATAATCCATGATTTTTCTGGGATGGTGTTTCACTTTATTGGGAATTAAATTGAAACTTGAAGCTTTAGCATGAATGTCAATCAAGTATTTCCTCAGTGTATCTGATTTGAGTCTTGGATTCCATTGTTTTCTAACATATCAGGAGTCTGACCTATGAAATAATGAACATATGCCTTATATTCCAGTTCTAATTCAGATATCAAAGTGCACCAGTAATGGGTAAAGCCATCCAAGTATTCAAATTATAAATCATATGCACCTAATCTCCTGATAATTTCCCCTAAATTTTGAATCATTTTCTCTCCTAGCCCATCTTTTTGAGGGTGATATGCTGTAGAAAATGATAACTTGGTCCCAAAGAATTTATGAATATCTGTCCAAAGTACAGATTTGAGATTATTATCTCTGTCACTTATAATATTCTTCTGTAAACCTGTATGACTAATAACTCTATTCCATAGAAAAAGAGCAGTATCTATAGAAGTGCCATTGTCAGCCTGTGACTCAAAACCAGAGCACAAGCATGACAGCCAAAATACCATAAACCAATGGTATAGCCAAGATACCACCAAAACATGGAGCTGAGCCAAATAAGCTCAAAAGATATCAAAAGAAAGAGGAAACTCACCTCTTTATGAAAATATAAGTCCCATCACCATAGGACAAGAAATAACAAAGTTATTCCTGCTCAAAGTTATTGCTGAGCATAAACCTTAATTTTCACCTCTCATCTAAAATCTAGAAGTAGAGGCTTAACCACATCAAATGGGTATTAAAAATGAAGCTCTAAGCCAGGGCTATCCAATGGTACCAGCCAAACTGAGCTAGCACCAATATTACTGGAGTTATGGCCAATTTCAGGCCAAATAAGGGTGAACAAAACATTCACCTCTCATCTAACCTCTACAGTTTTAGTGTGGGATACCTGAAGTGGGGTATTTTTGAAAAGGAAACAATCAGGGCTATCTGATGGTGTCATCCATTTCCCCATAGCAACTAGAACAGAAGTTATGGGGCAAACAAGCTCAATACAGCTTTTTGCCCAAAACACGCAAATGTACAAAAATCTTGTACATGGGATAACTTTGCCATATTTAATGATACCCATATCAAATGAGGTACAATTGTGTAGAGCACATACAGGGCTACACACTGAACCAATGTTGAGGTTGATATCTCAAGAATTGACAAAGTTATGGCTGTTTTAAGGTCAAAATCCCACCTGCTGTCATATACAGCCCTACCATGGGATAATATCCCATAACCATGAATATGAGGTGTCAAATAGATGAAGAAGCATGTTTTTACTTCAATACCTCATATGTCAGTCAATACTGGGGTCCCATACAGTTTCTGTACAGCATTCTACGCGTCATACACGTCAGAATCAGGCTGTGAGGTCCCCAAATGAAAATTTTCACCCTGTATTGGTGAAAACCGCCCAGATGTGGTTTCAAAACCACATCTGAGCCCAATACAGGGCATACAGGCTGTTTGCAAACCACAAGTCAGTCCTAGAGAGTGAAAAATCTTCACTTCTTCTACGTGGAAAGGTCTAGCACCCTTTCCACCCCATTTCAGGATAAAAAGGAGGCTTTTCACAGCCAGAATTGTCTCCTCATCCTGCTCTTGAATAACCTACGTAGTAAACTGTCAAAAACAGTTTTACTCTTGGTTAATAATAAGGTATAATTATAAATTTAATTATTGTAGTCTTTTATTATTGTAACCCAACAGATAAAACTGCACCCAGGGCTTTCAACAGCGCTCACCACCACTATATCCCTTATAGTAAAGCCCTTTTATTTTAAATTAAATCCATCTTTAACCCTTATAAATTATTTTTAAACCATTTTCCACGTGTCACAGTCATAGTTTTAGTTGTAAATAGCTTTATTAACTTTTCAACATAGACTCATCCTGACATTTTGGGGGCCTGGCCATGTTTTTTTTGGACCTTTACAAGTAAGTTTTTTCTCTTTTTATCATTTATTGACACCTGTTTTACCTTTTTTAGGCGTCATTTTATTTATAAATATATATTTTATATATATTTTTTAATTTTTCAAATAAATACTCATATATTATAGAGTATCTGTCATGTGGCTAATAACCACAAGACTAGTATTTTGGCGTGTTTTGTATATAAAAACACTTTAAGCCACTAATACAGTCTTAATTCTTAAGTGAATTAAGACAGCTCATACTGATAAACCAACAGTTGAGGTGTGTTTGGGCACATTGTTAACTCAATTACCCTTTAATACACCATCTTTGACAGATTATACTTGCTAAATACAAGTACTCTGTGGGATATTGGTATACAAACAGTATACCACATATCAGTAAGCTGTATTTTTGACGTGGAATTGTTAATTCAAATTACATTGTCATTATACAAGGGCATATTGTAATAATATACAAGCCCAGAGGCCATTCTTAGACGTGCAAAACCAGCCTTTTAAGAACTCTTAACTGACATAAGCCCTCTTTTTTTTCCTGTTTGATTCAGTGGAAGAAAATTTCATACCACTTGAGACCCAGTCACAGGCCAACATACCAGTGACACCCTCAGAACCAGAGGGCAGCAAGGGCAAGGGAAAAAGACTTAGTGAAGGCCTCATTACAGCCAAAAAGTGGACACCAATAGCCACTCAGAGGAGTAGAAAACCACAAAACTCTGCTTCAATACAAGGTAAACCAACCTTAACCACTTGTACAGGGAAGATTACAATTATTAACCCAGTTGTAACCTCCAAAGGCAAACTGCCCAAATCAGCAGATAACAAATTTGAACAAGGCACAGTCAAAGGTAAATACCCTAAGAACATAAAGTTTTTGACTGCTTGCAAACACTGATATGTCCCCTGCATACCTCAGAGACCTTGGCTTCCAAAGGAACCAGCCAGAGGACAGAGAAGGATTGTCCAGAACCAGAAGACCTGAAAGAAGACACCTTGGACACAGTGGTGGATGGCAAAACAATGAGGGAGATAATATCAACCTTGCAATTCACACTCCAATTCAACAGAAACCTCAAACCAGAGGACTGGAAAGATATGGATCAAGTTCTTCAGATCCACCAACTCCTCAAAGATTTATTTCAATGGAGCATGGACAACAAGAGGTTCAACCTAGCAACTCACTGGGCAGAACTGGGATCAAGTTGCCAGAAGATCTGTCTCAAAGAGATAGACTTCAAAGACCTTATGGTAATCACCAAGGGTTGGAATCCTACCAGGCAGCACAGACTCCTGGAGGCAAGGGCACAGAGGATAAGGGAGAAGCAAGCCACTATCCTAGCTATAGAATAACAGTTAACCCAGACAGGGCCTACTCAGATTCCTTCAGGTTCACAAGGAGCAAGCCAAATCAGCTCTCCAGTGGCTTCACACCATTCAGAAACCAGCAGATCAGTGGCCAAGAGTCACCATTCTTCACAATCCCAGGAAGTTTCCAGGAGAAGACAGGGAAACAAGGGCAAGAACAAAGCCTCCTTCAACCAGAGGAGGAAAGAGTCAGACCCCATGATCCAGAAGCTGTTAGATTTGGTAAAAGAAGTACACAAGAACCAGAAGTAGCTGTAAACCACTTTAGAATCAGTAGTCCTAGTAATAGAAACATTACCCCCACTCAGACTGAAAATAACATTGTCACATCTGAGAGTAACATCAACAGTGATACACTGTGGTTACAAATTTCCAAATATTCTAAACAATCTGCAAATCAGTTTGCAGAAATTAAAGCTGGCCAAGAGAGGATGAGACAAACTCCAGCCTCCTTGGAACAAATAGTTAAGAATCTTCAAGAAGGATATGCTCAACTGAGCAAAGCCTCTGAAGAAACCAACAAAAGACTGAATATAGTCTTTGAAGAACAACACCACAGCACAAGGGACAGGGAGTGTCTGGATCAAGACATTAACAAATTGTTTAATGCCTATCATAGCTTGAAGCCCCAACCACAAGGCCAAGCTATGGAGAATCCATACCAACCAGATGACATCAAACCAGATGCCATGTTGTTGAATAAGGAAAAATCTCCAACACAATACCAGGATGGAGATGGCATGTCTTATTCAGAGAAGGAAGCCTTGAAACAGCTTCCTGAGGCCTCAAACTGGCCCAAATTCTCTGGATCAGGAGAATATGATCATATGGAGCTCATGGATTATATTGATGGACTCTTCATTGATGTACCAAGCATACCAGACTACTGGATTACTGCTAGATTGAATACTGCATTTAAAGGTCATGCAAGTATATGGTACACAGAAATGAAAGAAATCCATGGCAGAAGAAACTGGCCCTGGTGGAAGAGTCAAATCATCCAAAAGTACAGTAATGGAACTTGGATATGGAAAAAGACCATGTCATTTGAGAATGACAAATACTCTGTGGGCAAAGATCCATATGAGTGGTGTCTTAGACAGTCTAAGAGACTTAAAGCCATTGATCCTCAGATGAACATCCAAATGAGGAATCACAAACTTCTGACACAACTTCCAGGAGAACTAGAGCATGCAGTGAAATGCAGATGCAACCAAAATTGCACTCTAGATGACATTGCCAACACCTTACAAGAAATAAGGAAGAGGACAAATATAGGGAAATTCACCCCATATAAGAGCGGTAGTTTCGAAGAGAAACAACCTTGCAGGGTAGAGTTTAAAGACAAACCCAGAGAAAGAGTGGCAGAAGTGGCTAAGAAGAAGAATGCTTGCCACAATTGTGGTTCAACAGACCACTATGCCAACAACTTTCCAAAGGCAAAGAAAAAAGTCTATGCCATAGAGAAAGTCCCTGAGGAAGAACCTCCAACAGAGTATTCTGAATCAGACTCCATGGGTGATGCCATCAGAGAACCATCTGAGGATGACCAAGACCCAAGAGAGGAATTTCTAGTGGAATACCAAGAGGAAACCCCACTGGAAATCCAGGACATACAGTTGGAAGCAGGAATGCCACAGGAAACTGCTAACAAGAACTTGTGCAAACACACACAAGATGCACAAACATTCCTGGTTACACCAACCAAAGGAATGGCATATATACATGGGACAGCCACAAAAATGACTGTTTGTATTGACAATTCTCAGCACCCACTGATCATTGATAGTGGAGCACACTGCTCCATAGTAGCCAGAAATTATCTGGATACCCACTTCCCAAATTGGGAAAAACAGCTCTTGCCCACTAAGGCAAAGAACTTTAAAAGTGCATCAGGGAAGATGACTTCCATTGGGACAATTATCAAAGAAAGAATTATACCCCACAGGAAGGGTAATATCAGACTCAACCCAGAGTTTGTAGTGCTTAATGATGCCCACATCCAAGGATTTTTACTGGGAACAGATTACCAGAGGATGTATGGCATAGACATTTACAACAGTAAAAATAGACACATAACCATTGGTACTAACAAGGAAAAGAAATTTTCACTTGACATATACCAGATATCTTCTCAAGATCCACTAGAAGAACTTCTGAAGGAATTCAGAGAGGGACAGTTTAGCACTACCCTCACCAGTAAACAAAAACTAAGTTTACTGAAGATGCTGAGAAAGAACAGACCAGCATTTGCCATTGGTGAAGAACCATTAGGCAAGATCAAAGGCCATGATATAGAACTATATCTGGATGTGGAAAGGCCTTATCCACCTATGCTGAGGAGACCTCCTTATCCAGCAAGCCTGGAAACCAGGAAGGAAATTGAGAAACATATCAATGAACTCCTGGACATGGATGTTATCAGAAGGATTGGACATAATGAAATAGTGGAAATCACCACTCCTGTCCTCATCACCTGGCATGATGGCAAGTCTAGATTGTGTGGGGACTTCAGAGCCCTGAATAACTACACAAAAGCAGACATGTACCCTATACCAAGGATACCTCATGCCTTGGATAAGCTGGCCAAAGCCAAATACATAACCAAAATGGATTGTATGAAAGGCTTCCACCAAAATGGAGTTAAACCAAACTCCATGAAATTGCTCAGAATAATATGCCATATGGGCATATATGAGTACACCAGAATGCCATTTAGAATCAAGAATGCACCAGCCCACTTCCAAAGGATGATGGACACAATTTTTCAAGATGAAATATTGGAAGGCTGGATGGTAGTATATATTTATGATATCATTGTATACTCAAAGACATGGGAAGACCATGTGCAATACATAGACAGAGTGCTAAGTAAATGCACACCCATAAATCTGAAAATTTCACTTAAAAAGTGCAATTTTGGCCAACAAGAGTTACTGGCTCTAGGACATAAAGTCTCAGGTCTTAGTCTGGCAATTGACCAGAATAAAGTAGCAGCAGTACTGCAAAAACCAGTACCAAAGAGCATCAAAGAGATGCAATCTTTCCTTGGGTTTGCTAGCTACTATAGAAACCATATCAAACATTTTGCACACATAACTAGTAGTTTATACAAGTTATGTTCAAAAGATGTAGTTTTTGAAATAACCAAGGAAAGGAGGGATGCATATGAGAGGATCAAATATGAACTCACTAATGCACCTGTGCTCATCTTACCTGACTTTGAACTACCATTCAAGTTATATATAGATGCAGCATGCAGTCAAGGCCTAGGAGCAGCCCTTCACCAAAGACAAATTGTGGATGGTGAACCAAGAGAAGGAGTAATTTGCTACATCTCAAGGCAGCTGAAAGATTCAGAAGCCAGGTATGGGGCCACCCAGACTGAATGTCTATGTCTAGTCTGGGCTCTAGAAAAACTCAATTATTATTTGGAGGGTGCAGTCTTTGAAGTCTACACAGACTGCACAGCCTTGAAGTCTTTACTAAACATGAAGACTACAAATAGACATATGCTGAGATGGCAAATAGCCATCCAGGAGTATAGAGGGAACATGACCATCATATACAAAGAAGGTAAAAGCCATACCAATGCAGATGGCCTCAGAAGATGGCCACTGGACAATGTCAAAAGCAATCCAGCTTATGACCCAGAAGTTGCAGCAAAAATCCCTATCCATTTCATGGAAATAGATAGGAGAAAGAACTTCAGAATATCTGAATGGGCACCAGAAAGTGGTACCCTTGACAGTGGAGACACTGACTCAGAAGGGACAGAAACTCCCATACTGGGAATAAGTTCCTCAGAACTGCACAATGAATTCTTCAGTGCAGTACAGAAGTCTTATGCCAAACACAAACAGTGTAGCATACTACTCCAACTCCTTCAACAAAAGTACAGGAGTCCAGAACTGGAAACCCAACTGGAGAACCCTGGTTGAGGGCCTATAAGGAAAATAAGGTTTTTCTTATAGATGACCTGCTCTACCACAGAGAAAAGCACACAAGTGCACTCACAGTGGTAGACAGAGACCACATCTCATTGATCCTACAAGAATGCTATGACTGCCCCTATATGGGACACATGAGTGAGGACAGGACCAAAGAGAGGGTAGCAAGCACAGCTTGGTGGCCCAAGTGGGAACAAGAGTGGAGTGAATACATCAACACTTTTGAAAGATGCCAAAAGGCAAATAGGAAACATGGGAAGAAGTATGGGTTGCTTCAACACATAGAAGAACCCAAACACCCATGGGAAACCATCAACATGGACTGGGTAACAGGACTTGTCCCAGGGGGCAAAGAAAACTATAGTGCCTGTTTGATAATAGTTGATAGGTTCAGCAAGAGCATGAGGTGTCTACCATGCCATAAAGAAGACACAGCCATGGATACTGCTCTGTGGTTTTGGAATAACATCATATCTACCTGTGGAGTCCCTAAGATCATCATTAGTGATAGGGACCCAAAATTCACATCTGAATTTTGGACTAACTTATATGACATTCTTGGTACCAAACCTGCTTTTTCCACAGCTTACCATCCACAAGCAGATGGCCTAGCTGAAAGGATGATCCAAACAATGGAGGTCATCCTCAGAAGATTCTGTGCCTATGGCATGGAATACAAGGACCATGAGGGATACACCCATGATTGGATTACTCTCTTACCAGCTGTCCAACTGGCTTATAACACAAGTCAGCACTCCACCACAGGAAAAACACCTGCCTTGGTAGAGAAAGGGTGGAATCCCCTATTGCCTGTTGATCACTTGAAGAAAAACCTTCTGACCATCCATCCCACAGCCAAAGACTTCCATGATATGTGGAAGAGGGCCTGTGACACAGCTGCCAAATGCATAGCTGAGGCAAAAGAATACAATAAGCAGAGGTGGGACAAAGCACATATGGAACCTGACTTCAAGGCAGGGGACCAGGTGCTAGTGTCTACACTGAACTTCAACAATCTCAAAGGACCTAAAAAGATGAGAGACTCATTTGTAGGACCTTTTACTATCATTAAGTTGATAGGAAAAAATGCAGTGGAAGTCAAACTCACTGAGGAGTTTTCAAGGAAACATCCAGTCTTTCCAGTGAGTTTGGTCAAACCATACTTCCAGACAGAGGAGGGAAAATTCCCCTCAAGGAGAAAGAACCCCACACCACAAGAGATAGTGGAAGTGAAAGACTCCCCTGGACCTGTGAGTAAGATCATCAGGGCCAGGAAGATCAGACTCAATGGGAAGGATCAAAGACAATACCTAGTAAGATTCAAGAACCAGACAGCAGATAAAGACAAATGGTTGGCAGAGGATGCCATACCAGATGGGAAACTTCATTTAAGGAGATTCAGAGCCTCTAGGAGGACTGAACAGTCTCATCAATGATGAGCCTTTTTTAGAGGGAGGGTATGTCAGCCTGTGACTCAAAACCAGAGCACAAGCATGACAGCCAAAATACCATAACCCAATGGTATAGCCAAGATACCACCAAAACATGGAGCTGAGCCAAATAAGCTCAAGAGGTATCAAAAGAAAGAGGAAACTCACCTCTTTCTGAAAATATAAGTCCCATCACCATAGGACAAGAAATAACAAAGTTATTCCTGCTCAAAGTTATTGCTGAGCATAAACCTTAATTTTCACCTCTCATCTAAAATCTAGAAGGAGAGGCTTAACCCCATAAAATGGGTATTAAAAATGAAGCTCTAAGCCAGGGCCATCCAATGGTACCAGCCAAACTGAGCTAGCACCAATATTACTGGAGTTATGGCCAATTTCAGGCCAAATAAGGGTGAACAAAACATTCACCTCTCATCTAACTTCTACAGTTTTAGTGTGGGATACCTGAAGTGGGGTATTTTTGGAAAGAGCACAATCAGGGCTATCTGATGGTGTCATAAATTTCCCCATAGCTCAACTAGAACAAAAGGTATGGGGCAAACAAGCTCAATACAGCTTTTTGGCCAAAACATGCAAATGTACAAAAGTCTTGGACATGGGATAACTTTGCCATATTTAATGATACCCATATCAAATGAGGAACCATTGTGTAGAGCACATACAGGGCTACACACTGAACCAATTTTGAGGTTGATATCTCAAGAATTGACAAAGTTATGGCTGTTTTAAGGTCAAAATCCCACCTGCTATCATATACAGCCCTACCATGGGATAATATCCCATAACCATGAATATGAGGTGTCAAATAGACGAAGAAGCATGTTTTTACTTCAATACCTCATATGTCAGTCAATACTGGGGTCCCATCCAGTTTCTGTACAGCATTCTACGCGTCATACACGTCAGAATCAGGCTGTGAGGTCCCCAAATGAAAATTTTCACCCTGTATTGGTGAAAACCGCCCAGATGTGGTTTCAAAACCACATCTGAGCCCAATACAGGGCATACAGGCTGTTTGCAAACCACAAGTCAGTCCTAGAGAGTGAAAAATCTTCACTTCTTCTACGTGGAAAGGTCTAGCACCCTTTCCACCCCATTTCAGGATAAAAAGGAGGCTTTTCACAGCCAGAATTGTCTCCTCATCCTGCTCTTGAATAACCTATGTAGTAAACTGTCAAAAACAGTTTTACTCTTGGTTAATAATAAGGTATAATTATAAATTTAATTATTTTAGTCTTTTATTATTGTAACCCAACAGATAAAACTGCACCCAGGGCTTTCAACAGCGCTCACCACCACTATATCCCTTATAGTAAAGCCCTTTTATTTTAAATTAAATCCATCTTTAACCTTTATAAATTATTTTTAAACCATTTTCCACGTGTCACAGTCATAGTTTTAGTTGTAAATAGCTTTATTACCTCTTTAACATAGACTCATCCTGACAGCCATCTTTATGACATGGTAAGAGGACAGAGGTTTTGCTATATCTGTCTAAAATAACTTAGAAAGAATTATAACTCTTATCACCACTTGGAGGAAGTGCTGTGACCCAATGCATGTGAAAAAATTAACAAGGGGATTTTGGTTCTTGAATATGGATCATAAGTCCAAATTTCTTGCCTGTACTTCTGTTTAATTTTGGGAATCTGTCCCAGGTATGGAAATAATCAATGGTTTATTTCCTCCAAGATGGCCATTATGCATAGTTTTTGAATTTCTCAATTGTCCTATCCTATGATAGGTGTTGTAAGGTGTGGATATGAAACTTTGATTAAAAATCAAGTACTTTTCCTGTCCTCAAAATTTGTATAAGGTAAAATTCAATTAAAAATAGTATGAAATATTATTTTTAAGAGAAAACACGCCAATTTTATTGTTTATAACTTTATTAGTATAAAACAATAATATTATAAAAATTTATTGTTTTACCAACAATAAAAATTTATCCAAAAAATACTCTACAAGAGATATTTTAAGGCTACAAAAGAAATTTCTTCAAGAGCAATTTCAATTGGAATTAATTGAGCAAAGAACTGCAAGCAATTAATTAAAGAACAAAGTCTTTAAAAAGAATATTAAAGAGAAAACACGCCCAAAAGTGACCAGAGTGAATTTGGAAACAAAGTGACAAAGTTAACAGTGATGAAAGATGCTTTAATTCACTTTTGGGGTGGTTCAGGGGTAAAAATGATTATAAGAGTTACAAACAATGATTATAATGATTTTTTCACGTGGTTAAAAGGATTAAAATGATTTAAAAATGGTGGTTGGAATCTTTGATTGATTGGTTTAACAGTGTTTAAACTAATTAATAAAAGGAAAAGATTCTAACATGAAGAGAAAAGTGGGGCAAAGAAGACATTCTTTTATAGCCATCAATTCTCTTACTCCAAAAGTAAAATTTACTCTTGTCAGTCGTGAAAAACAATCTGACAACAGAAAAGCCAATTATGGCATCATTGAACCCTTGTTTAGGCCAAAAAGGGCTGGTTTAAGCCATTTTTAGCCATTTTTAGCCATTTTAGACCCTTAAATCAGCCATTACTATAGCAATACCAGGCCTAGAGCCTTCAAAACACGTCAGAATGTGTGTCAGAGGCGTAGAAACCAGTTAAAACTGTTTTTACTATGGTTGTTTTATCTTAAGGGTAGTTTTACCCTCTTGGCAACAGCTAAAACTACCCCAGTTGGTATCAAAACCTCATCATCAATTGAGTCCACAGACCCTGTGACTCAATTCCAGGCCAAAAGTGATGAACTTTTGCGTGAATTTTGACATCCCACGCCTGTCAGCAAGGATTTTGGGGGTCTAGCTCCCCCTTAGAGCTGGAGTTCCTTTTCCCCCCCAAATTTAATCTTTCCAATTTATTTTTCCTTTAATTCCTCATCATGTATTATACTTATAATTTACATATGTAATTCAATTCAATTGTACAGTACAATACAGTAATAATTGACACCTCATATGTAAATCAAAGTTCACTTATGTAATACACGCGCACATTTTGACATTTCAATTGAATTCAATTGAAAATACTTCAATTCCTCATAACTTCTAAACTAAACACAACACCTCAATTTTAACACAAAAATTGATGGTTAACACCACATGTGGTGTGAATTAAATTAAGGTTTTGAGGATTTTCAACTTTTGTATTGAAAATACTAAAAACTTAATTTAAGCTTATTTAGAGTTGAGTTACAAGATTTTCACTCAGAGGTGACCCCACCTGATTTTTTATGAGGAATCCAATGGTGAAATAATTTTTATGTGTTTCTTTATTGGATAAAAAGTTATAATAATTTTTATTTAACTTTTTTCCAAATTTATTTAATTTTTCACAATTTTGTTAAAATTTCATTTTTACTTAATTTTTCCAAGTATAAATGTAATTTTATACTTACAAAATTTTAATGTATTTTTTATTTTTAAATTGTAATTAATTTTTTATTTTTAATATAATTTTATATTTATATTTTGATTTTTATTTTAATAATATAAATAAATTTATTTTATATATATTAATATGTTATTTTTGTATTTGTGGTCTTTTGGGTATATGAAATTACCTCTAAGGCTCACATTCCCTCCCCCTAAAAAAAAGAATATTACTTTGTAATATTGGTGCCTCTAGTGTGTCTGAATCTTTTTAGGAGTTTGGTAGCTTCTGGTATATCTTTTTCTTCTAACCATTCATCTTCACAAGTTGGGTCACTGTACCTAACAAGGTATTCCCTTACTTTTTTAGTTCTTAATTTCCTTTCTTTAACAACTTTGGTAATTTTCTTAGTACCAGATGTCTCAATAGGAAATTATCTGTCCTTTTTATTATGTATTTCTATCCCAAACATGATTAAATAGTCATTTCCCAATAAAATGGGTACTAGAGCAATTTTACATAACCACCAATTAAACTGTGATTCTCAAAGATTCCTAATGCTCTCATTGGGTTACTTGTACTGTTGAATTTTATACCATCAAGTAGGTAAAATCTTCCTTTATCATATGATCCTTTCCACACTTCATACAAGGCATGTATCAGAGAGTTGTTTTTACAGTCTTTGTTTTATAAGATGCTACAATTGTTATCTTGAATGTAACTATTTCTGACCTCTTTAAAGAAGGTGGTGTTCAAGTCTGTAACACTTATTCCTTCTATTGGGATTTGCCCTTCATAAGCTGTGCCCCTTGAGCTTTTGATAAATCAAGTTGACTATTGCTCAATTGTGGCAAGTGGGAATAAGATTCCATTATGTCAAAAGTGGCATTGATATTTTCTATATCTTTTGAAGATTCAGAAAATATGGATGATTTATCATCTGAATTGTCTTCAATTATGTCATATTTTTCAACATCAGGTCCCTTTCCAATATTAATTTCATTGATTTTCCCCCTTTTTGGACATGTATTAGCTAAGTGGTTGGTGCTTTGGCAAATATGGCACTTTTTGACTGTATCTGCAGATTTATACCCAACATAGTTAGAATTTTCTTTGGGGTTTTTGTCCACAGAATCTTTCCAAGGTGTATTAAACCTTGTTTCAAGATTCACCCTACTAGAACCAATTTTTGTTCTGGTGGTTACTTCTTCTAATATATTGATAATATCCTCTGCTGAAGATTGTTCAGTGGTCCTGCTTTTGACAGCATGCTCTAAGTCACCCCCACATTGTCTCAGAATTTTTCTATGGATCATAAATTCTGACATGTCAGGATATAATGCTGTTAATCTGTCCTTCTGTTGGCAAAACCATGGTAAAGCTTTGTCTTTATCAGCATTAAATTTGGCAGATTCAAAGGCTGTTTCAACTTTAAACCTCCAAGCATCATTTGCCCATTTGTTGATGATTTGGGTTTTCCACCAAGTCCAACTCTGGTGTCCATGTGCTTGTCTTATTTTGATGTACCATCTGTGAGCTGATCTGGTAAACAAGGTGTTAAACCTGGCTGTTACCAATCTGTCTGGTAATTCAAAATCCTCTTTGATCATGTCAATACCTCTAATGAATTCCATATGGTCATACTCTCCTTCACCATTGAAGTGAGGCCATTCTTTAAGTTTTGGAACTTCTTTCAAGAGTGCTTGGCCCATTGATGGTTCCAAGTTATGAAAAGAAGTGGATAATTCATTTTTTAATTGTGAATTATCAGGATCCAATACTTGTGGATTTGGAATTCTTGTGCCCTCATTTTGATTTAGAGGTGTAGACATTCTTGGTAAGGTGTTCAGTATTTGTTCAATGTCATTCATTTTACTGTTGCTACACCTTTGGGAATTTCTGTATTCATGTTGGAAGCTTTGTATTAAATTTATTACTTCAATTTTATACATGTCTTCCTTATGTGTCAGTTCTTGCCATAACTCTGTTTGTCTTGTATTATCAGCAGTGACTTGATTCAATTTCATTGATAATTTTGATACTTCTTCTTGTGAAGCATCAAAACACTTTTTCAAGGCAATGGTATATGTCTTTACTTCAGTAAATGAATTTGAAATGTCATCAAGGACTTTCTTGTTATCTGTTTTGATAATATTTATGGCTTGTTTAATTCTTGTTTCAATTATGTCATCAATATTGAATTTAGAATATTTATCTGTTAATTCTTTAATAATGGCAGATTGTTCATTTATTTTATTAGAAGAATTATCATTATTGGAATTTTTAATTGTTCTTAAAACTTTTTCAAAACACATAAGTGTTTCATTAATTTGGCACAGACTCAGGTTGTTTGTTTTAATGTTGTTACAAATGGTTTCATTTTTATCAGAAAGATGTTTTTTCACGTCATTTATAGCATTATACAACTCTGTGATGGAATCAAATATGTCAGAAATCATTTCTGGAACCTTAATCTGGCTTCCTCCTTCTTCTGTAATTCCATCATGGTTCTGGCCATCTGAAATACATTTTCCATGGCATCCTGCTGAATCTTTGGGATTCTGTAGCCCTGGCTGTAAGGTTTTGGGGCTGGTGCCTTCCCTTTGCCCTTGTTTGGAGTTTGTGGCTGCTTTTTCACGTTGGAATTGCTGCTGCTTGCCACTGGGGCTGTTTTTGGCACTGGTTTGGGTGGTGGAGGGTTGTTTTTCCTCCATTCTAGTGTCAAAAGCATCATGTTTTTCTTCTCCATCAATGGATGCCATCCATTGAGCAATTTGCAAGTGTTGGGATGGCCCAAGAATTTTCTTACTGTCAGGTAAGAATTCATGCAATTTTTCCACAGGTCTGCAAGGATCTGGTACTCCTTGAATTGGAGTGCATTGTTGTATGCACTGTGGCTGGCTTTGTATATGTCCACAGAGGCTTGTTGTGGCGGTGTCAGCTCTTTTTGAAGGTAAAATAGTATTATCAGCTTCAGAATGACCCAATTTAGTTGTTTGGAAGTCATCAACTGACCCTTTTCCTTCTGTACCTGGTTGGCTTCTGCCATAATCACGTCTATTACCTTTTTGGGAGCTGCTTGAGGGGTTGTAGCTGGCTCTTGATCTGGTTGAAGGCATAATTATGGTTAAAAAAGGCTTAAAATAGTATTTTTACGTCAAAAACTTACTATTGGCCAAATTCTTAGCCTTCTGAAGAGTATTACTTATGTCCAAGTTAATTAATTCAGAAGATATTGGTTCAGGCTGGTTATTTTGAGTCACAATAACAGTGCTATTATGATCAGAATTAACAGTACTGGCAGGGATAATGCTGGTTACTGTTGAGGCTGTTTCAATGTTTTCTTGTCTTACCACGTTGTCAGACACTAAAATTAATGAAAAAGCCAATTAATTAAGTAAAAAAAAGGTTATTTCAAAAAAGAAATAAAAATATAAGCCTTACTTATAATATAAAAAAAAGTTATTTTTTATGGATTTTTTGAATTATAAGTATTTTTTATATGTTTTTAAATTTTTCAATATAAGAAAAAAGATTTAAAAACAGTAAAAAAATATGTCACAGGTAAAATATCACGGCTGGGCCCCCAAATGTAAGGTGTGGATATGAAACTTTGATTAAAAATCAAGTACTTTTCCTGTCCTCAAAATTTGTATAAGGTAAAATTCAATTAAAAATAGTATGAAATATTATTTTTAAGAGAAAACACGCCAATTTTATTGTTTATAACTTTATTAGTATAAAACAATAATATTATAAAAATTTATTGTTTTACCAACAATAAAAATTTATCCAAAAAATACTCTACAAGAGATATTTTAAGGCTACAAAAGAAATTTCTTCAAGAGCAATTTCAATTGGAATTAATTGAGCAAAGAACTGCAAGCAATTAATTAAAGAACAAAGTCTTTAAAAAGAATATTAAAGAGAAAACACGCCCAAAAGTGACCAGAGTGAATTTGGAAACAAAGTGACAAAGTTAACAGTGATGAAAGATGCTTTAATTCACTTTTGGGGTGGTTCAGGGGTAAAAATGATTATAAGAGTTACAAACAATGATTATAATGATTTTTTCACGTGGTTAAAAGGATTAAAATGATTTAAAAATGGTGGTTGGAATCTTTGATTGATTGGTTTAACAGTGTTTAAACTAATTAATAAAAGGAAAAGATTCTAACATGAAGAGAAAAGTGGGGCAAAGAAGACATTCTTTTATAGCCATCAATTCTCTTACTCCAAAAGTAAAATTTACTCTTGTCAGTCGTGAAAAACAATCTGACAACAGAAAAGCCAATTATGGCATCATTGAACCCTTGTTTAGGCCAAAAAGGGCTGGTTTAAGCCATTTTTAGCCATTTTTAGCCATTTTAGACCCTTAAATCAGCCATTACTATAGCAATACCAGGCCTAGAGCCTTCAAAACACGTCAGAATGTGTCTCAGAGGCGTAGAAACCAGTTAAAACTGTTTTTACTATGGTTGTTTTATCTTAAGGGTAGTTTTACCCTCTTGGCAACAGCTAAAACTACCCCAGTTGGTATCAAAACCTCATCATCAATTGAGTCCACAGACCCTGTGACTCAATTCCAGGCCAAAAGTGATGAACTTTTGCGTGAATTTTGACATCCCACGCCTGTCAGCAAGGATTTTGGGGGTCTAGCTCCCCCTTAGAGCTGGAGTTCCTTTTCCCCCCCAAATTTAATCTTTCCAATTTATTTTTCCTTTAATTCCTCATCATGTATTATACTTATAATTTACATATGTAATTCAATTCAATTGTACAGTACAATACAGTAATAATTGACACCTCATATGTAAATCAAAGTTCACTTATGTAATACACGCGCACATTTTGACATTTCAATTGAATTCAATTGAAAATACTTCAATTCCTCATAACTTCTAAACTAAACACAACACCTCAATTTTAACACAAAAATTGATGGTTAACACCACATGTGGTGTGAATTAAATTAAGGTTTTGAGGATTTTCAACTTTTGTATTGAAAATACTAAAAACTTAATTTAAGCTTATTTAGAGTTGAGTTACAAGATTTTCACTCAGAGGTGACCCCACCTGATTTTTTATGAGGAATCCAATGGTGAAATAATTTTTATGTGTTTCTTTATTGGATAAAAAGTTATAATAATTTTTATTTAACTTTTTTCCAAATTTATTTAATTTTTCACAATTTTGTTAAAATTTCATTTTTACTTAATTTTTCCAAGTATAAATGTAATTTTATACTTACAAAATTTTAATGTATTTTTTATTTTTAAATTGTAATTAATTTTTTATTTTTAATATAATTTTATATTTATATTTTGATTTTTATTTTAATAATATAAATAAATTTATTTTATATATATTAATATGTTATTTTTGTATTTGTGGTCTTTTGGGTATATGAAATTACCTCTAAGGCTCACAGGTGTCCAGAATAGATGCTATCATGAGATTCATAAAAAATGGTATCAATAAGAAATCTACTGCATAACTTCATTACACAAGAACTTTTAGTTATGTGGTAGATTATTCTGTCAAGAAAGTGAAATCTTCCTTCAGAATAGGAATGTTTCCATATTTCATCCAGTGAAATAACTAAAGCTGTGTCTTTACAGTCTTTATCCAATAAGGACATCAGGATATGGTAATTTCTTTCTGTTTATATGACTCTCTGAATTCTTCAAAGAACTCAGTCCCAATTCCAGTTATGTTAATTCCTTCAATTAGATGCCATGGTTCTTCTTCTAAAGGTACATAAGCTGGGTAATCAGGGATATTGGCTAATGCCCACCTGCTAAGTAGATAAGAATTATTATTCATATTTCCTGCCTTATGAGCTATAGTGATAGTTCCTGTATATTATTGAATGGCTATCTGCCATATAAACATGTGTCTGTTGAGTTTTTTCATGTTAAGAAGTGAATTAAATGAATTAAAGTAAGTCATTAACTCAAAAGCACTTCCATCAAGATACTAGTGTAGCTTATCAATTTCTTATACCAAACATAAGAATTCCATTTGGATTTCCCCATATCTGGCTTCTGTTGGTTTCATTTGTCTTGAGATGTAACAAAACTCTTCTTCTGTTGGCTCTTCATCAATAATTTGGGCTTGATGTAGGGCAGTCTCAATCCATATCCAAATGCATCAATGTAAAAATTTAAGGGTATATTCCAGTCAGGCATGAGAAGTAAGGGCTTTAATTATATTTGCATATGATTAAATTATTTCTTGGATTCTCTCAAATAATTTCCGTTGATCAGAGACCTTGGCTAAGATTGCATAATATCTCAGGTGCAGCCTATAATAATTGGAAAATAAAATAAAAGACATCATTTCTTTCTTATTCTGGGAGATTCGCTTCAGTAACACTGATGGTAATTTTTCCTTGTCAATACCCAAGCTTAAGACAGAGACAATATGTCCAAATGCTTTGAGTTCTTCAAAGCCAAAATTGCATTTTTTGAGTGAAATCTTCATATTCACTGCTTCAGATTTTTCTAGCACTCTTGCAATTCTTTCAAGGTGCAATGTCCATGAGTCTTAAAGTATAACTATATCATAATAATAATTGATCAGTCATCCTTCAGAAAGCTCTGTGGGGAAGATTGTATCTATAATTCTTTGATAATGAGATGGAGCATTTTTGATGCCAAATGGCATTATCAAATACTCATAAATACCACAATGAGTGATAAATGTAATTAGCTTCTTGGATTTTGGTGTCAAGAAATTCTGATTAAAACCTCTCAATGAATCCATGGATACTATATACTTTTATTTAGAAAATTGGCTTAAGGTTTCTTGGATTCTAGGAATTGGATTTCTATCTGAGACTGTGTAGGTATTCAAAGCTCTAAAAACTCCAACCATTCCTGATTTATCATTTTTCAAAGAAATAATAGCAGGACTTGTAACCTCAAATTCTTCATTATGACCTACTTCTCTTAATACACCAAGTTGTGTCAACTATTTCATATGTTTTTCCAAATATTCACTAGCTCTGGGGATTTCTGGTTAAGCTGGTCCTCTGAGAACTGAAGGGTATGGCCTGTCAATATTAAGAGTAATATCAACTTCATGCCCTTTAATTGTTGCTCAAGGTTTGTTGTCTGAAGAAAAGGCACTTCTACACGTATAAAACACATTGAAAAGATATTGCTTAATTTTTGGTGACAAGGTTTGATCAATTTGTGCTTAACTAAGTTGATTTGACACAAATTATTCTTTATACCTATCTGTATTTGAAGATAATACTAAACTTTTTTTGGCATATTGGAAAATGCAATTTTTTTCTTTTGTTTTCCCAAATTGTAAAATATCTATCTTTTTAGTTGTTGATATACATATCATAAATTTTCAAATAATCACTTCCAAGAATGATATGCTGAGAAGTACAGCTATCCATAACTACTATCTCTACTTCCATTCTAATAGTTCCTTCTGGGTGTGGAAATATTAATGCAGTATTCAATATAACCAGGGGGTTCATATTATGACTGGAACTACTGCATTGAGCAGCCTCTCTTGGTGATAGATGGTTCCTACATTGCAGAAGTAAGTTTTGAAGATATTCCTTCCCTAAACAAGTGTGAAATTCTCCTGTATCCAGATTGACTTGGGATCCTACATCATTCATCAAGATTGATGTATTACAAGATTATCCAGCAGGTTTGGTCTTACACTTCCTGGGATCCTGAATATTGATCAATCCATAGCAGTCCTTACTACATTGTGGTAAATCAGTATGGACTTAAGTAACCTCAAAGAGTGCTGTGATTTGCCCAATATGACAGTACTCTATTGGTGTGTATTCAGAAATTTCAGAATCTTTGTCACATTCTCCATCTTCTTTAATGGACTGAACCTCTTCAATTCATTGAGCTTCATTGATTTTGGAAATCTTAGTAAATTTCTGGATAAATGTAAGGTACTTCCACATTTATGACACTTTAACATAGGTCTTTCAGGTCTTTGATATTCTTTAGAAGTCTTTGGAATAATCTTGGACTCAAAAGGGCTTCTAGTCCATGTTTTACCAATTATTTTCCTAGTAATTATATCTTACTTTGCATTAATATAGTCTTTTGTTTAAAATGGCTCTACACATCTGCATTTGATAGCATGTTCTAGTTAACCTCCACATTTCCTTGATATTTTTTTATCAATAATAGAGTCAAACATATCTTGGTGTAAAGCAGATAGTCTGCATTCCTTTTTGAGGAACCAAGTAAGTGGTTTGTCCTTTTCTAAGTTAAAAAAGGCACTTTTAAAAGAATTTTACAATTTAAGCCTCCAGGAGTTGTTGGCCCACTTGGTGATTGTTTCAGAATTCCACCAAAGCCAATCATGTTTTCCATGATCTTTTCTAATCTTGTAATACCATTTCTTTGCAGTTCTAGTAAACAAGGAGTGAAATTTGGCTACTATTATTTCATCAGGTATATGAAAATACTTCTGCAAGATATCAATTTTTTTGATGAATTAATAAAGTTATAGTTATATTCTCCTTCAAAAGAGAATTTTGGCCATTCATCTAGTTTGGGAATATCTCTTACAGTAATTGAGTTTTCTCCTGGAAAAGGGGTCAAAATGTCTTTTTTAGAGAGTTGTCATTCAGTGAGAGGTGTGGGATGTCTAGGAATATGTGAGCTAGGATCATAAGTTTTATGAATTAGAGTCACTTGTGCAACTATTTCCTCCTTGAATTTATGTCTTTCAACATCACTGCTTTGTAAATGTGTGGCAAAAATACTGTTGTTATGAACTATGTCCAAACCATTTTCTTTCAAGTTTGTGAGCTGGTCATTGATATTACTAATGGAAGGATTATCCAATTCACCATTTTTCACCTCAAATTTACTTTATGTTCTGTCACATTTAGTGGAAATTTACGCAAGCATTTCATTCATAACTTTGCACCATTCAGTGGAGGTTCTGTCATTATTTCTCAAGTCATTGATATTCAATGTTAATTTCTTTGATTCCTTGTCAATATTACTAAGTTTTACATCAAAAATGGATTTAATATATGTAATTTAATAAATCATTTGTGTGGAAAGGTCCTGTTCATCCTTTCTTTCTCTTTGGCTGTGAATTCCATAATATTCCTGGCCATATTTAACATACTTTCCACAGCTGAAGGTTCAAATATGGGAATCCTGTACCCTTGTGGGTGAGGTCTGTGCCAATTCACTTCTCCCTTCCATCTACCTTGATTGTTTTTGGTACCTCTATGATTCTTCTGAGATCATTTGGGCTTGTTGTTGGACTTTTCTGCAGCTGTTTTGGAGCTTGTTGACGCTGCTAGTCTTTCTTTTTCCAAGGCTGGGGTCATTTATGGTTCCTTCTTTTGGTCTACTTATAAAAGACTTTGGTTCTTCAAGCCATTATTAATATCTTTGATTATGTCTTTGCAAGACAATGGACTCCATCCTCCTAAGAGTTCTATATTCTTCTCCTGACCCAGAAAGCTCCCAATGTGTAAGTGAGAGTTCATAGCCCCCTGTCCAAGGCTTGAGAATATTTACTACTCTTACTACTTGGATTCTCTGTACCAGTTATTGTACTGGGACTAATATACTTTTATGGCTACCACTTGGAAGTGGTTCAGCCCTTAAAGCATTATGTTGAATCAGTTCAGTCTCAGAGCTAATTTCAAAGGTTTTTGGTACAAACCTTGGGGAATGGGTAAACTCTGGAATCCCCCAGATTTGTCTATTTTGAGGAAGGCCTGCCATTCCCTATCCCTATCCATTTGGTTGGAATGAACGGTTTCTTCCATTTCTGGTATGGACCATTTAAACATCAAACTAAGAGAAAAAAAAATAAAGATAGAGAACACACACCCTTTGGTGTTTGTTTTGAAAATTCTGCTTTAAAAGAAGTGCATCTTTTGGATATTAGCACTTCAATACTATCTTCAGATTCTGGACCAGTAATATATCTATTACTAAGCTTATTACCAGCTTAAATTCATTTTATTAAAGACACTAGAGAAAAAATCATTTCTTATACTTTAAAGTATTTTTAAGATTTTTTTAAGTTTTGAACTTTTTGTTATAAAAAGATTAAAATTCAAGATTTTGAATCAAAAATTGATCCAGAGTAACGC
This sequence comes from Austropuccinia psidii, assembly GCA_023105745.1. Lineage (NCBI taxonomy): Eukaryota > Fungi > Basidiomycota > Pucciniomycetes > Pucciniales > Sphaerophragmiaceae > Austropuccinia > Austropuccinia psidii. The sequence continues at coordinate 18,944,242 of JALGQZ010000008.1, read as the reverse complement.
AAAGAAGAATTTTAAAAGTGTTTGTATGCAAAAAGGCCATGTGTAAAACAATATAAAAATGATCCAAATTCCCCAATGAAGGAAATTTTTTAGACAATTTTGAGAAATAAAATTAATTTTTCTTCAAAATGAAAGAAAAAATGATTAAATTAATATATTTTAGAGCTTAAGATGATATTAGTTAAGGGTACAACGTTCAACAAACATGGACAGGCCCTCAAATGTAAGACTTTCATAGGTATGGAAGTTTTTAGAACAGAGAAATATGATTAAAGTCCAATAATTTTGTTAAAATAATGGCCAGGTCCCCAAATGTAAGAATTTAAGATTTGTCTATGAAACTCTTAACAGTATTACTAGTAATTAAGAGAAAAAATGACTGTTATTATGAAATATAGAAAATAAATACTTAATTAATTAATTATTTCTATTACTTGTTATACACTTCTTGTTATTATAACAGTAAGCAGTAATTGTCTACTAGAATAAATTTCAAGAAGTATTAATAATCAAACTTTGTATTAAAATAATACAAAATTATTTTAATTTATAATTATCTTGTTCCAGAATAACTATAGAGATAACTCTTGAAGAAAGCTATTACTTAGAGAAAGAATTTTAAAGCTAAGTGAAAAAACTTGCTAATGTTCAAATAATACCTTGAAAATAATTGGTGGAGTGAGTTGATGGATTATTTGTGAATTTGAAGGATCAAAAATTGATCTATAGCAGAAATGCAACAATATATAGCTGAACACTATTGGAAGTAGTTTATTTCTATTATTTTAAGTCTTTCTTATGTATTTAGAAATATTTAAAACACTTCAAAAAAGATTTAACTAATACTTACCTGTTGGTACTAATGATATGATTGAATAATAAGATAATTTGGAAAAACCAGCAAGAGGAGGCCTCTTTTGAGTCAATAAAAGCTCATACAGGAATTACATGGAGAAAGCCTAAAGAAAGTAGTGAGAAACAAATTATTCTCTTTGTATTATTGATTACATCACCTGTTGTCAATTAACATTATCATAATTACTTAATTAAGTCATTTTATGTGACTACCAACCCAATTATGGTTAAGAAATCAAAGAGTAACAACTTTAAAAGAATTTCTATTTGAAGATAAAAATGAATTTTTGAAAGCTATCAATTTCATTGGAAATTTCATGGCAAATTTTATTTTCTGTGAATTCTTGAAGATTAAGTGTTTGATGTGAAATCATCAAAAAATGGACTGTAAGTAAAACTTTTAATTGAAATTATGAAGTTGTTATTCTTTTTTTGTTTTTACATGTATTTTCCATTTCTCCGTTGGTACTGAAATTTCCAAAAAGATTTATTAAGAATTGTATTATTAATAAATTCTTGAAGTTTCTCCCTTATTTCTATGTAGAAAAGCAAATAGCACAGTAATAGCTTATTTCCATGAGATAAATTGATGGATCATAGTCCCAAAATAGTTTTAATTAATCTTTTTGGGCTTATCCATGGAAAATCATTGAGAATTGACATTGTTACAGGAGTCAGAGTTGCTCATTACCTTCTTATCACATCAAACTAGCAGCTTATTTGCTATTTTCTCATGGTTTAATGGGATTTTAGCTTGGTAACTAAGTTCCCAAAAGTTTTTGATAGAATAACTTGCTAGGATCAGCTATAGATCCAAGCTTTGGAGCTTATCACTTTTCAGAGGCCTCAGAAGTTGGGTACACTGGCCCTCTTTGAAGTCTTTTGTACCCCTTAGCTATCTTCATGTTAAAAATAGTAATTCAGGCTTCAAGATTGATATCCAATATGATTTTATCTAAAGGGTATTCAAGAATAAAGTAATATTAAGCTCCACAAACATTAATAGCACCATTATTAGTGTATATGCAGCATAGTACTTTTCCCATTCACATTATTTTGGGGTGAAATTGAGAAGAACAAAAATTTTCACAATTTTTTTATGCGGTATTGATGATTTGGTGTTGAATTATTTTCCATATTACCACCTCATAGAGTTAAATCAAGCTTATTCACTCCATGGAGCTACCTTAGGTAAATCGTTGTGTAGAATCCAAATTTGGCTATAGGTCCATGGATTTACTTACTCACAAAAAGGTTATTCATCTTTTCTCAACTCAAGAATGATGAATTTTGGATAATGTATGACTTATGGGTTATGAATAGTTTGAAATTTATTTTAATGATAATTGTGGCCCATTTGGGTATGTAAAATACACCTCAAGGCCCACGATGTGGGAATTTGCAGTCCTGAACCTGTCATGACCTTTTTCAATATGGTTTAAGGCTGTATTGGACCTCAAGGTGCACATAGAATAGCCCTGTGCCCTGCAACAATTATGAAAATGCTGCCAAAGAACTTCAAGGGTGTGAAATTCCTCCTCAGTGGGGGTTTGAAGAATTATTTAGGGTAAAAGTACTATAAACTTTAAAAAAAGGGGGAATTTGGGGATTCGGAATGAGGAAAGAACCTTTCAAAATATGCAAAAGAGGGGATAAAAGGTGTGAAAATTTCAACAAAGTGGTTTAAATGTAATATTAATAGATGAGGGAAGGTAAAAATGGACTTATGGAGGCTTGGAGGCAGGAATTTTGGAGGACAAAATAAAATTGGTTCGGAAAGATTTGTAAAACTGGGTTTGTAATGCTGTTTTGGGGGATAATGTGGCTTATTTGTCTATTTTGTACTTTTGCCTGGGGGGGATGTGAAAAGATGTGTGAAAGAAATGGGGCAGGGGTTTGCGAGGTTTTTTCCCAATAAAGATTTTTGTTTCATTTTAATTGAAAATGGGTCTGGGGAACCCCTTATGTGGCTTTACCAAAGCCCTTTATTCATTTAATAATTAAATTTTTATTTTTCTATTGAGAGGAATTTTTGGGGATCTTAGTGCTTTTAATGATAAGGATAATTCTTTCAAATAAGTTATAATTAGGAATGAAGCATTTTTTTGAAATTTTTGTGTAATAATCTTAAAAAACTTGAATGAACTATATGAATAAGTTTATTGATTTTTCTTATAGTGACTCATATATACACATTTAAGCTCTCAATAGATCCACTATTAAATTTAATTTGAAAATTTTGAATAATTTTTATCACTGAAGTGTAGATATTCTTTTATGTGTTGTAAAACAGTTGATTATATTTTTAAAAAGGAACTGGTATTATCTCCGTTTTGAGTGAAATTAACCATGCTCTTATTTGAATGTAGTAGCATCATATTCAGTCTGAAAAATATTGATTAAAACATGAATTTCCTTCTTATTATATTGTAAAATAAATTTCTTTGGGTGTAAACAATAAAATCGTATATTTTAAATTTTAAATCTTAGAGACCCAAAATATTATTTTATTGATAAATAAAAAAATAGAATAGCTTTTTATGTTTGGTATTAAATAAAAAAGGCATAAATTAAATCCAATTATTTGAAATAATAAAAATAATAATCAAGCCTTGTATTTTAATATCTTTAAATTTTGAAAACTCTCAAATAGCTTAGTCAAAGCCTTCCAAATACAGAATCCAAAATGGTTCTTTTTAAATTCAAATCCCACAAGTAGCTTATGAGATTTTTCAAATTACATACCTGCATTAGTCATTATAATTCAGGAACAAAAAAGGAATGTTTTGAAGTACCTAATTCCAATTGTTTTTTATTGAATCCAATACTTATCTAAAATATTATTTATGTTTTTTTATCAAAAGATATTTTCATTCAAGAAGAATTTGATCTCATATAACATATTTTCTTAGATCATCTAATAGTAACCATAAACTCAATTTGGAACATATTTCTGTACACTAATTCTAAATAGATAAGCCAATAAAGAACTAAAGAGGAAAAATTTCATTATATACACACTTTTTGGAAGATAAAGTTAGGGCAGTTGAATATTATATAACATAATTAATTAATACTTCTGAGTGTAACAATCACTCACCAGGGGTAAGGGTATTCATCAATACACCCACTCAAACACCTCAAATCAGCAGATCCAGTATCTGCATCAGCATCCAGTTTCAGCAATCTTCATTCTGAAACATGCATACAGCTTGGTACATCAATACAGCCTGTCAATACCTGTACAGGTTGGATTCACCCAATACAGTTTCAATACACCAGCATAAAACTGTATGATCACTCAAATACACCACACCTCTTGTACAGGTTCTGTACAGCTGTACAGGACCTGTATTGGCCAGACTCAATTCAATAATTCAATCCTCTCATGAAAATTCTTCCTCTGGATCAGGGCTGGTGTTTCTCAAATATACCAGCCCCTCTTTCTCCCCCCTGGGGACTTTTCCCCAGTTAATTAATTTAGTTTATTTATTATTTTATAATTATTCTTCTCCTTATTTTGGGTATTATAGTTATTTGATTTTAAGTTAGTCTTTGCATTTCTCTTTTTGCCTGTACAGTATGAGTTGGGTGGCCATATCCTTATTAACCCTTCTCTTTCCATTCTGACAGGTTGAAACAGTGGACTTGAACTTTTTTGTGGTTGGCTCTTCTATTCTTTTGTTGCTGCTTTCTTATATTCATTCTTTTAGTAATTCATCTTTAACACCCTTAAGTGTATCCTTTCTTACCATATCTTTGAGCCCTCCATAAGTGAGTCCCAGTTTACTGAGTGCCAGGCCCTCTTCACTTCGAAGAGCCCCTGTGACATTAAATTAATTAACTCATATTGATTCTTTCTTTTCATTCCTTTATAATAATTTCTCTCATTCATCAATTATGACTTTTTAATGATCTTATGATTCTTAATGATTATGCTTTTCTCTTGCATCAATTTTCATCTCATTCATTTCATTTATATGAAAATTGATTCTTTCTTTATTAATCATTTCTGACCATTTCATCACTTCATTTTATCTTATCAAATCAATTTTTTCTGTGTTATCATTCAGGTCTTATTTAGGAATTATTGATTGGGATTAATTGGGTTTATTGATTCAGCGATTCAGGATTTTTCATTTGGATTGGATTGATTGACTTTGAATTCTCAAGATATCTTATTGATCCTAAAGAATTGATTTTGATTATTGATTGATTTTGACTCATCAAGATATTTGAATTGATTTCTGAAGATTTTGAATTGATTGATTGATTCCTCAAGACCTTGATTCATATTGAAGACACTGATTTATTGATTTATTGATTATTGATTGAATATTGATTGATTGTTGATTTACTCAAGATAATTGATATTTGATTTGAATTTGATTTATTGTTGATTATTGATTGAATTTATTTATTGTTGATTGAAGCTGTTTTCACCTTAAGAACTGAATTGATTCCTCAAGACTCATCAAGATTTTATTGTGATTGATTTGGCCAAGTTTTGATTTCTGTTCTCAATACCATCAAGTTTCTTTTATTCAAATTCTGTTCATAATGCTAGTTCAGCATAGTCCCCCAGAAAAGAGCACTAGATCCCAAAAAATTCCAGCTGTTCTCACTCCTACAGCAAGGGCTCCTCTTGACCGCACACCATCAGTTCATCAACTGAGTACAAACTTGGACAGAGGACCACCAATGGAAGGAGAAGCACCCTCAAGAAGAGGTGGAATGAAATCTAGAAGATCAAGATCCTTTTCTGGACTTTTGGGTGGCTACCCTGGCATGTCTGAAGGTGCAAGAGCAAGATTAGGGGAAGTTGAAGATGAAGAGGGGGAAGAGTCTGTGGAAGGGAAGATTCTGGGGAAACTGAAGTGGCAGATGCCTTGGCAAATGCTCCAGAGGTGCCTCAGGGTTCTAATCTAGCCCTTTCTAGTCAACCTCTTGTCTCTCATACTGATCCAAGTTGCCTCAAGATGATGGAGCAAATGACTCAATTCATGGGGCAACTCACTCAAGCAGTTTCTCCCAGGGACAATTCCAAAGCCCCTGCTTTCAAGACTCCATCCATGAAGGCACCTGATTCTTTTGATGGTACTCAAGCTCATAAATTGAGAGGATTTATCCAATCCTGTCAATTAATCTTCCATAATGATCCAGCAAATTTCCTCTCTGACAGGAAGAAAGTTCTTTACTCAACTTCTTTTCTCACTGGTAGAGCTGGAAAGTGGATTGAACCCTATCTCTAAAATATTTCCAATGAAGACCCTTCCTACCTCCTCAATAATTGGCCATTATTTGAATCTCAATTATTCACTCTGTTTGGTGACCCCAATGAAGTCAGGAAAGCTGAACAAGAGTTGGACAATTTGAGGATGAAGGAAAGTGGTCATGTATCCTTGTACATTGCTGATTTCAGAAGCTTAATGTCAAGAATTGGAGATTGGGGTGAAAGAGCTTATATCCATGTTTACAGAAGAGGATTGGCATCAAGGTTATTGGATCAGTTGGCTTCTCACCCTGGAACTTTTGATACTCTTCAAGAACTTATGGATGTCACTTTAGAATTAGACACAAGATTTCATGAGAGGCAAAAAGAAAAGGGTGGAAATCAAGAGAAGAAGCCTCCAGTCAATGGATCCAATCAATCTAGGCCTCCTCCAAACTCATCTTCAAAGAGGCCTCACCAGAAGAAGAACAAGAAGGGCAAGCAGTTCCAATCTTCAAAGGACAAGCCCCATGCTGCTCTCCTCAATAAGAACAATGAATTAATTGGTTCTGAAAAGGAGAGGAGGATTAAAGAGGGGTTGTGTACTTATTGTGGTGGAAAGCACCCAATTGAAAGATGCTTCAAGAGACCTCAGAACAAGCCTGGGTCATCATCAAGAGGCTTCCCTAGCAAGCAGGGAAAAGCCTGAGTGGGAATCATGATGTGTTCAATGGTTCTCACTTATTTCCTTCAAGAGCACAATTGTGCACTCTGAATACTAGTGTCAAGAAATCTTTAAAATTTCTTATTTTCTCTTCTGTCTATGATATTTTTTATAGTATTCTCATTGATTCTGGTGCTAAAAACTCTTTTATTGCAAAGAATTTTGTTCTCAAGTACTCATTGACTCTGTCAGAGCTCCCTGAAAAGATTCCTCCTTTCATTCTGGATTCTAATGAATCCCCTGCCTTGTTCATCACCCATTATACTAAGTGGGTAGTTGACTTGCCTTCCTTCCCAAGCCTTCAATGGGACTTCTTTATCATAGATTCACCCAAGGGAGAAGACCTGATATTGGGCTATGATTTCCTTTGCCATTTTAATCCCATTATTGATTGGAAAAATGGATTGATCACCTAGAAGGGAAAGCAGTTCCAATCTTCAAAGTACAAGCCCCATGCTGCTCTCCTCAATAAGGACAATAAATTAATTGGTTCTGAAAAGGAGAGGAGGATTAAAGAGGGATTGTGTACTTACTGTGATGGAAAGCACCCAATTGAAAAATGCTCAAGAGACCTCAGAACAAGCCTGGGTCATCAAAAGGCTTCCCTAGCAAGCAGGGAAAAGCCTGAGTGGGGATCATGATGTGTTCAATAGTTCTCACTTATTTCTTTAAAGAGCAAAATTGTGCACTCTGAATACTAGTGTCAAGAAATCTTTGAGATTTCTTATTTTCTCTTCTGTTTATGATATTTTTTAAAGTATTCTCATTGATTCTGGTGCTAAAAACTCTTTTATTGCAAATAATTTTGTTCTCAAGTACTCATTGACTATGTCAGAGCTCCCTGAAAAGATTCCTCTTTTCATTCTGGATTCAAATGAATCCCCTGCCTTGTTCATCACCCATTATACCAAGTGGGTAGTTGACTTTCCTGCCTTCCCAAGCTTTGAATGGGACTTTTTTTCATAGATTCACCCAAAGGAGAAGACCTGATATTGGGCTATGATTTCCTTTACAATTTCAATCCCATTATTGATTGGAAGAATGGAGTGATCACCTATGATTCTAGTCATAAGGATTCTAGTAGTATTATTCCTTCTACTAGTAATGACTTTTCACTTCTGTCAACAGTGTTTCTCTGGTTGGTGAGCTTAAGACACCTTCCCTTCCTCCTTCTGTCCATATCCCTTCCATCATTCCCTCTCAGTCATTACTTCCATTAAGAGATGAAGGATGTTGGAGAAGATGTTGCCATATCTTCACTTCATCTCTTTCAAGGGGATATGGACCTTCCTCCTTTATCTTTTCATGCCTCCCTGGAGGAGAAGTGGGATTAGGAGGAAGAGCCAGAAGAAATTGAAACTGTGTTTAAGGTAGTCCCTCCTGTTTATCACCAATATTTGGATGTATTCTCCAAGGTGAAAGCAGAGAAACTTCCTCCACACCGCGACTGTGATCACCATATTGAATTGGAGGGTCTTCTACCTCCAATTGGTGTTATCTACTCCTTATCAAATCAAGAGTCAGAAACACTACGGGCCTACATTTCAGAGAATGTAGAGAAAGGTTTCATTAGACCAAGCTCCTCTTCAACAGGAGCACCTGTCCTTTTTGTTAAGAAAAAGGATGGAGGTCTTTGTTTGTGTGTTGATTACTGCAAACTTCATGCTGTTACTAGGAAGAACAGGTACCCTGTTCCTCCTATGAACCAGCTCCTTACCATATTCAACGGTTCCACTATCTTCTCCAAGATAGACTTGCGTGGTGCATATAACCTTCTGAGAATCAAAGAGGGGGATGAGCACTTAACTGCCTTTAGAACCAAATATGGTAGTTATGAGTATTTAGTCATGCCATTTGGTTTGACCAATGCTCCCGCTTCTTTGCAGAATCTAGTAAATGATATCTTTGCATATTTTTTGGATGTGTTTGTTGTGGTTAATTTAGATGATATTATGGTCTTTTCCAGTTCTGAGGAGGAACATGTCAAACATGTGGCCTCTGTCCTCCAAAGACTGAGGGACAATAATTTGTTTGCCAAAGCCTCCAAGTGCGTATTCCATGACTCAAGTGTGGAATACTTGGGCTATGTTGTTTCAAGTGATGGCCTCAAGATGGATTCTTCAAAGGTTCAGCAAATCCTCAATTGGCCTCAGCTCAAAAACATCAAGGCCCTTCAATCTTTTCTTGGCTTTGCCAATTTTTATTGTTGTTTCATTAAAAATTATTCTAAAAAAATCACTTCCCTCAATTCCCTCCTTAAAAAAGATTCTCCTTTCATCTTCAATGAGGAAGCTCTCAGTCAGTTTCAAGCACTCAAAGAAGCTTTTACCTCTGCCCCTATCTTATCTCACTTCAATCCTTCTCTACCTACTATAGTAGAGACTGATGCTTCTGATTATGCTTTGGGTGCTGTACTGAGCCAGGTGAATGACTCAGGAAAGCATCCCATTGCATTTGATAGTCACAAGCTTCTCCCAGCTGAGCTTAATACTCTCTTGAACCTCAAGCCAAGTTGTTATTATTCCAAGATAGAGTGTTAATCCCAAGCAATGAAGAACTTCAACGCAATATTCTTCAAAAGTGTCATGACTCACCTTTGGCTGGCCATCCTGGCCAGGAGAAGACCCTCAAGCTCATCAAGAGGGACTTTTATTGGGCTGGAATGAATCAATTCATCAAGGACTATGTGTCCTCGTGTCAGCAATGTTCAAGAAACAAGAAAATTCATCAGAAGAAGTTTGGACTACTCAAACCTCTTCAAATTACATCTGGTCCTTGGAATTCCTTAACAATGGACTTTATCACTCAATTGCCCTTGTCAAACAACTTTGACTCAATTCTAGTAGTTGTGGACAGGTTCTCAAAAATGGCAATCTTCATTCCAACTTATGGAACAATCACTGCTCTGGACTTAGCTCAAATTTTCATTGGTCATGTATTTTCCAAGCATGGCCTTCCAGTCAGTATTGTCAGTGATAGAGGATCTTTATTTGTTTCATCATTCTGGACTCAATTATGTCAGCAGCTCAAGATATCAAGAGATCTTTCAACTGCTTTTCATCCTGAAACAGATGGACAGACAGAGGGGGTAAATCAGACTCTAGAACAGTATCTTCGGATGTATGTCAGCTATCATCAAGATGACTGGTACACCTGGCTTCCTCTGGCTGAATTTGCCTATAATAATGCAGAACATTCATCAACAAAGAAATCAACTTTTTCACCATTTATGGAAGAAATCCCAGCTTTGACTCAATCCATATTTCTCAAGATTCACCTGCTGGAAAGTTATCAACAAAACTCCAATCAGTACAGCAAGCTGTCAAAGAAGAAGCAGAGTCAGCAATAAGGAGATTCAAGAAGTATGCAGATAGAAATAGAGCAATTCCACCTGATTTCCAACATGGGGAAAAATTATGGCTAGCTTCCAAGAATATCAAGACAACAAGACCCACCAAGAAATTATCAGAAAGATGGTTGGGACCTTTTGAAATTCTGAAGAAGATTGGCAGCCATGCATATCACCTCAAGTTGCCTCAGCAATGGAAGTCAGTTCACCCTGTATTCCATGTGTGCTTATTAGAAAGAGTCAAGCAATCAACTATCCCAAATCGACATCAATTGCCGCCACCACCAGTCTTAGTGGAGGAGCAAGAAGAAGGGGAAGTGGCTCAGGTTCTGGACTCAAACCTCAAAAGAGGTAAATTATGGTATCTAGTAGAGTGGAAAGGATTCAGTGAAGACCCAGAAAGAACCACTTGGGAACCAGCTTCCAAACTTACCAACTGACCAGACCTTGTCAAGGATTTCCATTCACTATATCCAGACAAGCCTGGTCCAAATACCTCAAGAGTTTGATTATGGTGCTTGGTGGGGAGAAGAAGTTATGAAAGTAAGTTCCTCTCCTGGCATGCACCTTTAAGGGGGTATTCTACCCATATGTTGTTGTAAGCATCACCTTGGCCACTTTGTGAGCACTTGTCAATTCTTTGGACAGGTTCAGGAAGCATACAACATCAATACCCTCCATTTGGAACTTATCAAGATATGGCCAAATGTTTCTTTCTTTCTTTCTCTTTTTCTTTTCATTTATGCCAATCATCATAATTCAAGACATTCATTACTTCAAGTCATTTATGGCAATTCATTTCATAAGTTATTTATGGCAATTCATGTCAGAAGTCATTTATGGCAAATTATTTCAGTTTTATGGTGCTTGGTGGGGAGTGGAAGTTATGAAAGTAGGTTCCATCTCCTGGTATGCATCCCTGAGGGTTCTACTTCTTGTAAAACATTACCTTGGCCACTCTGTGAGCATCAAATTCTTGGTTTTCATTTTTCAGACACTTCTTGGCCAGAATCAAGCAGCTCACCACAAGGAGGACCAGCAATCAGGATTGTTCTTTATTTCTTTTCTTTACTCTCATTTTCTCTTATTCTTTTATTTGTTTCTTTCTTTACTTGTATAATTTCCTTTCTTTTATTTCTTTAAAGCAGCAGCATCCCCTCCTCAAATCATGTATTGGGAGGTTCCATTATTTTTTCTTCATTTAGTATTTATAAGAGTGGGGATAGAAGTCAAATCAAACACAAAAAAGGAAAAGGAAAACTAGTTATCTCTACCTAAATCATCAAAGGTTCTCTGGAAGTCATTTATCAACTCATCGTCAAACCAGGCAAATTTAGCAGCCATCTCTTCAAACGCAGTCCCTGGAATCATTCTATCATTGGCATACATAATCACCTCTCTGCTATTTCTATCAACCCTCCTGAATAATCTGGCCACAGCATCTTGATTTTCACTCACCACATTGGGATCTTCTCTGGTAACTCGGATAGGCCAACGATCCCTTCTTTGAAACACTTGAGCAGCAGGAAACGGTAAAGGAGACAAAACATCCCTTCTTCTACTGGAGCTGGCCTCAGGTTGGAGTTGACAAGAGGTGGTCATGGGTGATACTCTGGATGGTTGGACTGGTGATGGCCTTACTGCTGGATTCAAGGAAGGCCTGGCATGGGAAGTAGTTGGTGAAGGAGGAGGAATTGTGGAAGGAATGGAAGCAAGCATTGGTTGGAAGGTTCTGGGGGTACAGGGAATTAATTGGCTTTAGAATCTGTTGGCAAGAGGCTGAGCAGAGGAATTTCTGGATGGATGGCCAACTGAATGAGGAACAACTTCAACTTCTTCACCATCCAACTCATCACTCCCCTCAGCATCTGGATCAGATGGGGAATCAACAATCCTTCTTATCTTTTTCACTACCTTCACTACTCCATCAGTATTGGTCCTTGAGATTGGGACTTCTGAGCTGTAATGTATGGGCCTACCACCAACTGGAATGGGCCCTCCAACATTAGTCCACCTGGCCACATCCCTCTGCCTGGAACCAGTCACTACATCAAAATATCAGTACCAATTCAATCAAGATATGCAAATCACTCACATTGAGGAAATCCTGAGGTTGCATCAGGAGTAGGTTCCTCAGGAATGGGGCATTCCTGCCCAAAAGGCCCATCTTTTCTGCTCCATAAATGCCTCCTGACGTTGGACAAAGTCAACCCGGTACAACGACATGGTTTCTTTCCAATGAAGCAAAAGTGGCATTTTGACAATCGGGGATTGTAATGGTGAAAGCAATCCTTACCCTTGGCCAAACATTCAGTACAGTCAGGATCAAGAACTTCAACTGCCCTGAACCCATCATAGGTTTGGGAGGGATCAAAATGACCAGAAGACGCCATGGAAGGGGTGGATAATTTACTGAAGACGCCAGAACCACAAAGAACAGATGGTGGCAGTGCAGAAGGAGAATACTCAGTGAGCTCAGTCAGTTTGGAACTCATAACTAAAGAATATGCAAGAAGAAGATTCAAGACATCAGAATCAATCCACTCCATATCAACAAACGTTTTTGACCTCAAGGAAATGGGGGCCATAACTCAATTATGCCCCCCCTCAAAGCCTCTAAGGTGAAAGTTTCTACCCCTTTGGGGCTGAACTCATCACCCAGGGTCTGCCCCGCAACTTTGGGGAGGCCAGGATCTTGATGGTCCTGGGCCCCATCAATGGGTCCAGGCCATATATGGTGAAGTTTGGGTTTGGGCCAATTCTGGGCCCCTTGGTCACCCTGGGTCCCCAGCAAAATTGGGCCCAGGGGCTCCATTTTGGTCCTGGGGGCCTCCAATAGCCCCCACGGACCGCGGACTGCGGCATACGGCCCATGGACCGCAGACCGCAGCGTATGTGTGAGCCTTAGACGTAATTCCATATACCCAAAAGACCACAAATACAAAAATAACATATCAATATAAATAAAATAAATTTATTCATATTATTAAAATAAAAATCAAAATATAAATATAAAATTATATTAAAAATAAAAAAAATTAATTACAATATAAAAATAAAAATACATTAAATTTTGTAAGTGTAAAATTACTTTTATACTTGAAAAAATTAAGTAAAAATGAAATTTTAACAAAATTGTGAAAAAATAAATAAATTTGGAAAAAAGTTAAATAAAAATTATTACAGCTTTTTATCCAATTAATAAACATATAAAATTTATTTCACCATTGGATTCCTCATAAACAATCAGGTGGGGTCACCTCTGAGTGCAATTCTTGTAACTCAACTCTAAATAAGCTTAAATTAAGTTTTTAGTATGTTCAATACAAAAGCTGAAAATACTCAAAACTTTAATTTAATTCACACCACATGTGGTGTTAACCATCAAATTTTGTGTTAAAATTGAGGTGTTGTGTTTAGTTTAGAAGTTATGAGGAATTGAAGTATTTTCAATTGAATTCAATTGAAATGTCAAAATGTGCGCGTGTATTACATAAGTGAACTTTGATTTACATATGAGGTGTCAATTATTACTGTATTGTACTGTACAATTGAATTGAATTACATATGTAAATTATAAGTATAATACATGATGAGGAATTAAAGGAAAAATAAATTGGAAAGATTAAATTTGGGGGGGAAAAGGAACTCCAGCTCTAAGGGGGAGCTAGACCCCCAAAATCCTTGCTGACAGGCGTGGGATGTCAAAATTCATGCAAAAGTTCATCACTTTTGGCCTGGAATTGAGTCACAGGGTCTGTGGACTCAATTGATGATGAGGTTTTGATACCAACTGGGGTAGTTTTAGCTGTTGCCAAGAGGATAAAACTACCCTTAAGATAAAACAATCATAGTAAAAACAGTTTTAACTGGTTTCTACGCCTCTGACACACATTCTGACGTGTCTTGAAGGCTCTAGGCCTGGTATTGCTATAGTAATGGGTGATTTAAGGGTCTAAAATGGCTAAAATTGGCTTAAACCAGCCCTTTTTTGGTCTAAACCAGGGTCCAATGATGCCATAATTGGCTTTGCTGTTGTCATACTGTTTTTCACGACTGACAAGAGTAAATTTTACTTTTGGAGTAAGAGAATTGATGGCTATAAAAGAATGTCTTCTTTGCCCCACTTTTCTCTTCATGTTAGAATCTTTTCCTTTTATAATTAGTTTAAACATTGTTAAACCAATCAATAAAAGATTCCAACCACCTTTCTTATATCATTTTAAACCTTTTAACCACTTGAAAAAATAATTATAATAATTTTTTGTAACTCTTATAATCCTTTTTACCCTTGAATCACCCCAAAGGTGAATTAAAGCATCTTTAATCACTATTAACTTTGTCACTTTGTTTCCAAATTCACTCTGGTAACTTTTGGGCGTGTTTTCTCTTTAATATTCTTTTTAAAGACTTTGTTCTTTAATTAATTGCTTGCAGTTCTTTTCTCAATTAATTCCAATTGAAATTGCTCTTGAAGGAATTTCTTTTGTAGCCTTAAAATATCTCTTGTAGAGTATTTTTTGGATAAATTTTTATTGTTGGTAAAACAATAAATCTTTATAATATTATTGTTTTATACTAATGAAGTTATAAACAATAAATTTGGCGTGTTTTCTCTTAAAAATAATATTTCTTACTATTTTTAATTGATTTTTACCTTATACAAATTTTGAGGACAGGAAAAGTACTTGATTTTTAATCAAAGTTTCATATCCACACCTTACATTTGGGGGCCCAGCTGTGATATTTTACCTGTGACATACTTTTTTACTCTTTTTAAATCTTTCTTCTTATATTGAAAAATTTAAAAACATATAAAAAATACTTATAATTCAAAAAAAACCCATAAAAAATAATTTTTTTCATATTATAAGTGTGGCTTAAATTTTTATTTCTTTTTTGAAATATCCTTTTTTTACTTAAATAATTGGTTGTTCATTCATTTTGGTGTCTGACAACATGGTAAGACAAAAAAACATTGAAACAGCCTCAACAGTCACCAGCATTATTCCTGCCAGTACTGTTAATTGTGATCATAATAGTACTGTTATTGTGACTCATAATAACCAACCTGAACCAATATCTTCTGAATTGATTAACTTGGACATAAGTAATACTCTTCAGAAAGCCAAAGATTTGGCCAATAGGAAGTTTTTTGACCTAAAATTACTATTTTAAGCCTTTTAACCATAATTATGCCTTCAACCGGGTCAGGAGCCAGCTATAACCCCTCAAGCAGCTCCCACAAAGGTAATAGATGTGATTATGGCAGAGGCCAATCAGGTAGAGAAGGAAAAGGGTCAGTTGATGACTTCCAAACAACTAAAATGGGTCATTCTGAAGCTGATAATACCATTTTACCTTCAAAAAGAGCTGACACCGCCACAACAAGCCTCTGTCGACATATACAAAGCCAGCCACAGTGCATACAACAATGCACTTCAATTCAAGGAGTATAAAATCCTTGCAGACCTGTGGAAGAATTGCACAAATTCTTACCTAACTGTGAGAAAATTCCTGGGCCATCCCAACACTTGAAAATTGCTCAATGGATGGCATCCATTGATGGAGAAGAAAACCATGATGCTGTTGACACTAGAATGGAGGAAAACCAACCCTCCACCACCCAAACCAGTTCCAAAAACAGCCCCAGTGGCCAGCAACAGCAATTCCAATGTGAAAAAACAGCCACAAGTTCCAAACAAGGGCAAAGGGAAGGCACCAGCACCAAAAACGTACAGCCAAGGATACAGAATTCCAAAGATTCAGCAGGATGCCATGGAAAATGTATTTCAGATGGCCAGAACCATGATGGAATTACAGAAGAAGGAGGAAGCCAGATTTACATTCCAGAAATGATTTCTGATATATTTGATTCCATCCCAGAGTTGTATGATGCTATAAATGACGTGAAAAAACATCTTTCTGATAAAAATGAAACCATTTGTAACAACATTAAAACAAACAACCTGAGTCTTTGCCAAATTAATGAAACACTTATGTGTTTTGAAAAAGCTTTAAGAAAAATTAAAATTCCCAATAATGATAATTCTTTTGAGAATAAAATAAATGAGCAATCTGCCATTATTAAAGAATTAACAGATAAATATTCTAAATTGAATATTGATGACATAATTGAAACAAGAATTAAGCAAGCCATAAATATTATCAAAACAGATAACAAGAAAGTCCTTGATGACATTTCAAATTCATTTACTGAAGTAAAGACATATACCATTGCCTTGAAAAAGTGTTTTGATGCTTCACAAGAAGAAGTATCAAAATTATCAATGAAATTGAATCAAGTCACTGCTGATAATACAAGACAGACAGAGGTATGGCAAGAACTGACACATAAAGAAGACATGTATAAAATTGAGGTAATAAATTTAATACAAAGCTTCAAACATGAATACAGAAATTCCCAAAGATGTAGCAACAGTAAAATGAATGACATTGAACAAATACTTAACACCTTACCAAGAATGTCTACACCTCTAAATCAAAATGAGGGCACAAGAATTCCAAATCCACAAGTATTGGATCCTGATAATTTACAATTAAAAAATGAATTATCCACTTCTTTTCATACCTTGGAACCATCAATGGGCCAAGAACTCTTGAAAGAAGTTCCAAAACTTAAAGAATGGCCTCACTTCAGTGGTGAAGGAGAGTATGACCATATGGAATTCATTAGAGGTATTGACATGATCAGAGAGGATTTTGAATTACCAGACAGATTGGTAACAGCCAGGTTTAACACCTTGTTTACCAGATCAGCTCACAGATGGTACATTAAAATAAGACAAGCACATGGACACCAGAGTTGGACTTGGTGGAAAACCCAAATCATCAACAAATGGGCAAATGATGCTTGGAGGTTTAAAGTTGAAACAGCCTTTGAATGTGCCAAATTTAATTCTGATAAAGACAAAGATTTACCATGGTTTTGCCAACAAAAAGACAGATTAACAGCATTATATCCTGACATGTCAGAATTTATGATCCATAGGAAAATTCTGAGACAATGTGGAGGTGACTTAGAGCATGCTGTAAAAAGCAGGAATACTGAACAATCTTCAGCAGAGGATATTATCAATATATTAGAAGAAGTAACCACCAGAACCAAAATTGGTTCTAGTAGGGTGAATCTCAAAACAAGGTTTAATACACCTTGGAAAGATTCTGTGGACAAAAACCCCAAAGAAAATTCTATTAATATTAAGTATAAATCTGCAGATACAGTCAGAAAATGCCATATTTGCCAAAGCACCACCCATTGAGCCAATACATGTCCAAAAAGGGGGAAAATCAATGAAATTGACATTGAAAAGGAACCAGATGTTGAAAAAGAAGACATAATTTAAGACAATTCAGATGATGAGTCATCCATATTTTCTGAATCTTCAAAATATATAGAAAATATCAATGCCACTTTTGACATCATGGAATCTTATTCCGACTTACCACAATTGAGCAACGGTCAACTTGATTTAACAAAGGTTCAAGATGCACAACTTATGAAACCAAAACCAAACAGAGGAAAAGGTTATACAGCTGGTAACTCCTGTATAACAGAAGTGGTGATTGATAACAAGCCCACCAAACTTTTACTTGACCCAGGAGCCTTCTGCTCTTGTGTTGGAAAATCTTTTCTTAAGACTTGTGTACCAAAGTTTGAAGACCAATTGTTACCAATTGATGGTATAAAATTCAACAGTGCAAGTAACCCAATGAAAGCATTAGAAATCTTTGAGACCAATGTCATATTCCCACACATAAATGGGAATTTAAGAATCACAGTTGAATTTGTTGTTATGGAAAATTGGTCTAGTACCCATTTTATATTGGGAAATGACTATTTAATCATGTATGGGATAGATTTACATAATAACAACGACAGATACTTTACAATTGGAGAAAATAAGCACCAAACATTTGCCTTTTTACCATTTAAAAGACAAATTACGGTAAACAAAGTATCACCAGTCAAGTTAGAGTTAGAGAAATTCAAGTCTGAACAGTTAAATGAGGCTGAAATAAGCCTTCATCTGACTGATAAACAAGAAAATGAACTTTCTTCCCTTTTGTATGACCACAGAGGAGCATTTGCTACAGACAAAGAACCTCTAGCAGCAATTATTGGGCATGAAGTTGACATCATTCTTAACATTGAGAGACCTTATCCACCACTCTTAAGAAGACCTGCTTATCCAGCAAGTCTAAAATCAAGAGAAGCTCTAGAAATTCATATCAAAGAACTTCTGGACCTTGGTGTAATAAGAAAAGTAGGCCACAATGAAGAAGTAGAAATAACTACACCAGTCATAGTGGCGTGGCATAATGGAAAATCCAGAATGGTTGGGGACTTTAGAGCTCTGAACACTTACACTGTTCCAGACAGATACCCAATACCAAAAATCCAAATTGCCCTTACTCAAATATTTCAAGCAGTGTATATAATCACTATGGATGCCCTTAAAGGATTCCATCAAAATGTGGTGACACCAAGAGCAAGGAAATAATTGAGAATTATTGTTCATTGTGGAGTGTATGAATACTTAAGGATGCCCTTTGGTATCAAAAATTCACCTTCACACTTCCAAAGAATTATGAATAAAATCTTCCCTGAAGAACTCTCAGAGGGATGGTTAATCATTTACATTGATGACATTATTGTCTGTTCCAAGACTTGGGAGGAGCACATGTACAGATTATCCAGAGGTTTGACAAAAATTCAATCAGTAAACATGAAGATCTCCTTGAAAAAATGTCATTTTGGATTTAAAGACCTTAAAGCACTAGGACATGTTGTATCTGATTTGTCCCTTGGAATTGACAAAAACAAAGTTGCAGCAGTATTGCTAAAACCCATGCCTCAGAATAAGAAGGAAATTCAGTCATTCTTAGGTTTTGCAGGATATTACAGGCAACACATTAAAGATTTTGCATCCATAGCAAGACCACTTTATAAATTGTGTGACAAAGACACAGTATTTGAAATGACTGTTGACAGATTCAAAGCTTTTGAATCTCTAAGAGAAGCCTTGACCACTGCCCCACTCTTACTGATGCCAGACTTTAAATTACCTTTCAAACTGTATATTGACTCATCAGGGGATGGGCTAGGTGCTGCACTTCACCAAGTTCAGATCATAAATGATAAACCTGTAGAAGGACCCATATGTTTCATATCCAGGCAAATCAAACCAACTGAAGCCAGATATGGAGCAAGTCAGATGGAATGTCTATTCCTTGTCTGGGCCTTAGAGAAATTGAACTACTTCTTAGAGGGATGTGTTTTTGAGGTGATAACAGATTGTACAGCTGTCAAATCACTTTTGAACATGAAAACACCCAACAGACATATGCTCAGATGGCAAATAGCCATACAAGAATACAGAGTCAATATGACTATTGTTCATAAAGATGGGAATATTCATAAGAATGCAGATGGACTAAGCAGATGGCCATTACCAAATAATTTTGATAATCCTGCTTATGTGCCAGAAGAAGCTTCAACACAAATTCCAATAGAAGGAATAGGTGTTACAGACTTGAACACCACCTTCTTTGAGGAAGTCAGAAGTAGTTACACTCCAGATAAGAATTGTAACATCTTATGCCAATTACTTAACAAAGACCGTAAAGACAACTCTCTAATACATGCCTTGGATGAAGTATGGAGAAAATCCTATGATGAAGGAAGATTTCACCTACTGGATGGTATAATTTACCACAGAACCAAGCACACATGTGTCATGACAGTTGTAGACAGGTCATTAATCAATCTTGTACTGAAAGAATGCCATGATAGTCCCTTTTCAGGACATCTGTCTGGAGACAGAACAAGAGAGAAAGTAAAGACCTGCATATGGTGGCCAATGTGGCAGAAAGATGTTGCAGAGTATTGCAAAACCTGTGACAGATGCCAAAAAGCAAATAAATCCACTGGCAAGAGACTTGGAAATATGATAAAAAGCCAAGAACCAAGCAGACCTTGGGAAATTGTACATATGAATTGGGTAACTGGCCTACCACCAGGAGGTGAGAGAAGCTATAATGCTTGCCTAGTAATTGTGGAAAGATTCAGTAAAACTCCAATATTTTTACCATGTCAAAAAGATGATAAAGCCATGGATACAGCTCTTCTGATATGGAATAGAGTAGTGTCATGGACTGGGATATTTACAAATATCATTAGTGATAGGAATCCCAAATTCACTTCAGCACTATGGACAAATCTTCACCAATTATTTGGCACTAAACTGTCTTTCTCTAAAGCCTACCACCCACAAACTGATGGCCTAGCTTAAAGGATGATCCAAACCTTAGAGGACATGGTGAGAAGAGTTTGTGCATATGGCCTTGAATTCAAAGATTGTGATGGATTTACCCATGATTGATGTACTCTTTTGCCAGCACTGGAATCAGCATATAAAACATCAATCCATGCCAGTACCAATCAGACTCCTGCTATTCTAGAAAAAGGATGGAACCCCAAGTTACTCCAAGATTCCTTGAGGAAAGACTTAATTGAAATACATCCCACAGCTGCTAGCTTCAAAGGAATGCTAGACAAAGCTAGAAAGCATGCCATAAGGTGCATGGAAGACTCTTTTCCATATGCTAAAGACAAATGGGATAAATCACATGCAACTCCAGATTTCAAAGTGGGGGACCTAGTTCTTGTATCCACCACTAACTTCAATAACATCAAAGGATGTAGAAAGTTGAAAGACTCCTTTGCGGGACCTTTTGTGATTAAGGCCCTCCATGGAGAGAATGCTGTTGAAGTAGAGTTATCTGAAGAACTTAGCAATAAGCATCCTACATTTCCAGTGAGCTTGATAAAGCCATATAAATCTAGTGATGCTGAGAAATTTCCCTTGAGGAATAAGATTCCCCAAGTTATACCTCATATTGAGACATCTGGTACTAAGAAAATTACCAAAGTTCTTAAAGAAAGGAAATTAAGAACCAAGAAAGTAAGGGAATACTTTGTTAGGTATAGTGACCCAACTTGTGAAGATGAATGGTTAGAAGAAAAAGATATACCAGAAGCTACCAAACTCCTCAGGAGATTCAGACACACTAGAAACACCAATATTACAAATTAATATTCCTTTTTAGGGGGAGGGAATGTGAGCCTTAGAGGTAATTTCATATACCCAAAATACCACAAATACAAAAATAACATATTAATATAAATTACATAAATTTATTTATATTATTAAAATAAAAATCAAAATATAAATATAAAATTATATTAAAAATAAAAAAAATTAATTACAATATAAAAATAAAAATATATTAAATTTTGTAAGTGTAAAATTACTTTTATACTTGAAAAAATTAAGTAAAAATGAAATTTTAACAAAATTGTGAAAAAATAAATAAATTTGGAAAAAAGTTAAATAAAAATTATTATAGCTTTTTATCCAAAAAATAAACATATGAAATTTATTTCACCATTGGATTCCTCATAAAAAATCAGGTGGGGTCACCTCTGAGTGAAATTCTTGTAACTCAACTCTAAATAAGCTTAAATTAAGTTTTTAGTATTTTCAATACAAAAGTTGAAAATCCTCAAAACTTTAATTTAATTCACCCCACATGTGGTGTTAACCATCAAATTTTGTGTTAAAATTGAGGTGTTGTGTTTAGTTTAGAAGTTATGAGGAATTGAAGTATTTTCAATTGAATTCAATTGAAATGTCAAAATGTGCGCGTGTATTACATAAGTGAACTTTGATTTACATATGAGGTGTCAATTATTACTGTATTGTACTGTACAATTGAATTGAATTACATATGTAAATTATAAGTATAATACATGATGAGGAATTAAAGGAAAAATAAATTGGAAAGATTAAATTTGGGGGGGAAAAGGAACTCCAGCTCTAAGGGGGAGCTAGACCCCCAAAATCCTTGCTGACAGGCGTGGGATGTCAAAATTCATGCAAAAGTTCATCACTTTTGGCCTGGAATTGAGTTACAGGGTCTGTGGACTCAATTGATGATGAGGTTTTGATACCAACTGGGGTAGTTTTAGCTGTTGCCAAGAGGATAAAACTACCCTTAAGATAAAACAATCATAGTAAAAACAGTTTTAACTGGTTTCTACGCCTCTGACACACATTCTGACGTGTCTTGAAGGCTCTAGGCCTGGTATTGCTATAGTAATGGGTGATTTAAGGGTCTAAAATGGCTAAAATTGGCTTAAACCAGCCCTTTTTTTGGTCTAAACCAGGGTCCAATGATGCCATAATTGGCTTTTCTGTTGTCAGACTGTTTTTCACGACTGACAAGAGTAAATTTTACTTTTGGAGTAAGAGAATTGATGGCTATAAAAGAATGTCTTCTTTGCCCCACTTTTCTCTTCATGTTAGAATCTTTTCCTTTTATAATTAATTTAAACATTGTTAAACCAATAAATAAAAGATTCCAACCACCTTTCTTATATAATTTTAAGCCTTTTAACCACTTGAAAAAATCATTATAATCATTGTTTGTAACTTTTATAATCATTTTTACCCCTGAACCACCCCAAAAGTGAATTAAAGCATCTTTCATCACTGTTAACTTTGTCACTTTGTTTCCAAATTCACTCTGGTCACTTTTGGGCATGTTTTCTCTTTAATATTCTTTTTAAAGACTTTCTTCTTTAATTAATTGCTTGCAGTTCTTTTCTCAATTAATTCCAATTGAAATTGCTCTTGAAGGAATTTCTTTTGTAGCCTTAAAATATCTCTTGTAGAGTATTTTTTGGATAAATTTTTATTGTTGGCAAAACAATAAGTCTTTATAATATTATTTTTTTATACTAATAAAGTTATAAACAATAAATTTGGTGTGTTTTCTCTTAAAAATAATATTT
The DNA here is from genome assembly GCA_023105745.1 of Austropuccinia psidii. Classification (NCBI taxonomy): domain Eukaryota; kingdom Fungi; phylum Basidiomycota; class Pucciniomycetes; order Pucciniales; family Sphaerophragmiaceae; genus Austropuccinia; species Austropuccinia psidii. The sequence continues at coordinate 18,921,222 of JALGQZ010000008.1, read as the reverse complement.
CTTACTATTTTTAATTGATTTTTACCTTATACAAATTTTGAGGACAGGAAAAGTACTTGATTTTTAATCAAAGTTTCATATCCACACCTTACATTTGGGGGCCCAGCCGTGATATTTTACCTGTGACATATTTTTTAACTCTTTTTAAATCTTTTTTCTTATATTGAAAAATTTAAAAACATATAAAAAATACTTCTAATTCAAAAAAAACCCATAAAACATAATTTTTTTCATATTATAAGCATGGCTTAAAGTTTTATTTCTTTTTTGAAATATCCTTTTTTTACTTAAATAATAGGTTTTTTCATTCATTTTAGTGTCTGACAACATGGTAAGACAAAAAAACATTGAAACAGCCTCAACAGTCACCAGCATTATTCCTGCCAGTACTGTTAATTCTGATCATAATAGTACTGTTATTGTGACTCATAATAACCAACCTGAACCAATATCTTCTGAATTGATTAACTTGGACATAAGTAATACTCTTCAGAAAGCCAAAGATTTGGCCAATAGTAAGTTTTTTGACCTAAAATTACTATTTTAAGCCTTTTTAACCATAATTATTCCTTCAACCAGGTCAGGAGCCAGCTATAACCCCTCAAGCAGCTCCCACAAAGGTAATAGATGTGATTATGGCAGAGGCCAATCAGGTACAGAAGGAAAAGGGTCAGTTGATGACTTCCAAACAACCAAAATGGGTCATTCTGAAGCTGATAATACCATTTTACCTTCAAAAGGAGCTGACACCGCCACAACAAGCCACAGTGCATACAACAATGCACTTCAGTTCAAGGAGTACCAGATCCTTGCAGACATGTGGAAGAATTGCATGAATTCTTACCTGACTGTAAGAAAATTCCTGGGCCATCCCAATACTTGCAAATTGCTCAATGGATGGCATCCATTGATGGAGAAGAAAACATGATGCTTTTGACACTAGAATGGAGGAAAAACAACCCTCCACCACCCAAACCAGTGCCAAAAACAGCCCCAGTGGCCAGCAGCAGCAATTTCAACGTGAAAAAGCAGCCACAAACTCCAAACAAGGGCAAAGGGAAGGCAACAGCCCCAAACCCTTACAGCCAGGGGTACAGAATCCCAAAGATTCAACAGGATGCCATGGAAAATGTATTTCAGATCGCCAGAACCATGATGGAATTACAAAAGAAGGAGGAAGCCATATTAAAATATCAAAAATGATTTCTGATACTTTTGATTGTATTCCATAGTTGCATAAAGCTATTTCTGACGTAACAAGTCATCTTTCTGATAAAAATACATCAATTTGTGACAATCTTAAAACAAATAACTTGAGTCTGAGCCAAATAAATGATACACTTGAATTCTTTGAGAGAGTTTTAAGAACAATCAAAACTTCCAATAATTATAATTCTTTTGGCATTAAGATAAATGAACAATCTGCCATTATTGAAGAATTAACAGACAAATATTCTAAGCTCAATATTGATGATATAATTGAAACAAGAATAAAACAAGCCATAAGCACTATCAAAAAAGATAATAAGAAAGCTCTTGATGTTATTTTGAAATCATTTTCTGAAGTAAAGACAAATATAGTTGCCCTGAAAAAGCATTTTGATACCTCAAGAGAGGAAATATCAAAATTAACAATAAAGTTAAATGAAGTTATATCTGATAATACTAAACAAACAGAATTATGGAATCAGCTAACATATAAAGAGGATGATCATAAAAAGAATGTCATAAACTCTACACAAAATTTGCAACATTAATTAAGAAATTCACAAAGGTGTAACAACAGTAAAATGAATGATATTGAACAACTGCTTAACACTTTACCAAGAATGTCTACACCTCTGAATCAAAATGAAGATGCAAGAATTCCCAATCCACAAGTATTGGATATTCAAAATTCACGGTTGAAAAATGAGTTTTCTACTTCTTTTCATAACTTAGAACCATCAAGGGCCAAGCACTCTTGAAAGAAGTTCCAAAACTTAAAGAATGGCCTCACTTCAGTGTTGAAGGAGAGTATGACCATATGGAATTCATTAGAGGTATTGACATGATCAAAGAGGATTTTGAATTACCAGACAGATTGGTAACAGCCAGATTTAACACCTTGTTTACCAAATCAGCTCACAGATGGTACATCAAAATAAGACAAGCACATGGACACCAGAGTTGGACTTGGTGGAAAACCCAAATCATTAACAAATGGGCAAGTGATGCTTGGAGGTTTGAAGTTGAAACAGACCTTGAATGTGCCAAATTTAATTCTGATAAAGACAAAGCTTTACCATGGTTTTGCCAACAAAAAGACAGATTAAAAGCATTATATCCTGACATGTCAGAATTTATGATCCATAGAAAAATTCTGAGACAATGTGGAGGTGACTTGAAGCATGCTATCAAAAGCAGGAATACTGAACAATCTTCAGCAGAGGATATTATCAATATATTAGAAGAAGTAACCACCAGAACCAAAATTGGTTCTAGTAGGGTGAATCTCAAAACAAGGTTTAATACACCTTGGAAAGATTCTGTGGACAAAAACCCCAAAGAAGATTCTAATAATATTAAGTATAAATCTGCAGATACAGTCAGAAAGTGCCATATTTGCCAAAGCACCACCCATTTAGCCAATACATGTCCAAAGAAGGGCAAAATCAATGAAATTGATATTGAAAAGGAACCTGATGTTGAAAAAGATGACATAATTGAAGACAATTCAGATGATAAGTCATCAATATTTTCTGAATCTTCAAAAGATATAGAAAATATCAATGCCACTTTTGACATCATGGAATCTTATTCCCACTTGCCACAATTGAGCAATGGTCAACTTGATTTATCAAAAGTTCAAGATGCTAAACTTATGAAAACAAAACCAAACAGGGGGAAATGTTATACAGCTGGTAACTCCTGTATAACAGAAGTGGTGATTGACAACAAGCCCACCAAACCTTTGCTTGACCCAGAAGCCTTCTGCTCTTGTGTTGGAAAATCTTTTCTTAAGACTTGTGTACCAAATTTTGAAGACAAATTGTTACCAATTGATGATATAAAATTAAATAGTGCAAGTAATCCAATGAAAGCATTAAGACTTTTTGAGACCAATGTCATATTCCCACACATAAATGGGAATTTAAGAATCACAGTTGAATTTGTTGTTATGTAAAATTGGTCTAGTACCTATTTTATATTGGGAAATGACTATTCAATCGTGTATGGGATAGATTTGCATAACAACAAAGACAGATACTTTACTATTGGAGAAAATAAGCACCAAAAATTTGCCTTTTTACCATTTAGAAGAAAAATTACAGTAAACAAAGTATTGCCAGTCAGCTTTGAGTTAGAGAAATTCAAGTCTGAACAGCTGAATGAGGCTGAAATAAGCCTTCATCTGACTGATAAACAAGAAAATGAACTTTCTTCCCTTTTGTATGACCACAGAGGAGCATTTGCTTCAGACAAAGAACCTCTAGTAGCAATTATTGGTCATGAAGCTGACATCATTCTTAACACTTAGAGACCTTATCCACCGCTCTTAAGAAGACCTGCATATCCAGCAAGTCCAAAATCAAGAGAAGCTCTAGAAATTAATATCAAAGAACCTCTGGACCTTGGTGTAATAAAAAAAGTAGACCCCAATGAAGAAGTAGACATAACTACACCAGTCATAGTGGCGTGGCATAATGGAAAATCCAGAATGGTTGGGGAATTTAGAGCTCTGGACAATTACACTGTTCCAGACAGATACCCAATACCAAAAATCCAAATTGCCCTTACTCAAATATCTCAAGCAGTGTATATAACCACTATGGATGCTCTTAAAGGATTCCATCAAAATGTGGTGACACCAAGAGCAAGAAAATACTTGAGAATTATTGTTCATTGTGGAGTGTATGAATACTTGAGGATGCCCTTTGGTATCAAAAATTCACCTTCACACTTCCAAAGAATTATGAATGAAATCCTCCCTGAAGAACTCTCAGAGGGATGGATAATCATTTACATTGATGACATTATTGTCTGTTCCAAAACTTGGGAGGAGCACATGTACAGATTGTCCGGAGTTTTGACAAAAATTCAATCAGTAAAAATGAGGATCTCCTTGAATAAATGTCATTTTGGATTTAAAGAACTTAAAGCACTAGGACATGTTGTATCTGGTTTGTCCCTTGGAATTGACAAAAACAAAGTTTCAGCAGTATTTCTAAAACCCATGCCTCAGAACAACAAGGAAATTCAGTCATTATTAGGTTTTGCCGGATATTACAGGCAACACATTAAAGATTTTGCATCCATAGCAAGACCACTTTATAAATTGTGTGACAAAGACACAGTATTTGAAATGACTGTTGACAGAGTCAAAGCTTTTGAGTCTCTAAGAGAAGCCTTGACCACTGCTCCACTCTCACTGATGCCAGACTTTGAATTACCTTTCAAAATGTATATTGATGCCTCAGGGGATGGACTGGGTGCAGCAATTCACCAAGTTCAGATCATATATGATAAATCTGTAGAAGGACCCATATGTCTCATACCCAGGCAAAACAAACCAACTGAAGCCAGATATGGGGCAAGTCAAATGGAATGTCTATGCCTTGTCTGGGCCTTGGAGAAATTGAACTACTTCTTAGAGGGATGTGCATTTGAAGTGATAACAGATTGTACAGCTGTCAAATTACTTTTAAACATGAAAACACCCAACAGGCATATGCTCAGATGGCAAATAGCCATACAAGAATACAGGGGAAATATGAATATTGTTCATAAGGATGGGAATATTCATAAGAATGCATATGGACTGAGCAGATGGCCATTACCAAATAATATTGATAATCCTGCTTATGTTCCAGAAGAAGCTTCACCACAGATCCCAATAGAAGGAATAAGTGTTACAGACTTGAACACCACATTCTTTGAAGAATTCAGAGATAGCTACACTCAAGATAAGAATCGTAGCATCTTATGCCAATTACTTAACAACAGTAAAGACAACTCTCTAATACATGCCTTGGATGAAGTATGGAAATAATCTTCTAATGAAGGAAGATTTCGCCTACTGGATGGTATAATTTACCACAGGACCAAGCACACATGTTTCATGACAGTTGTGGACAGGTCATTAATCAATCTTGTACTAAAAGAATGCCATGATAGCCCCTTTTCAGGACATCTGTCTGAAGACAGAACAAGAGAGAAAGTAAACACCTGCATATGGTGGCCAATGTGGCAGAAAGATGTTTCAGAGTATTGCAAGACCTGTGACATATGCCAAAAGGAAAATAAATCCACCGGCAAGAGACTTGGAAATATCATAAAAATCCAAGAGCCAAGCAGACCTTGGGAAACTGTCCATATGGGTTGGGTAACTGGCCTACCACCAGGAGGTGACAGAAGCTATAATGCTTTCCTAGTAATTGTGGACAGATTCAGTAAAAGTACAATCTTTCTACCATGTCACAGGGATGATAAAGCCATGGATACAGCTCTTCTGATATGGAATAGAGTAGTGTCATGTACTGGGATATTTACAAATATCATTAGTGATAGGGATCCCAAATTCACTTCAGCACTATGGACAAATCTTCACCAATTATTTGGCACTAAACTGTCTTTCTCTACAGCCTACCACCCACAAACTGATGGCCTGGCTGAAAGGATGATTCAAACCTTAGAGGACATGGTAAGAAGAATTTGTGCATATGGCCTTTAATTTAAAGATAGTGATGGTTTCACCCATGATTGGTGTAATCTTCTACCTGCACTGGAGCTAGCATACAAAACCTCCATTCATGCCAGTACCAATGAGACTCCTGCTATTTTGGAAAAAGGATGGAATCCCAAATTACCCCAAGATTCTTTAAGGAAAGATTTAGTTGAAATACATCCTACAGCTGCCAGCTTCAAAGGAATGCTAGACAGAGCCAGTAAGCATGCAGTAAAATGAATGGAAGACTCGTTTGCATATGCTAAAGATAAATGGGACAAATTTCATGCCACTCCAGATTTCAAGGTAGGTGATTTAGTACTAGTATCCACCACCAACTTCAATAACATCAAAGGATGTAAAAAGCTCAAAGACTCCTTTGCAGGACCTTTTGTTATTAAAGCCCTCCATGGAGAAAATGCTGTTGAAGTAGAGTTATATGAAGAACTTAGCAATAAGCATCCTACATTTCCAGTGAGCTTGGTAAAACCATATAAATCTAGTGATGCTGAGAAATTTCCCTTGAGGAATAAAGTTTCCCAAGTTATACCTCCTATTGAGACATCTGGTAATAAGAAAATTACAAAAGGTCTTAAAGAAAGAGAATTAAAAACCAAGAAAGTGAGGGAATACCTTGTTAGGTACAGTGACCCAGCTTGTCAAGATGAATGGTTAGAAGAAGAAGATATGCAAGAAGCTACCAAACTCCTCAGGAGATTCAGACACACTAGAAATACCAATATTACAAAGTAATATTCTTTTTTTAGGGGGAGGGAATGTGAGCCTTAGAGGTAATTTCATATACCCAAAAGACCACAAATACAAAATTAACATATAAATATAAATAAAATAAATTTATTTATATTATTAAAATGAAAATCAAAATATAAATATAAAATTATATTCACAATTAAAAATTTAATTACAATTGAAAAATAAAATTACATTAAATTTTGAAGTTATAAAATTACATTTATACTTGAAAAAATTAAGTAAAAATGAATTTTTAACAAAATTGTAAAAAAATAAATCAATTTGGAAAAAAGTTAAATAAAAATTATTATAACTTTTTATCCAATAAATAAACATATACAAATTATTTCACCATTGGATTCCTCATAAAAAATAAGGTGGGGTCACCTCTGAGTGAAAATTTTGTAACTCAACTCTAAATAAGCTTGAATTAAGTTTTTAGTATTTTCTGTATGAAAATTGAAAATCCTCAAAACTTTAATTTAATTCACATCACATGTAGTGTTGATCACCAAAATTTGTGTTAAAATTGAGGTGTTGTGTATATTTTAGAAGTTATGAGGAATTAAAGTATTTTCAATTGAATTCAATTGAAATGTCAAAATGTGTGCGTGTAGTACATAAGTGAACTTTGATTTACATATGAGGTATCAATTATTACTGTATTGAACTGTACAACTTAATTGAATTACATATGTAAACTAAAATTATAATACGTGATGAGGAATTAAAGGAAAAATAAATTGGAAAGATTAAATTTGGGGGGGAAAGGAACTCCAGCTCTAAGGGGGAGCTAGACCCCCGAACTCCTTGCTGACAGGTGTGTGGTGTCAAAATTCACGCAAAAGTTCATCACTTTTGGCCTGGAATTGAGTTACAGGGTCTGTGGACTCAATTGATGATGAGGTTTTGATACCAACTGGGGTAGGTTTAGCTGTTGCCAAGAGGGTAAAGCTACTCTTAAGATAAAACAATCATATTGAAAACAGTTTTAACTGGTTTCTACGTTTCTTACACACATTCTGACGTGTTTTGAAGGATCTAGACCAGGTATTGCTATAGTAATGGCTGATTTAAGGGTCTAAAATGGCTAAAAATGGCTTAAACCAGCCCTTTTTTGGTCTAAACCAGGGTTCAATGATGCCATAATTGGCTTTTCTGCTGTCAGACTGTTTTTCACGACTGACAAGAGTAAATTTTACTTTTGGAGTAAGAGAATTGATGGCTATAAAAGAATGTCTTCTTTGCCCCACTTTTCTCTTCATGTTATAATCTTTTCCTTTTATAATTAGTTTAAACATTGTTAAACCAATCAATAAAAGATTCCAACCACCTTTCTTATATCATTTGAAACCTTTTAACCACGTGAAAAAATCATTATAATCATTTTTTGTAACTCTTATAATCATTTTTACCCCTGAACCACGCCAAAAATGAATTAAAGCATCTTTCATCACTGTAAACTTTGTCACTTTGTTTCCAAATTCACTCAGGTCACTTTTGGGCATGTTTTCTCTTTAATATTCTTTTGAAAGACTTTTTTCTTTATTCATTGGTTGCAGTTCTTTGCTCAATTAATTGCAATTGAAATTTCTCTTGAAGAAATTTCTTTTCTAGCCTTAAATATCTCTTGTAGAGTATTTTTGGATACGTTTTTATTGTTGGTAAAACAATAAATCTTTATAATATTATTGTTTTATACTGATAAAGTTATAAACAGTAAAATTGGCGTGTTTTCTTATAAAAATAAGATTTCTTACTATTTTTAATTGATTTTTGCCTTATAATAATTTTGAGGACAGGTAAAGTACTTGCTTTTTAATCAAAATTTCATATCCACACCTTACAGAAAGCCAAGGATGCACTGGTTATCAGTTGATTATCTATAATAAGATAGTAAAATACTATAACTAGAGTATAACCTGATTATTTCCAAGTGTATAGCTGTTTTTGACAGTTTTAATATGTAGGAATCTAAAAGCAGGATGGGCATCCCTCTTTTAGGCAGAGAAAGGTCCCTTCTTATCCTGAAAATGGGTGAAAAGGTCTTCTAGACCAGTTCATTTAGAGGAAGTGAATATTTTTCACTTCCAAGGACTGTCTCGTGGCTTTCACAAAGACTTTGTAGCCTGTATTGGGCTCAGATGTGGTTTCAAAACCACATCTAGGCAGTTTTCACCAATACAGGGTGAAAACTTTCATCTGGGGACCACACAGCCCTCTTCTGACATTTATGACATGTACAATTCTGTACAGAACCTGGATAGGACCCAAGTATTAAATAATCTATGAGGTATTGAAGGACAAAAATGTCTCTTTGTCTAATTGATACCTCATATTCAAAGATATGGGAAGGAATACCACAGTAAAGATATATTGGTCATACTGTGGGATTTTAACCTTGTAGCTGCCATAGCGCTTTCTTTTTTAAAGATATTGAGCTCAAATTTGGTTCATTTTGTAGCCCTGGATGATTTCTACACAATGGTACCTCATTTGGTATGGGCATAATTAAATATGGCAAAGCTATACCATGTTTAATTTCCATTATCCAAATATGGATTTTGTTCAAATCCTGTATAGAACTTATTTTCTCCATAAAACTTGCTCTAGATGAGTTATGGGGGAATGAATGGCACCATAAGATAGCCCTTATCAATTTTTTATGTCCAAAATTACCCCACTTCAGGTATCAAACACTAAAACTGTAGAGGTTAGATGGGAGGTGAATATTTTATTCACCCTTATTTGTCTTTAATTTGGCAATAAATTCTGTTGTCTTGATTCTAGCTTGTTTTGTCTAATCCCATTGGATCTCCCCGACTGAGATTTTAAATTTAAATACCCATTTGATGGGTTTCAGCCTCTTTATCTTCATTTTAGATGAGAGGTAAAACTTAAGGTTTATGCTTAGCAACTGCTTTGAGCCTTAATAACTTGGTTATTCTTTTTCCTGCGATTATGTGACTTGAATATTTGGGAATCAGTTATTTTCTTCTTTTTTTTGATATTTTTTGAGCTTTTTTGGGCTCAGCTTCATGTTTTGGTAGTATTTTACTCTACCATTGGTTTATGGTATTTTGGCTGTCATGCTTGTGCTGTGGTTTTGAGTCACAGGCTGGCACCAATCCCTTTTTAAATAAAAATTATAAAAATTCAATGAAATACTTTTTTTGGTTCTAAGAAGCCTAATAAAACATTCAATAACAATCAATAAGCTTCAAATACCCAAATAAACTATCCTTTTCTTTTTTTATAGAATATTTTGCATATGATCAGTGTTAAATATAAGTCATAGCAAGTTGGAAATCTTTATCTTTCTAATAAACTATTTCATTTGATTTCTGTAATTTTGGAAATACCACGCCCAAAATCGTGTGGTATTTCAAAGACCTGAAAGCCAAGTTTTTGGTTCCAAATACCACATTTAATCCCATAAAATTCCAGAATTAATTGTTTAAACAAAACATTAATTTGTCACATACCCTACTAAGAGAATTTCTGCTTCAATAAGGCTCTGTTTTATTTCATATTTGGGTCTTTTAGAAAATTTTGAGAACAACGAATATTTCTTACATTCTTTTCAATATTCAAACTTTGGCTCAATGAAGTTAAGAATATAAGAAAATTAATATCTATTGTAAATCAACTTTAACTTTGGAGCCCAAGCCTATTAGATTGAATAAATCAGAATGATAAGTCTGATTTATAGCTTGATTCATTTTAATTTAAGTAATTAAGAAAAACTACAATAACATTTTTCTTACAGTAATCAAGATTTAATATTAACTAATTACAGTAGACACTGGCCTAACCCATAGCTTTTTGTGTCCACAAATTCTGTCAGCCTGTGACTCAAAACCACAGCACAAGCATGACAGACAAATACCATAAATCAATGGTATAGCCAAGATACCACCAAAGCATGGTGCTGAGCCAAATCAGCTCAAAAGGTATCAGAAGAAAGAGTAAACTAATCCCTTTTCAAATATACAACTCCAATCATCAAAGGACAAATAATAACAAAGTTATTCCTGCTCAAAGGTGTTGCTGAGCATAAACCTTAATTTTCACCTCTCATCTGAAATACATAGGAAGGGGCTTAACCCCATAAAATGGGTATTCAAAATGAAGCTCCAAGTCAGGGCTACCCAATGGTACTATTCAAACTGAGCTAGAACCAGTATTACAGAAGGTATGTCCAAAATCAGGCCAAATAAGGGTGAACAAAATATTCACCTCCCATCTAACTTCTACAGTTTTAGTTTGAGATATCTAAAGTGGGTTTCTTTGGAAAGAGCGCAATAAGGGCTATCTGTTGGTGCAATTTATTTCCCCATACCTCATGTAGAACAAAGGTTATGGAGAAAACCAGCTCCATATAGCTTTTGGCCAAAACATACATAGGTACAAAAAAACCTGTACATGGCATAACTTTGCCATATTTCATAATAACCATATCAAAACAGGTACCATTGTGTAGACCACATTCAGAGCTACAGACTGAACTAACTTTGAGGCTGATATCTCAATAACGGACAAAGGTATGGCTGCTTAAAGGTCAAAATCCCACAGTTTGGTCAATACAGCCTTATAGTGGGATGATATCCCATAAACATGATTATGAGGTGTCAAACAGACAAATAAGCATTTTTATACTTCAATAAATCATAGTTCATTCAATAATGTGGTCCCATACAGGTGCTGTACAGCATTCTACGCATAATACACGTCAGAATCAGGCTATGTGGTCCCCAGATGAAAGTTTTCACCCTGTATTGGTGAAAACTGCCCAGATGTGGTTTCAAAACCACATCTAAGCCCAATAAAGGCTGTACAGGCTTTCTGAAAGCCACAAGCCAGTATTTTGGAGTGAAAAATCTTCACTTCCTCTACGTGGGAAGGTCTAGAAGCTTTTTCACCCTATTTTAGAATGAAAAGGGGCCTTTTCACAGCCAGAAAAGGCTTCCTCATCCTTCTCTTGAATTCCTATGTAGTACAACTGTCAAAAACAGCTACAATATTGTAAAATAAACAGGTTACACTTCAAGCTCAAGTATTGTAGTCCTTATTATTGTAACCCAACTGGTCAGACTGCACCCAGGGCTTTCAGCAGCACTCACCACCACTATATTATTATGGTAAGGCCCTTAATATCTTAATTTAACCATTTATCATCATTATAAAAACTTTTTATATCATTTTAAACGTGTCACAGTCATAGTTAAAGTTTGTAAATACCATTATACACCTTTATCATAGACTCTGCCTGACAAATCTGGTGCATGCCAAAACTTGTCCCAAAACCCATAAACCTCTGAAGCCTGGTAACACATACTTTTTGGGTCCACCACTCCCGTAAAACCCATAATTCTTTTTGAATTTCCACCATTTTTTCTCCTTTTTTCTATCAAAGTACCTTATATTCCAATTTTTCAGGCTTCATATGCCATGGACACCCTACCAGTCACTGTTGATTTCTACAGTTCCACTTCCCTTTTTTTCCTCCCAATATCTCTCCAACCCTCCTTTTACACTAAAATCTTTGGTAATGGTGTCATTGTTTATCACCTAAGTGATCCTTTGATCACTATGACGGACTTTTTAATTGATTAATCTGAAAAATATCATTTATATAAGCTCTCTCTTAATTCTCAAAAAAGACAATATTATATGCTGTCTCAGCATGCAAGAGACCATCACTCCAGAAGAGGAGTAATGGATTGATACCAAGGGAAATAAAGTCAAAGAATCCATTCTGCTCAACAGAATTCCTGTTTCCTTCAAGACTGGTTATGGATTTTTTTCCAAACACAGCTTCACCACTATTGAAAGAATCATCAAATGGGCTATTGGTAATACCACAACTCTAAGGCATGAATTCATGCAAAGGTTCATCACTTTTGGCCTGGAATTGAGTCACAAGGTCTGTGACTCAATTGAAGATGAGGCTTTGATACCAACCAGGGCAGTTTTAACTGCTGCCCAGAGGGTAAAACTACCCTTGAGCTAAAACAAATTTAGTAAAAAATGTTTTAACAGGTTTTGACGTCTCTTACACACATTCAGATGTGTTTTGAAGGCTTGAAAACAGGTATTACTATAGCAATGGCTGATTTGAGGGTCTAAAGTGGCTAAAGCCAGCCCCTTTTCAGTCTAAACCAGGGTTCAATGATGCCATAATTGGATTTTCTGTTGTAAGAGTGTCTTCCACAACTGAAAAGAGTATGTGTTCTTGGAGTAAGAAAATTGGTGGCTATAAAAGAATGTCTTCTTTGCCCCACTTTTCTCTTAATGTTGGAATCCTTTTCCTTTTATTATTAGATTAAACACTGTTAGACCAATCAATAAAAGATTCCAACCATCTTTTTCATATCAATTTAAACCTTTCAAGCACATGGAAGAATTATTATAATTGTTTTACCCTTGAACCACCCCATAAGTGAATCAAAGCATCTTTCATCACTGTTAGCTTTGTCACTTTGTTTCCAAATTCACTCTGGTAACTTTTGGGAGTGTTTTTTCTTTAATAATCTTGTTAGATACTTTTTTCTTACATTAATTTCCTGAAGTTCTTTTCTCAATTAATTCCAATTGAAATTGATCTTGAAGAAATTTCTTTTTTAGCCTTAAAATATCTCTTGTAGAGTATTTTTGGATAAATTTTTATTTTTGGTAAAACAATAAATCTTTAGAGTATTATCTCTTTATACCTGAAAAGTTAAAAACAATAAATTTGGCATTTTTTCTCTTAAAAATAATAAATCTTAATATTTTTAATCACATTGTACCTTATACAAATTTTGAGGACAGGAAAAGTACTTGATTTTTACTTAAATTTTAATATCCACACCTTACAGTATTTACACTCTAAGTTTATTTGTAATGAAATGCATACATATGTAAGGATTTGACAAAACATGAAAAATTAATGATTGTACAAAGGAAAAGGGAGAAAAAAGCCATACTAATATGGGTTAGAGTAGGTATTATTATTAACCCTTATACTATGGGTTAGGGAAGGCTGATGTGGTAAACCATCTCCTCTCCTAACCCATAAAGTTTTGTGTCTACCAACAGGTATGGGTTAGGAAAGTATCTACTGTATTTAAGGAGTAGCCTCAATTCTTTGGGAATTGTTTTTTGAGATAAATGAGAAAATCAACTTATAAATAATAATCCTTGTGTTGAAGAAATTCAATCTCTTTTTCTACTAATTAAAAGTTTTGTTAGCAAGCTTTAGAGTCTTAAATTAATTTGTTTTTGTCACAAAATTAAAATTATTTTATTATTTGATGGAATTATTTGTAAAAAATGATGTTTACTTCAAAGAAAAACTGTGTTTTTACAAAAGTATTTCCAATTCAATAAATGGCTTTGAAATTTAGAAAAAAAGATCAAAGCTTCTGGGTTTTATGAAAAAGAAATATTAGAAATGAATAAATTAGTAGAATAATTGAGATAATTTGGTCAAGTTTCAAGATAAAAACTATGTTATAATTCTAAAGAAGAAGGAATTAAAATTATACCTTAAAGCTGAATGTTTTTTTTGAAAACGTCAGAAATTCCTTTTAAAAGACTTGAAAATCATAATTATTGCTGAAAAATATTTCAATGAGAAAGAAAATAATAAGTAGAACCATCAAAATAATATGGTGTAGTACCAATATTTACATCCTATTATGATCCTACATAGACAAAAACAAGATTTCATTTTAAAGATGAAAGATTAATTTTCAAAAAAAGTATTTTTTTTGAAGGTGAAAGAAACATTAAAATTGAATTCAAAAAATCTAAATTTTATAAATAAATACAAAACCTTCTTTGAGCAGAAATATAAAATTCATTTGTGGATGGGTAATTTTTGAGTGCATTTGATATTTTCCTGTCATTTTTTTGATTGAGGAATGAAATGTGGTTGAGTTTGGCTTTATTTTTTCAAGATAGAAAAATACCACTTAAAAACAAAATAACAGGGGACTCAGTTAAAAAACCATGGGATTTATGACTGAAAAACCTATATTTTTTACAGTGGGCTTTAGGTGTTGAATTCTGAAAAATTTTGATGTGGGATTTTCTATGTTTGACACCCCCTATTAATAATATATGATCCTGAATCTGGAAGGGGTTTTCTAGATTTCATGAAGCTATTATTAATTATATATTTAAAGTATTCAATAAATATATTTCAAGTCATAATATTAAACAAGGAATTCATTCAAATAAACCTTATGAAAGAAAATTGAATAAAAAAATCTGATTTAATCAATTTTTTGGAATGGGAATTTTCTAAATGAATCTTTAAGATTTAATATCTGAATTTTTTCTTATCAAAGAATTATCTCCAAAGTTATCCCAATTTAATTTCATTTAAATCAACCATAAGGACAAAAAAAGTCTAATGATATTCAGTGATTATTCAAAATTCAAAATTTAAGCTATGAAATGAAAGAAATGATTAGAATCTAATAGCTATGGTTATAAATGAGTTTAAATTTTTAAGAGTAGAGAAATATATAAATATGTAGATAATATCCGAGTGATTTATAAGGATATCAGTTGAGAAGAATTTAATTATCCCATTATTATTTTTTACAAGAGCCTGATTCAAATTATTTTTAAATTTGAAAAGAAAAATCAGGAATATTTATAATTTATTTTTTCCATATTAAAATTAAGAAAATAAAAATAAAACAGATTTATTGAAATAATCAATAATATTGTATAGAGGGTGAAAGTATTTTATTAGTAGATTAAGAAGGTTTTCATTTAATTATGAGAACTAAAATGAAATCCTATTTTTTGTAAATAATCTTTAATTTTCATAAAATTCTAGGTGAACAAGTTAAAAAAACCACCTAATATTTTCAATTTATAGACTAGAGTTTTTTGATGTTTTATTCTGTTGAAAATTTTGAATCAAATTAATCTGTTATTTTGAGTTCAAACTCCTCAATAAACGTTTTTTAAACATTCAAAACTCCATCATTAAGTAGTATTGTCTTTGAGGTTAAATACAAGATTTAGCACACCCACTCTTTTCAAGTCAAAAACTCTTTTTTTTGGAGTCATTATTGTTGTATCTTATTGAAAATAATATCTTAGAAAAATGAATGATTTTCAATTCAAAGAAAAACATTGAAAAAAATCCCCCTCAAAAATATTAATTATACTCATTGGTTTGAATAATCTCTTTATATTCAAATAATCCAAAATTTCCTCATAAAATTTCACTCTATTCTTGATATATAAATCACTAATTCCTTTCAATTCTCCCATAATTTCCATTTTCATTTACATAAATCTTTTGATTTTGGAAAAATTGTTTCAAGTTAATTTTCCCAGTATAAAGATAGCTAGCTCAGTCATTTTCAAACAAGAAGATAATCTATGTATCATTAATTGGTTAAAAATAAAAACCAATTTGGATACATGTTTTTGAACATTTGATTCAGAATAAGTAGAAAAGTCACTTCAAAGAAAGAAGAATGGGTTAAACTTCATGGCCCTGAAAGCTAAGAAGTCCCAAAATTCAATGAAATATAATAGAAGAAAGAATTTTTGACTTGTTGACAACTTACAAAAATAAATATATATCTGAAAAGGAATTTGAACATATTACTGGAGCAGGCTTAACTCAGGGTGATAAAAAATAAATCAAACAAAATTTCACTGATTCTGTAAGGAATTTTTCATGATATAGTGTAATAGATTATTCCTTTTAACACAATCAAAATAAAACTTCAATTTTTGTCTTTGATTAAAAGTAATTTTTATCAGTTTTTTAATGAAAAAATTGAGCTTAATCACCTACTAAAGCTAAGTTATATAAAAATAATGTTTGATTGAAAAACAAGCTAGTTATTTCTTTCTTTAACACTCTATAGTGGATCAAAAAATGACAATTATCTTAACACTTATCATAATGAAGGTGAAGTTTTCAAGAATCTCAATATAGAAACTATTAATGTAAGTTTTGGCTCATATGGTAAAACGTATTCATGTGATATCAATGTATTCTCTTATGGGTTAGAATATCTGATATTGATACAGTAAAAAACCAAAAATTGTTTTCCACATCCCCTTTCTATTAAAAAAGGGATGGCCAAAAAAACCCTGAACTTGTTTCCACTTAATAAACTAATATATTGGAACCCCAAAGTGTAAGATGTGTCTATGAAATTGTTGATAATATTACTATTAATCAAAGATACTATGACTTTTCTTATGAAATGTAATAAGAAAATTATTATAGACGCAATTTAAATAATTTATCAATTAATTAATTATTTTACTAACTATATAATACTAGTGAATATGACAGTAAGCAGTAATTTTCTACAATAATCAATTACAAGAAGTAATTAAATGATAAAGCTTCTTTATTATTATAATAAAATTATTTTAATATATAGTTATCCTTTGAAAGAATGATTATAATTGAAATCCTTGAAGAAAACAAATACTAGAGAAAAAAATCTAATAATTAACAATAAATAACTCACTAATATTCAGTGAGCCTTGGAAAGAATATGGTAGAGAGATTTGGCAGATAAATTATGAATTTAAGGGATCAAAATTGATTTATAACAGTATTAAAACAATATATACTTGATTTCTATACTTTTGTGTCTTTCTAGATTGATTATGAAAGGATAAAACACTTAAGAAAAGTTTAACTAATACTTACTTGTTGGTAACAATGATATAATTGGTCAATAAGATGATTTGGAAAAAACAGCAAGAGGAGGCCTCCTCTAAGTCAAAGACAGATCCCAGAGGAATGCCATGGAGAAAACTGAAAAAAAAATTGAATTATAAAACAATAGTCCTTTTTATATTCTTTATTGCATCATGGTTTGTCACATAAGACTCTCATAATTACTTAATTAATGCTTTTACATGACTACCAACCCATTTATGGTTAAGAATGAAAGGAGTGATAACTGCAAATCTTCTTTTATTTAAAAATAAAAATTAATTTATCAAAGTTATCAATGTTATTGGAAATTTAATCACAGGTTGTATTTTCTGTGAATTTTTGAATATTCAGTATTTCACATGAAATCATCAAAAATGGACTGTAAGTAAAACTTTAAATTTTACTTATGAAAACATAATTTTCTTTGTTTTCTTTATGCGTCATACCATTCTTCATTGGTCCTGAAAGCTTCAAAAATATTCATTCAAGAATTATATTTTGAATGAATTTTTTAAATTTTTACCTCATTTCTATGTAGAATCACAAATATCACAGTATGGCAGGTTTCTATGAGGTAAATCAATGGACACTAGTCCAAAAAGTGTTTTAATTACTCTTTTAAGGTTTATCCTTGGAAATAATTAAGAACTTACATGGTTAAAGGAGCCTAAGCTTCTCTTTACCTCTCTGTCACATCAAAATAGTAGCTTATTTGAAATTTTCTTATGATTTAATGATATTTTAGCTTGGTAGCTAGGTTCCAAAAAGGTCTCAATATACTAATTGGGCCATGATCAGCCATGGATCCATGCTTTAGAGCTATCCACACTTCAGAGGCCTCAGAAGTTGGGTACCCTGGCTCTCTTTGATGTCTTTTGTACCCATTAGCTATTTTTACATCAAAAATAGAAATTCAGGCTTCAAGACTTATATCCATTATGGGTGTATCAAAACTTTATGTAAGAATACCATAATATTAAGTGCCACAAACATGCATAACAACACACCACTTGAGGCAGTCTCTTCAAAAAAATGCAACTTCTCCCTCCATCTCACTACCCTGATTTTGACAAAAATCCACACACATTCCACCAAATCACTTATCTTCATTATCAATCATTCTTATGGAAAACAAAAATTAATGTTTCAAAAAAAAAGAAGAGAAAAGAAAAATTACCACTACTATACATCACCAGCCAAACTCCCATCTTGCAAACTTACTGAATACCAACTTAGGACATGTCTAATTCAACACAATCTCATGTCCTATTCTCTGCATTTTTTCCTAATAACCCTTTCCTCAAGCCTCATCACCTTGTTTTTTGCTTTGTTTTTAAAAGAAAAAGAAAAACTCAACCAATATGTGTCCTACCAATGACAACTCTAACCTCATGATTGAAGACTCTATAGGAGATTACAATGGCTAACCAATTCAAGAAGACAATGAAGAAATGATCAATCTACTCAAATTGTTGAATAAAAAAACTGAAGAAAACAAGAACAACACTAAAACACAAGCCATAACAAACAGACTTTTGGCTTCATACAAAAAAATGAGCCATTGTATAGACTCAGTATTATTGCGAATGGAATCACTAGAAAAGAAAGTTGCTCATCAAGAAAAGTTAATTGTTAACAATACCAACCACAACAGGCAAAAGGTCAACAAGATTCTCAAAGACTTCATCGAAGAAATCATCTCAAATAAGAAAAACAACAACAACAACAAAGAAAACACTGTCAATCACATCAACAAAACCTCAAGACACTCACACCCAACATTAAAAACAAACAAAGCAAGTTGGCAACTATTGCAAGGCACTTCAAATGACACCTCGCATACCTCACCCTTTACCAGCTATCCCCAAATTCAGCTGAGTAACCGATTTAAATTGGCTTATATTACCCTCAGGTCCAAAATCGAACATCCTAAACCATTTGAAAATCTTTTGGCACACAGTGTTCAAACAAGAATAAACCAAGTTTTAAAAGAGGTAAATGAAAAAGTCTATGAAGAAAATATATTTGTAAGTTTAGTAGTTAAATTCACTAATGGTACTATTAAACTATGCACTAAAAATAAAGCCAGTGTGAGATGGCTTTTAGAAAATAAACACAAGTGGACACACTTAGCTGACCCTACTTTTGTCACCTCCCCAAATTTATACCATGTTATCATTCATTTGTGCCCTGCTTTTTTTGATATTAGTGATAAAACTGACATTTTAGAATTGTTCAAACAAAACAATCTTGATCGCAAAGAAATAAAAAAATTAAGATTGCTAAAGACTCCCAATATAGAGGAGAAAGATGTTGGCTCATTAGTGATTTTGCTTGAAAATAGAAATTTTGCTTATGATATAATCAAAGGAGGTGACCTATTATTTAAAGGGAACTTACTCCAAGTGGCCAGATATCAACCTGGACTCCCTCAATGCTATAATTGTCTATATGTAGGGCATTTAGTGTTGACATGCAAAAATAAACCCATGTTCATCAAATGTGGTGAAGAACACACCTTGAGAGAATGTAAGTCAATCACGACTGAACAGCTTGTCAAAACTTGGGCTCATTGCAAAAATACTGATAAGACAAAAAGTAATGTCATTGATGATGTAGATTTAAAATATCATCATTTAGCATACAGCTCATATTGCCCTATTAAAAAGGCTGAGCTTTATTCCTTTAATAATATTCCCTCCCCGTCCTCTCAATGAGTCCTACACCCCATATACACCCATTCCCTGTTCAAGAAACATCGAAACAGCTGTTACCTCTTCCTACACCCAAGACTTTATCCAAAACCTTTTACCAAGAAGATCCTTTTCTTTTAAAAATCAACAATAATCAATTTTCCATTTTTCAATTAAAATGTCACAATAGAAAAGACACAATGCTGAGTGTACTCAATGCAGAACAATCCCATCTGGTACTTCTGCTACAAGAGCCATGGGTATATTACAATTCATTTCTTCCTCCCTCCCATCAAGCATGGGACCTTTATATCCCAAAACAAGGGACGGCAAACCTAGATCATGCATCTATATAAAAAGACTCAGCCTCATGCACAATATTACACAGTATCAATTCACTAGCAATTTGGTGACAGCCATAGCTATCAAGCTTTCCTCAAACAGCAACAAATCAGTCACTTTACTCTCAGTTTAAAATACTCCTCCCAAGTTTGAAGGACTAGAGCCCTTAAAATCATGGCTGGCTGAATATTCAATACAAAGTCTACCTACATTTATATGTTGAAAATCCTAATCAAAACCAGTTTTATCTACAACCCGCCACTCCTATACTAACCAAACGCCACAACCGCTTATTGTAAAAAGGACCAAATCAAAACTTCTTGTCAATCAAGAAGATCAAAGCTTGACTTACATCAAATATTTAAACTGGATCAATCAGCCAAAATCAACCTCAACAATTTATCAAACAAACTCTCCTTTTATTTCTTCTAAATCATTTCTTTTTACTTCTTTTGTTACTTTCTTTTATATTCCTATTTTTGGAGTGTTGATTCAGGTATTGTAGATCAGTTTATCTTTGCTTTGTTACACTTTACTTACTAATCTTCTTGTTCTGTTTAGACACCTGTTCTCTCATATTACTATTGTTTCTGTGCTATTAATCTTAGTTATTAGTAGTTATTAGTAATCCACCATTTAGGTATGACTTGGTTATCATTCTTTTTGTTATCTATTTCACACAGCTCATTAAAGTAATACATTATTGTTTAGTTTTGCATTTTGACAGATTTACAGTCTTGAGGCTTGAAATGTTATAAACGCTGACGGTGGACTTCTTCTTAAACTACAACAAAATGGAAAACTCAATTGAAATCTCTTCAATTCCTATTCTAAATAATTCCAATCATGGAGAATGGAGTGCTTGAATTGGCATTTTATTAAGATCAAAAGATTTTCTTCAAGTTTGCAAAAACTCATTACCAATCAATGCCATGACTCCTGTAACAAACAAGTGGAATAAGGAAAACTCAGAAGCAATCAGTATCATCTTGTCTAGAGTCGGTCACCGCATATTTATTGAAGCTGTGAAGAAATAATCTACTAATGCACAGCAACTATGGACCAAATTAGAGGAACAGTATGGGTCAAAAAAGGCGATCAATAGGGGGCCTGTTTGGATGAAATGGCTCAGATCTTTGTATGATGGAAATCTTCAAAACTACATAGACAACAGTAGGATTCTCATGATGTCACTTGAGACCATCAACATCAATATACCAGCTGAATACCACTCGTTCACTCTATTGGGTAAGCTCTCTGGTGATCCCAAAATCCACCAATTTGTCGAGGTACTTTCACTTAATGAGGAACTCATCCAACAACCCAAATTAATCCTGGAAATACTTCAAGAATTCCACGACAATTCAAAGACTCAGTTGTCCAATCAAGAACCTGCACCCACTCCCCTAGTGTCTGAATCAGCTCATCCGTACAAAATCACATATTATTGTACAAATGGAAAGCACAACCCTATGTGCACCACTCATACCAAAGAATCATGTTTTGCCAAGAATCCACATTTAAGACCTCCTTATCGATTGAATAAAAGGAAAAATCGACTGTATCAAAGTCCTATGGCTCATATTTCCACTGCACAAGTATTAATGACTGGAAAAGGAATTGAAATTCATCCTCAAGAGTTGATCATCGACTGTGGTACCACCCACCACATGTTCAACTCCAGAAGCCTCTTCAGTTCATTCGTTGAAACTTCTCCCTTAGGAGTCTTCACGGGAGATTCCTCCAGCTCCCTGCTGTCAAAAGGAAGTGGAACAGTTGACATCCTAATTGACAACCAAATATTCAGCGTTAAGTATTGTCTCCTCATACCTAACCTAAATTGCAACTTAATCCGTCTATTGAGACTGTGTGATGGGAATTTAGTCATTTCTCGATCTGGGGCATTCTTCACTCTTAAATCCAATGAAAATTTCAAAATAAAAGGAAGAATTGTCAATAACCTGATGAGAGTAGAATACACTCTCCCTGCAGTTCTAGCCACAGGAACTGTAATCGAACCCTGGCACTAATGGCTGGGTCATTCAGGTAACCAGATCATTAAGTCTATGGGATTTCCAAGTCAATCAGCACCTTGTTCAATTGGCGACTTAAACAAAATTCACAAAAAATCCTTCAATCATCACTTTGAGAGGGCAAACAAGCCACTCCATTGTGTTCATATTGATCTAGTTGGTCCCATTTTGCCCTCCTCTCCATCTGGAAATCAATATTTCCTCACTATAGTGGATCAGTCAACATCCTTCAAAATCATTCAATTACTCAAACACAAATCTGAAGCACTTAAACAGTTTGTTATTGTAAATAACTACATGAAAAACCTCCATGATAGATCCTTGAAGAAGTTGGTATCTGATAGAGGAGGTGAATTTCTGAATAATGACTTCAAACTTCTGGCAGAAACGCAAGGATTTGTACATGTGTTCTCTCCTGCTGACACCCCTCAAGATAACGGATATGCCGAGCAAGAAAATAGAACAATCCTAGAGATAACTAGATTCCTTCTCAATAGCTCAGGTCTTCCAAATCACTACTGGTATGAGTCACTAAACATGGCAGTCTTTCTCAGCAATTTGATTCCTAATTCATCAAGGTTTAATCTCAGCCCATACAGCTTATGGACAGGGAACCCCCCACCAATCAAAAAGCTTTGTGTGTTTGGCTGCCGTTGTGGGAACTCCTTTTGGTGTGGGATGAAATAAGGCAGTACCTTGAGGGGGAAATTATTGGTAAGTCTGTTTTGAATTTCAGAATTGTCCAATAACCATGGGTGCTAAGGTGTATTAGCTGCCCCTCTAAATAATACTGAATAGTCAGCCTACAGAGAATCACAAAATAAAATAAGATTTGTGGCTTTAACAGATAGAGAAGACTTATCAGCAGTCTCTAAATCAGACCTATCAATAACACTACAGTAAAAAATTCTGATCTAAAATTTCTGATAAAATAAACACTAGATTTTTTTTTTTTTGATAAAGTGATGATAATATATATATATATATGTTTTGGGTTTCTGTTATTTTAATGAAACTAATAAGAATATTTTTTTTTAATAAGAATGATAAGAATATGTATATTTTTTATGGTTTTAGGTTGATTATAATGATTTTTTTTGATATGAGTACTAATAATAAGACTACTGGATTTGATTCTTTTAGGAGTTTTTTTAATACTGAGTTTATATCACTACTACTTCTCTTTGTTAATAACACTAAGCTTTTGAGCAAGGCTACTAAGCTTTAACTACCGTTATACTACTATTCTTTACTAATACTAAGCTACTGAGCAAGGCTACTGAGCTTTTACTACAGTTTATACTACTATTCTTCACTAATACTAAGCTACTGAGTAAGGCTACTGAGCTTTTCACTACTAAAACACTACTACTATTCTAGATATCCTGCCAGTTCAGGGATGGTTGTGATCCTGGATAGTGGGAACTTGTTCCATGATGATGGGAAAAATGAGGGAGAGAGGACCTCTATTTATAGCTTTTGGGCCTCCATAGAGCTTCTCAAAATAGGGTACTTAGAAAAATTCATAGTTGAGAGGTTTTAGCTGGTGCGACGTGTAGCTTTGGTGTAGCAGCGTGTTTGCTGAGAGAATTATGCTGGTGGTGCTTTTTCTTATCAAAATCATGTGATGTATTTGAGATAATTTGGCTGGTGAGATTTTCTTTTTTCCAGAGTCATGTGAGGTCATTGAGAAAATATGGCTGGTGATGTTTTCTTGAAGGTGGGGAAAGTATTTTTTGTTTCTATTTTTACATATGTTATGAGAGAATTATGCTGGTGGTTCTTTTCCTTATCAAAATCATGTGATGTATTTGAGATGATTTGGCTGGTGAGTTTTTCTTTTTGCCAAGAAAGTGGAGAAAATACATCTCCTGACAATCAAACTTTCTTCTAGTCATATGATATATATGAGAAAATTATTCTGGTGTTTCTCTTTCTTATCAAAATCATGTGATGTCTTTGAGATAATTTGGCTGGTGATGTTTTCTTGAAGGCAGGGAAAATATTTTTACGTATGTTCTGAGAGAATTATGCTGGTGGTTTTATTTTAGTATTGTATCATTTCATATGGAGATTCTATCATTTCTATCAAGTTTGATGCGTGTTATTATTACTAAGGAAGCATTTGTTCTTGGAAAATATATTGTAGTTTTATGCATAGCCTTGTAGTATTTCTTCTTTCAATTGAATCAAGGTGGGGAAAATACAGCTCTGATGCTGTGGTCCGTCTTCATATACCTTTATTTAGATTAACTGCTTTTAATTGCATAATTTGTTATTGATGATGCAATGAGGTGAATAAATCCTTTGATGATATACTGTTTTGATAAGATCTTGAGGCTGTGTATTGTATATTTCTGTTTGAAATCTGTAGTTGTAATGTGTAAATATGTTTTTTGTAATTTGTTTTATTATCATTTTTTTCTTTTGTTTTATTGGTAAGCTTGAAACTGGTATAATGGTATGGAATACCACATCCCCCTCTCCATTTAATGCTGTCCCCAGCATTCCAGTTGAAAAGCTTGCCAATATCAATCATATCCATTTTGATCAATTTCTTCTCCCTCTGATATCAAATCTTCATCTTCAATTTCTTCACTGCTTTCATTTTCTGACTCTGTACTTGATTGAACTTTCTTTCCTCTGGGATAAAACCTCTTGATGCGACTTGCTGCAAATTTTCTTGTAAGGTTAATGCCATCCAATTCTTCAAGCTCATAAGGTCCATTATTAATTTGATTTATGACTCTATAAGGTAAATTCCAACGGTTCTTGAAGAGTAAACCCCACTGTGACTCAGGTGGTTTATTATAAACTAATACCAAGTCCCCTGGTTCATGTGGATTTCTCAGTCTATGTGCCATCATTTTTGTCCAAATATTGAACTGATTTGTGTCTTGAATCTCTCAATTTCTGTGCTGCTGCTAATCTTGTTTCTTTTTTTGCCACAATCTGTATGGTTCTTGCCTCCGATAGTTCTTCTAGTTGTTATTTTCTTTTGATTGAATATTCTTCATTAATTTCACCTTGAAGTCTGCATTATTCTATTATTCACCTTGGTTGTTAATTTTGATATCTTCATTTTTTTATTTTCTTTATTCCTTGATTTTACTTGCATATTCAGTCCTCTGGTGTGCTACCCCTGTAGTTTGAGTCATACAAAGACTAAATTTTATCCTTCAGGTTGCTACCCTGTAGTTTAAAGTCATACAAGGACTAATTTTAGCCTTCAGGTTGCTACCCTGTAGTTTAAAGTCATACAAGGACTAATTTTAGCCTTAAGGTTGCTACCCTGTAGTTTAAAGTCATACAAGGACTAATTTTAGCCTTAAGGTTGCTACCCTGTAGTTTAAAGTCATACAAGGACTAATTTTAGCCTTAAGGTTGCTACCCTGGAGTTTAAAGTCATACAAGGACTAATTTTAGCCTTAAGGTTGCTACCCTGTAGTTTAAAGTCATACAAGGACTAATTTTAGCCTTAAGGTTGCTACCCTGTAGTTTAAAGTCATACAAGGACTAAGTTTTAGCCTTCTTTATTTGATCTGATCTTTTATCCTTAATTTTAATTGCAACAGTTTATTTTATTTATTTTTTTGTTATTATAATTTTTTTTTAATTTATTTTCTGTTGAAAAAAAATTTTATTTATATTTTTTTTTATTTTATGTTAAAAAAAATTTTTTTTTTCATTTTCTTTTTAAGTTGAAAAAGTTTTTTTTGTTTTTTTTTTTTTATGTTAAAAAAAAATTATTTTTTTTTTTTTTATGTTGAAAAAAAATTTTTTTTTTTTTATGTTGAAATTTTTTTTTTTTTTTTTTTAAGAGTGATCAAATTGATGAGTGATGTTGAAGGAGGTTTCAATTTGAGGAGTGTTGTTATATTTTCAAATGGTGTACACAGCAGGCAATTGCCTGATGTTTCTGGTGCAAGGTTGCGCTGACGCAGCAGGGTGAATGCGGTTGAAGTTGCGCAGTTTAGTCTACTCATCAACATCCTTTTTGCGTTTTTTTTCTTTTGGAGTATTCACAACTCCTTTTCTCATTTCCTTTTTCAATCTCAAGAATTCTTGACGTTTTTTGTTTTTCCAACTTCAAGTGACTTTACATCTTCATCGGGTTTTTTTTCATCCATGGAAATTTGCACTTGTCCAAAGTGTAAAGAATTTCAGTGTACCAATCGAGATGGTCAACAACATCAAGGTGTTCTTGTTTCCCGAAGCACCCGTAACAGACATTGGGCCAAAACCGCAAAACAAGGAACTATACCTTCAGATCTAGTCTCTCAAATTTCAATTGAAGAGGACAACTCCGACAACACATCCGAAGTATCTAGTTACAAATCTGAAACCCTTTCCTCTTTCTCTGACAACAAGGACACAAGCTCCAAATTAATCCGTAGGCTTTTATCTCTAACTATACTGTTGAATGCTTTGCTGACATATCTTTCTAATTCAGAAATGAATTTATGTTTAATCGCATGGCTACACCTTGTTTGTGGGGTCAGCCGTCAAAGATGCTGATTTGCCCTTGAATACATGGTGCAATTAATTCAGATTTGTCGATTGAACAGAATCAACTCTGATTTTGAGAAGAGCATCCCACAGGATATACGCACCATTGTCAAAATGCTCAAACTTGTTCCCAAGCTTAATCAACATGTTTGCTGTCCTCGATGCTATTGTCTATATGATACCGATATTGCACCGTTTGAATGTGGATATAAAGATTTTTCCCAATCTCGCCCCTGTGGTGAAGAACTTTTTGTTCCCTTACTAATTAATCCCCTGCCCGAATTTCAAAAAGAATCACAGAAATGTTCAACACCTCTCAATCCACCTAAAAATTGCAAACCTCATTCAACCTATACAACTCAATCATTTTCTGACTGGCTTGCCTGGTTTATCCCACAAGTTGAAGCCTCAATTGATGATTGGAAGTACAAAGCTCAAAGCCAAGCTGGTTTGATTTCCGATTATCAACACTCACCTGCATGGAATAATCTCTACCCAATCTTACAGCGGTCCCATTCTTCATCAATGCTCCTATAATTCAGCTTATTTGTTGATTGGTTCAACCCTCTTACAAACAAACTGGCTGGAAAGCAAGTTTTGCTTGGTATCTTGGCCCTCAACTGTCTCAATCTTCCACTATCTACTCGATGGAAGTTCAAGAACACCTTTATTTCTGGTATCATTCCTGCTCCCAACCAGCCAAATCCGATCACAATCAACAACATTCTATGTTCCTTTGTTGATTAATTAATCAAGCTTCAGTAAGGCATCAATATTCCCACACCCAAATTTCCAAAAGGTCGAATCATCATTGTCAAACTTGGTTGCTTAATTGGTGATCTGGTTGCAACTCACAAGGTTGCAGGCTATGCTTCTCATTCTGCCACTTCCTTTTGCACATGGTGTGAGTGCACCAAAGCTGAAGTTGAGAATCTGGAGGTTTCTCGTCTTCGTAAATCCCAAATTGTAAAGGATTATTCACGAGCATTCAAAGATGCAAGAAATCAAACCGAAGCTGATCATATAGTGAAAAAGAGCGGTATTTGATGGTCTGAGCTAAATTGACTTCCTTATTGGGACCCAGTTCAACAAACTTGGCTTGGTATCATGCATATGTGGTTTTAAGGCATCCTACAAACCCATTTTGTAAATCGTTGGCACTTTAGCTTTTCCAAATCTCAGGAAAAATACAACAGCAGCAATAATGAAAGCACTCAGGCTTCCAACAGCAATGATGTGATGGAAATAGATGAACCTCTTAATAAAATCTCTGGTTTATAGTCCGAACAACTCACAAAGATGAGTATCTTGTTAAAGGAGGTGGTTTTACCATCTGGTATTACAAGAGTTCCGCCTTGTATTGGAACTTTCAAGGGAGGAAAAATCAAGGCTAGTGAATGGCAATCATTATTTTCTATCTACCTTCCGTTAGTTGTTCTGGATGTCTTTCTTGAAGATGTGGAACGATATGAATCAAACTCACCGATAAATCAGTTGCTACTTAAAAACATCTGTGCTTTAATTACTTGCACAAACATCTTGATTTCCAAATCAATCACTGAAGCTGATGCAAACCTTTTTTTACGAAGATATAAGTCATACTGTCAAACATCACACGAGCTTTTCCTGAACTGCAAAATGAACCCAAATCACCATTATGCACTCCATGTCAAAAGTCAACTTTTGTGGTGGGGTCCCTTAAATGAAATATCTGAAAATTTGGGTGAACGACTAAATGGGTTTCTTCAAACTTTACAACATAATGGAAAGACTGGTCAGTAACATCAAGATCTATTTTTTCAATAATCAACATTTCTTACATATTTTTTCTTCCTTTTCTATGTAGATGCATTTGGGAGCACAACGATGAAAACATTTTGTCAGTGGCAACAACTAGTTGCAAACAATGTTCTTCCAGAAAAATTAAAAAAGAAGGATGCATCCGAGGTGGATTTTTCACTTGATCGGGCTACATATATCCACCTTTTTTCCTATCTGCAGCTTTCTGACCCCACCATTCGTGATCACACTCATATACCCCACCCTAATGGAGCAAGGATCTTATTAAATTATTCAAAAGAAATCCAAGTACTAAAATATGAACATGGAACAAATGTTTTCAACATCGGAAAGAAGGCACCTAATAACATAGTTCAGTATAGAGCAGATGATGGAAAAAAAAATTTTGGTATGGTTTTAAACATATTGAAGCTCCTTTGCGAACCTGAAAAGAAGATCGTTCTACTTTTACAAAGGCTGAAAGAGATTAACTACTGTCGAATTCAAGATAAAGTACTCTTAGACATATTCACCAGTCTT
This sequence comes from Austropuccinia psidii, assembly GCA_023105745.1. Taxonomy (NCBI): domain Eukaryota; kingdom Fungi; phylum Basidiomycota; class Pucciniomycetes; order Pucciniales; family Sphaerophragmiaceae; genus Austropuccinia; species Austropuccinia psidii. The sequence continues at coordinate 18,892,164 of JALGQZ010000008.1, read as the reverse complement.
TCGATAAATCATTTAACAAGAAAAGCACAAGTCAAAATAATTCACTCCTGTCACATTTCAGGCCTGTGTGCTTATCGCCAGCTACCAGCATGGAGCATGGGCATGAGAGAGCCAAGCATTCTTGTTCATGTAATCGGGAAAGGTGCTGGTGCCCTAGAAGCTGATACAAATGTAGTCTATTCATAGGCTGTTGGGTTTTTGGCAATCTTACTTTATGATTCGATTTTTTTAGGCTTCTAACTGAACAACATAACTTAATGTCTGTTTTGTATTTATATAAACATGTTTGTTAAATTTGAAAGCTTGATAAATTTATATACAAGTTTGTAAATTTGTAAAACAAATCAAAAACTCGCTACCAAACAATTGAGGATTTGGATACACAGACATATCAACCATTGAATGAATCAACTCCTTGGAGGTTACAAGTTTTAAGCAAACCAAGTAGTACTGTCACTAAACTGATAAGTAAAAGCTTAAGGATCGATTGTGTGCAAGATAGCTGAGTTGTTAATGTCTTCAGCTAAATTACGTAAGATTCCCTTTATGATATGCATCCTTCCCAAAGCTATCGAGAGATCCAACTCCCTGTTTGGAGTATTTAAGGTGTTTTCAATCATTTCAATTAGTGCATGAATGTCGCGTGATTGATCAACCTTTGAGGAACCGTGGAATATTAAATCTCTAGATTTCCCTGTTTTCAAAAGTGATTTAGAACCTCTGGACATGAATGATTCATTTAAATACCAAAAAATACAAACCGTCATCTTTTCCTTTTCCAACAGTGGCTTTAATTGAGATTGCAACATCATCCAATGTTTGCACTTGAATTCTTTCCCAAAATGATGGGCGCACAGCAACTAGTATTGGTGTTTTGAAGAGTTTGTGTTTCAAAGAGTAATCATCCATCCATGCTGAAGTTAAGAAGTTATATAAGCTGGCTGCTATTAAGTCAATTAGTGTTCATTAGAGCAACTGACCAAAGAATTTGCAGCCACTTTTCCAGCCATTATTTGGATCTTTACGCGGACAATGCAAGTAAATCCTATTCTTGGAAGCTACACCCATGACAAGTAAGGTGGGATTGTGACAATCACAGAAGAGCATTTGAGTATTGTATGAAGCAGATGCAGAGACAGTGAGGATACTTGTAAGAGGGGTCATGTTGGAATGGTGATAATGGTGATATAATTTGTTTTAGATATATAAGAAGGAAGTGTGGTGATGAGATGTGTGACTGATAAATGAGCAAAGCGGGCGATATAAAGCAAATGTTCAAATTATGCTTGTGTACCTTTGTCTTCGTTTTGCCTTTGTGCACTGAGATTATCCGAAATTAAACATGGTTATATTTGTCAGTAATACCAATGAAAGTGATGCACGTAACACATTGGAGAGTTATCTAATGCATTAGCAGATGCATTCTCAGATGTGTTGTTATTTTCAGTCAAACAATGCAAGTCAATTGGGGACAGCTCATATTAAATTTTAAAGATGGCACAGCCATTGTTCATTCCAAATCACCTTCCTAAGTAAATACTGGCATTAATTATCAAAACACAACAAAACAAAACCACAACTTGACAATCAAAACAAAATTATCGCACTAAGCATTTTTAACCACAATTGATCGCCTTATATGAGTAAAAAATTAAGACAACTTAAACATACACAACCCACTAAACCAAATGCCTTAACCGACCTGATCTTTTAAGCTAACACTATTTCCATAGTTCTGGACCAAGCTGCTCTTCAAAAACATATTAATGTTTTCGCCTGGTGGATTGTCAAAAGCATCAGCCATTTCATCATCCACATCAGGCGTCCACTCAACATGGCCCTCTTCAGAATTTTCAACATTTTCTTCATCACTTTCTTCACTTTCTGACTCTCCGAGATCAATGACATCCCCATCTGAGTACTGATTTGCTTCACTTTCATCATCATCATCTTCTTGTTCATCGCTGCTATAAGCTATCTCATGCAATAAATCATATGGCTGACTAACGACCTCCCAATATTTTTGATTGAATGCCTTATGGTGAATTCTTTCGTCTGGGTGGGTTTTGTTGGACATTTCAATGTCTGTTGGTATAAATGCAACTTGCCAAGAATTTGCAACAAAAAGCCTTTCGCTATAATCACGCTGGTTGAACCAATCAGGGGAGTAGAAATCCAATGGCATTCCTTTTGGAGCCTTCATAAATTGCGAGGGAATCAGAACTATTGGCCGACATCGTGGGTGACGTGGTGGTGGTTTTCCCAAAATCTTGTTATTTTGTGTCATCTTGAGATCTAAATTCCGGAAAAACAAATTTGCACTTTCTGAGCGATAACATAGCTTCTTGATAGCATATGATTTGAATTTTGGTATAAATTCATCATCACTATGTGCATTAATATCTTCCAAAACAGTTAAATAGCGCTTGGGATAGTTATGTGCTACTGCAAACCTGTAACGGCTTTTCAGAAGCTAAATTAAGAAACCTTCTTTCAGTAACAGGTAAAATCTGACTCATTGCATGAGGAAAGATTTTTCCTACCCTTTGTCGACGTTGTTGAGTGACTCGTTTCTTGTCATCAGGCAAATTCTTTCCGGCTTGTTTGTTTTCTTTCTTGAACTTTTCAGTCATAAGATAGTGGACAAAGTGATCATAAGTGCGATGAAGTAAGTCAATTCTGTTCAGGTATGATAGGTTGGCTCGCATATATTGGTATGCTCCACTACATGCAAGTTGTCGGAAAGTCATGAGGGCAATAGTACGACAGGCCTCGTTGTATAGGAATCCTGGTGCTTCTTCAAGATTGGGGGCCCAAATGCGGATTCCAATTCTTGAAAGGAGAGAACGGATGTAGTGAAAGTAGAAGTCTTCCAGGTATATGATGTGCTTTCCAATTTTTTTCCGCCCTGCCCTTGCATCACGCAATTTTTGAACTTCTTTCTCACTAATGACGTTTGCTGCTGATTTGCTTTCTGAAGCACTTTCAATTTGCTCACGAGTTGAAAATCGCTCATTGAATTCCTTGAGTAAGGATTGATTAGGTGAAGGTGGAACCGATTGTTGCTCAATCATACCCCAAAGAACTCGTATATGGACAAAAAATGCTTCCTTCAAAAAAGAATCAATTTAGAAAGTAATGATAATTTAGCATGGATGAACAAAACACCTACCTTTGTATGATAGAAATCCTCCGGCGCTTCACTTGTGAGCATCTGGAGAGGGTGTTGTTTTTTGGGAGATTCCGATAATCTCTCTCTCACATTTCTCCTTGATTTAGTTGAGCGTTTGAGTTTCTTCTTGACCAAAGTGGTCTTTTCGGAGACAGCCTTTGATTTTTGTTTCCTCTTTGATTCTAAATTGACTTCCAAAGCTTTGACTTTTTGCATAAGTGTTGAAATTACTTTATCCCTTTCAAGAAGTGAATTTTTGAGCTCTTCAACTTCGTGATCATTGGAGCGTCCTGGAAAAAATCATTATGATTGTTACTGGTAGTAGAATAACGGTTATTGAATTGATTCATCTTGAACCGAGAATTTTTGAATGTGAATTGTGAATAAAAGGTCAACTTTTTGTGAGTAAAGAGATTATGAAACCCAAAGACAATTTGGTAGTCAGAAAAGCAAAAACAAAATGAAAAAAAAATATTCAGAAACTCATTTCACAAGTATGATATTTTTGAATTAATTACCGGAATGAAAAAAGGCATTGCATGCCGACCGTTAAAATTTCTAAGGATTTAGCTGAGTGACCATTGGTAGAATGAGTTTTTTGCTGACAAGATTTAGTTTTGGCCGGCCACAGCTCTTCAAATTTCAAATTTGTAAAATTTTCGGTTAAATCAACAAGGGTTGATCCATCCTATTCAATTCAAAAGTGTGTTAATTTTCACATTGGTTTCCACTACACAATAGAGAGTTCAAAAAGAAATGAGCCTGCCCTTTCATTTATTTACAGAAAACTAAGCTTGACCTTGAGCAAAATCACTAGCGAAACTGTGACCTAGGTATTTCTTTGAAAAACATTTTGATTGATCCAGGAAGACAAATTGTTCAGCATTTTCAAAAGGAAACGAAAAAACATAACAAAGGGGACATACCATTAAAAATACAATTAAGAATTTGTCTTGAGCGAGGTGAAGAAGGGGCGCAAGCTCAGCAGCGTAAGGTCTCAGCTAACCCTAACCCAATTATATTTCTGATTAGATTAATTTTGTAATGTAAGTCTTGAGAGCTTTACAAATAACTTTTTATTTCAAAAAATAAGTCACTAAGCATTTTAGGTAAGACAGAACCTTTCATTTTAATTTTAAAAGCTGTCATGTTCATCTTACTAATACCTTTTTACTTGGTGGTGGTATGATGTATAAATAGAATTCTTTGACTGGCTCATTTTCGGCTTGAATATCATGATACAACCTTTGTTTTTTATTTCCATCAACAATGGCTTTTGGTCCTGCTTACGATTCACTGGTGCACACATTTAAGTCTTCCCTTCTCTTTGAAATTTGTGTCGTTTTTTTATCCATCATTTCTCTATCATTCCTCTCACCAAGTTTTTATTGTCAGTAAGCTAATATTTAATAAATATTTTTGCCTCACGTCATTCAATGATTTTTATGGTCATTGCCCTACTTGTGATTTATATTCTTTCTTCGATTGTGTTTCCGATTCTCCATTCATTGCTTCATTACATCTTCATTTTTTTTTACTATCAGTGATTTTCCAATCCATCTCACATACTTTTCATTCAATCTTTCTCATCTGTCATGCGCTCCTCATTCTCTATCTTATAATCCAACATAATCAAATATATCTTCTCATTTACTCTATCGTTTTTTTAAATCATACCTACCATGCAAACCAACAAGCTGGATTACTTGAAAGAATCAGGACAAGACACCAATGATCATTTTCCCGATTTTCTCGATGAGGCAACACAAAAGAGGATTGATCTCAAACTAAAAATCAAAATCAGGGCTCGACAATTTAAATTACTGTCTGCCAAATCAGAAGCTTTGGAGAAATCTTTGGTGAGCACTTTTTTCTATTTGACCAATCTGATTTTGGTTATTAGTTGATTTATCAAGAAGCTATCAATTAGCAGCTCTCTTGATTACCATCAGGAAATCAGGATGGCACATACGACAAGGTGTGGTGGTGTCAAATTATTGCGTTTTTGAAGATAGCTCTAAAGCAGCCTCTTCTGACCATGTCAGCCTGTGACTCAAAACCAGAGCACAAGCATGACAGCCAAAATACCATAAACCAATGGTATAGCCAAGATACCACCAAAACATGAAGCTGAGCCAAATTAGCTCAAAAGGTGTCAGAAGAAAGAGGAAACTCACCTCTTTCTGAAAATATAAGTCCCATCACCATAGGCCAAGAAATAACAAAGTTATTGCTGAGCATAAACCTTAATTTTCACCTCTCATCTAAAATCTAGAAGGAGAGGCTTAACCCCATCAAATGGGTACTCAAAATGAAGCTCTAAGCCAGGGCTATCCAATGGTACCAGCCAAACGGAGCTAGCACCAGTATTACTTGAGTTATGGTCAAATTCAGACCAAATAAGGGTGAACAAAACATTCACCTCTCATCTAACTTTTACAGTTTTAGTGTGAGATACCTGAAGTGGGGTCTTTTTGGAAAGAGCACAATCAGGGCTATCTGATGGTGCCATCCATTTCCTCATAACTCAACTACAACAGAAGTTATTGGCCAAACAAGCTTAATACAGCTTTTAACCAGACCACACCAATGTACAAAAATACTTGTACATGGGATAACTTTGTCATATTTAATGATAACCATGTCAAGTTGGGTACCATTGTGTAGAGCTCATACAGAGCTATTCAATGAACCAACTTTGAGCTTGATATCTCAAAAACAGACAGAGTTATGACCATTTTAAGGTCAAAATCCCACCTGCTGTCAGATACAGCCTTACCATGGGATAATATCCCATAACTATGAATATGAGGTGTCAAATAGACGAAGAAGCATGTTTTTACTTCAATACCTCATATGTCAGTAAATACTGGGGTCCCATACAGTTTCTGTACAGCATTCTACGCGTCATACACGTCAGAATCAGGCTGTGAGGTCCCCAGATGAAAATTTTCACCCTGTATTGGTGAAAACTGCCCAGATGTGGTTTCAAAACCACATCTGAGCCCAATACAGGGTATACAGGCTGTTTGCAAACCACAAGCCTGTCATAGAGAGTGAAAAATCTTCACTTCCTCTACGTGGAAAGGTCTAGCAGCCTTTCCACCTCAATTTTAGGATAAAAGGAGGGCTTTTCACAGCCAAAAGCCTTTCCTCATCCTGCTCTTGAATAACCTACGTAGTAAACTGTCAAAAACAGTTTTACTCTTGGTTAAATAATCAGGTATAATTATAATCTTTAATTATTGTAGACTTTATTATTGTAATCCAACAGATAAAGCCTGCACCCAGGGTTCTCAATAGCGCTCACCACCACTATTTCTCAATAGTAGAACCCTTTTATAAACCTTTTTTAAATCATTTTCTGTCGTGTCACATACACAGTTAAAGTTGTAATTAGCCTAGTTATACCTTTATCATAGTATCATCCTGACATTTTGGGGGCCTGGCCGTGTTTTTGACTTTTTTTGGACCTTACAAGTAAGTCTTTTCTCTTTTTTATGACTCATTAACACATTGTTTTATCCTTTTTAGGCGTAATTTCCATTTAAATATATATATTTTATATATTTTTACCTTTTTTTATATATATACTCATATCATAAGAGTATTTTTTACGTGGTTAACACCCACAGTAATTTATTATTTTTGGCGTGTTTTGCATATAAAAACACATAAGCCACTAATAAAGTCCTGTATTCTTGACTGAATAAGGACACCTCTGACTGAAAAACCATCAGTTGAGGCGTGGTCAAGTGTATTGTTAAGTCAATAACACTTGTATACAAACCACTTTTACAGAATACACTTGCAAACCACAAGTGTATCTGAGGGATACTGACACACAAACAGTGTGACAGGACACCATAAGCTGTATTTTTGACGTGAAATTGTTAATTCAATTACACTGTCATTATACAAGGGCATACTGTAATAATATACAAGCCCAGAGGCCATTCTTAGACGTGCAAAACCAGCCTTTTAAGAAGTCTTAACTGACATAAGCCCTCTTTTTCCTGTTTTGATTCAGTGGAAGAAAACTATATCCCACTTGAAACCCAGTCACAGGCTAACACAGCAGTGACACCCTCAGAACCAGAGGGCAGCAAGGGTAAAGGAAAAAGGCTTAGTGAAGGCCTCATTACAGCCAAGAAGTGGACACCAATAGCCACTCAGAGGAGTAGAAAACCACGAAACTCTGCTTCAATACAAGGTAAACCAACCTTAACCACTTGTACAGGGAAGATTACAATTATTAACCCAGTTGTAACCTCCAAAGGCAAACTGCCCAAATCAGCAGATAACAAATTTGAACAAGGCACAGTCAAAGGTAAATACCCTAAGAACATAAAGTTTTTGACTGCTTGCAAACACTGGTATGTCCCCTGCATACCTCAGAGACCTTGGCTTCCAAAGGAACCAGCCAGAGGATAGAGCAGGAATGTCTAGAACCAGAAGACCTGAAAGAAGACACATTGGACACAGTGGTGGATGGCAAAACAATGAGGGAGATAATATCAACCTTGCCATTCACACTCCAATTCAACAGAAACCTCAAACCAGAGGACTGGAAGGATATGGATCAAGTTCTTCAAATCCACCAACTCCTCAAAGATTTGTTTCAATGGAGCATGGACAACAAGAGGTTCAACCTAGCAACTCACTGGGCAGAACTGGGATCAAGTTGCCAGAAGATCTGTCTCAAAGAGATAGACTTCAAAAACCTTATGGTAATCACCAAGGGTTGGAACCCTACCAGGCAGCACAGACTCCTGGAGGCAAGGGCACAGAGGATAAGGGAGAACCAAGCCACTATCCAAGCTATATAAGAACAGTTAACCCAGACAGGGCCTACTCAGATTCCTTCAGGTTCACAAGGAGCAAGCCAAATCAGCTCTCCAGTGGCTTCACACCATTCAGAAACCAGCAGATCAGTGGCCAAGAGTCACCATTCTTCACAATTCCAGGAAGTTTCCAGGAGAAGACAAGGCAACAAGGGCAAGAACAAAGCCTCCTTCAACCAGAGGAGGAAAGAGTCAGACCCCATGATCCAGAAGCTGTTAGATTTGGTAAAAGAAGTACACAAGAACCAGAAGTAGTTGTAAACCACTCTAGAATCAGTAGTCCTAGTAATAGAAACATTACCCCCACTCAGACTGAAAATAACATTATCACATCTGAGAGCAACATCAACAGTGACACACGGTGGTTGCAAATGTCCCAATATGCTGAGAAATCTGCAAAGCAGGCTGCAGAATTTGCAGCTGCCCAAGAGAGGATGAGAAAAACTCAAGCCTCATTGGAGCAGATAGTTAAAAACCTTCAGGAAGGATATGCTCAACTGAGCAAAGCCTCTGAAGAAACCAACGAGAGACTGAATCAAGTCTCTGAAGAACAACACCATAGCAGCAGGGACAGGGAGTGTCTGAACCAAGACATCAACAAATTGTTTGATGCCTACCATAGCTTAAAGCCCCAACCACAAGGCCAAGCTATGGAGAATCCATATCAACCAGATGACATCAAACCAGATGCCATGTTGTTGAATAAGGCAAGATCTCCATCACAATACCAGGATGGAGATGGCATGTCTTATTCAGAGAAGGAAGCCTTGAAACAGCTTCCTGAGGCCTCAAACTGGCCCAAATTCTCTGGATCAGGAGAATATGATCATATGGAACTCATAGATTATACTGATGGACTCTTCATTGATGTACCCAGCATACCAGATTACTGGATTACTGCTAGACTGAATACTGCATTTAAAGGTCATGCAAGTATATGGTACACAGAAATGAAAGAAATCCATGGTGGAAGAGTCAAATAATCCAAAAGTACAGTAATGGAACTTGGATATGGCAAAAGACCATGTCATTTGAAAATGACAAATACTCTGTGGACAAAGATCCATATGAGTGGTGTCTCAGACATTCTACAAGACTTAAAGCCATTGATCCTCAGATGAACATCCAGATGAGGAATCACAAACTTCTGACACAACTGCCAGGAGAACTAGAGCATGCAGTAAAATGCAGATGAAACCAAAATTGCACTCTAGATGACATAGCCAATACCTTACAAGACATAAGGAAAAGGACTAATATAGGGAAATTCACCCCATATAGAAACAATAGTTTCAAAGAGAAACAACTTTTCAGGGTAGAGTTTAAAGACAAACCCAGAGAAAGAGTGGCAGAAGTGGCAAAGAAGAAGAATTCTTGTCACAATTGTGGTTCAACAGACCACTATGCCAACAACTGTCCAAAAGCAAAGAAGAAAGTCTATGCTATAGAAAAAGTCCCTGAAGAAGAACCTCCAACAGAGGATTCTGAATCAGACTCTATGGGAGATGCCATCAGAGAACTATCTGATGATGATCAAGACCCAAGAGAGGAACTTCTAGTGGAATACCAAGAGGAAACCCCATTGGAAATCCAGGATATACAGTTGGAAGCAGGCATGCCACAGGATATTGCCAACAAGAACTTGTGCAAACACACACAAGATGCACAAACATTCCTGGTTACACCAACCAAAGGAATGGCATATATACATGGAACAGCCACAAAAATGACTGTATGTATTGACAATGCTCAGCACCCACTGATCATTGACAGTGGAGCACATTGCTCCATAGTGGCCAGAAATTATCTGGATAGCCACTTCCCAAACTGGGAAAAACAGCTCTTGCCCACTAAGGCAAAGAACTTTAAGAGTGCATCTGGAAAGATGACCTCTATTGGGACAATTATCAAAGAGATAATTATACCCCACAGAAAAGGTAATATCAGACTCAACCCGGAGTTTTTAGTGCTTGAAGATGCCCACATCCAAGGGTTTTTACTGGGAACAGATTACCAGAGGATGTATGGCATAGATATTTACAATAGTAAAAATAGGCATATTACCATTGGTACTAACAAGGAAAAGAAATTTTCTCTTGATATATACCAGATATCTTCTCAGGACCCACTGGAAGAACTTCTGAAAGAATTCAGAGAGGGACAGTTTAGCACTACCCTCACCAGTAAACAAAAGCTAAGTTTACTGAAGATGCTGAGGAAGAATAGACCAGCATTTGCCATTGGTGAAGAACCATTAGGCAAGATCAAAGGCCATGATATAGAACTATATCTGGATGTAGAAAGGCCTTATCCACCCATGTTAAGGAGACCTCCTTACCCAGCAAGTCTGGAGACCAGGAAAGAGATTGAGAAACATAGCAATGAACTCCTGGACATGGATGTCATTAGGAAGATTGGACATAATGAAATAGTGGAAATCACCACTCCTGTCTTAATCACCTGGAATGATGGCAAGTCTAGATTGTGTGGAGATTTCAGAGCCCTGAATAACTACACAAAAGCAGACAGGTACCCTATACCAAGGATACCTCATGCCTTTGATAAGCTAGCCAAAGCCAAATACATAACCAAGATGGATTGTATGAAAGGTTTCCACCAAAATGGAGTTAAACCAAACTCCATGAAGTTGCTCAGAATAATATGCCATATGGGCATATATGAGTACACCAGGATGCCATTTGGCATCAAGAATGCACCAGCCCACTTCCAAAGGATGATGGACACCATATTTCAAGAAGAAATAATGGAAGGCTGGATGGTAGTGTATATTGATGATATCATTATATACTCAGAGACATGGGAAGACCATGTACAATACATAGACAGAGTTCTAAGTAAATGTACACCCATCAATCTGAAAATTTCACTTAAAAAGTGTAATTTTGGCCAACAAGAGCTACTAGCTCTAGGACACAAAGTCTCAGGCCTTAGTCTGGCAATTGACCAGAACAAAGTAGCAGCAGTACTGCAAAAGCCAGTACCAAAGAACATCAAATAGATGCAATCTTTCCTTGGATTTGCTAGCTACTATAGAAACCACATCAAAAACATTGCCCACATAACTAGTAGTTTATACAAGTTATGCTCAAAGGATGTAGTTTTTGAAATAACCAAGGAAAGGAGGGATGCATATGAGAGGATCAAATATGAACTCACAAATGCACCTGTGCTCATCTTGCCTGACTTTGAACTACCATTCAAGTTATATATAGATGCAGCATGCAGCCAAGGCTTGGGAGCAGCCCTTCACCAAAGACAAATTGTGGATGGTGAACCAAGAGAAGGTGTAATATGTTACATCTCCAGGCAGCTGAAAGATTCAGAAGCCAGGTATTGGGCCACCCAGACAGAATGTCTATGTCTAGTCTGGGCACTAGAAAAACTCCATTATTATTTGGAGGGTGCAGTCTTTGAAGTCTACACAGACTGCACAGCCTTGAAGTCTTTACTAAACATGAAGACTACTAATAGACACATGCTGAGATGGCAAATAGCCATCCAGGAGTATAGGGGGAACATGACCATCATATACAAGGAAGGTAAAAGCCATACCAATGCAGATGGCCTTAGCAGATGGCCACTGGACAATGTCAAAAGCAATGCAGCTTATGACCCTGAAGTGGCTGCAAAAATTCCTATCCATTTTATGGAAATAAATAGGAAGAAAAACTTCAGATTCTCTGAATGGACACCAGGTAGTGGTACCCTTGACAGTGGAAACACTGATTCAGAAGGGACAGAAACCCCCATACTGGGAATGAGTTCCTCAGAATTGCACAATGAATTTTTCAATGCAGAACTGAAATCTTATGCTAAACACAAACAGTGTAGCATACTACTCCAACTCCTCCAACAAAAATACAGGAGCCCAGAGCTGGAAACCCAGCTGGAGGAACCCTGGTTGAGGGCCTATAAGGACAATAAATTCTTCCTTATAGATGGCCTGATTTATCACAGAGAAAAGCACACCAGTGCACTCACAGTGATAGACAGAGACCACATCTCTTTAATCCTGCAGGAATGCCATGACTGCCCCTACAGGGGACACATGAGTGAGGACAGGACTAAAGAAAGGGTAGCAAGCACAGCTTGGTGGCCCAAGTGGGAACAAGATTTTATTGAATACATTAACACTTGTGAAAGATGCCAAAAGGAAAATAGAAAACATGGGAAAAAATATGGGTTGCTTCAACACATAGAAGAACCCAAACACCCATGGGAAACCATCAACATGGACTGGGTCACAGGACTTGTCCCAGGAGGCAAAGAAAACTACAATGCCTGCCTAATCATAGTTGATAGGTTCAGAAAGAGCATGAGATGTCTACCATGCCATAAAGAGGACACAGCCATGGACACTGCTCTGTTATTTTGGAATAACATCATATCCACCTGTGGAGTCCCTAAGATCATAATTAGTGACAGGGACCCAAAATTCACATCTGAATTTTGGACCAATTTATATGACATGCTTGGCACCAAGCTTGCTTTTTCCACAGCTTACCATCCACAAACAGATGGCCTAGCTGAGAGGATGATCCAAACAATGGAGGACATCCTCAGGAGGTTCTGTGCCTATGGCATGGAATACAAGGACCATGAGGGATACACCCATGATTGGGTCACCCTCTTACCAGCAGTCCAGCTGGCTTATAATACAAGCCAGCACTCTACCACAGGGAAAACACCTGCACTGGTAGAGAAAGGGTGGAATCCCCTGTTACCTGTGGATCACTTGAAGAAAAATCTTCTGACCATCCACCCCACAGCCAAAGACTTCCATGATATGTGGAAGAAAGCCTGTGATACTGCTGCCAAATGCATAGCTGAGGCCAAAGAGTATAATAAGCAAAGGTGGGACAAATCACATATGGAACCTGACTTCAAGGAAGGGGACCAGGTGTTAGTGTCTACACTGAACTTTAACAATCTCAAAGGACCCAAGAAAATGAGAGACTCATTTGTAGGGCCCTTCACTATCATTAAGTTGATAGGGAAGAATGCAGTAGAGGTCAAGCTCACTGAGGAGTTTTCTAGGAAACACCCAGTCTTTCCAGTAAGCCTGGTCAAACCATACTTCCAAACAGAGGAGGATAAATTCCCCTCCAGGAAGAAAAACATCACTCCACCAGAAATAGTGGAAGTAGAAGACTCTCCTGGACCTGTGAGTAAAATCATCAGGGCCAGAAAAATCAGACTAAATGGGAAGGATCAGAGACAATATCTAGTCAGATTCAAGAACCAGACAGCTGACAAAGACAAATGGTTGGCAGAAGATGCCATACCAGATGGGAACCTTCATCTAAGTATATTCAGAGCCTCTAGGAGGACTGAACAGTCTCATCAATGATGAGTCTTTTTTAGAGGGAGGGTATGTCAGCCTGTGACTCATAAGCAGAGCACAAGCATGACAGCCAAAATACCATAAACCAATGGTATAGCCAAAATACCACCAAAAAATGGAGCTGAGCCAAATTAGCTCAGAAGGTATCAGAAGAAAGAGGAAACTCACCTCTTTCTGAAAATATAAGTCCCATCACCATAGGACAAGAAATAACAAAGTTATTCCTGCTCAAAGTTATTGCTGAGCATAAACCTTAATTTTCACCTCTCATCTAAAATCTAGAAGGAGAGGCTTAACCCCATCAAATGGGTACTCAAAATGAAGCTCTAAGCCAGGGCTATCCAATGGTACCAGCCAAACTGAGCTAGCACCAGTATTACTTGAGTTATGGTCAAATTCAGACCAAATAAGGGTGAACAAAAAATTCACCTCTCATCTAACTTTTACAGTTTTAGTGTGAGATACCTGAAGTGGGGTCTTTTTGGAAAGAGCACAATCAGGGCTATCTGATGGTGCCATCCATTTCCTCATAACTCAACTACAACAGAAGTTATTGGCCAAACAAGCTTAATACAGCTTTTAACCAGACCACGCCAATGTACAAAAATACTTGTACATGGGATAACTTTGTCATATTTAATGATAACCATGTCAAGTTGGGTACCGTTGTGTAGAGCTCATACAGAGCTATTCAATGAACCAACTTTGAGCTTGATATCTCAAAAACAGACAGAGTTATGACCATTTTAAGGTCAAAATCCCACCTGCTGTCAGATACAGCCTTACCATGGGATAATATCCCATAACTATGAATATGAGGTGTCAAATAGACGAAGAAGCATGTTTTTACTTCAATACCTCATATGTCAGTAAATACTGGGGTCCCATACAGTTTCTGTACAGCATTCTACGCGTCATACACGTCAGAATCAGGCTGTGAGGTCCCCAGATGAAAATTTTCACCCTGTATTGGTGAAAACTGCCCAGATGTGGTTTCAAAACCACATCTGAGCCCAATACAGGGTATACAGGCTGTTTGCAAACCACAAGCCTGTCATAGAGAGTGAAAAATCTTCACTTCCTCGACGTGGAAAGGTCTAGCAGCCTTTCCACCTCAATTTTAGGATAAAAGGAGGGCTTTTCACAGCCAAAAGCCTTTCCTCATCCTGCTCTTGAATAACCTACGTAGTAAACTGTCAAAAACAGTTTTACTCTTGGTTAAATAATCAGGTATAATTATAATCTTTAATTATTGTAGACTTTATTATTGTAATCCAACAGATAAAGCCTGCACCCAGGGTTCTCAATAGCGCTCACCACCACTATTTCTCAATAGTAGAACCCTTTTATAAACCTTTTTTAAATCATTTTCTGTCGTGTCACATACACAGTTAAAGTTGTAATTAGCCTAGTTATACCTTTATCATAGTATCATCCTGACAGACCACAACGACTCTCATAAAAAAATTAATCAGATTTTTTTCTCCTTGATGTTAATTTGTGCGTGCTTAATATTTTCTTGTGATGTTACAGTGGTTAAAATGCTCATACTTTTTCTCTGGACTGAATAGTGCATAGTAAATATCACTTAATTTGTAAATATTTTTTAAACAGTGAACAAATAATCTTCATTTTATTGAGTAATTTTGTATTGAAAACTTAAAATCTTCATAAAAAAACAATTTTAAAAATTAGTTCAAACGCCAAAAGAAAAAACTGAGTTGAAAAATCAGAAATAGCCTGTGGAGTCAAGTGCATCATCATGGAGTTGATGCTGCACTGTTGGGGTGCAACATCAGACCTTTGCCCGCCGTGTGTAGTGGTTAGTGATTCCGGGTTGCTTTCCACTTTCATCAAGTTTGAAACGGGTTCAATTCCCCCCTCTGGCAGTAATTCTGCTGCTGGACCTGTCAGTTTCAGGAATAGGGTAACCATGCTGGGTAGCATATTCTGAGCCTTGAGCAAGCTTAGTGATGCAATTTGGTATTGTTGTGTTCCTTGATTCTGTCAAATAAAATTGATCTTTGGAAACTTGTTGTGATTGAGGGTGCTCAACCTTGATTATGATTTGAGAAGTACTGATTTCAATTTCCTTATTTAAAATGCTGGAACGATGTGTGCTAGTCAAAGATTGACTAAACTCATTAATTTGGGGCTATAAGAATGTCATCCAGTATAAATCAGAGTAGTCTTTTGGTGAGTTGAATTATTTTCTGTATTGAGGTGGTCATTTTATGACCGGCGGTCATAATTTGACATTTTAAATTCTTTGATCTTCCTTTTCTGTATCTGAATAGCCTAGCTTGTTTGGTTGATATTTCCCCCATGTCTTGAGATAATTTTCTTGATTTTAGGCCAAATTATGACCGGCGGTCATAATTTTGACATTTTGAGCTTCTTCTATCTTCTTTTTCTGTATCTGAATGGCCTAGCTTGTTTGGTTGATTTTTCTCCCATGTCTCAATATAATTTTCTTGCTTTTAGGGAAAATTATGACCGGAGGTCATAATTTTGACATTTTGAACATCTTCTATCTTCTTTTTCTGTATCTGAATAGCCTAGCTTGTTTGGTTGATTTTTTCTCCCATGTCTTGATATAATTTTCTTGATTTTGGGCCAAATTATGACCGGTGTTCATAATTTTGACATTTTGAACTTCTTCTATATTTCCTACAATTTTGCAATTTACGTCTGTCCAGCCTTCTTCATTTCAATTCATTTTCATGTGTAAGTTTGGCATTCATGACTGTCTAGATCCTTTCTGAGGTTTGGTGAGATTATTGAGTTTTGAGATAAAAGACTAATTCCTCTTTGATAATGCAGGAGGTCACTTCCACTGAGTGATAAGAGTGTTTAAAAAAGATTTTTTTTATAAGTTAGTTTGAATGATTTGAAATTCCTCTTTGATAAGGCAGGAGGTCACTGCCCTGAGTTATAAGAGTGTTTTAAAGAAGATTTGAAAAAAAAAATGAAATTCCTCTTTGATAAGGCAGGAGGTCACTGCCCTTGATACTAATACAGATATATACAGAATTCTCTTTTTTTTGGTGATTTTTTTATTTTATTTTGCTATTTTTTATATGGTTTTTTTTATTTTTTTACTTGGTGATTGAAATTGGATTACTTCAGCTGTTATTGAGAAATATTCAACCTTCTGTTGTGAATTACTGAAAGACATATGTCCTTCAATATTTCTCCAAATATCTTGTTGCGTTGTTTTCTTTGTGTATTTCCTTTCCATTCTGAAACAAAACCTTTGACTTCATGAATAAACATGTACCCACAATCACACCAGCAAAGAGTTCCCCCCAAGATTTCCAAACCATCTAGATTCAAGTCTTCTTGAGCCCATAACATTTTGTGATACAGTCCTTCTATTGTCATTTGATAATATCCATAAGGCTTCTTCCAGTAAGGATTCCTTAAATTTCCTTTGATTCCAATAGTGGTTAGTAATTCCAGAAAATCAACATTTGTAAGATTTGATCCAGGTAGTTCTGAAATACATTTGGTTCGAATTATTGGTGAATCTAGCTCATAATCATACAGTTCCTTAAAGGTTATTATTGGAAGTATTACATAATCTTCCAGTCCTTCATATTCTGGTATGTCTTTCTGTATGCCATTTTGATTCTTGGAGTCATTTGGTAATCCAAATTTAGCTCCTTGATTTTGATTAAATAAATCAGTTGAGCTTGTAAGGCAGAATATTTGATCATAGGCATGATTAAATTCTTGTAGAATGCTAAGTCCAGCTAGCCCTTGTGTATTTTCTGATAACTCTCCTTCTTCTAGATCTTCAAATATTCTTCCTTGCTTATATTTATCTTCCAAATCTCCATTATTTTGTTGGTATATCTTCAAGTCATCTTCTGATTCTGCTGTTTCCATTTTTTTCTCATTCCTCTTTTGAATATTTCTATCCCAAACTTTATCCATTTTGTCTTCAGTAATTATGGCACTATCCTTTTTCAATTCTTCAAATTTTCTTTTTGCCAATGGCTTTATTATGCTATCTTTTGGTTCTTCACTTAGTAAATCTTTTTCAGTGTCACCAATGTACCCAATTTCCTCTTGAAATAAATTGAAATAGTCTTCTGAAATTCTTGAGGAATTTGCTTCAGGTGGCTTCAGATCCATTTTCAATTTCTTCTGTGGGCTTTCTACTTGATCTTCTTTGTTCATACCACTTAACTCAAGTGCTAGCCATTTCTCTGGATCTTCTATGGCCATGTCCAAATCTCTTCTCATCTTCTTCAGTTCCATTTTTATTTTTTCTATTGCTTCACTATCTTCTACCTTTAATTCATCCTCTTCTGGATCCTTACCTTTAGATTTTCTTTCAGTTTGAGGTGGAATACTTTCCTTAGATGAAGATAATATGCTTAACGTTTCTTCATCTATTATCTGGTTGAAATTTTCAAATACTAAGAAGTCCAGGTAGGTTTTCTCTTCACTTTCCAAAGTGACTTCAAGATTTTTAATTTGACCAATTGGCTTCAAAAAGTTATCTGATTATTTTTATGTGTAAGGGCTTATTTTTAATTCTGCTTTTAGGGCCATTTCCTGAGTTATAACATTCAAGTCATTTTTTGCATCAAAAATGGCTGAGAAGGGTATTTTGTTTATTCCAAGAAATATTGTCTTCAATCTTGTTGAAGATTTACTTTCTGTTTCCTCTGTTTCTTTTCTTTTGGATGATTCTGCTCCATGTATTGACCATTTTCCAATCTCTGAAGATGCACAAAGCTCCATACCTATTGGTGGAGAAATTTTCCAGCCCATAGCTTGAGGGTTACATATTGGTAAGCATAATCAACATCCATCTTGCTCTGGATAACTAAATATTTCCCCTTGCTTGTGTGAAAATTCCAATTTAACATTATTATCTGCTAAAAATGGTCTTCCAAGTATGGTGTGTACAGCTCCTTTTGCTATTAATAAATGAATTTCTTTTTCTTCTCCTGTTATCATAGTAATTGGTGTAAGTTCTGAGAGTCCAACCAAGGATGTGGTATGTCCACCAATTCCTCTGAGATTCATATTGAGCTTTCTACTTGTAAGTGAGGCTTGAATTGCAATTTCCTCTGGTATTATATTAATTTCTGATCCAGTATCCACCAATGCCATTGTAGGATATTCTTCTCTTCCAATAAATACTTCCATAAATCCAAGTGGGCATGCATAATGTAATCTTGGGGTATCATAGTCCCGTAGCTTTACTGAAAGTAGTCTTTCTTGAATATTTGACGTATTGACTGATTTTATTACTTCTTTTTCCTGGGTAGTTAAATTTTGTAGTTTATCAATAAAGGTTGGTGACATTGATAATATTTCTTCAAGAGTAAGATTTATCTTTTGTTCAAGTATTTTCTTCATCACATGTTTAATTATTATCTTTGGGTTATTGGGTGTAGATTTTACCTTGTTTTTTAATTCCATCTTTTGTGAATCCTGTCTAAGTACCTCCTTATTCTTTTCCTTGGAAATGATTTCAATATCATTATCTACTTCCTTTCCTTCTTGTGTTTTCTTGTATTTTGTTGGAATTAGAACTCTTATTTCTTCTTCTGCCTCATCTTCCTCGTGGTAGGCACCTGGTATCTTCTTTTTAAAGGGTTTGTGTGTTTCATTTTTATCCTCTTGCTGGGTTTGACTTTGAGTTTCCTGTCTTGCAGCTCTTTGCCTTGTCTGTCTAAGCCCAACATTTATTTGAATATTTTCATTTGCTGGTGATATTTGAGGAGGTTTCCAGTTTCCCCATGCTTCTATTTGAGCTATAGCTGCTGCCTTCTCACCTTTCCTTTCCTCAATTACTGTTGTTTCTTGCTTCTTTTGGGGTGGATTTGATTGTTCCATCATTTTCTTTGTAAAATCCTCCTGCTCTTTGGGAAAATGTCTAACTAATTCTTTTGCAGATTTAGGGCCTTCTGTGGGTACTCTTTGAAAATTTGGAAAAAGATATGTTCCTCCATGCTTCAAGACAATTCTTTTCTCCAAGTCTTCTGTGAGATGATTACATCTTATTGCGGAATGTCCTTCTTCTAGGCAGTAATAACACTTCAATGGCTGTCTTGGAGCCATTTGAGCTGGAACATATGGTTGATAACCAGAAGATATGGGTGGTGAAGGATATCTTGGCCTGAATGGCTGTGAGTTTTGTATAGTTCTATTATCTTGATTATTATTTGGTTGAGGTTTCTTGGGAGATTCAACTACTTCAGAGAGGTGTTTGAGCTGATTCAATACTTCCTTAACTGATTCCTTCCCAGTATCCTTTTATTGATGCCCTTGCGGCTGAGGATTTTGAATTTTTTGGGTAAGATCTGTCATTTGCTTTGAGACTTCTTCCTAGCTTTCCTCTTCAAACCTAGCTTTCTTCTCTTGTGACTTTGGTTGTGAAAATTCCTTCTGTTGAATTAAGACTTTGGCTTCTAGATCTTGTTCAATATACAACTTTAAGATTTCCAATCTTGGAATGATATAACCACCATCCAAGGCTTGCACCATGGCCTTATCTTTAATCATTTCTTTGTAAATAGATTCTTGAACACTTGAGGAAAGACTCGCCAAAATTTCTTGATTGTGATTGATATCTCCTTGTATATATTGATACCTTTTGAGATAATTAATAATAGATTCATATTCACCAATGAACTTTTTATATTGAGTCATATTTCTAATTCCTCCTTCTTGTTGAATCTTTGTAAATAATTGAGTAATGGAGGACAGCTTGTATCTTCTTTCAGGTGACACTATTCCCCATCTCCTCTTCATATCCAATTTTAATTGCTCCCAATCGCCAGTTTCATATCCAGGCATTCCTTCAATATGGTAGCTAATTTCTTGATCTTTGGTCCAAAAGGATATCTGTCTTGCTATATCCCTTCCACTTGCTCCTTCAATTTCTGCTATATTTTCTACTCTTTTAAAAACTCTTTCCACTTCCTTTCTATCAAACCATAAATTATAGTCCTTTGGTCTGATCTTGACAATGGGTGTATTGTTTTGTGGGATTTCTTGTTGCAATGGGCTTGAAGCCTGTGCATGAATATTAACGCGCTTTGGTAGAATATTTCGCCTTTGTGAAGTTAATGGAGTTGATGAGGCCATAGGCCTTGAAAATGGTGATGGTGACCCTTCTTGTCTAAAGATTGTTGGCATGCTTGTAGTTTCTTCAATTGAGCTGTTTTCTGTGGTAAAACTTGACTCTTTCCTTTTCCCTTCTTTTTTAAGGAGTTCAATTAATTCTTGTTGCATTTCCAACATTCTTTGATGGAGTCTTTCTACATCAGAAATATCTTCTTGTCCTTGCATGGTCTCTTCATTTATAATTTCTTCTTTGGATTCATCTGGATTGTGTGGTATCTTTGATGATGATGCTGAATCCATATTGATATATTCTTTGTTGATTTCCTCTTTTTCACTTTTCTTTTTAATTTCAAATAGTTCCTTGAGTAATTTCTGAAAATAATCTGTAACTATCTTTTGATCTTTCTTCTTAGTTCTGGGTGTACCAACTGGTATACTATAATCTATAGGTGATTCTTCTGCAGGTGGTGTTTCTCCTCTTTTTGGATAATAATAGTGAAATGATTTTGTTGAAGAACTTGATGGTGACAATGATTTAGAATTTTGTGGTTTTTTTGATTCCAGATTGACTTGATAGGTGCTTGAAATTTTTTATTGATAAAAGGCTTTTTTTTATATGGACTATATTTTAATGTTCTTTTTTTCTTTGATAATTGACGGATTATTGATGATTGAAGTTGTTGGCCACTGTTGGGACACCAGATGTGGGAACTCCTTTTGGTGTGGGATGAAATAAGGCAGTACCTTGAGGGGGAAATTATTGGTAAGTCTGTTTTGAATTTCAGAATTGTCCAATAACCATGGGTGCTAGGGTGTATTAGCTTCCCCTCTAAATAATACTGAATAGTCAGCCTACAGAGAATCACAAAATAAAATAAGATTTGTGGCTTTAACAGATAGAGAAGACTTATCATCAGTCTCTAAATCAGACCTATCAATAACACTACAGTAAAAATTCTGATCTAAAATTTCTGATGAAATAAACACTAGATTTTTTTTTTTTTTTTGATAAAAGTGATGATAATTTATATATATATATGTTTTGGGTTTCTGTTATTTTAATGAAACTAATAAGAATATTTTTTTTGTTTTTTTTTAATAAGAATGATAAGAATATGTATATTTTTTATGGTTTTAGGTTGATTATAATGATTTTTTTTTTATATGAGTACTAATAATAAGACTACTGGATTTGATTCTTTTAGGATTTTTTTTATTACTGAGTTTATATCACTACTACTTCTCTTTGTTAATAACACTAAGCTTTTGAGCAAGGCTACTAAGCTTTAACTACGGTTATACTACTATTCTTTACTAATAGTAAGCTACTGAGCAAGGCTACTGAGCCTTTACTACAGTTTATACTACTATTCTTTACTGATACTAAGCTACTGAGCTTTTCACTACTAAAACACTACTACTATTCTAGATATCCTGCTAGTTCAGGGATGGTTGTGATCCTGGATAGTGGGAACTTGTTCCATGATGATGGGAAAAATGAGGGAGAGAGGACCTCTATTTACAGCTTTTTGGGCCTCAATAGAGCTTCTCAAAATAGGGTACTTAGAAAAAATCATAGTTGAGAGGTTTTAGCTGGTGAGACGTGTAGTTTTGGTGTAGCAGCGTGTTTGCTGAGAGAATTATGATGGTGGTGCTTTTTCTTATCAAAATCATGTGATGTATTTGAGATAATTTGGCTGGTGAGATTTTCTTTTTTCCAGAGTCATGTGAGGTCATTGAGAAAATATGGCTGGTGATGTTTTCTTGAAGGTGGGGAAAGTATTTTTTGTTTCTATTTTTACATATGTTATGAGAGAATTATGCTGGTGGTTCTTTTCCTTATCAAAATCATGTGATGTATTTGAGATGATTTGGCTGGTGAGTTTTTCTTTTTGCCAAGAAAGTGGAGAAAATACAGCTCCTGACAATCGAACTTTCTTCTAGTCATATGATATATATGAGAAAATTATGCTTGTGTTTCTGTTTCTTATCAAAATCATGTGATGTCTTTGAGATAATTTGGCTGGTGATGTTTTCTTGAAGGCAGGGAAAATATTTCTACGTATGTTCTGAGAGAATTATGCTGGTGGTTTTATTTTAGTATTGTATCATTTCATATGGAGATTATATCATTTCTATCAAGTTTGATGCGTGTTATTATTACTAAGGAAGCATTTGTTCTTGGAAAATATATTGTAGTTTTATGCATAGCCTTGAAGTATTTCTTCTTTCAATTGAATCAAGGTGGGGAAAATACAGCTCTGATGCTGTGGTCCGTCTTCATATACCTTTATTCAGATTAACTGCTTTTAATTGCATAATTTGTTATTGATGATGCAATGAGGTGAATAAATCCTTTGATGCTATACTGTTTTGATAAGATCTTTAGGCTGTGTATTGTATATTTCTGTTTGAAATCTGTAGTTGTAATGTGTAAATTTGTTTTGCGTAATTTGTTTTATTATCATTTTTTTCTTTTGTTTTATTGGTAAGCTTGAAACTGGTATAATGGTATGGAATACCACACCGTGCTATTGTTTCTATTCCTAGGAATCATCAGGAATGGAATCTGGGCCCGGTGGGAGAAGCAGGAGTTCTTCTGGGTTACGAAAACGACAACTCCACTTATCAAATACTACAACTGTGTGATAAGAAGGTCCTAATCTCAAAACATGTCAGGCTCAATGAGTCCAATTTTCCTTTTGCCAAGACTTCACCACAATCAGACGGGTTCAGAGCCACCAGAGATGGTGAGGTAATTGACCTAGGGAGGGGAAATGAGGATCTCCTTGCAGTGGCTGCGAATGTGGTAGATGAAGCCCACGTCACCAAAGTTGTCCAGGCAGAAGCAGTAGATGAAATCTGCTCTGCTGATCTTGGATATACTTCAGGGTAAAATTCAAGAAGGGTAGGTGAATTCCCTTTGTCCTCAGAGCCAGATGCTGCACCTTGCGAGGTCATCACCAACTCTAGACCCACTCGATTAAGGGTTATTGGACCAAGACATCCAACTATTATCTCTGGAGATATCAACCAAGATAATATTCTTACTTACTCTAGGAGGCCAAAGGTACTGGTCACCATATCGGAGGAAGTTCCAAAGACTTTTAGAAGCGCTCTCAAAGGGCCTTCTTCAAACAAATGGTTGAAGGCCATCAAAAAAGAACTCACCTCCATGATTGATCTCAATGTTTGGGACATAGTAGAATTGAAACCAGACTACAAGCTGGTAGGCACTACATGGGTCTTTTGGATCAAGACAAATCACTTGAAGCAGATCACCGAGCACAAGGCACAGTTATGTGCCCAGGGTTTTGCACAGACTCCTGGAGTAGACTTTGGTAAGACCTATGCCCCAATGGGAAGGTTGAATTCTCTTAGATGTCTCATCTCTCACTTGGTGTCCAATGGACTCAAGTTTCATCAGGTGGAAATCAAGAGTGCATTCTTAAATTCTTCTCTCATTTACACTGTTTTTCTATCCATACCTCAAGGCCTGGAAGTAGACAACATAAAATTTTGTCTTTTCCTAAAGAAAGCCATTTATGGGCTGAAGCAAGCCCCTCTGGTTTGGTATGATTGTCTTAGAGGGTGGTTGTGCCAAGTAGGTTTCTCCTCGTGTGTCTTAGATCCTTGTGTTTTCTTTTGGGAGAGGGATCATCCTGTCTGGCTTTATGTCCATGTCAATGACATAGGCATCTTTGGAAAGAATGTGTTGATCTTCAAGGAAGAGCTAAAATCTGACTTCAAAATCAAAGACATTGGTCCTGCCAATCTCATGCTTGGGATAAAAGTCACTCACAGCTCAGGTTGTGTCTCTCTTGATCAAGGGCATTTCATAGAATCCTTGCTTGAGCTCTACGGCATGGACTCATGTAAACCCGTTGCTACTCCTTTGCTTCCGAACACCCATTTAGTCCCAGCTACTAAGCAAGAAATAGTAAAGTTTTATATGCTTGGGGTAAACTATTGTAGTGCAATTGGAAGTATTAATTATCTTAGCACGGGCACAAGACCTGATCTCTCCTACGCTGTCAGTAGCCTCTCTCAATTCCTTGAAAAGCCTGGATTTCTGCATTGGCAGGCTTTTCTCCACATCCTAAGGTACTTGAGAGGAACACCCAACGTGGCGTTGGTTTATTCTGGGGGATGCTCGGTTGGTGTGGAGGCTTACAGTGATGCCAACTGGGGAAATTGTCCGGAAACTAGAAGGTCAATCACAGGTTACTTAGCTACCTTTGGTAAGAATCTAGTTCTCTGGAAAACTAGAAAGCAACCTTCTGTGTCCATCTCAACCGCGGAGGCGGAATATAAGGCGCTTTGTGATCTATTATCAGAATTACTGTGGCTCAAGCAGTGGTGCCACAAGTGTAGCTTATTGAACAACTCTTTCACAATACCCATTCACAAGGATAATCAGGGCTGCATAAATACAATCAATGGGGACTGCAATTTAAACAACAAAAAGAATGAAACACGTCAATATTCAGCTCCATTTTGTCAAGGAGGTCATTAAAAGTGGCGCTTTCAAGCTGAATTTTGTTCCAACTCATCATATGCTAGCAGACCTTTTGACAAAATCCATTGCTCGACCCTCTCTAGCTCACTCTCTCCATGCCCTAGGTGTGATTAGTCTAGGAGTGAGGGGGAGTGTTGAAAATCCTAATCAAAACCAGTTTGATCTACAACCCGCCACTCCTATACTAACCAAACACCACAAACGCTTATTGTAAAAAGGACTGAATCAAAACTTCTCGTCAATCAAGAAGATCAAAGCTTGACTTACATCAAATATTTAAACCAGATCAATAAACCCAAATTGACCTCAGCAATTTATCAAACAAACTCTCCTTTTATTTCTTCTAAATCATTTTTTTTTACTTCTTTTATATTCCTATTTTTGTAGTGTTGATTCAGGTATTGTAGATCAGTTGATCTTTGCTTTGTTACACTTTACTTACTAATCTTCTTGTTCTGTTTAGACACCTGTTCTCTTGTATTACTATTGTTGCTGTGTTATGAATCTTAGTTATTAGTAGTTATTAGTAATCCACTGTTTAGGTATGACTTGGTCATTATTCTTTTTGTTATCTATGTCACACAGCTCATTAACATAATACATTATTGTTTAGTTTCGCATTTTGAAATGATAGCCATTGATTCAAACCTACACCACCCACTTTGGAATCTGCTATCATATCGCCATTCACACCCTGAAGCCAAGAAGCTCCTCAATATGATGGAGGGAAAGATTTCTTACTTGTCATCACCCCCGGGAATTCCCACTTTCTTGGGCCGACATGGATCAGCCACAACAATAGATCACCTTTGGGAAAACCCCAAAGCCAAGAGTTTAATAACATTGATCCACATACAATTAAAAAACCATGCATCTGACCATCAACCAATAGCTACAAACATCAACCTAAATTTCCAAAAAACAGTTAGCAAAATCAGCCAAATAAGTATGATGTTTTCTAACCTAAACCACACAAAATTCCAGGAAGATGTTCTACATGACCTGAAATGCATCCCGCCAACAACAGGAAACATGATGATTGACTGTGTTAATACCTTGGTCACCAATCTCACCAATATCATTTGGGACAATTACTTCAGACAGGGAAAAAAACAAATATTAATGCAACCAAACACAAATCATGGTGGGATGAAAAGACACTAATACCACTAGTAAGAGGAAGGAACAGAGCTCGCAAAATGGCATCGATAGACAAAAAAACCGAAGCCAAATAATGCTATCAAGCATGGCAATCCGCTTTTAAAGAAGAAATCGAAAGGCTAAAAAATGAACACTGGCGCAAGTTTTTAGCCAAGAACTCCTCCAATCATGTGTTTCAAGCCTATAAGTTCACAAAACCAATCAAATCAGGAAATATACTCCCTCTCAGAGACAATGAAGGAAACTTGACTTCGGACAACAAAGTTAAATCAAAAATCCTATTTGAAGGCACCTCAGTAATACACAACCATGCAGACACATTGGACATAAGTCCAAACGTTATCAATACACCCTCCACCTTTCCACCAATAACCACGTATGAGATATGAAGAGGACTGGAAGAACTACCCAAAAAGAAAGCACAAGGTCCCGACCAAATTCCTAACAAATTATTGAAAGCAGTATCCACTCATCCTACTCCATACCTTAAGGAGGTCTTTAATGGATGTCTCTGGAATGGTTATTTTCCATCAATGTGAAAAAGAGTTTAAACAGCCATTATCAGAAAATGAGGAAAGGATGACTATTCAGACCCCAGAGCATATCGTCCCATTGCTCTATTAAATACTCTAGGAAAATTGTTTGAAAAAATGATCAACGACAGACTGTCCTTTTGGGAAGAACACACCGGTTTGCTGGCTAATTTCCATATGGGCAGTAGACCTGGTAGAAGCATATAAAATTCTTTTTTTATCTTAACTTCATGGATCAAAGCCCAATGGCGTAAAGGAAAAATAGTTATAGGACTGTTTCTTGATGTCAGCTCTGCTTATCCATCTGTTGTAAGTGATCATCTTATTCACACACTCACTGTAAAAGGCTGCCCCTCTTATTTGATTTCTGTCATTAAATCATTTCTTCACAATCGCTCCACCATTATGAAACTAGATTATAACTTTTCTGACCCCATAGCTATAGACAGAGGGCTCCCACAGGGGTCCCCCTTATCAGTCACTTTATATCTGCTTTACAATTCTTCCCTCCTTATTAATAACCCCCTAAATTTGGATGATCAGGAAATTTTGCTAGGTTTTATTGATAATTTAGCTCACTTAATCTCTGACTCAACATATGAAATGTCCATAAAGGGATTGCACGAGAGAGGAAAACTTTCTCTAGACTGGGGCTCGAAAAATGGAGCTATCTTTGATCAAAAAAGGCAAAAGTCATTACATTGTCACATAAAAAGATTGCAATCCAGGAGCCTTTTTTATTTGGCGACCAGGAACTCAAATTTAAAAAAAAAGTCAAATGGTTAGGTTTAACTCTAGACCAGAAACTGACCTTTAAAAAACAGATAGCAAAGACAAAAGCTACCTTTCTCTCACTATATAGTCAACTAGCGAGAATAATTAAAGTCACATATGGCATAAACAATCAGGAGGCCAAACAGCTAGTTTTGGCAGTCATACAATCCAGAGTTCTTTATGGCAGCCTCGTATGGTTCACAAAGAGGAACAAGAAGTCTTTCTCAGCCTTTCTAGAAGCAGCTCACAATAAGTGTGTCAGACCAACCACCGGTTTTCTTAAAAAAACTCCAATCGCATTCTTAAAGCATGATGGTGTGCTCATACCAGACTATCGCATAACTATATCTATTGTTCTTGAAATTTACCTCCCAATCATCTTGTTAAAAAAATAGTAAAGAAAGAGATAGCAGAAACTAAACAAACCCATCCCTCTCCTATAAGTCTAGCTATACAAAAAGAAGAGCTGAGCAATTTACTGAATATCAATGCAATTGAAATGATTTACCCAAAGCCTACAGCACCATGGCTTCCAATCATTGACCCACCTCACAGCTTATCACTAACAAGAGAAGATGCAAAAAAACAATTAGTCTCAAATTTTGAAGGAGACAGCAAGGAATTCAATCATCATTTTTACTGATGGATCATCTGTACCAGGAAAAGGAGTAGGAGCAGCAGTGTTAATAGTAAATGCAACTATAAACAAAACAAGCTTTCTTGGCACCACAGAATCTATCTCAAACTTTGAAGCAGAGCTCATGGGAATACAACTAGCAGTGGACTTGATACAAGAAGAGACCACAAGTAATACAAACATTAAATCAGCAGCAATCTTCAGTAAAGCCCAGGGAGCTTTGATAACATCAACAAACCCATACTACTCCTCCAGTGGTAAACACATCTATGTGCAAACCTTTAACAAAATAAGGA
The DNA here is from genome assembly GCA_023105745.1 of Austropuccinia psidii. Classification (NCBI taxonomy): domain Eukaryota; kingdom Fungi; phylum Basidiomycota; class Pucciniomycetes; order Pucciniales; family Sphaerophragmiaceae; genus Austropuccinia; species Austropuccinia psidii. The sequence continues at coordinate 18,863,771 of JALGQZ010000008.1, read as the reverse complement.
AACTGAAAGAAAAAATTGAAATTACGCTGTACTGGTGCCCAGGCCACGAAGAAATTGAAGACAATTTCAAGGTAGATGAGCTGGCAAAAGAAGCCACAATTAACAAAAATATTAACAACCAAGACATAATACCCTCAAGTCTATCTAAACAACAGCAACTTGCAACACAAATTACTCCTATCTTGGTCCCACTGACTGAAGAAGAGAAAAAACGAGTAAAATTCAAAACAGAAAGGGAAAAAATCACAGAAAAATTAGGCACATTAGAAAAGGGCACTGCAGCATTAATTCATCAACTGCAACTTGGCCATGTCCCATTAAATGATTATTTAACAAGGATTAAGAGCATTTCAAACTACAAATGCTTAAAATGTGGTAGGAGAGAAACTATCAATCATTTTTTATTATATTGCCATGCCTACAAGAAAGAAAGGAATAAATTTATAAAGAACATCATTGAAAACAAAAACAAAACTAACTTCTACAATTCTGAACTAATTCCTGATTCTCCAGATGTTTTTTTGGCTTTAGCGCAATATATTTTAGACACCAATCCCTTTCCTTACATCAGGAATTACCTAGAAAATCAAGGCTATAATTGACGACACAACAGCTCTCTAACTAATTAGAGCTTGAAATGTTCAAAAAAAAGAAAACTCCTTTCTCTCTCTCTCTATTTCCTCAAAAGGTATCTCTCAAAAACACATACATCTGAACACACCCCCCCCCAAAAAAAAACATCTACTTCAGATATCATCAACGCCATAAGATTAGTTTTAAAAAGAAAAAAATGGAAGAAAACGTCATAGTAAAAAAAACAAATCAAAAAAAAATACTCAACAAATGCTTTTCTGCCAACTTTATAATAGGAAAAGATAAGATAGATCAACCAGAAGGCCTTTCAAGCAAATACTCAACAATCTTATCATCCCATCCACAAAGGATCAAAGGATCACAATGGGCCTGGCAAGCCACATTAGCATTCTTTCAGTATTTGGCTTGGAGTCAATAATATAAATCTACCATCATTTAAATCATAACCATCACTAACAACACTCCTTCCCCATTAAGGAGATAGATTCAGCATGGCGGAAGGTTGATCTTATCTTATCTTGGAATATTGTAAGGCAAAGTGGAAACTGCATCCACCCACCACAAGCGTTTCATTAACACAATGCAGCTCCACCTCAAGAATTTAGTTAAATATGTTTCATTACAAGCTAGTATTCCGTGTTATCTACTTGTAATTACTCAAAATGTACCTAGTAATCTTGGGTGTTTTGACAGTTTGAATATTAGTGTGATATGAGAAATTCAATAAAACTTTAAAAAACCATGCATAACACTATTCTTAGTGTATACGTAACATGGGATTTCTCACATTCCCATTATTTTGGTGTGAAATTGAGAAAAACAAAAATTTTCACAATTCTTTTATGTGGTATTGAAGTATTTTCCATATTACCATCTCATAGAGTTAAGTTAAGCTTATTCACTATATGGAGCTACCCTAAGTGAATTTTTGTGCAGAATCTAAATCTTGCCTTAAAACCATGGATTTACTTACTCACAAAAAAGTTATTCCTGTTTTCTGAAATTGAAAATGATGAATTTTGAATATATGCATGACTTATGGGTTATGCATAGTTCAGAATTTATTTTCTTAAGATAATTGTGGCCTATTTGGGTATGTAGAATATACCTCAAGGCTCACACAAAGAGTAGTATTTAAATCTTCCTCAAATCTGTGGTCATATAAGTCTTAGTTTTATTATCAAATCTTGAAGGTAATGAATTGATTTTAAATAGAAATTTGGAATTGGAAAATCAAAATTTGAATGGACGAAAAAAAATGGTGACCAAAATTGAGAAATAGAACTTATTGAGGTAGATTCAGATTATATTTTAGTGGGAAAAAATAAAGGAAAACCAAGTGTTTGGGGAAAATAAATTACAAAAAACACAGGAAATTTGATCAAAAGGAACAAAATATTCCAAATTATTTTGAAAAATGGAGTTGAAGTAAAAATATAATGAAATGGATTGGACTATTGAAGATTTATATTCCACTAAACCAATTTAAATCCAAAACAATTCCTTATTTTATTATTAAGAGGTACACTGGTGGAGTCTTTGTAAATAATGTGCCTGTTTGGTTTTCTGTGATGAGAATTTCAATTTCAAGAGAATTTCCAATTTCAAAAAATTTATAAATAAGTTTTGTTCATTTTGAGTCAAAATATTTAATATATTATTTCAATTTGTATTATGCAGTTATTGAAAATAGCTGTATTGTTTTCCAAAAAAATGATCCAAAGTTTTAATTTTTTTTAAGAGAATATTGAAAAAATAAGAATATTATTTCTTCAAAGGAATTTAGAAAATCAAGAATAATTTTTGAAAATTGAGTTTAAACAATAGAATAAAGTTGAAAATCAATTTTTAAAACAAAAACCATTCATTTTTTTTTTCAAAATTTCACTGCCTCAAAGTTATAAGACAACAAAAGAAATTAATTGGAGCTTATAGTATTTATTTATTTTTTTGTTTTTTTCTATTTTTTTTATTTATTTCTCTATCAAGAAAATATATTATTGATTATTTGGACTCAATAAGCTGAAATCATTAAAATCAATTTTTTTTTATTTTTAATTGAATGAAATTAATAAAAGCATTTATTAAACTAAACCAAGATGATTTTATAGTTTTTTTTCTCTTATTCTGAACCAAAAATGTAGTTACTGATTCTATATTTTTCTTGAAGCCTTAAGTATCATCAGATTCATATAATAATTTTAAGCTAAAGCAAATTAAATTATTCTATTTTTCATTCATTATTTTCAATTTTTTCCATTTATCAACACCACCCATCATCAGCAGCATTGACCATTTCATCAAAATATCTCCCCTAACTCTAAATGAATTCAAAATCTGGTTTAGACTAATAATAAAAATGGTAATAAAGTGAATATTTCTTTTAGTTTTTGATCCTTAAAGCTTGAAATTGATTTGGCATAAAAAATAAGTTTTTTTCACTTTATTTGTTATTCAATTAGAATTAATATATCATTACTACTACTATTATTATTATTATTTGAATTATTATTATTATTATTATTGATATTACTATGGCTATTATCATTACTATTATCCTATAAATTTAAATAATAATTAATTACTTCTTATATATCTTCTTTTTCAATAATTACAAATTCATTCTGATCATTTTTTTGTATATTTAAATCATTGATACAGCTGATTATTTATATTTTATCTTTGAATTTTATTTATTTTAATCATCTGTTATGCTAATAATATAATATATTTTGAATTTGGTCTCTTATTTCAGATTGATAATCCTAGTAGAGGAATTAATTAGGCTGAAATTTATAAAAACTAATGTTTCATTATGTAAAAGTCTTCCACCAAAAAACAGAAGCATTGAGCCAATATTCATTCCAACCCTCTCCCACACCATAAGTAGTTAAATTTATTATCCTAATGATGAAATAGCTGTTCCCAAAACAATATTTTCCTAACATGAGAATCTTCATTTTGGTTCTTTTTCCTAATTATAGTTGGATTAAAGAGCTATAATTGATAGCCTTGATTTGGAAAGAATGATTTTAAAAAGGGAACAAGGAAGAACAAGCTCATTAAGAGCCAAAGATCTAAATTAATCAATATGAAGAAAAGAAAAATAGATTGTGGAATAATTAAAGTTAGACCCAAAAAGGAAAGGAAATCATGGATTGAGTTTTAACTAAAGAATACTCAACATGACTAATATATTATCCATTCCAACAAATCATTCCAGATTACCAAGTATAATATTGAAAGCCCATCATTTGAATAATCCATCATAAGTATTAAAAAAATTAAAACATTCATTATTTCTCTGAATAAATAAGCTGAAGAAAGATATCAGAGATAAAATATTACTAACAGTACTATCAGGGTATGGTATTTAGAGAAGGATTATATATTATAGAATAAGCAGGTGTTTATTCAAGAAAATCAGGTCTATCCATGGATGAAATGAATTAATATAAAAATTAGTTGAACCAATTTTAAAAATATGAGTAATTTGTGAAATTTAGAACTATTCATTGATCTAAGCAAGAAATATATCAGCCAATCAAAAATCTTCCAAGATTTAATGAAAATTATTGGTAAATTAATGAAACAAATAAATGAAATAGTTTTTCCAATTCCGTTATTGCTAAGAATTGTTCTTAAAATAAACTCAATATTGATTAAAACAATAACAATTAAAGTTCTTATGGAATATAATCCTTCATCAAAAATTTTTTGCTACAATCATATTTCTATTATCACCAATTGGACATAGTATACATTTTCTAAGAGACAAAACAATAACAATATTTTCAAAAAAAAGCCAGGAATTATGAGAAAATAATTTTGAGAACCTCAGAGACTCCAAGTTTATTTTAAAAAGATAAATCAATTACTCTTTTTTGATTTATTTTTCAGGTAAATATAAATTTTATTCAATGTTAGTACAAAATATTTGTAATTATCACCTGAAGTAGTGACAAAATGAACCAATGATAAAAAAATTAGAGCTAAAAAAGCTTCCAACCACTCTAAAAAACATAAGAAAATCTAATGATTTGTTTATCTTTCATTCAATTAATTACTATATGTCTCCTTTAATATTATTTTTAAATCATAAAGAATCTTGAAATTACCGTATGTTGTCTTCATAAGATTAATTATTTATTAAGCTGAAAAACTCAATTCAATAAAATTTCATATTATAATTTTCTAAAGTAAAATTATTTAACCTTTTGCGCATGGTCAAACTTTCGCCTAATTTTTAATTTTGATGAGTGAGTAATAATCTTCAAATATGTTTGAAAATTGAGGTTGAATAGGTAAAAAAAATCGGGAAAGATAACACAGCTAACTATTCATTAAGAAAAGCATTTTATCTGCTCTGTAGTCCCTATTACATTTCAAATACCTCTAAATTAATACCACATCCCTTTCAATATTTCCCATTAAATTTTAGATATGTACTCGGGAGCTTTCCAGGAAGATCTTCAAGTTACTTTTATACTCATTTTGAGCTGATAATAATTTTTAGGGTGAGCTTGAATTTTATTGATTTCAAAAGAAATATTGATATTCTGTATAGACATTTACTGGGTATTTTGAAAGTGTAATTTGGGAGTAAAAATTTTGAATCATGAAAAGAATAAGTGAAATCCACATGGATTGAAATAAAAGTATTAATTATATTATGGAAAATATTGATTGGGATTTAATATCTATCTATGTATTTATCTATCTATATATAAAAATAGGAACGATATTGGACTTATATCCAATTTAAGCCATGTAAATAAATTTATTAATGATAAATATTTTTATGTTCAAATTATTAATCACAATCCTTATGATTAGGCCTTTATAATAATAATATTAAAATCCCATAAAAACTAAACAGAGCCTGGAAATACTGCTTTTTCAAAAACCCTTGAAGAGTATATTTACTTGATTTCATCTGGCCACCAAATAATTTTATCTTATATTTAATTAAAAAGGAGACATCATTATTAGTGCATAAAAGAATATCTCCTTGGATTACTCTAAAAATAATTCCAATCTCTACCACCACCAAGCTATTACCATTTGAAAAAAATATTTCTGTAGAAAATTCTATTTGAATTTATGGGTCTTGTTGTTTGAATTGGGATGCATTTTTAAATTATGAATCTTCTGTGATTAGAAAATAAGATCTTTTCAATGAAACATAATTTATCCAGAATAATTTTTCGAATTTATATTTTAATAGGTTCAGAAATTCATTTAAGGCATAGTAGATGTATGAAAATTTATTAAATGATTGTATACTTATATAGCATCTTTCATACATTTAAATTCAGAAATTATATACTATGATGTTTGAGAGTTATGATTTTTCTCAAAGTATTTTGTTTTATTTAATTGGAACTCATAATGAATCAAATATTGAGAAATATACTGTTTGTAAACTATTTATTTATTATCTATTATTCATTATTTATTATTTATTATCTATCATTGATCATTTATTATTTATTATTTCTTATTTATTATTTATTACTTATTACTTATTACTTATTACTTATTGTTTATTATTTATTATGTATCATTTGTTATTTATTATTTATTATTTATTATTTATTATTTATTATTTATTATTTATTATTTATTATTTATTATTTATTATTTATTATTTATTATTTATTATTTGTGAGTTTTTTTGATTAATATATTTTAGATTTAGTTTAGCTCTATTTAAAGAATGATTGTTTAGCTTGAATTGGATCAGCTGAAAAATCCAAAAAAAAAATTATTAATATATAATATTGAATATAAAAAATTTGGGATTTGGGATCTAAAAAAGCTGTGTTTTGAATAAATAAAGCTGAAAAGAAATTGAGGTTTGGGGTTTTCCAAATTAAAGAGCTCAACATAGGATTTGAGGAAAAGAAATAGGACTTTGAATAATGATATTGAATTAACAAAGTAATTTATTTTTGAAATTTTTTGCCTTGAAAATCGAATTTCAAAAATATGAAAAGCTTATAACCAAGAAAAAGAAGATAAAAGATTATTTATTACATCAAAATTTTTTTTGTGCAATTTGTTAATAAAAAATTGAAAGACATACTTTGAGTCACTTACCTCTGAATTGAGAAAATAATAATCAGCAACAATTAGTATATTTTAAATTAATTACGTTTTGTCACTCATGATTTGAAAAGGTGAAAGAAGAATTTTGGAATATTCCATCCCAGCTTACCTTGGGAGAGATGTAAACATTTAAGTATTAGATCAATTAGTTCTTCAAGATAAATTATATTCCATAATTAGAATTCAAATAACTCAAACGTTTTTTTCATAGGATTACTACAGCTTGTCTAGAAAAGCTCTATTAACAATAGCTTTTGTATTATATTTGAGCCTATTTTTATGATTTTTCCTCAATTATTTTATATTTATTAAACTTAAATTTCAAATGATATTTTTATATGAAATAAGATAAAATAAGAAATAAATAAAATTATTAAAAGATTTAATATTTAGAAATTGATTCCTGAATCCTCATTAAGCATTATAAGGAATGTCAATCTTATTTTTCAATAAAAGTTCCAATTTCCAATTCAAAGGGATTCTATCAAGACTATACTCTTTATTTAATTGAATTTATCTTTCTTTTTCTTGAATTATTTCAAATTTTATTTATGGAGATTAGTGATTTTTGAACCATGTAAGATATTTCATATAAGATAACTGTATTCTTCTTGAATTAATGTACGTGTCATACAGTCTAAATTCAATTTCAGATATTATTCGAGTTAGCTGATTTAAATGACTCCCCTTGATGACTTATAATTTAGGCTTACAAATTTGGTGAAGTCTGGGCCCAATAATAAGTGTTATTGCTAAAAAGATTTTGATAAAATTTTTGATGGCCTCCGCAATAAATTAATTGATTTTTTTTGATCTTGCACGAAGTTTATTCCTTTGGCTTCTTTTCGAAAAGAAGCTTTAGCTAGTCTGAGCTCTGAGGAGTGATAAAACCCTCCATTTCATTGCTTAGTCGAATGACCCCACCACCAGTTTGAGGTTTAGTCAGCTCCAAGGCCCTGAAGTAAGTGCATTATTTTTGATAAAAGCTGCAGAACTTCCCAGCCTGAGACTTCACTTTTCGTGCTAATTTCTCAAAAAGGAGTAGGATCTCATCAGCAACTGCAAGTAATTTTGTAAGTTTCCTGTGGCGTTAAGAGCTTGCCCTCTATTTAAGCTGTCAGTGCCTGAGTTGCGCAGAGTTTCACTGCTTGCCTGAAGGCTGACAATAGTATGGAATAATATCCATAAGATTTTAGATTAGTCTCCCTAAGAAAGCTAGTCAAGGATGTATGTGAAACTTATAAGTAGCAGGTAATGTGTCACTTAATTTCTATGAGCAAGACCAAGTTAGGAGTCGATAGGAAGCCTCCGCCCAGAATTCCCGCTGTCACTTCCTCCAGCCAAACTTATTAAGCCATAAAATTTCCAATTTCTGACAACTATCGCATTAAAAAGCTTACCGCCCTGACACCGTCGGCATTTATTCTCGGTTGCTCTTGAGGCTTGATTAAAAATCCAATCTTCTTCAAGGCTGATATGCCCCTTGGCCCACAGTTGGCGACATTACTAAAGATTATCATCTATCTTCCGTTGATTGCTCAAGTCGGATTTCAGAGTCTTCACCCGGTCTTTCGAATTCCACCATTTCATCAAAAAATGGTCAGCGTCGATCTCAACGAGGTGTGTCAATCAACTCAACTTGACAAATGGTCCTTACTATCAATGGCCAAAGCAATGAGATAGTCCAATGAATTATTCCAACGAGCTGAGATTATGATTTGTCAAAATTTCTCATTCGGTTCGATCCAGCAAAACCTCCAGGCCACAACGAGCTATGAACCATTTTCTATGGATCAGTTCGTGATGTTTGGCGACAGTATCACCCAATTCGCATGGGACAGGGGCGGATTGGGCTCCGATTTGGCCCATGCCTACCAACGCAAATTGTGAACCAACTTTCCTCATTTGTCAAGTGATTTAGTCTATCCAAGTCATTAACTTAAATAAAATCCATCTATTTAATATTGGCATACAAACACCTTCGGTGCTCAACCTAAAAAATCATCTTACTGTAGGGATGTTGTTAATCGCGGCTTTTCGGGTTATAACAGTTGCGTTGCATTTTCTTAACGCACTTTCCCCTTTTATTTCACGTTTGAATGCTGATATGCCAAGCAATGGTTTGGGCGACTAGCGGTTTGGGGGTTAGAAGTAGCTAAAATTGTCAATACAATTTTTAATCAAGACGTCCGTCAAGGTCTTGCAAACTAATCATTTTAAAATAATATCCATCCAGATCTTTCCTATTTATTCTCCACCCATTCAAATAATTTTACCTAAGAAACGAATTGTGGTGAGCTTATCCTAGCAATCAGACGGTTTCAAACTTTGATTTGTACATTTTTCTGTTTCAACTTAATAATTTGTTGTTTGGCTTGATTATGTTTGACATCATTCAACTTGAAGACTATTTGGTTTGGGGCAAATGATGCAGTGATCCCACCAAAACCACAGACCGTATCTCCAGAGCAATTTTCAGAAAACTTGAACAAATTGGTTGAAATTGTTCAAGAACATGACCGACAGACCAGTAGCAGAAATAGTCCACCGGTTCAGATCATCCTAATCACACCGCCTCCCGTGTCGATTGAAATGCGAGCCGCGGATTGTGCAGCCAGGTTTCCCGATTGGAAGCCAGAGAATATGGACAGAGATTCTGGTCGAACCAAGATGTTTGCAGAGCTGGTTTGTCAAGTAGCCAAAGAAAAGGGTTTGCCAGTGGTCGATATCTGGACAGCAATCACTAAGGCCTCTGAAGCCGCTGCGCAGGGCTTAGGCGAGTATCTGAGTGATGGCTTGCATCTAACGTCTGCTGGCTACAATGTTGTTTGGAAAGGTAAGTTGATTGATTCCCCCGACTAGCGTATCGCAGTTTGATGCTAATCACGCTCTCATTGGCTCATGATAACTGAATAAAAAAAAGAACTTATGAACCTCATCCTTCGTCATTTTCCACACTTATCTCCCCAAGAAATGAAGCAAGATTTTCCATGGTGGAATGATATCGATTTTGAACACCCAGAAAAAAGCTTTCCTCACCCTGGTGTCACACTAACTTAAAAATAAGATTTTGAAATCCTTGTAAAACTACAAATCCTGCTTTAATCCTGCACCTATTTATTCGCTTTTGCTTTGATAACCCAACAAATTGATTGGATTCAAAATATCGTTTTTTTAGCAATCAATGTTTTTTGCTGCTTGAAAGAAGACTCTAAGGGTTGGAAAGACTACCCTGTGATGGTCCAATGGTATATATCCTTGAGTTTACTTTATTCTGTTCATTGAAGGGAACTTTTGAAACCACATGAGGCAGTGAATGCAAACACCTTGTGGCAAGCTCAAGTGCCACTCAAGAAGTGTATATACACTTTTTCTTGAAAATACAAGCAATCATTTTAATAATTGGACTGGGTATGTTTTGTGAAAAAAGCTTTTGGTAAATGTTAATCAATAAATTTGAATGTTTTTCTTTTTCTTATTTTAAAAAAAATAACAGAAAATGAAAGTGCTCATAGTGAATCACAGAAATCATTCATATGAATGGAATTTTTGTTTGTGATGAACCATACATGATTATAGATAAACTGTTACATTAAGTTATGAAAAAACACAATAAGATTTACAAACCAGACCTGATTCTAAAGAAATGTGCAGATATGTAATAGGTCATTGTCAGGTTGAGTCTATGTAGTGGGTTAAAAATAGTGAGTAAAAGCTAGCACTAGGACTGTGACACAGATGAACTTATTAGAGATAAATAAAAAGGTTCTAAATTTATATGATAACAATGGTGATGAATCTACTGAGAAGCTTGGTTGTGGCAATTGAATATCAATTTACAATCAGAATTTCTAAAATATTCAATGTTTTTGGTTATATCAAATTTATTCCAAGGGTACTACTACTATGAGACAGTTTTACCACATAAGAATAATAATATGATATGATGTGGACCTTTTCCAGAAAGAAGAGGCCTTCTTTTATCCCCTTTTGGGACTGTGAGAGGCTGGGAAAAGCTTCATGCATCTGTAGAGTGAGAATTTTCACTCTGGAGGATAAATTGTGGTTTTATATGCTCAATTTTGATGTCAATATAGTCAGAATTGTGATTTTGAAATTAACAAGGATCATTCTGGATCATTAAAGGGTGAAAAACTCTTCACAAGACACATCAGCACTGTTATAATGAATCCAGAGTGTTTTAATTACTAATATTGATCAGTATGGATGGGTTTAAACTTCAAACTACCATTTTTTTGAGTATTAAACCAGTACCAGATGGTACATGTTTGGTACCAACAAGTATTGGTAAGAAGTATTCCAATCCATATATCTCAGTCAATTTTTGAAATATCAATAATCCAAGGGCTCATAATTGAAGGTCTTTGTTAGATATTTGATTAGGTATGCTTTATGTTTTTCCTTCTCAAAAATATCAGAATTAATAAAGGCTTTAATTTTCTTTATGTATTTTTGTACATCAGTATGTGGCTTGAAAATCTTCCAAGCCAGATATTTCTGGAAGTTTGGAAGATATCAGTATTCTGATATGGTTGGTAAAGTATTTTTGGACTGTTTGAAAGCTTCAGATGTCTTGTAGAAAAATAAAATGGACAGGTGGACTAAATTACATGAAAGTAAATTGAAATAGTTCTGTTTTCGAGTGAATCTTTGATGGCTTCCATAAAATCAGCCAAGAAGTGTGTTGATAATTGTTTTTCATTTATGACTTGGAATCTCTGAGATATTAAATAGTAAAATAATTTGAGTTGTGTGACTTAATTTTTCAAAAAAAGCCAAGCTAAAGTTCACAAATGGTAAAAGACCTTTGAAAACTGGCCCAAACTCATTTACAATAATACAAGAGCTCTTTACAATGAGAAAGCAACACTTGAACATATCCTAATTCTTTTTTAAAGCTTTCTCAAAATAAACTTGAAGAACATAATAAAATATTGTAGGGCTTGATGAGCTCTACAATTTGATATAATTTTCAATACAGCTGTATAAATGGATGGCATGGATATAGAGGGTTCACTTCATTGCTCCTTTCAGAAATGCCGTATTTTGTTAAAAAAACTTTGAGCTAAGATCTCTTAACTAATTTTGGAGATACAGTTATTTGAGGTATTTCAAAAAATCCTTCATATAGGGATTTGATTTTGTCAGCCTGTGACTCAAAACCAGAGCACAAGCATGACGGCCAAATACCATAAACGAATGGTAAAGCCAAGATACCACCAAAACATGGAGCTGAGCCAAATTACCTAAATAGTTATCAAAAGAAAGAGGAAACTAATCTATTTCCAAATATAGAAGTCCCAAAGAATAACAAAGTTATTCCTGCTCAAAGTTGTTGCTGAGCATAAACATTAATTTTCACCTCTAATCTGAAATCCAGAGGAAGTGGATTAACCCAAGAGAATGGGTATTCAAATTTAAGCTCTAAGTCAGGGATATTAAATGGTACTTTCCAAATTGAGCTAACACCAAAATTACAGAGGTTATGGCCAAAATAAGGTCAAATAAGGGTGGACAAAATATTCACCTCTCATATAACTTCTACCATTTTAGTGTGAGATACTTATAGTGGGGTCTTTTTGGAAAGAGAACAATCAGGAATACCTGATTATGCCTTTCATTTCTACATATATCATCTAGAACCAAAGTTATGGACTAAATAAGCTCCATACAGGTATTGAGAAAATAATATGTATGAATAACAAAACTTGTACATGGCATAACTTTGCCATTTTTAATGTTACCTATAAAAAATCAGGTACCATTTTCTAGATCTCATCAAGGGCTACACAAGGAACCAAATTTGAGCTCAATATCTCAAAAACTGATAAAGTTGTAGCAGTTTTAAGGCTCAAATCCCACAATTGGGCCAATACACTTTACTGTGGGGTAATATCCCACAACCACGATTATTAGGTTTCAAACAGACAAAGAAGAATTTTTGTACTTCAATACCTCATAGTTAATTCAATACTGGGGTCCTATATAGGTTCTTTACAGAATTCTATGCATCATACATGTCAGAAGAGGGCTGTGTGGTCCCCAGATGAAAATTTTCATCCTGTATTGGTGAAAACTGCCCAGATATGTGTTCAAAACAACATCTGAGCCCAATAAAGTGTATATAGGATTTGTGGAAACCACAAGCCAGTAATCAGAAGTAAAAAACTCTTCACTTCCTCTACATGGATGGTCTAGAGGGCCATTCCAACCCATTTTAGGATAAAAGGAGGCCTTTTCTCCACCAGAAAAGGTTTCCTCATCCTTCTCTTGAATTCCTTTCAGTACAAATGTGAAAAACAGTTATACTCTTGGAAAATAATCAGGTATAATTATATTATTAATTATTGTAGACTTTATTATAATAATCCAATTGGTAAAGCTGCACCCAGGGCTTTCAATGTTGCTCACCACCACTAAGTCTTTTTAGTAAAGCCCTTGATTATAAATTACAACTCTTTTATGACTATTTTATCCATTTCAAAGTCATAGTTGAAGCTTTATATAACATTAGTATCACTTTATCATAGACTCAGCCTGATAGATTTGGTCATACTTTTGTAGATTTTTGTATAAGCCCTCTTAGCCATTTACAGGGGGTTCTTTGGCTTGGAGGTATGAATATGGTATTTCTTAAAGTATTGGTGCTACTTGAACATAGATGACATCATGGAATAGTGATTATAAGATGTTTAAGGATAACAAAATTTCAATGGGGTTTTCATTATATATGCAAAAGTTAAATGAAAAGTGAAAATAAGGTTTTTTGCTTATTTGTTATTTCTCAAAACTAAAAGTGGTTCTACCTTTGCTAATTCTTATCAAATTTGTATATTTATGAAATATTCTTAATTGGGGAATTCCCTCTTTATAACTATAGCTGTATGAACTGTATTTTTTCAGTACTTGATATACCAGCTCTTATGGTATCTGAATTTCATGTTGGTGTTCCATTTTGGTTCACAGGCTGAAAGCTGTTCTAAATTGTAGTAGAAATAATTCTATTTCAATCTTTTCTAATGAAACTATTCTTTCATTTAAATAATTTCATTCATCTACCAATTTGGAAAAAGAGTTAATTTTTTGTTTGAGCTGAGTAGAACAGTATTAATTAAGAGATATTTAGAGAGAATTTCTTATTTCAAGCTTCCATATGAGAATTTTTGTTGTTTAATGAGTGTTCAAGAGTAATATTATAAAATGAATTCAAGATATGATAATATGATAGATAATAAATTATTAAGATGAAGGATAATCTCATTGGTCACTTCATTATAAGTGGGTTGGTACTAGACTTGTGCCTACCTTTTGCTATATTTACACTAGGAAGGAATGGGTGCCCTTGTCCCAGAAGTGATTTAGCTAGTTTTATTGAGAACTGAACTGTGATACTTAATATTTTACATACCCAGATAGGTAAAAATTAACATAAAAAGAAATTTTGGACTATGTAAAATGACTAAATCATGTATATCTCCAAAAAATCATTTAAAAAAGATGAATATTTTTTCTGTTTGTGGGTAAATCCATAGCTTTAAGACCCAATTTGGATTCTAAAGAGATCATCTAGGTTAGCTTCATAGGGTTGTTAAACTTAAATGGAATCTATGAGCTGGTAATATGGAAAATATTTAAACACCACATAAGAATGACTTGTGAACATTCCTTTTCCCAATTTCACACAAAAAGAATGGGAATGTGAGAAATCCCATGTTACATATAACTTGAGAGTAGTGTTACACATGTTTTTAAAACTTATAATTAACTTATAATTACATAAAAATTCTATACACCCATAGTGAATATTAGTCTTGAAGCCTGAATTACTATTTTTGAAATCAAAATAGCTGGTCAGGACAAAATAAATCAAAGAGAGCCAGGTTGCCCAACATCTGAGGCCTCTGAGGCATGGAGAGCTCTTAATCTTAGATCCACTGCTGATAAGGGCCCAATTAGTATATCAAAAACCTTTTGAGGACCTGGTTACCAAGTTAAAATCCCATTAAATCATGAGAAAATAGCAAATAAGCTTCTATTTTGATGTGAAAAGGAGGTAATGAGCAACTCAGACTCCTGTACCATGTAAATGTTGAATTATTTTCCATACATAAAACCTAGAAGAGTAATTAAAACTCTTTTGGGACTAGTATACATGAAATTACATCATGGAAACTAGCTGGAACTATACTATTTGCTTTTCTCTGCAGAAATCACCATGCACAAGTTGGCAACACTTGAAAGAAGGTCTTGCATTTGAAAAATAGCTTGGAACCATCTGGGTCTGATGTTGGTCATTTACTTTGAACTGAGTAGGACCCAAAATCTCAATGCTTGGAAATATTCCAAGAAATTCTATGCCACTGGAACATTTCAGAACACTTATCTAATTAATTCTTATTTTATTCATTTTAGTTAGATGTAATATAATATAATATATATCATATTTAATATTTGGGATAGATAAAATATTAACTCAACTTTTCTTTCAAGAGTAAAAAAAAATTAAATTTTCAGTAATGTTCAATCTTTGAACCATCTTTTGACTTAAAAGAAGAATTCACATATTTTTAATCTTTTAAAAAATTGAAACACTGTTTTCATATCAATGAAGAATTAGATTAACTTTTAATTTTATATGATTGAGGCAAAAGTTTTGAAAGATTTCTAAATCACAAGATAAAATTATACAAAGAAGATAATTTGACTTAATCTCTCTCATGAATTCATATATTATTTTAGTTTTCTTATACCTCTTACACAAATTCTCATCATATCCAAACAGAAAAATCAAATTTGAAAATTCCTTTTGTTTTAAAAGACCCCTCAAAAAGATGAAAAGATTATTATTTTTACTTATTGAATGAATTTTTTTTCAATAGGTATAATTTTAACCCTTATTTTCTTATTATGATTTAAAATTTTGAGCTGTAGCAGTTTTATTCTTATTATTTTTCATTCTGAATTTATTTTGCATAATTTGCGTTTATTAATTATTATTTCTGTGGCAATAATTGAGTCTTTTTCAATTATTTTAGTTTTATTTTCATATATTTCATTTCTTAACAATACAGTAGAAGTTCTGTAAAGTCTACTTATGTAATTTTGTCAAAAATTGTAAAACATTTTACAGTAGTAAACTGTAAAGAAATTCTACTTTAGTTTCCAAACAAAAAAACAAAAATGAAACAAACTAATTAAAATTGTGTCAAAATCAATTATTTAAAGTTAATTTCAGGAAAAAGAAATAAAAATAGATATAAAAAGCCTACATAATTAAAATGAGGAAAAATAAATGAAACTATTGCTATCTAAAAAAAATTATTATTGAGAAAGGATTATTTATATTGTAAGACAGTTATCATTTAATTTAAGCGTTTCTAAGACATAACAAAAATATTAAGTAGAAATAAAAATTCCTTAAAGAAGCATTTTAATATAATAAAGAAAAAATTATGGATGTACTGAAGGAGATTTGATTTTTTTAATGTTTTGAAGAAAAAAGCGGTGTCACAGTATACTGTCTTTTTTTTGTTGCATTTTTGAACTCTAATTCTTTGAAAGACATATTACAAATGTCAAGTTCCAAAAAAAAAAAGCTGTTTAAAGGGCTATTTCAAAGTAAAACTTTATATTTTACTCAGTTTTGAGGCTGTAGGTTTTCATTTTTGTGCTTAAGCTCAACAGTTAAGAAGGAATTAACTCACATTCAAAGAGTTTTTTCACCTATTTTGAATGGGTGGACTAAACAATGAGCTAAAAAAACAGGCTCGTATCATAAAAAAGGCAAGAAGAAGGGATATTAATAAATTTTGAATTACTCCATGAAGGCTCAAATAAAATATCAAGGTTTCCAAAAAGTGAATCCTCAAAATATGAATTTTTTTATCCACCCAAGAGCATATAAATGTATTAGAATGGCATCAATATGAATTAGATAATAATTAGGCTCAATTGGAGATTTTGAATTTTGGAAAGAAGGATATCTACAAATAGCATTTTTATTAGAACACAATTTTTGGAATTTTTTGGGTTAATCTACACGTTCAGGCTGTAATATTTGGAAAATAATTTTGATTATACTTTCAAGATAGCTGGAAATCTCTGTAAATAAATATTTCTATTACTTTTAAATTTCTCCCAAATAATTTACCACCCACTTCTGCCTCTTATTATAGACGAATTTGAATCAAATTATGATCCTCCAGGATTTTGTATCAAGAATTACTTGGTAAAAATAAATTAAATCATATTATTGCATTAGATAAATGAGCTGGATATATTACTGAAGAAAACATTGTCTATGAATAGTGTATGATATTGGCTAAGATCTTCTTTCTCAATTTTAGAAAGCTAAAAGAGTTTAAATATAAAGTAAAATTAAAATGAGCACTCTAAGAAAATTTTGAGAAACAATTTTAATTGTAAGAAAAACCTTATCAAACTCCGTTTTTTAATTCCACTGGAATATTCAATAACATAAAAGAGAATAAATTGAATCTTATTTCTTCAAAGTGATGTAGTAATTAGCTCTTACTAATATCTTTTTAATATCTAAGGGCCCTTGAAGGTGTGCATCTATTCAAATGAGCCTTCTAGCTACTTCTAGCAATGCTTATGTAAGGAAAATACTTATATTGTATTCCTCAATGTTTTTTCTTATTTTATATTCCTCATATTGTCATATGTATGAGGTAATATACTTATTTTTTAATTTAATTCTAAATTTATCATAAGAAAAATATTCCTTCAGTTTATAACAAATACAGGATTTTGATGTTTTTTGATATTTAAAGATATATTTCCACATTGATAAGCTTGATAATCATGAAATAATGAAAGATTCTTATATCACAAAAAGTTAGAATTTCGGAAGGAATCATGTAGCAAGAAGCTATAATAATTAATATGAATCTACAAAGAGAGCTCAGAAAATATTATATATTTAATACAGCAAGAAGCTCAAATAGTTTAATTCAAGATTTACATTTTTAATTTAGCTGTTTCAATATACAAGGTAGAAATTTTATCTACCAGAGATAAACCATCTTTGGTCAGAAAGCTATTCCCACTACGTTGCTTTAAATGTGATGTAAAAAAAGGAGAATACTTGAAAAGAAAAAAATTTGGTTTATGTCATACTCAAATCCAAAAAAAGTATCTGATAGGACTTACTTACAGGAAAAAAAATTAACGAGAGGGGTATAAAACACGGATTGTAATGAAAGCCTCTACATATGTAAAAAAGGGAAAAAAACAATGAACTATTGTGTTGAGAAATAGTTATGCAAGTATACGAAAATGGTTAATCCCTCAATATAAGGATAATAATTGATTTTTTGAAATGAACTTTAGCTAAGCAAAATTGTTGAATCAAGAAACGGAAATAAGATCTTTCTTTCCATCTTCTATATGGAATCGGTATAAGCCAAAAATATTACTCTATAGAGCTCTCAACCAAGATCTCTTGTGATAACTAGAAAAAATGTATGATGTTTTAAGAAAAAATTATGCAAATCTATACTTCTTGGCTCCAGTTTAATTAATTTCTGTTTTATTGTTTAGTTAAGTTCATTTCCATAATGAGGATTAAAAGGGGAGCTATAAAGTTTAACATTTAAAACAGATCTGTAAAGATAAAACCTCCATGAACAAGTAGCTATATGATAATACTTAGTAGCTTTTTTATAAAAACTAATAGTACATAATATTTTCCCTTTCATTTCGGTTTATCACAAAAAAATCAAGAAGTATATTATTCAAACAACTTATTCCTGGAAGTGAATAAAATGGAAAGTATGTGCTAAATTGTAACACCTATGTAAAATATTAACCTTTTAGTAAATAAAATGTAATAAGATAAAAAAACAAATTCTATAAGTAATTTGGGAGTTTTTTTACCTTTTGAAATATTAACGTTTCAGAATACTGAGAAAACATCAATATTGAGGGAGTTGTATTGGAATTTGTGGCTTGAATTTCTTTTAAAACATCTGTTTTTTTATTTCATTTCCATTGTATATACCAGAATTTATCCAATATGTCTCCTCTGCAGCTTCCCAAATGCAAAACCTGCTCTCAGGTGGAGTCAGTTTTTTCTTGGTGAATGAGGGAAAAATTTTAAAAAGTATTCGAAATACAATTCTTGAAATTTTTTTCTAAATATTTCAGGACCAATGGAGAAACAAATAATTCACACTCGAGCCAAAAAAGATCATGAATTCATAATTCCAATTAACAGCTGTTCTTACATTAAATCTTTGATGATTTCATGTGAAACACTGCATCTTCAAAAATTTACAGAAAATACAACCTGTGATAAAATTTACAATAACATTAATAACTTTGAGAAAATAATGTTCATTTTGAAATAAAGGAATATTTACAGTTGTTACTACTTTATTTCTTAACTATAAATGGGCTGGCAGTCATGTAAATTGACTTAATTAAGTAATTATGATAATATCTTGTAACTACAAGTAATCTAATCATTCAAAAAATTAAGGTAAAAAGTTTCTAACTCACTGGTTTTTCAGTTTTCTCCATGTAAGGAATCTATGAGCTTCTGTACACTCAAAAGTGGCCAGCTCTTTATGTTTTTTCCAACATCATCTTATCATTAATATCAACAAGTAAGTATTAGTTAAAATAATTCTTAGGCATTTTTCATTCCAAATCAGCCAGAAATATGTGAAATTAAGGAAGAATATATTGTGAAATTACTGTTATAAGTCAAGTATTGATCCTTTAAATCCATTAAGAATCCGTCAAATCACTCTTCTAATTCTTTTAAAGGTATTTTTGGAGTATTGATGAGTCTTCAAAGAATTATGAAATTGTTTTCTCTCTAAAGTATGTAGTTCTCTTCAGGAATTTATAATAATTCTTAATAAAAACAAACTTATATTGTTTCAATAAGAAGATTTATTATTAATACTTAATGAAATTGACTATAGTGAACAATTGATTCTTACTGTTATAATCACTATTAACCGTGAGCAAACTGGCTACACCTAACAGCAGATGTTGCATTTGGAAATCAGCTTGGACCCATCCTAGAATGAGCTGGGACCCTGCTTGTGAATTAGGTTAGAGCCAGGGTTTCGATGTTTGTTAATATTCCAAGTTATTCCAAGCCAATGGAATATTAAAGAATTTACAAGATTTTATTCCTTTTTTAAACTGGTTGGAGTAAGTAGATAATATAATATATAAAAATGCTTCCCATTTTCATCTTCCTCATCAAGTAAATACCTTTCAAGATATAAAAATAGAATCTCAAAATTTATTTTGAAATAAAACAATCCCAGTCTTGTTGAGGGCAAAGGTAATTACAAACCACTATCAAAAATGAATCAAGCCCTTATCTTTCTTTATTTATGAATTATTATTACTTTGTGGAAATATTAATTCTTATTTCTTTTTTAAAAAGTGGCTCACAAATATCAAAATAAGCTCATTCAAATACAGCCTCTTCTGAAGAAACTGGATTAATGAGAACCTATTTTTATTCTCTTTTTCAATCTAAAGAGCCTCAGAGGGAAGAGATAAAGTATTTCAATTTTTTTTGAATAAAATTATTGCCCCAAAAATACAAAGAATTGTATATATCATTTTTATTTATTGATTATAATTCCCAGAAATTGATTATAATTGTGTTTTTTTATTTTTTCATTTTCTAATTACTTTTTATCATTAGCAGATTTCATAATTTCTTACTATCAACACCAAAATGAATCTTTTTCTAAGGGAAAGTCCCCTCCTCTGTCTTGTTTGAGGGTGTTGTTTCTCTCTTTTGAAAATAGCAGTAGTGATCTCTATGAAATATAGAACCTGCTACTGGAGGAAATCAATGAATTTCAAAAAAATTACAGGAAAGGTCCTGTAATGGTAGGTACTGTAAAATTTTCAATTATTGTCGACAATATTACATAAGAGTTCATTACAGCACCTGTACTGTAACGAAATTTACAGAATTGAAACATTTTACAGTAGCGGTCCTTGTAAACACCTGCTACTGTAATTTAATTAAAAAGTAAAAAATCAAGTTAAATAAAAACCAATTTACAAATATAACAGCAAAAACTCAGGAAAATTACAAAAAAACATAAAAAAGCAAAAATTAATCAAAAAATCAAAATGACATGTTACCCTAAAGCATGGATAAAAAAACTCAAAAAAGTGAAATTAGAAAATCCTGTGGAGTAGCAGCATGGCAGTTCTTTCTATTGCTTTTATCAAGATAATAGAAAAGAAATTGGATTGTAATACTTAAAGAAACTTCAATTAACCTCTCATAAATGTTGTTATACTTAATTGTTTTGCATTACACCCATCATTTTTCATGAATTATTTCTTGAAAGACCATTTTTTTAAGTTTTTTTTTGTGTTTTTTCCTTCTGTTTGCTCTTTCAAAAAAAAGCTAAATGATATTGATCTTTAAAAGAAATATTGGAAACACCAATAGGAGTATATATTGAATTCAATATTATTCCAATGATATTTTCCAGAAATAAAAATATTTTTTTGTTTCAATAAGAAAAGACCAGTTCCTTCAATCTCCGAGAGCTGTCTACCCATAAAGAATATTATTATGTCAAAAAAAAAAATAAAAAACTTTATTTTACTTCAATACAGTTCAAATATCTTCAACATTAAGATTAATTATAACATTTTAATTTTGGAAAATTAAAAGGGATTGTATTCAATTCCCAAATAAATATATTTGAAAGTTTTTACTATAGTCTTATTTATAAAAGCATACAATTCATGGTTAATTTGAACAATTAATCCATTTTTTACGGAAAACATTTATTCTTGGGATTACGAATATCTGAATAGAAAATTTTCACAGATTACCATAAAATAATAATAATAAAAGTTTCAATTCCTTTATAAATTCTTCATAGCTACAATTTAAGAATTGAAACATGATTCAGAAAATTTTCTTATTATGAGTGGAAATGGCACTGAAGTGATTTCTGTTCAACATAAAGCTTAATTCAAAAAGGTTTCTAGCTTAATTATGTAGCATCCCTGTATTGAATTCTACGTTTAGAAACTATTTATCTCTTTTATTAAACATAAATGCCCAATAAAAATAAGAAATATCTTTCTATTATCTTGTAGAAAACTTGAAAGAGCTATAATCTCCCTAGCTACAATTTATAAACAGATTTTTATACTGAATATGTCATTATTTTGGTCTTTCTAAATTTTTTAGAGTAATATGAGCTTCAAAAAACTACGAGAAGTTTTTAGGATGTGTTTTGAGAAATACTTTTTTTTAAAAAAACAACTTCTACCAATTTTTGTGCCTTAATATTACATAGCATTCCCATCATTTGAGGGTAACTAATTTAATTGTTTTATTCCTTTAAAAATCTGAAGTTTTGTATTTTTCTGAATGGCTGTTGGAAATCTATATTAGCCCAAAGTACATGAGTAAAAGACATATATAAATGTGTCCCCCATACATTTGCGGAATTATTATTGTAGAAAAATCAGAAAATTATTCTATAAATTAGTTTCAATAATATTTTTTTTTTATTTTTCAGTTTTGATGAATTCAAAAGTCTATGGTTGAATACTTAAAGCTATCAAACAACCAAAGTCAGATATAATTTTAAGTTTTCCAGTGCCAGGAGAGCTCTTCGTATATTCAAATTTTTTGAAGATATGTTTAATGTCAAGGAAATTGAAGTAAAAATTTAGAGAGCATATAGAATAAATTCAATATTATCAAACAATGCATTAAATAGCAAGATATCTTGATAGAATGTTATTAAATGATCAAATAATTTGTGAAATTAAGGTATAGCCATATTAATGCATGAATATTGAATTTTCCAAAATTCACAAGAATACTTGAGTTATTTAAGCTTTGTTTTATTTCTTTAAGCAGATACTGCCCTAAATTTCTTAAAATAACACCCCACATGGTTTGGTTTTCCTCATATTTAAGTATTTAGCTAGATATAGATGGTTAAATAATGATTGGTAATTTATCTAAAATAATGTAAAAAGTGAATCTTAGTTGGTATCAATGAATAGAATTATTAAGTTCTATCAAAAATTGAAAAAATGAATTTTTCATTTCTATGAATATTTGTAATTATTTTAATAATAATATTGCTTATATGAATATTGGAATAGATATTATTTTACACCAACAAGTTTTAAAATAATAAGTTCCCCAATTTTGAAACTAAGGTGCAATAATCCACTTTGAGTATTCATATTATCTATATATAAGCTTAAAATCCTCCTATCAAGAGTTTTATGGGCTGAAATATGGGGTATAGTGTTTTAATATATACTAAATTTTGTGAGCTTATGCGCAAAATGACTTGCGACCATTAATATTGACCGATTTTTTCAGTTTTTATTGAACTCTTCCTTTGAAAAAGGAAAAATAAGGGATAGAAAGTCTCATAAGATACATCTTTTAATTGAGAGTGAACAGTTCCATGGTAGGGGGTATTTTTCATGATAATTATATGTGAAGAAAGTCCTGAATTCTCCAAGAAATTTGATAATTTATGAAAAGCTTCTTCGAAAATGAAAGGTTTCCAATTTCAATATTACCTATCTATAGGCTCTCATAAATAAGCTTGAAAGAGAATTAATATTCAAACTGAAATATGAATATGAAAATCTATAACAGAGATCCAAAGAAGTTTGGTTCTTGGTAAAGAAAATGATAAAAATAAATAAAAACAATTAAAACAAAGGGGAAATTGAAACAAGCCTTTGAATCAGATTTTTTTCAATGATTGAGCTTTGACAAGCTCAGCAAAGAAATTCTACTGAGTCAACTGAATTGATAATTTGTGGCTTGCATATGTAGCTTGAATTTTTTCCAAAACTTCTATTTCTTGATTTAATTTATGTCCTATTTCCCACTTGAATCCAATCTATCTGCCATTCAAAATTCCAAATGCAACACCTTATTTCAGGTGTAGCCACTTTGCGCATGGTGATTAGTGTATAACAAATAAAAGGAATAGCTAACAAATTGCTTATTTATCTGTGTTTATAATAAATTTATTTGTTATATTTCATAAGCACAGTCATAGTACTATTGATTAAGAGTAATATTATCAAGAGTTTCATTAACAGATATTAAATGAAGACTGATATCCTACTTTGGCTAGTAAAGGGGCTAATAATATGTCTTTGATTGTAAAAGAAAAATGGATCTATTGATCACTCAAAAAAATATGTCAAGTTAAAAAGAGGTTCATTAATCTTTAATTTGTATGATGAGATATTTTAGCCTAAGATAATATAGTAGAGAGTTTGGGTTCATTTATGTTCAATTTTTGAGCTGTGTTTTTGAAAAAATCCTTGTGACATAAAGATGTATGGTTTGTCTATGAAGCTCTTAATGATAATACTAATTATCAGGAGTACAATGATTCTTCTCAAATGAAAATAAAACATAATTTAATATAGTAACCATAAGTTTAAATATAATTATTGCTTATTTAGATAGCTTATATCAATAGGAAAGCTATATAGGAAGAATAAATATTATCAAATATTTCAATAATAAAAATTCTCATAATTATATATAAAAATGATATAATTAATCTGTTATTATTTTTAGTAACTGAGAGCCATACTAATGATAATAATAGAAAATATCTAAAAGAAAAAAATTGTATTTGGTTTAAATAAGTAAAACCAAGCTATAAATAATATAAAATCTTATACACAAATGTGTAATAAAAACTAGAAAAATAATTCTATATGAAACAAGGATAAGTTAAGAAAATAGAATGTTGGTGGAAAACTAATCTATAAGTTATTATTTGATAAAAAAACTTCAAAACAGGTCAGAAAAAAATTATCAAACAATGAAATAAAGTCAGAAATCCCCAAAATCAAGAATTAAGGGATTTTTAAAGGATTTGTGGAGTTTACAAAATATCTTCAAGCAAGATTTTAAAAGATAAAGCAATAATAAATCATTATACAAATAGAATAAAATTCTAAGATTTCAATTATTTATTAACAAACATTATAAAGAATAAAAAATGGAGAATCATTTATAATAACATGGTATTTCATTAATAAAATATTATGGTTTGGAAGATGGATTGCATTGATAAATGAGGAAAAGACAGGAATGAAATGGATCTTTTTATTACTGAAAACACCACCTCTGTGATTACCAATGATCTCAGAGGGTGTTTACTAATAAAAACTGATAGAGCCATAATTTAAAGTTGAGGTTGGAACTTAAAAATCTCAATTTTTGACTATAATGTAAGTTACAGGTGCTATTCTTAACTCCAAGTAGCTTATTATTTTGAAGCTTTAATATAAAGCCAATTAATAATTTTGAATTTCATACTATGAGTATTTTAAAAACAAAATTCTAAACAAAAATCTTCTGAATAAGATTTTCAATCAATTTTGAATAAATATTGATTTCTTCAAGAATAATTAGATGTGGTATTTTCAAAGCTGAATCCCAAAGAATCTTGAATATAAAATAAACTCAATTTAAAATGTAAAAATTTAAAAATAAAACTGTAAGCTGAGTAAAAGATTTAAGTAAATCAATTGAGAGATGAAGTTTCTATGAATTTTTGAAGTTATTGCTTTATTCCACATAAAAATAGTAATAAACACTAAACCTTAAATTTTAATAAGGTATGAATTATTTTAGATTTAACATAAAGCTTATTAAAGATTATTTAAGCTTTATTAATATTGTAAAGTTCTTAAAGCCTTGAGTACAAACCTATATGAAGGAATTTATCCTGTGGCAGCTTGTAATTCCTATCCAAATGGAGGGTAAACCCTTTGAAGCTTTAATATTAAATCAATGCCTAATATTCAAAGAATTTGAACTGAAAATTAATGAGTCTTTTCCGAGGAAATTAAAATGGTTTTAGAATACTGAAAAATGGGCGAAAAGGGGAACTTCTCAGCTTTATAAAGCAAAATATTATGCTATACTGGGACAAATCCGAAGAAAAAAAGCTTGGAGATACAAGCTCAAAATTTTCAGTTTTTGATGTGAAAATAATTAAGCTTCCCCAGAGAAGCTGAAGGGTACTAAAATAGTAAAACGTAGCTATTGAAGTATCTAAATAGAGGAGCTTTCTATCCATATAAACCACTATCTATGGTGGAATGGTACAAGGGAAAAAGGCCCAGAGGCACAGGTTTGAACCTTTAATATCTGCATAAAAAGCTGAAATATCTTCTCCATATCATACAGTTGGAATTTGAATACTCAAAAATGGACATATGACAGGCCAGGAAGTGGTCCTTTCCATACATGCAAATCAATATATATGGTGGTTTTGGAACAAATATGTGAAAAAAGCCTGGATATAAACTTCAAGATTTGTAATTTTTCATCAAAGATTAATACAAAATTCCTCAAATTAATCTAAATAGAATTAGAGAATGAAAGCATGGATTAGCCAAGTAAGCAAATTTTACATTAATATCAATCAATGTATGCTATGGCAATGGGGAAACAGTCTGCGAAGAATATCAGAAATCCATGCTAAAACGTTTATGCTTTCATGAAAGTGTAGAAAATATTTCCAAGCCCGCTTAAATTGTATTAGAATAGTCAAAAATGTCCATAGGAATAGCTGAATACAGAATGTTCCTGTCAATATACATCAGTATATATGACATAACTGGGAAATCTCTCTTGGAAAAAGGCTCAGTGATAAAGCTTGAATCTCTTTATTCTTTAGTTGAAGTAAAAAGAGCTTTCCTGGACCATCTTTATTTTAGTAAAATGGTAATGAATGGGCATAGAATTATTCATATAGTTGAATGTCTCTCCAACCATATAGAAGAACATATATGGCTTCACTGGGTCAAACATCTAGGAAAAAAGTTCCCAGAAAGAGTTTCAAAATTTATACTCTTTGATGCAAGAGTAAGAGGACTTTAAGACTATGAAAATGAAGCTAAAAAAGTACAAAATGGCTGAAGTATTACCCAAATGAGGGTTTTTTTTCAATAAAAATCAAAATAAATTTGCAATTGGACATAGTATTTGAAGAAATACTTAGATAAAGAGGGTTTAACTACATTATTCTCGAAAACGAAAAAGGAAATGTTTCGTCAGAAAATCCAAATCGAGCTATAATACTGCAAAATGACCAAAGTATTTGAAAAAAGAGAAACGTTTCTCCAAATGAATGAATATATATGGAGGCTCCGGGGCAAAGTATTATGAAAAAGGCTTTTGGAATTTATTATCTCAATAATTTATACATATTATTTTCCCAAGAATCGAATTTCTCATGTATTAGCCAAGAATAGCACTTTTTATTCATCTAGCTTTACTTATATTCCTTCACAGAGTAAAGTAGATTGGGAAAATTATTCCCCTGGTATATTCCATGAGTTTCACCTGATTAGATTACTCTTTTTAGTCTAAGCTTTTCCTTTTGTGAATTTCTTGAAGTTAAAAAACGCTTGATACCCAATTGCTGCAGTGACCAGTTAGTTATTATATTATTGATAGGAATATTTATATCAAGAGCCTCCCTTAATAATAGGTAGATTGATATTTATATAGTAGATATTATTTCATACCAATATATTCAAAATAATTATATTGAATCGAAAAGGAACAAAAAACATTCTATTCCACCCATGGGATCATCTTCTCCTATGATGAAGCAATTATGAAAAGAAAGTGACTGTGAAGTACCACCTTTTGAGTTTAGGCCATGGATGATTGTAAGTTGTTAGTGTGAGCCCATAGGGCATGTCAAATCTAACATCTCCTTCGGTAGAATATTGATCTTCTTTCATAAGATACCAAATTAAATTTCTGGGATTCTGGAAGCTCTACACTCCCAGATGGATGAAATTTTAATTTTCCAAAACCCCATTTTTTTTGTGGGCAAATATGAAGTCTGACGCAGCTCAAATAACACCTTTATCTTTTCAAATCCTTTATCATTTCTTTTCCAGCCTCAGTAAGTGCATTTTTATGAAAAATAAGCTCTTCAATTGTGTAATAGCTCACACAAAGTAGGAGTTTCTACTTATCACTTAGCTGAGATTAACATCCAATCCATAAAGAAATTATTTTCCCCCTAATTTATCATTCCAATATTCCCAAAGAATCAGCTAGAATACCATTCAATAAAAATATCAATCCATTGAATTATGTCGATGAAATTTCCCACATTTCTGATTCCAATATTCAAATTCACATAGAAAATTTCCACCACATAGGTATGTCAGGCTATCTTAGGCTCCAAAGAATTAATACTAGACCTTATAGAGATATTATAGCTTATTTGATTGGATTGAAAAGTTAAAAATTAAAACAAAAATTCCATTCTAATCATGAATCCTTCAGGAATTATTTCGTATTATTCAAGAGGATGAAGTTTTCAAGAAATTATTCACAATGGGTTGTTTAAAAAATTTCAACTTTCACATTAAAAATCCTATTCTTTCTTCAAATTACACATAAAAATTGTGAGATTTTGAAAATACAACACCAAATTAGCTGTGGTATTTGAGGAACCAAAAACCTAGGTTTATTGGTACTAAATCATACTATTTCCAAATGAAATCTAACATTTAATTTTCCAAATAACCAAACAAAATAAGCCACTCATATTAAAATCTTACACTTACTCATAAAAGCTATTCTTTTTCCAAGTATTTTTGATAATTCCCAAAAAAAAAACACCACAGAAAGCCTTTAAATAATTTATAAGCTTTATGTCATATATACCTCTTTAAATATGAACATGATGATAAAGTTGAAGAAGATATTTTCTTCTTACATGAAATTAATGAAAAAATGTACATTCGGACACAGAAATAAGATCCTGAACCATAAATTATACAAAAAATGACTTTATAAGCTTGCCTCATGATCAATTCAAAAAATATTATGTAGCTTATACTTCCCTTTTCAAATATTGCTTCATATAATACAAATGATAACGTCTTTCAAAATTCATCCAAATTCAAGAAGTTAGATATTAGCCCTTTAATTGTCAGTATTAGGCTTTATTGACAATTGGGAGTAATTGGGAGAAACTGTAATGCTTTCTGGGGTTGGTCAGGGTCTATTGTGGTATAAACTCATAGGATTATTTCCTTATTGGTAGAATTGAAAGAAGGATTGATAAAGTGGCCTGATAATAATCACAGAGAAACAGCTTTGGAAGTGATGCAAGATGAGGAGATTTCAGGGTTTATGGGCTATATATATGGGATATTGCTAGAATTTTAACAATGGAATTGAAATTACTGTGAATATTATCTTTAATGTTAAGAAAGGAAAGTATTTATATATAGTTTTGTTTCAAAATTGAATAAGTATTTGAAGAAAATATATATAAAGGCAAATTTAGGTTCTCAATTTCGCTTCAGGTTGCTTATTATATAAAAAAGCATTCCTCCCTTAATTAGGGTTTTATGGGTTCATTTCATGATTTCGGTGTGTATAGACATATGAAAATGGTGATGAATGTCAAAGAATTTCATTAAAAGGATCATTATTTTATTTCCAATCCAGCTTATGCAATACTTCCATATATAACTCGAGAATATAACGGCTGTGTGGCTCATAATAATAATAATAGATTGAAGCTCTGCATTACAAAATCAAGAGTCCGAACTTAAAGCTCTAAGGTTCTTTTGAAGGGTAGCTGGTCGTAATAAAGAGGAATATGTATTCAGAGGAGAAACAAGTTGAGAAAAAGGTGATATGCTGCTCAGTTTTTTTTGCTATATAATCTTGAATAAATTTCTTGTGTAAATTTGGAATCGATGAGATGATATGTTTGATTATGAAGATCCTCCAGAGTTTCAAGAAAACATTTAATACAGAAATTTAAATGTAAATTTAAGCATTAAGGAAAGATGAGATCCATAAAGCTTTCAATGATATAATAATCAATATTTTATGTTTGAGTTACAATAAAATACATAAATAATTTATCTGCATCCATATATATTATAAAAGTGTTATATACTGGGGTATCTTTGAAATTAGCTTCTAATTAATTATGATAAGGAACTTCTTTTTCAAATAAATGTTTCTGAAAATTATACTTTTGTTGGAATTTTGTAAGTATATTGTATTTAATGGGGGGTCTTCATAATAATGTACAATCATTTATGATAGATAAAGTTCTTCAGAAATTGAGAAGTAAAGTAGGGATAAATAATTAAATCTTGTAGCTGGCTGATTATTCTAAATACATGGTATTTCTAAAAAACAAATTTGTAATAATTGAAATCGAAGTTGAAGTATCTTTTATATCATAAAAATAATAAAGATAGATTATATTTTTTCTTTTGATTCTTTTAACATCTTTTTCATATCTACCTTATTGATAAAAATATTTTTTTTTGAGTTTTTTTTTGGGGGGGGGGGAAATCTAAAAAACTCCTACCAATATCAAGAAATTCTCTTTCAATTCAAAAAGAATTTCCAAAGTGGTTAATAAATGAATTATTTTGTAGTTATATATGTAGTTTTGTGGTTTAATGTGATATTTCAGATTTCTTACAAAGTAATTCCATTGCTCCTTGTGAGCCTATAAGGTATGTATGGAATACCCATAAGGCCACAATAAATATTTTATACATTTTATGGACTAAAAAGCTGCATTTTCAAATGGTTTTGAAATGAAAAATGATGAAAATTACTATAGCTTTATTTTTGATAAAGAAAGCTATAGCTATTATATCATTCTTTAGCTGTACAGTGCAAATAATCTAGGGTAGACTCATAGGGTTTTATGCCCAATATTGGAAGATTCAAGAATATTGCAGTTCACTTGCAAAATTTAAGAAATTATGATCAAATTCATCGTTTTTAAATTTTAAACTTCATTTTGAGGTTGCATAAGGCTTATTCAAAATTACAAAAATTATGTTAGAATTAAGCTGATGTGCATATCTACTGAATTGGCTAAGGATTTGCCTTACAGGCTGTAAATCATGCATGAGCTCAATTGAAATTTTCTATATCCATGGTATGGCTTAAAATTAATAAATTAGCAAGATCCATGAAAAAGGCAGGACAAAGGGAAAAATGGCAAAAGGTTCCAGGGTACCCAACTTTTGGGATCTTCAAAGACCAAGATTAGGTTTTACTCCTGTATTAAGGGATTTTCAACTTTATTTAAATCTAAATATTAGACTTTGATTTAATATGAAAGTTTAGAAGGGTTTCTCCTCCTTTTGAACAGGAATTATAAACTTACAAGGTATAAATCCCTATATGCGGGTTTGTAATCACAGTCTTAAGAACTTTGATAGCTTGATGAAGCTTGACTATGCTTAAAATTGAAACTAAAAGAGACAAAATGTTATCAAAAGCTAAGGTTTAGTTTATTTTGCTATTTTCATATGTAAAAAAGAAATAGCTTCAAGAATTTTTGAAAAATTTATTTCTAAATGAATTTACTTGAGGATTTAATAAAGCTTTCCTTTTTTTGTTATTTTTTTATAAATTGACTTTTAAGTACATTTTATAAGGAGGATTCTCTGCTATTTAGCCTTGAAAAAACCTCTTCTAATTATTCTTAAAGAAAATCAAGATTTATTTGAAAATTAATTCAGAATCTTATTCAAAAGACTTTTTGCTAAGAGAATCCCCACCAGAATTCCTAAATAGAGATATTTCACATTTCAGCCCCTCCAATGCCTAAAATACACCCCCACAAGAATTGTAAAAGGCAAATTTTAATTAGCTCCATAGCTAAAAAAGCACCTTGGGTTTCCTGATCTGGAAACCCTCTATATCCCAAGACACTCATAAGTATTTGTGAAACTTGTTTTTGACATGTCCAAAGCATCACTCAACCACCACTACTCAATTACAAGGATACTGTTTCTGTGAAAGTAACAATTTACTCCCACAGATACCTATGATTCCATTTAAAATTACACATCAAGAAGTAATCTTACAAAAGTGGGGAGCTATCTGTGAGTTATAGCTCTCCATCTTTGGGAAAACTGTTGGAGATGATCTTAGAAGTTTCATTTAAGATTTTCATATGATTAAATTCAAAATAAGTAAATAATTTTTATATTAAAACTCAAAAATAATCAGAACAAATGAGACTTAAAGCTACTTGGAGCTGAGAATAACACCTGTAGCTTAAATTGTAATTAAAAAATTGAGATTCTAAGCTAAAGATCAATAATTAATGTTGGATTTATCAATGATGATGATTGAATTACCTCTGAGAGAATCTTTGATTACATAGGAGGTTTCTTAAGGCATGAAAAGAGGAATTTAATCACTGTTTTTTTCCCACCAATAAGTACAAATAATTTTCCAAACATAATAATTTATTTAATAAAATGTTATATTATTGTGAATAATTTCTCAGCGTTTTATTCTTCAAAATTTTTAAATAAAAACTTGAAATTTTACAATTTGATTCTCTATGTATAAGCCTTAATAAATGTTTTATTGTTAAAAATCTTTTTCTAAGATGATTGATCAAAATCCACAGATCCTTTACAAATCCCTTGAATCTTATTTTTGTGGTGTTTTGACTTATTTTAATCCTTTTATAATTAATTCTGACTTGTTTAGGTGAATTTTAATCAATTAATATTTTGTAAGTGAGTTTTTCATCAATATTCTATTTTTTGAACTTATTATTGTTATTTTTTTAGAAATATTGCTATTATTATTATTAAAAAACTATGTATAATGATTCATTCATGAATAATATTTTATATTATTTGGAATTTTGTTCTCTTCATATAAACGTATATGATTGTCTCTAGTAGAGATTTTCTATTCCTATTATTATGGTCATCATCAACTAATAATTATGATAGAATAATCACGTTATTTTTATAACTAATAAGTATAGCTCCTGTTATTAAATGTCTTAATAATATTAATAATTACATATATATTATTGGCTATAATATTTCATTTTATTATATTTTCATTTGAGGAAAGTCATAGTACTGTTAATTATAAGTATTATAGTCAAGAGCTTCATAGACAAGATTTACATTCCTGGTTGTTTGAGAAGGTTTGTTAAAAGATTAAGAGTAGGTCAGTTTAGTACATGGCCAGTTGATTTTATTGGTGTGATGAATGGAAGGAATTCATAGTTTTCAATCGAGGAAACAAATTAAATATGGCCATGCAGTATCATAATTCTAATCTACATATACTGTGTAATATGGTAAATTATTGGTTATGATTAAATTGGCAGAATATATAATTCTGTTTATGAGGGAAATTAAGTTTGAATTAAAATGGGAAGATTTGATTAATTAATAATCTTACATTATTCTTCATTAAAAAATCTGTATGAATATAGAATTATAAAGTGAATTAAATTATCAGAATCTTTGAGTTGATCCGATTACTGATTATATTCTTGAATTTCTTTGATGGTTAAGCCTAGTTTTCTTGAATAGAACCCAGCTTATTTTCCTTGAAGGTAAATCTCTATAAATCTGATGCCTCTGATAATCTTCCAAAAGTTTTCATTTTCTTATATTAATTTTTCCATTGTTTGATTTTTCTAATATGATAACAAGAGTATTGAGATTTTGGAAAATTGTGGATGGCTTTTTGAATGAATGGACTTAATAAAGGATAATAGTTAAGCTTGATGAAATGGATTGATTTATCAAGAAATGAGGATTGTTGTAAGGATTAACATCTTGAAGCTTAAACCATATTTTCTGATATTTCTTGGATATCATTGAAGAGAATGTGAGGTTCTTTGATTTCTTGGACATGTCTCCAGAGATCTTGAAGAAACACTTTCAAGATGAATGTATGATATAATAATAAAAGAGCCATAAATATGAATTTGAAAAAAGTTATTAGTTGAAAAAAGCTTAAAAGGGCTCTAATGTACTGATCTAGTGGTTAAGAGTCTATTGAAAGCCCTGGGATTACTGGTCATAACTTGGATTATTATAATAATTTCTACAATGACTAAAATGTGAATGATGTTGTGGGAATTATGATAGTACTACTTTTTGTGAAAGCTTTAATATGAAATACTTTCAATAAAAAACAAGATAAATTGTAATTTTGGTCAGGAGAAGAACTCTTTTTATCTTACTCCAGGGTAGTGGGAAGTGGTTCAACTTTTTGCATGAACACAGAGTATAATTTTCACACTTGTGGCTCACTTGTGATCCTCTAGTATTATGGAATTGAGCGAAAGTGTTTTGTTGGAGAAAAAGGTGTCAGTTCAACCCCATAAAGGGGGAAACTGTTCCTTTAAAGATCTATAAGCCTTCTTATGATGATTCTGAGGTGTCAGAGGACTTAAAGTAAATCTTTTGGGGCCTCTAATTAGTCAGGGTATGCGGAATCAAGGTTTAATGATTTTTTGAATGGTGCTGACTACTCACAATTAAATTTTATTGGAGGGTATTACATATTACCACCCTGTACTGGTAGCTGAGGTAATATATTATAAAAACTATGATTAATAAGCTCATAAACAGCATTTTTCAGCTTTGAAACCTAATAATGAAATTTTCTGGGATAGTATCCCACAATACCACTTAGTGTGGGCTTATAGCCTTGAATCCCAAATAACTTTGTCATATTCCAAGATAAAGAGCTCAAATGTTACAACAATTGAAGCCACAAGCGATCTCTGAAAGGTGGTCACAGGTTTTAACTACTTTGGCTGAAATATTCAAAAGCTGTACAGGCTCAAAGTATTTTTCTTACTTTCTAAAAATTAGTAACTCCCTTATTTTAACAGAAAAGTGCTGATACCTTCTGATATATGTGAGATGAAAAGAATAAAGTACTATTTTTATGTATCCTCCAGTAGGCCTTTGATAAAGGTTTCTTCCTTATGGGTCTGTGAGCTGTGAGGTATATTTGACATATCCAAATAGGTGAAATTTGATATTGAAATAACTCATAAGTCATGTATATATCCAAAATTATTTATTTTCATACAGAAAAATATGAATAATGTTTTTGTGATTAAGTAGATCCATTGGTTTAAGGCCAGATTTGGATTATACAAAAAGATTAACCCAGGATAGCTCTATGAGGTAAATAATATTAAATTAACTCTATGAGGTGGTAATATGGAAATTACTTTAGCACATCATCATCAATGACACATAAAAGAATTATGAAAATATTTGGTTTTTGCATTTTCACACCAAAATGATGGTTTTGTGAGAAATCCCATGTTGACTATACACTAAAAATAGTGTTATGAATTTTCGTGGCACTTAAAATTAATACATTTTAAAATAAGGTTGTGGTAAACCCATAGTGAATACCAGTGTTAAAGTCTGGATTACTATTATTGGTGTGAAAATAGCTAAGGGGGACAAAAGAAAACAAAGTGGGCCAAAGTACCCACCTTCTGGGGCCTCTGAGGTGTGGCCAGCTCAAAACATTGGATCCATGGATGATCATAGCCCAATTGATCTATTAAAACCTTTTGGAAACCCTATTACCAAGTCAATATTGTATTAATACATCAGAAAATAGCAAATAAGCTTCTATTTTGACATCAAAAGGGGGTAATTAGAAACTCTGACTCTTGTAACCAAGTCCATTCTCAATAATCTTCCATTTATAAAACCAAAAAGAGGAATTAAGAACCTATCAGGACTACTATCCATGAAATTACCTCTTAGCAACCAGCTATCTCTATGCTATTTTCCTATATCACATAGAAAATGAGCTAAAACTTGAAAAATGAATTACAATCAAAATTCCAAATGAAGCCTTTTGGAACTTCTAGGAACAATGGAGAAAGTGGTAATACATACAAAAAAAAAATTATGACTTCATAATTAAAATTAAAAGATTTACTTACAGTCCATTTTTGATGATTTTATGTGAAACACTGCATATTCAAAAATTCACAGAAAATGCAACCTGTGATGAAATTTCCAATAAAATGGGTAAATTTGAGCAAGAAATGTTTATTTATCAATAAAGGAATATTTAAAGCCTTCAGTACTTTATTTTTTAACTATAAATGGGTTGGTAGTCATGTAAAATATGAGCCTTTGAAGTATGACCACAAATTCAGAAAAGGTCACAAAAAACTTTGCAAAACTTATTTTAACAACAAGAATTGAAATTATAATGCTAAAATAAGTAAAGATGCCATAAAAAAGCTTAAATTATTTATAATATAAGAAAACAATGAATAAAAATGTGAAATAATCTACAAAATTGGATTTCTCATCAAAGAATACATATAGAACATTTTTACATCATACCTGTAAAGTAAATACTTAGTGTGAGAACCTGAATATATGAGCTTTTATGATCAGTGCATATATTAATGATTTTTAGCTCATATATTTTGAAATCTTCATGATAATAAGTTGATCCAAAAATAAAGTTACCATGGAAGAACTTTGAAAATACAGAAATAAAGTTTATTTGGCAAGTTATAAACAAAGCTAAACCTTACAAGGGTTTATTAAGCAAAATAGCAATAGCTGTTGACCACTTCAATTTGAAAGTGCTCCAAACTTAAAAGAATATAGATATAAAAATTCTATCAGTTCATACATGAATAATAATGTAATTTTCATCATTATATTCAAGGTATAACACCCTGAAATCATGGTTTAAAGTTTAAAATAGTCAATTTCAGCAGAAAACATGAGTTACAAGAAAAATAATCACAGATAGAGTTTTGATGATTTAATGAAATGCTCTTGGAAGCTTAGTACCAACATGCCAAGATATCAGAATTCCCTCTCTGAATTGCTATAGCATGAGTAACTCAAAGGTTCTTAATGATCAAAGTTAAATCTTAAAAGTGGTCATTTAATCTCACTAACTGTAATCTTAATTTAGGCTTAACAGTTGAATAAGTGTCAACACTGGTGGATGCTAGTATATTATGATTAAAAGTAATAAAATAAAAAAATTTTAACCTCTTTCAAAGCCTATGAGGTGAGTGAACTTAGAGTTACAGTGACAGCTCTAAGTAAGGGCATAATAATGAGAGAAGATAGTTTACTTATTATGTAATCATCACTAAAGCTTGAAAAATGATCAATTACAGCGGATAACATCAGTACACCTCTACTGGAAGCCTTCTGGTCTTTAGGAGGGAGGATATTTAATATATATAGAGCTCTTTGTCCTTGATTTCCCTTCAGATGCAACAAAAAAAATAATAAATCAAATAAAAAGGCAATTCTCTTTATTCTTTAAATATAAATAATTTATATTATTGAAGGAAAAAGTTTTGACAATCAGTAATCCCATTTTAAACCATTGATTACATCAAAGAGCTTGTTGTTTTGTTAATTTCTCTCTAAATCCTCAATTCCATGTAAAATTAAGAAAATTTCGAAATTCTCTGATCTTTACTTTTAAATAAAATTTAAATAATTTTTATTTACATTGACAGTAATAAAGCCATCCAAAGGTAATATATTAAGTGTTGAAAGTAGGTTGCTTTCCCTTTTTACAATGATTTTCTCTTTATTATTACTTTTATTAATATAAATAGTATTCATATTAATATATAGCTTTAATATTAGTAATATCATGCTTATAAAATGTTTCTTATTATCAAATGAAGATTTTTCAAGCATCTATTATCTTTTGGTAGCAATATTAAATAGAAATAAATCTATTAATTATTGAATGTTAATATATCTATTTTATTGTATTATTTTTCTAATATAATTTTTGTTATTTGATTTATTTAAATAGTATATATATTTTTCAACCGTAATTATAATAATACTTTATGATTATAATTATTTCTAATCTTATTCTCAATTAAAATTAGGACATGCAGAGTACAATAAGTAAGATATCAGTAATATTGACTTATTGTTTCATATTCAAACCTTACATTTGGGGGCCTGGCCCTGATATTTAGTTAAAAGTCCTTTTGAAATAATTCAAATTGGGTTCATCCAATAAAAGATTATATTTATAATAATAAAATGATATAATAATTTTATCTTTGTTGATTTTAAAAGCTATTGATGCATTTGGAAATCAACTTTACTGTCTTACACATGTTTTTTCACATCCTTGGATTAAAAGAGATATTTATAAATTAAAAGTAAGCTCAAATTATAATTTAATTTAAAATAATTATATTAATTTTCATTGTATTCTTTAAAAATAAGAATATCAAAAAATATAAATAATCAAAATAATTATATTATTTTTATTAATTTATTCTACTCATTTCTCTTATTTAAAAAGATATAAAAGCTATTTCTACATGGAAATTTACATATCTTTCACAAATAACATTTTCACAACAAGAACTATATTCATTTGTCTTTTTTTAGTGCTTAAAGTTAACCCAACAGAGGACAATCAAGCCAATTTCGAAATAATTGTGAAGCTCTACAGAACCAACATACAATAAGAAAATAAAAACTAAGAAATTAGTTTTTCCAGGACCCACTCTTCAGGACATTGAAGGTGAGTACCTCTCTTAGATTTCCATAAAAAGATTTTTTATTCTAATATCTTTTGATCTATTATGCTTTATATATGACTACTAGAAGAGGTTCCCAATACTACATCCAATAAGATGGAGGTTGACACAGAAGTGGAAATGATCCCACAAGAGGGAAAAGAATGAGCAAAATACCTAGTGGGACAGAATCCACACAGGGAAATGCCATATCCCAAAGGCAAGATTCTGAGATGCCTATTATCTCTGAGACTGACTTGGAATTCAGTATATGTCACTCCAACAGAAAGAAATCACATTCAGATGGCTCAAATAGACATATACATGAGCCAGCACAAGCAGTATTACACCATTCATAAGGAAAAATATTGGGAAATGTTGCCACAAATCCATCAAGGAGTGATGAAATCCTGGAATATTCTCAAACACTTTCTCAAAGAGGGAGAAATAGTGAAATAATCCAATGGATGGAATCCACTATCATCCAAACCTCAAATCAAAAAGATAAAGTACTGGAACAACAAAAAGAGGGAGGAAATCAAGGAAGAAGACCAAGTGTCTTCTACCAGCCTCCCCAAGAGTGGAAGAAGAACAAAGAAGAACTTGAGGAAACTGTATCCCCCAAGCTACAGGATCCCAAGAATTCAAAAAGATGCCATAGAAATTGTCTTCAATATGGCCAGAACCTTGATGGAATTCAAGGACAAAGCGGAGAAAGGAATGAGACAACCCCATTTACAAAAGAAATAACTTTGCTTCCTGATTCTGTAAATAATTTAACATGAATTAAAGATAGTGTATTACCTTCAAAGGACATTACAAATAGTCTATTATATTTGAAATAAATAAAGAGAAGTATATTATCTTTAACAGAAATTGTTGTACAAGATAAAAAAGAAATAGAAAAAATTTAATTTATGGTTGAAAATAACAAATCAAAAATTTTAATTGAAAATACACAGAAATTGAGACAAGAACAACAGTAATTGTATAGATACATAAGAGATATCAAAGGAAAAACATTCGCAATCAGTTATGACCAGAGTATTGACAACCTAACAGAAAAATAGAATATGTTAACCATTTCTGTTGAAAAAATTGAAGAAAAGACTTCATAAAACCAAAACTTACTTCTAGACCATGTAGAAAAAGGTGATGAAGAAAGAACGAATCTTAAACATGAAATTAAAATTGAAATGAGATGTATTACTGAGAAAATGGCCAAAGTAATTGTGGCTAACTTGAATATGCAAGTTTACCAACCCCATTTTTCCACATAAGAAGTCTTGTTACACCAAAAGAAGAAATAACAAATATCTTCATAGAAGACCTAAGCCATGAATACAACAATTGAGTCTTGATGAAAGAGGCAACTTAACTTCAAGAATGGCCAACATTCACAGGTGAAGGTGAATACAACCATATCTCATTTATTAAAACAATTGACATGTTACAACAAGATTATGCCATACCAGATGAATTAATCATTGAAATATTGTACTCTTTATTTGAAAAATCTTCAAAAATATGGTGTTATGACATAAGACAAACAAATGGAAAAAATACCTGGCCTTGGTGGAAAAATGGAATAATCACAAAGTGGGAAAATGATTCCTAGAGTTACAAAATAGAAAAGGAATTTGAAATTTCCTTCTTTGACCCAGACAAGGATAAACCTTCAACTTGGCTCTTGTCACAGCCATGAAAATTCACCCTCTTGGACCACCATATGGAATATTCATGTCATATACAGCTTATGCCAATTTAGCCATATCCATAATCGTTGGAAAAATTGGCCATTTCATCTTTCCTGGCCTTTTATGGCCATTTCACTATCTAAGGACAACTTGTCCCATTCATCAGCATCAGGCCTTTACTGGACAGTCTTTGCTTTTTGGGCGCTCTTAGGTATTTTTGAGTCAACAGGGAAAATACAGCCCAAAAGCCTGTATTTTGCCTTTTAAGATTTAAATACAGTTTTAAATCTGTATAATCGTTATTTGGCCAAAACCCCAAAACCACTTTCTCACCTCTGAAGCCACCCAAAACACATTTTTCACTTATATCATCCTGCCATCCTTCCAAATTACCTTTGGCCACTTTCACCCTCCAATACCTAAAAGTGCCATAAATGGTGTTATACACCATTATGCATCTTTTGTCACCAGCAATCCAATGGTCCCGATTTCAAAAGGTTATTTCAACATTTCATAAGGTCATAAAGGCATCATGTGTGAGCCTTGAGGTATATTTTACATACCCAAATAGGCCACAATTATCTTAAAAAGAAATTTTGAATTATGCAAAACTCATAAGTCATGCATATATCGAAAATTCATCATTTTCAATTTCAGAAAAGATGAATAACTTTTTATTGAGTAAGTAAATCCATGGATTTAAGACCAGATTTGGATTCTACACAAAAATTCACCTAGGGTAGCTCCATAGAGTGAATAAGCTCAATTTAAGT
Organism: Austropuccinia psidii; assembly: GCA_023105745.1. NCBI lineage: Eukaryota > Fungi > Basidiomycota > Pucciniomycetes > Pucciniales > Sphaerophragmiaceae > Austropuccinia > Austropuccinia psidii. Next base: position 18,823,154 of record JALGQZ010000008.1, on the reverse strand, counting down.
ATTTAAGGTGGTAAAATGGAAAATACTTCAATACCACATAAAAGATCCGTGAAAATTCTTGTTTTTCTTGATTTTTAGCCAAAATAATGGGAAAGTGAGAAATCCCATGTTACCTATTCACTAAGAATAGTGTTATGCATGTTTTGAGCACTTAATATCATGGTATTCTTACATGGACTTTTGGTACACCCATAGTGGATATCTCACTTTAAGCTTAAATTACTATTTTGACGTAAAAAATAAGCAAGGGGGACAAAAGACATCAAAGAGAGCCAGGGTACCCAACTTCTGAGGCCTCAGAGGCGTGGATAGCTCCAGAGCATGGATCCATGGCTCATCTTGGCCCAATTGGTAAACTAAAACTCTTTGGGAACTTGGTTACCAAGTTACACCTACTGTAATCATAAGAAAAATAGCAAATAACCTGCTATTTTGACATGCCAAGGAGGTAATAAGCTACTTAGGCTCCTGTAACCACGTCAATTCTTGATGACTTTCCATGACTAGACCCTAAAAGAGTAATTAAACCCTTTTGGGATCCATATTCATTGATTTACCTCATAGCAACCAGCAAAATACTGCTATTTGCAATTCTATGTAGAAATGAGGTAAAAACTTCACAAATTCATTAAAAATACAACTCTTAATGAATGTTCCTGAAACTTTCAGGACCAATGAAAAACTGTATTATCTATGGTACAACCAAAAAGAATTATGGCTTTACTAGTAAAATTAAAAGTTTTACTTACAGTCCATTTTTGACCATTCTACGTGAAACACTGAATCTTCAAAAATTCACAGTAATTACAACCTGTGATGAAATTGGCAATAACATTGATAACTTTGAGAAATCAATGATTATTTTAGAATAAAAGAAGATTTACAGATGTTACTCCTTTTATTCTTAACCATATTGGGGTTGGTAGTCACGTAAAAGCATCAATTAAGTAATTATGATAATCTTACGTGACAACAGATGATGCAATCATTAATCCAAAAGGGTTTATTGTTTTCTCACTCACTGGTTTTTCAGTTTGCTCCATGGCACGCCTCTGTGAGCTGTTGTTGACTTAAAAGAAGCCTATTCTTGCTGTTTTTTTCCGTATCATCATCTTATAAATTTATTAAATCATTATTACCAACAAGTAAGTATTAGTTAAAGCTATTCTTAAGTGTTTTAAATCTTTCCAAATCATCCAGAAAGACGTGAAATCATAGAATCCAACTATATATTGTTGTAATACTGTTATAAATCCTTTTGATCCCTTAAATCCACAATTCCACGTCAAATTTCTCTACTCTTATCTATCAATAAGTTCTTTGGAGTATTAGTGAGTCATTTATTTTTAATTCTTAAAGTTTTTCTCTAGTAATAGTTTTCTTCAAGAATTATATTCATAATTATTCTTGTAAAAGATAATTATATATTAAAATAATTTTATTATTTTAATAAAGAAGTTTTTATTATTAAATTCTTCTTGTAATTGATTCTAGTAGACAATTACTGCTCACTGTTATAATCACTAGTAGTGTATAACACGTGAAAGAAATAATTTTATAATTATTTAATTGTGGTTATAATAATTTTTTTTATTATATTTCATAAGAACAGACATAGTACTGTTGATTAATAGTAATATTATCATCAGTTTCATAGTTACATCTTACATCATGTCATCCAGAGGATTAATCAAGGCTCAAGGACCAGTGTCACTCTCAAATATCAATGACACCATCAAGCCATAATTGCATATTCTCATTCACAGTATTCCTCCAAGGGAATACCAGCAATTAATTCTCAAGGAATATTCAAGAGGTAGGTCCAAAACAATCTGTCAGGTTTCAATGCTCCATCAATCCACCTTGGCAGCCACATTCATTTAATACAGTATGGATTCATCAAGACCTTTATTTCATTAATATGCCATGGTAAGATCATTAAACCCAGTTCATTTCTCCAATTGGCAAGGTATACATTCCATCAGACAATCAATACAAATCAGCTGCCAGCCTGACGGATTAAAGCTCTCATGTTTTGACATATACCAGCCTCCTTCGACCATGGGGGGTTTTTCCCATGGTAGTTAATATATTTCAATTTTATTTTGTCTTTATTCATCTTATTTTTTTTGTTGAGTGAATACTGATATTATCAAGTAAGCCATTTAGAACATTTGTCTTTTCTTTCTTTTCCTGGCAGTGGATATTTGTGGTAATATCATTTACTAATTCCATTGCTCCTTCTGGAAGGTTAAAACAGTGATTGAAGACTTACTTTGTTGACTCCTTAGCCATTTGGCTTCTTATTTCCCTTATTGCATCTCATTTTTGTACCTGCATATTTCTCAGAGAAATTCATTTTGTTTATTCCTTTCTTCTTTATTATTTGGAGTTTTCCAAGTGAGTTCCCTGATTGCTAAGTGCCAGGCCACTCTTGTTTTTACCAAGAGCCCCTGTGACAGTATATTAATTAACTCATAATTTCTTTTCATTATGTTCATTCATTCTTTATAATGTCATTCACTAATATGATTAAGATTATGACTTTTTGATGCTTATGAACTTCATGATTCATAGTCACCTCCCAATTTTCTACCATTAATTCTTCATTTTGAAAATTGAAAGATGATCCATTTTTATTTTTTTCTCCCTTAAATCTTTATTCAAATAATCCAATTAATTCATCTATAACTCAGGTTTCATTCTTATTTTTATTTGATTTTCAAATTGGTCATCAAGATTAATTCAGACACATTCTTCACATAAAGATTCATATTGATTCATTCTTTAAGAATTTTCATTTTTCAAAGAAGAACTAACTTGATTTGATTTCATTGTCTTATTTGTCACAAAATTGATATTCAATTCAAGAAAATTGATTGACCTGAAGATTTTATTGATCCTGCTGATTCTTCACATCAAGACTTTTGACATAAATCGATTTTTCATGAAGAATTCATTTCATTGATTAATTTTCTGCAAGATTTTGATTTTGATTGATTTGACATATTGATTTATTGACTTAAAGATTTCATTTGACATATTGATTGATTGACATACCTGGAGATTCCATTTTTGATTCATTTATTTCCCTTAAAGATATTGATATTGATTTTGATTTGACTTCAAGCTATCCTTTGAATTGCCTCAAGTTTTTCATCTTCAAATTTTTGATTTTATTAATTTCATTCAATTTTATCCTGAAAATAATGCTTTTCCAACACTCACCTCCTGCAAGACAGACAAGATCCCAGGACAGAGCTCAAGCTGTTCTTACTCCAACTCCAAGAGCTCCTGTTGATGAAACCCCAGCAGTTTCTCAACTGAGGGCCCACTTAGACAGAAGACAAATTTTGGGAAGAGAAGCACCATCCAGGAAGGAAGTAAGAGGGCCAAGAAGATCAAGTTACTTTTCAGGAGTAGTTGGCAGTTTTCCAGGACTCTCAAGGACCACTTTCAAAGGTCCCAGTAAAGATGGTGAAGAGGGGGAGGATTCTTATGGTACTGAATATTTTCCTGCTCCTGTGGGGGAATCACAAGGTACTGGAGGGCCAACTCTAACCCCATCCAATAAGCATGTCTCTCATCAGTCTGAACCATCCTCATTGGCAATTATGCAGCAAATGACTTGGATTGTGGCCAATCTTCAAGGAGCTTCATCTTCTGAAGCATCAAGAATCTATATATGAAGGCACCAGAATGCTTTGATGGGACTCAACCCTTCAAAGTCAGAAGCTTCATCGAGTACTTCCAACTTATCTTCCATAATGACCTGGAAAATTTCTCTCAATACAGAAAGAAAGTCCTTTATGCCACTTCACTTCTTATTTGCAGGGCTGAAAAATGGATTGAGCCTTATCTTTCCAATCTCACCAATCAAGATCCAAATTACCTTCTCAATTCTTGGACTTCATTTTAATCTCAACTCTTTACTTTGTTCGGGTACCCAAATGAAGTTAGGAAAGCTGAAGCAGAGTTGGATTCCTTAATAATGAAAAAAGGTGGACATGTTTCATTATACATTGCTGATTTCGGAAGTTTTGTTTCAAGAATTGGAGATTGGGGAGAAAGAGCTCTCCTCCATCATTTCAGGAAGGGATTGCCAAGCAGGAGTCTGGATCAATTGGCCTCCCATCCCTCAATAATTTACCCTCTTGAAGACTTAATGATATTACCCTGGAGCTTGATACCAGGTACCATGAGAGGCAAAAGGAGAAGGGTCATTTTAAATAGAAGAAGTCTGAAGCCTCAAAGTAAAATTCTTCAAGTTAAAATCAAAAGAAGAAGAAGCCCCATTATTCTTTTCTGAATAAGGACTTAAATCTGACAGGTTCTTAAAAAGAAAGAAGAATCAAGGAGGTCTTATGTTACTATTTTAGTGGGAAGCATAGTCTTGAGTCTTGTTTCAAAAGGCCTCAAAGCAAGCTTGCCCAACCTTAAGGCAAATTTCCCAGCCAGGGAAAAGCCTTAGTGAAGATCATGTTGTGTTCAATGGTCTTCACTGTTTTCCACCCAGATAACAATTGTGCATTCTGATTACTGGTGTCAATAATTCTTTAAATTTTTTTGTTTTTTATTCTCTTTCTGATATCTTTTACAGTATTCTCATTAATTCTGGTGCTAACAACTCATTTATTGCAGATCAGTTTGTTCACAAGTATTCTTTGACCATTTAAGAGCTCCCAGAGAAGATTCCTCTTATTATGCTGGACTCTTCTGAGTCCCCTTCCTTATTTATGACTCACCATACCAAATTTATGGTTGAGCTTCCATCCTTCCCAAGCTTTGAACAGGACTTTTTAGTCATTTAAACTCCCAAGGGAGAAGACCTAATATTGGGTGTTGACTTTTTAATAATTCTAATCCATTTTTTTTATTGAAGGCAAGGGCTGATAACCTTTAATGCTGATCATAAGGACTATCATGATCCTTCTAAACCTGCGAGTAATAAATTTTCTTCTGCCAAATCATGTGAAGCTGTTGTTGGTGATTATAGAACACCATAATTTCCATATTCTTCCCATATCCCTTCCCTTAATTCCCATCAGTCATTACTATCCTCTAGAGATGGAGTCTTCAAAGGGATGAAAGATTTTGGAGAAGATAATTCTGTATCCTAACTACATTGCTTCTTTGGGAATATGGACCTTCTTTCTTCATCTTATCATGCCTCCCTGGAGGAGCTGTGGGATGAAGAGGAAGAGCCAGAACAAATAGAAACCTGAAGGTTGTTCCTTCTGCTTATAGCCAATATTTTGATGTATTCTCCAAGGTGAAAGCAAAGAAACTTTCTCTTCACCACACCTGTGATAATCATATTAAGCTTGAGAGGTCTCTACCTCCAGTTGGGGTGATCTACTCTTCATCAAGCCAAGAGTCAGATACACTCAGGGCCTACATTTCAGAGTGTTTAGAGAAAGGTTTCATCGAGAAAAGCTCCTCTTCAACAGGAGAACCTGTCCTTTTTGTCAAAAAGAAGGATGATGGCCTCTGTTTGTGTGTTGATTACCGCAAACTCAATGCTTTTACTAGGAATAAAAAGTATTTTTTTCCTCCTATTGTGGGAACTCCTCTTGTGTGGGATTAAAATGAGGCAGTACCTGGAGGGGGAAATCACAGGTAACTAGTTTTGAATTGCTAATAGCTCCTGTAACCAAGGGTGGCAAGGGTGTATTGCCTGCCCCTCCTAAAATACTGAACAAAATCTTCCTTGGAGCTCACAAACCAAAATAAAATTAGTAAGTGGCTTTACAACTGCAGAAGACAAAATTCAGCAGTCTCAGATCAGACCTATTCAATAAATAATATGAAAAATAATGTCAGTAATTTTGGTTAATTGAGATTTTAATGAAATACTTGTCTGTTTAATTTTAATATTTTTTTTTTGGTTAAATTGAGGTGAGTGGTTTCTTCTTGGTGATAAATCCTTGGTAGGATGGGTTATTTAAGGTTTTCTAAAAAATTTGATGAGTTTGATGAAGGTAATTTTGCTAAAGTATAGCTATAATAGAGTAAAGTAATTTTTCAAAGGTTTGTTATTTTTTTAAGAGTGGTTAATAATAAAATTGTATTTGTTAAATTTAAGAGGTAAGATTCTTTGATATTGGATTTTTAAAGGGGTAAGTTACTTTTAAGTCTTGATAAATGGTGGTAATTTTACTAGGTGAAATATTATAATACAGTAGTAACCCTAATCTTGGGTACTAGATAATTTTTATTTTTATTTTAATAATAATAAGATTCCACTGAGCTTAGCTACTGGGTAATCTTCAACACTATACTTCCACTGAGCTTAGCTACTGGGCAAGTAAATTTACTATAATTTTCTGGACTACCTCCCAGATGAGGGATGACTTATTCCTGTGCTTGTAATGTGCAGAGGATATATTGTGCATAGGATATAATGTGCATCCGGGGGGAATTTGAAATTTGGGGGGAGAGAGCCCCTCTATTTATACCTTTTGGGAGCCCAGGGGGCCCTCCATGGGAGCTGTCTTTTTCCACTTTAATTCCTCTTGATTTCATCATGTGACTCCATTTTTGGTGAGGACCTTTCTTGCATGGGTCAGGTGATTTAAGGTTTGGTGATAATTTTCTTTCTGCAAAGCCTCCATTTATCACATGATTGTCTTTTGGTGAACTAATTATGATGTGATATTCTTGAATTTTCCTTGCATACATGAGGTGATTCAATTTTGGCTGGGGATTTTTGTTGTGCACAGCCTCTTTTCTGTCACATGATATGCTGTTGGTGGATGCAGTATCACATGATGACCTTGTAATTCCTTTGCATATGTCCTAATTTAGGTTGAGTAGAAATGGCTGTGTAATTTATGCAGGTGTCATGTTTGTTTTTCTTCTTTTTGAACTTTAAAATAAAGTCAGGTGATGACTTCTTGCATTGGTGAGTTTACTGTTTTTTATGAGATGATGTGATTTTTGATTTTGACACATGCTGTGCATAGTCATGTGGTTGAGATTTAATTGGAATTGTGTACTGCATGCAGCCTGTTGTAACTAGCTTTGGTTTGCATGAGGTGATGATTAGTGTAAATAATTATGTTTTAAGGTTTTAAGTGGGGCTACTGTGGATATAAGATAAGATACTCCTGGGGCTGTGTTGTGAATGAATTGCAGGAATTCCATGGAGTTGAGCTTTGCATCATGTGACTTTGAATGCAAGTTGGCTGTATAACTAATGCATGTGTCATTTTCTTGCTGCATGAGTCCTGTGGCTGTAAGGGGGTGTAAAGCTGGGTGGGGTGTGTAATTTAAAGGGTGGTACCTCATTTGTTGTAACTAGTTTGCTATATGTAAACTGATTTTTTACATATGCATAGTGAAATTGAATAAGTTATTTAAACACATACACTTCCCTTTGGTGCCTGTGCCATGGTTTTATGAGTTAAATCCAGCTTCTTGCTGTAAAATTGACCTTTTGGTGTAAATTTTGAGTGTAAGTCTGCCTGTAGGCTGGATTTCCTGCTGTTATAGGGTACTATGAGCTTGAGCCTGGTGAAAAAAATGGTATGGAATACCACATCCCCCTCTCCATTTAATGCTGTCCCCAGCATTCCAGCTGAGAGCTCTCTATTCTTCATCTGATTCTGTGGTCTCCTCAAATACCTCTTCCTCATTTATTGATTCATCTTCTTCACTTTGTTCTTCTTCTGTTTCTTCTTTTGTGTTTATCAACTTTCCTCTTGGGTAGAGCCTCTTGACTTGAGATGCTGCAAATCTTCTTGCTAATTCTGTTCCATCAAGTTCTTCAAGTTCATATGGTCCATTGTTTATTTGTTTGATTACTCTGTAGGGTCCATTCCATTTGTTTTTGAAAAGTAGTCCCCAATTAGTTTCTATTGCTTTGTTGTAAACCAGGACCAAATCTCCTGGATTGAGTGGTGATCTTAGTTGGTGTGCCATTCTTCTATCCCAATATTTCATTGAGTCTTCCCTTGATTTTTTGAGTTTTTCTGCTGCTTTTCTTCTCATCTCTTCTTTTCCTTCCAACTGCTTGGCTCTGGCTTCCAATAATTCCTCAGTTGTGGATATTATGTGCCATTCTACTGCTAAAAAGGTTTTTGTTTCAATGTCAATTGGTAATACTGGTAGTTGTCCAAATTGGAGTTCATATGGTGAGAAACCAGTTGTCCTTTTAGTGGAGATTCTGTCAGCCAAGGTAACCAAAGGTAGATATTTTCTCCATTTTCCTCCATTTTCTCCACACATCTTGACTAATGCATCTTTAAGTTGTTTATGGCCTCTTTCAACCATTCCTTGAGACTCTGGGTAATAGGGTGTGGTGACTCTGATTTTTGATCCTGCTTTCTTTACTGCATCTTGCAATTCTTTTCCAAACTCTGGCCCCCCATCAACAGTTACTTCTTTTGGTGAGCCATACCTGCATATCCATTCTGAGGTGAACCATTCTGCAACTACTTTTGCTGTTAATTTGACTAGTCCAACTGTTTCTGGCCATCCTGAAAAATCATCTCTGGCCACAACCATATACTTCCATCTTCCAGATTTGATATGGACTGCATCCATGCTTACCCTTTCAAAGATTGTTGATGTTGCTGTAGGCCTCCCTTGTTCCCTTTGTAAGTTTTGACTTCTCTTTTGGCAGGCTAGGCAAGATTGAACCCATTTCTTGACTGATTTCTTCATTCCTTCCCACCAAAATCTTGCTTTAATTCTTCTGTAAGTTTCATTTTCCCCTCTGTGGCCCATGTCTTCATGAAGTGACTTTAAAATGTAATTTTGAACTTCTTGACTTGATATCACCAATTGAGGGTTAGGGTTATTTCTTCTTTTGAGTTGGCCATCTTCCAAGAAAAAGTTGGATGACCTTCTTTTTATCCTTCTAAATTCTTCATCTTTACTTGATTGTGGTTTTTTCATTGTACGTAAGTATTCTTGCATTCTTTTCCAAAATCCTTCTTGTTTGGTTGGTACTTGTACTCCTGAAAAATGGAGTGAATTTACATTCTTAGCCCCAAATCCAGGGTGTGGCTTGATCCAATCTTCTTCTTCATCAAGTTCTGGTGCATCTTCATCTTCTTCTTCTGAGTTTTTTGGTCTTCTGGATAGCCCATCTGGCATAGTGAAAGTTTTCCCTGGTTTGTGTACCAAATCAAAGGAAAATAGTTGAATGAAAGCCACCCATCTTGTCATGGGGGCATTGGGTAAGCAAGGGGTGTTGATCATTTCAATTAAGGCCTTGGCATCAACCTGTAATTCAAAATGTTGTCCCCAAAGTATGGTTTGAAGCTTCTTGAGAATTCTTGCAACTCCACAGAGTTCCAATTTGGGTTGTGAGTATTTTGATTCCAATTTTGAAAAAGTTATTGATTCATATAATACTGGTCTGTCTTTTCCTTCTTTATCTTCTTGAGTGAGTACTGCTCCTGCAGCAATGTAGCTTGAATCTACTGCTAGCTTAATTTTTCCTGCTCCTTTGTCATAATCCAATTTCTTGAGAGTTATTTCTTCTCCAACTATTCTTCTGAGCTTATGGAAAGCTTCTTGTCATTTTTGATCCCAGTCCCAGTCAACATCTTCTCTGGTGAGCCTTCTGAGTGGTGATGCAACTTGTGAGAAGTTTTCAATGAACATCCTTACATAGGCACAAAGACCAAGAAATCCCCTTATTTCCTTCTTGTTAAGAGGTGTTGGCCAATTTTGAATCTTGTTGATCTTTTGTTTTGAGATTGTTCTTCCTTTGAATGATACAACATGCCCTACTATGTCCAAAGCTGGAACACAGCATGCAAACTTGTATCCTGAGATAGTAAGTCCTGCTTCTTCAATCCTGAATAAAATTCTTTCTAAGGTTATGGCATATTCCCATATAAACCTTCTTATTGATGGGTTTTCTGGTAGTGTTTCTTGATTGTAAAGTGATCTTGGTCCTTTTATTCCTCCATCATCAATAAAAATTCCTACACTTTCTGGTATTTCTTCTTGGAGTATCCAGGTCATTTGGGCTTGGTATACTGCTACTGAGTTGGTGGCTCCTTGGGGTAGTCTGGTGAGTTGCATCCTTCCAAGGGGTGTTTCAAAAGTGGTGAGGGGTCTTGTAGTGAAATCCAATTCTCTCTCATCATATCCTCCCATGATATCTCCTAGTCCATAGCATGCTCTTCCTGCAAATGCATCTACAAATTCTTCAATATGAGGTGGTAAGCCAGCATCCTTGATGGTGACTTTGTTGAGTTCTTGAAGGTCATGGACAATTCTGAGTTTCCCATTTGATTTGGCCACACAAAAGATTGGGCTTGTGTAGCTTGAGGTGGATTGCTCATAGAGTCCAGTCCTGATTCTTTCTCTGATTAATTCAGTAAACTGAGGTAAAATTGATTTGGGAATGGGAATTGGCTTCTTCTGCCAAGGTTCATGAGGTATTACTGGTATCTTGTAAGGTTTTCCATATGAGTGTTTGAGTAATCCTCTTTCTTCTTCACAGAAAGCTATTGCTTTTTCCCTTAAGGTAATAACATTTTTGAGTAAATTTATCTCTTCATTTGATAACCATCCTGGTGGGCCAAAATTGACTGCTTGGAGTCTTTCATGGGTGACCTTGAAGGTTTCTTGAAATATAGGTGGGTTTGGTGATAAGGGTGTTTCATAAGGATCTCTTGACAAAGGTGGTCTTTCCAAAGGTGGGTTAAGGTCTTGAGGCATTGGCTCATTGACTGGTCTCACCTTCTTCAGGACTGATTTGTATTTGGCTGCTAAAATTTGGTGATCCATCTTCAATTAGTTATTTTGTTTCTTCTTTTTTTTTTTTTTTTTTTTTTTTTTTTTTTTTTTAATTATTTCTAAGAATTTGCTAGTGTCCTGAAATCTTGAGGTCTTCACAATTCTTCTTTCTTCTTTCTTCCATAAAAAATGTAGTTTAAGGTCATACAGGACCTACAACTAGGTGTGTAACCCCTGTATATTAGGTATACAAGTCCTGCAGTTTAAGTCATGCAAGGACCTCCTGGCCTAATCCAAGGGCTTATCTTCATTCTTGAGCTACTTTGGGCTTGATTTTGGATTCCACTTGACTCTTGTTTTATTCTTCAATCTTCATGATTCCCACTTGATTCTTGATTCTTCTGGTTGTTTTATTTCTTGATAAGGAATTTTCTTGTCTTAATTGATGGCTTGAGACTTCACTTTGTTCATGTTGGCCAATTTGATAATGATAAACACCTGTGAAACCCCTTGTTCCTGTTACACAAAGGGAGCAGTTTATTGTCATGCTGAGGACAAAAATGGTCCTTCAGCACTTCTCCTGACTAGGACAATCCCCTCCAGCTTCTTGGCTGTTATTTGTTTATAAGTTTCCCTGCCCAAGTCTACAGGGGAAGCAGTTTAGTGTCATGCTGAGGACCTCTTGAGTCTTCAGCTTTTTTAAGATCCCAAGGGCAATTTTAGTTGAGTGTTTTCTTAATCTTGTTGGTCCATCATGTTGAGTGAGTCCTGAGTCAATAATCAATCCAGTGAGTCATCCTTCAGTCCATAAATCCTGGCCAGTGATTCTTGAATTCCAATTGAGTTTCAATCCAAAATCAAAGAAATCTCCAAGGTCTGGTGTTGCCCAAAGGTCAATCCATAGAGAACTCCTGCTTTTCTTCATAAATAATATTCTTCATTTTCAGTATTCTGAATAATTTTCCTATAATGAGTTGTTTCCCAATTCTCTTGCTATTTCTCCAAAATGATTTAGGTTCTTTTGTTCTTTTGCATTCCTGAATTATACCTGTTTTAAAGAAATGAAAAAGAAAAAATTGTAACAATAAGGTGATTTAAAATTGATTTTAATATTAATTTATTGATAGATTTTTTTTTTTTTTTTTTTTTTTAATAATATTTGTTTGGATGAGGGCCCCCCTCTCCATTTAAAAATCTTCAGTTGGTTTTCAAATTTTGAAGAGGATATGTTCTCATTCCCCAAAAACTTCCACTATAAGGGATAGTGTAAGAAATAAGTTTACCCACCCCTTATTTTTTATAGTAATTTTGATGAGAATAAATAAAGATACATAGAATTTACATAATTTTATTTTGATGATGATTCAATAATAAGTTTTTTTTTTTTAATGTAAGTATAAAATAACCATTGAGTGAGATATCTGAAAAATCATAATTTAAAAAGAAATAAACCTGAATCACAGTTAAGATCATGAAACTGTTTGGTTGAAGGTGGTAATTTGTTCCAATCAGCAAAAATTGGTGCTCTTGAGAGTATTTATGATTAATATTACATAGTTGAATGATCATAACTTGAGTCCTTTATCCATATAATGACCCTTATGATGCCACAACTCTTCCTTTTGGAATCATCATTGTGACTCAGACTTTATTTCAAGTCCATCCCCTTTATGGTTCAGATTTTCTGTTACCCATAAATGCATTTGAGTTGTTGAAAAAAAATATAAACAGTGAAAAATAAGAATTTGTACAGTTTAAAAATCTCTTGTTTGCTTTTGGGAGGCTTTCAAAGTTCCTTTTGGAATAAATAGCACATTGAGGTGTTATTAATATGTAAATTCCACAAATTATGTCATCAATTTATTATTTTTTGATATAAATAACTCCTTCAGAGTTCAATTAATGCCTTCATGGCACAAATACTTCTTCTTTTCAAACAAGTTCCAATCAATCTCTTGTAATTGAAGAAATATTTAAAATAAATTGATCATCATTTTTTTAAAAAAAAATAATACTTGATGTAGAGTTTTTTTATTTTTTTATTTTTAATTATTGTTATTATTGAGTTGAAAATTAAGCCAACTTAATGGCTCTTGTTGTAATAGTAGGAAAAGTATGATAGAATATTCTTGAGCTCATGAATGGGATATGACCCTTATTCTTAGTGAAAATGAATAAATAAATTCAAAAAAGAAATAAAAGAATATGTTCAAAAGGTTCAAGTCAGTACATCTTTCTAATACTTGTTTATAACGAAATAAAATTAGAAAAAATAGGAAATAAAACCTTAGGTAGTTTATAGTCTTGCCTAGGACTTATCCTGTTTTTTATAGTCCTTGATAAATCTTCTTGAATACTTCAAATAGGCAGTTTATGGTCTTGCCAAGGACCATTGGTTTCTTTGCTTTGGTCCTTGTTGATAATTTTAGTGATTTCTTGTTGATATTTGAAGGGGCAGTGTATGGTCTTTCCAAGGATCATTGGTTAATTTTTCTTGATTATTGTTGATAATTTGAGTGGGCAGTTTATGGTCTTGCCAAGGACCATATTTTGTCTTTGCTTTGGTCCTTGTTGATAATTTTAGTGATGTATTTTTGATATTTGAAGGCATTTCTTGATCTTTGAAGGGGCAGTTTATGGTCTTGCCAAGGACCATAAACTTGTTTTTCTTGATAATTACTTGATTCCTTGTTGATAATTTTGGTTTTGATTTATCTTCAAAGCCAAGTTGTAAATTGAATTAAACAGTTTATAGTATTATTTAGGACTTATTTTCACTTTGAAAAGTACTTTTAAGGTTATAAAATCAGAGACCTATTTTCATTATGAACACCTGTAGCATTCAAAATAAAATATGTCAGTATCATGTAATATTAAGGGGAAAATGAAAAAGATTCCAGCAGTTTAATGTCTTGCTGAGGACATTTTTTTATTTGTTTGTAGCCCTGTAGCATCAAAAAAAAATAATAATTAATAAACTAAATTAAGTGAGATAAAGAACCAAACCAGCAGTTTAAAGCCATGCTGAGGGCTTTTCTTTCTTTTCAAAGCCCTGTTCATTCATAAAAAATTGGTTAGTCAACTAATTGAATCATGATAAAAAATGAAATTAAGCAGTTTATAGCCATGCTGAGGGCTCTTTATTTTTTGTAGCCCTGCAGCATGAAGAAAAAATCAATAAGCTAAATTAAGTAAGATAAATAAGAAAACCAGCAGTTTAAAGCCATACTGAGGGCTCAGATTGATGAATAAAAATAAATTAGTATCCTGTTTCAACTAATTTGAATTATAATTTAAATAATAAAAAAATAAGCAGTTTATAGCCATGCTGAGGGCTCTTATAGCCCTGTACCCTATCAAAAATGAAATTTGTCAGTTTAATTTAATGTCCAAAAGTAAAGTGATAATAAAAATAAATTAAAATAAAAAGCAGTTTATAGCCATACTGAGGGCTTTTTATTTTTTGTAGCCCTGTAGCATAAAAAATTCATAAAATTATCTAATTAAAGTAAGCAAACCCAGCAGTTTAAAGCCATGCTGAGGACTCTTATCAATTTATTATCATTTTCCAAGTCATAAAAAAAATAAAAAATGTCAACAGTTTAAAGTCATGTTGAGGACTTTTATATTGTCATTTCATAGTCATGAATTAAGCAGTTTTAAGCCATGCTGAGGGCTTTTTGTGTTCATTATTTCCTCTAATTATCAAACTAAAGGGAAAATCAGTAAAAAAAACATAAAAAATAAAATTTGAGCAGTTCAATGCCTTGCTCAGGGCATTTTTTTGTCCTTCATAGCCCTGTAGCACATAAAAGTAAATAAGTCAGCTTCATTTAATATTAATGAGAAAATGAAAAAAATCCAGCAGTTTAATTTCTTGCTCAGGACATTTTTTTTGTAGCCCTGCAGCCCATCAAAAATGAAATTTGTCAGCTTAATTTAATGTCCAAAAAAATAAAGTGATAATAAAAATAAAATGAAATGAAAAACAGTTTATAGCCATACTGAGGGCTTTTTGTTGTTTATAGCCCCATTTTTTATGTGGTCTACTTTTACAGTAATTTTTATATTGTTATTTTTTATAAATTTTCCATAGTCAAAATTTAAAAATATCTGTCAATAAAGTCATATTTTTTTTTTTTTTTTTTTTATTTTTATATTTATTCTATTTTATTTTACTTTATTTTTTATATTTTTTATTATTATTATTTTTTTTGTTTTGAATATATTCATACATTAATCCATCATTAATTTATTATTAATTATATATATATATTATATTTTGTTTTATCCAGGACCCATTCGTTTAGTCCTAGCTAGCTATCGGGTCGTACAGCCCGGTACCGGCTGCAGGAGGTTGGCGTCCTATATCCTCTCCGCGACTCCTGCTCTTTGACTCATTTATCCTACCTTCTTTATATTTTTTTTATATTACTTTTTCTCTCTTTTTTTTTTTTTTTTTTTTTTTTTTTTTTTTTTTTCTATTTTTTATTTATTATTTTATTATGCGCCTTTACGATTCAAATTCCTCAATCCATCCTACTTCAAGAGCAGGTCCCTGGAGAAGACTGCTGGCCTTACGAACACCTCAAACGACTCGTTGATACTGTATTCTCTTGACGTATCCCAGGAAGTGATTAGCGAGCCAAGTCGGATAGTGCCCAACAGTGTACGTTTGTTGCCCTAGCTAATTCCGCCCTCGCAGTGTGGTTTACCGGCTTCTGTGATGTTATAATTTCTAGGTAACGTTAAGCCAACCAAGCTAAATCCGCTCTAATTGGAGTAGTTCACCAGTTCGTCGTGGAGTTAGTGGATTCCTCCTTCCTATAGCTGCATTCGCTTCCCAGGCCCACTGCTTTCGTGATTCTTTGACAGCTTTAGGACTTTTATCGGCAGCTTCCATGCCTCAACGCCCTCCTCGGACCCAAAATTGTATTTGTCCGTTATTAATTGGCTAATTCGCTTTCTTGGTATATTATGGCGGTTGGTAAGTAATTCAGTTGATAATTACTCAGTTCTTAAATTCGTATTCTATCTGACCGGTACCATTGGCGATTCTGCAAGGTAATGGCACTGCCTCGGATTGACTCCACTAAGCAAAACGTTTCATGGATTCCACGCTCGCTAAAGTCGGTTGCCATTGAATTACCTGCAACGTTATCTGCTTTTCGTTTCGATCTATTTCTTGCTCTTCTTCCCCTTTTTATTATTTTATTTATTACTTTATTTTTATTTTTATTATTATTTTTTTTTATTCGCTAATGTAGGAGTTTGAGAGCTTTCGACAAGGTGAACCCTTCCATACCACGCTGGTTCCGAAATACTATAAATAGGACGTCGATCTCTCTGTTCTCCCCATTCCCGCTAATCTTCCATTGGACTTTTATAGCGCCTGTGTTGAGTAATTTTTATTGAGATTGACGAATTCTTTCCCCTTTCTTTTATAGTTTCCTCTTTTATTTTAATTTGTAACATGAGCTCCGATATCCCCATATACTCCTCCACCTTCTTAAAGGCAATCGAGCCCTTTACGATTCAAGAGTTCGAGGAATTGGTTTTCGGTACTCCAGCCACGCCTGTCAAGCAATCCATGTGGGAATGGATCACCTCGATGACTCCCCCTTCAACACCAGCCCTTGCCAATTACTCCGTTAGTTCTACCCGAGCCTCGTCACCTGAGGGGGAGCCTCCGTCTGCGGCGTTGGCTTTTTATACCTTCATAAACGGTGATTACCTCCCCGAACTTTTTGTCGACAATCCCGAGGTTTTCTTTTCAAGTGGGCCGGCTTCCAACCCTCAAGGTCCTAAGAACCCAGCTCCCTATAAGTATAAATTGCGACCGCGTGGTCCAGATGGTCGTGCAATAACCTCCCATTTTAAATAATAAGTAAGCCAACAATTTGTTTTTTTTTTTTTCAATTTTTAAGGAATAATTTGGCGCTAAAATCTTTTTAGTGAAGCGAGGTGTGTCGACCAGTATGCACAAGGTGGATTCTCGCGAACGCCACCTTTAGTTTTAATTGCGTCTTCATCCATTACCCTTGTAGTTACTAGGCAGCTTGGTCGTTTTAGGTTTCTGGGTTGTAATCCCCCCGTTTTTTTTTTTTTTTTTTTTTTTTTTTTTTTTTTTTTATATAAAAAACAAAAACAACAAAACAAATAGAAATCGTAAAGAAGACATTAACTTAGCTGATTAATTGAATAATATTGATGAGGTCAAGCGATACAGCCCAAATTGCTTGTTAATGAAATATCCCAAGTTGTCTCTTGAAAGAAACTTCATTGACTCTGTTTGCTTGCTTTTAAATTGCCTCGTTGAATATGTTGAGGTCTTTTGGGTTTTTGGTATTTCAAGTTACATACCCCTTGATGATACTAAGGCTTAAGCTTTAGCTCGTATGCAATTGTTCATGATATTTCGATAGGTATTTGTTATCTCCATGTTTTGGTTAAAGAATCCTTTATTGCGCGTCTTTGCTTCAAATTCCTTTTTAAGTCGCCTATTGGTGTTTTTTTTTTTTTTTTTGTTTTTACAACATGGTCATCAATCCAAACTTGAAGCCTAAGAAAAAAACTTCATTGAGCTTATAAGCAAGCAGATAAGTTGGTCATGTGAAATAGTGATATAAAATAAAAGATAAAAGATTATTTTCTTTTGTATGAGCTCTGAACAATCAGTGTATAGAGGCCCAAGAAAAGTGTTCAGTTAGCTGTATCCATTTATTTGAAATAAGAAATAAAAATAAATATGAAATGAAATGAAACAATTTTTAAGAAATAGAAAGGATATTAGATTGAATAAAATAAACAAATACACTGTGGTTGACGGCTAAAACAATTATTGAAAATAATAACACTGAAGTCATAGTCTATGTTTAATTCTTTCTCATATTTCTTTAAGTATATGCTATTTTGTTGAGTTATTTGGAGACATATTATTCATTATATATATATAAGAAATAGAATTTAAAAAAGCATGTAAGCTGTCACTTTTCTATTTATCATCCAAAGTGATTTGGCTTGAAACTAATGAGTAATTTGTTATTTATTTTTTTTTATTATTTTTTATATATATATATATTTTTTTTTTTTCTCTTTCTATTAAAAAGGAGAGAAATATAATTATAAAACATATTCAATATCAAGTAGGTTTCTATTTTAATTCTTCCTTCTAAGCTTATATGAATTGAAGCTTGTTTTTTTTTTTTTTTTTTTTTTTTTTTTTTTTAGGTTGAAAAAAGAAATTCAATAATAATAATAATAAAAATGAAAAAAGAGTAAAATAATAAAAGAAATAAATGATAATATTAATGAAAAAAGATGGATTGAAAAACAAAGAATTAGGGACTTAGCAGGTGAGATTTATTTTGATTAGTTCCCTTGACCAAGTATTTTATTCACTAATTCTTGTTTAATAAGTCTTCCTCCCCTCAACTTCTCCTTTTTGAGAGTTTTAAAGAGGTATTCCTGGCAGAAGAAATTCCAATCTTCTGTATTCAACTTGGGTGCATCATTTTTAAGACTGAGGATTGCTGGTATAAGTGTTTCTTCCCAGTGGTAATCCCATTTGGAATTTTTAATAATATACCCTGTTGAGATCTTGCTTATTGTTCCACTTTTAATTTGAAAATCCTGGAGGTTAAACCAGTCCTGGCATTCCCAGGTCCTCCAAAATAATGATTTCCTGAGGTTTTCATCCATGTAAAATGATTCATTCCAGTAATTGTTTCCAAGGTTGCCTTCAACTCCATCCCAGGTCAGTAAATCCAAGAATTCATAATTTGTGAGGTTGAATCCAGGTAATTCTTTCCATGGATGACAAATGACAGTTTCTGATAGTGATTTTTCTTGTTCAAAGATGTCCTCAAACTCAATATATGGAAGTGTTATGGTGGAAATATCAGGACAGGGTTCTGGTTTTATTTGAAAGAACCAGTCAGGATTTTCATCAATCTCTTGTTGATTAATGTAATTGGCCCAAAATTCTTTTTCTTCTAGCCAGCTGACATCTGTGTCCATTGACCAGGTATTTTCTTCAGGTAATGGCCATGATTCCATTTTTGATGGATTTGGTGTATTTTGAAGTGTTGATGGTAATAAGAATTGAAAATATTATCAAGTATATTAAATCAAAAGAGTTTAAGGGTAGATTTATTGGGTTTTGGATGGTAATTTTGGGTAAGAATTTGGATATTCCTCTTTGATAAGGCAGGAGGTCACTGCCTTATGATCTTTTTGTTACTTATTGTGTTTTTTTTATTGGTGAGTGGGATTATTGGTTTGATTTTATGAGAGTTGATATTCCTCTTTGATAAGGCAGGAGGTCACTGCCTAGTGAGTTTTTGGGTTTTGGTGAATGGAAATGGTGATTTTGGTTGCTAAGAAATGATTTTCCTCTTTGATAAGGCAGGAGGTCACTGCCTAGTGATTATTGGTTTTTGGTATTGTGTTTTTTATTTGTGAGTGGAATTATTGATTTGATTTGATGAGAATTGATATTCCTCTTTGATAAGGCAGGAGGTCACTGCCTAGTGATTGATTTGAGTTGAAATCTGACTATTTCATTTGATTTTTGATTTTTTAGAGCTGTTATGTGTCTTCAAAATGGGCCTTGATGGTTTGAAATTTAATTGGTCCATTAATTTTTGAATTATTTGATTATTGATTTTGTCAGAAACCTTCAAAATTTTCAGCTATTCCTTGATTTCTTCAATTTCTTGGTTTCTTGATATTGATGAAGTATCCTTAAAGTGACAAAGGTTCTCTTTATTGAAATATTCTTTATATTCTGGTTTCCAAATTGAATATTTGGTGTTCTTTTATTGATTCTTCCCCATAGGATCCAAAAAATTGGTGAATTGGCCATGGTGGAGGTGATTGATATATTTTTTTGTAGGTTTTTTTTTTTATTATTATTATTATTATTTTTTTATTATTTTCAATTTTTTTAATTTTTAAGGGATAATTTGTTGATGAATTTCCTCTTTGTTAAGGCAGGAAGTCACTGCCAATGAGAGAAAATAAAAAAGAAACTAATGATACATTGATAAGTGATACTGATACATTTTAGAGAAAAATCTTGATTTTTTTGGTTTTACTCAAAGTTGAGCTCCCCCAAGTGGGAAAGGTGAGTGTCTGTTGAGCAATCTGGTCAAAATAAGGTCTTTGAGGGCTTCCACAAAGTTATTTCTTTCCTCAATCTCTGGTTATGATGGAAATTCTGACCACCATAAGTCTTCATCAATGAATATATATCCATCTCCAACCCATTTCATTCTTCCAGTTTGATATGTTGATCCATTTAATCCAAGGTACCACTGGGCCCAAATTTGATTGAAGTAAAGTCCTCTTCTTGGTAGTGTGGCCATTTCAAATATATCATCCCAGCATTTGTTTTCAAGGTTACCTTTAATTCCCTCTTCAGTTAATAGTTCTAGGAATTGAACATTGTTCAAGTTTGCTCCTGGAAGGTGACATGAATATTTATCTTCACATAAAGTTTCTTGAGCTTCATCCCCATAAATATCTTCAAAAGTAATGTATGGTAAGTAAATGTAGTTGTATTCATTTTCTAAGATGGATTCTGTTTCATCATCTTCATTGGGAGGTTGCTGGATGAATTCAGGGTTTTCCAATTGCCATTCATAAGGCTTTTCTTGGTTGTTCAATGGTCTGTCCAAGAAGTTGATATGGTATGTATTTTTGTCTCTTTCTTCCATAATTATGAGGTCTTTTTCAATGTCATTTATAATTTCTTCATCTGAGAGCTCATGATGCTCACTAAATCTGACTTTCTTCTTTTTAGGTTTGAAAGGGTTTCCATATATTTTCTCTTTTCCATCTACTAAAATCTGGAAAGTTTCTTCCTTACTGTTAATTGGCTTGTAAATTATATTGGGTAATTCATCTTCAGAGGTTGAGTCTTCAAGCTGTCTTTTGAGGTTGTTTGGCCATTTTTTATTTTGTAAATCTTGGCCAAATTCATCACTTTTTGGAGATATGGATAACTCTTGGGTCTTCTGGGTTAAATTGATTATGGTATTGTCTCTTTTTGCATTTTGATGCTTCTTTCCTGGGTTATTTCTGACCAATGTTGCCATATTGCATAAATCCATTCCTCTAGGTGGTCCAGTTTGCCATCCAAGTGCTTGAGGTTTGCATATTGGCATGCATAATCTCCTTCCATCAGGTTCTTGATAACTCAATATTTCACCTTGTTTATGGGAAAATTCTAGTCTGATATTGTTGTCTGCCAAGAAAGGTCTTCCAAGTACTGTATGGACAGATCCTTTTGCAATGAAGAAGTGAATTAGAGTTTCTTCACCTGAAGCCAAAATGATTGGAGTAAATTCTGAAAGTGCAACCAATGAAGTGGTATGGCCTCCAATTCCCCTAAGGTTCATGTTAAGATTTCTTGTTGTGAGTGAGGCTTTGATTGCTATTTCTTCTGGTATAATGTTGAGTTCTGCACCAGTGTCCACTAATGCTCTGATAGGATATTCTTCTTTTCCAATGAAGATTTCCATAAATCCCAAAGGACAGGCATAATGAATCTTGGGCTTGGGTATTTCTTTGAATCCAAATGATAATAACCTTTCTTGGAGATCCATTGAGTTGAGTGACTTAATTTTTTCCCTGTCTTTTTCTGATAATTCTTGTAATTTATGGACAAAATTTGGTGACATCCTCAAAATTTCTTCAATGGTGAGGTTGATCTTTTGCTGCATAATTTTCTTGATAATTTTTTCAATTTCCAGTTTAGTTTCAACTTGTTTCTTCTGAGGTTTTCTGACTGTCTTTTCTTTTGGACTGTCTTCATTCTTATTGGCAATATTTTCAATTTCCTCCTCAGGTTGGTCTGGTTTTGGAATATTTGAATTTTGAAATTTGGTGGGAATTATTACTCTTTCTTCCTCTTTTTCTTCTTCAATGTAAGTTCCTGGAATAGCTGTTTTCTTCTTTGGCTCTTGATTTTGGGATTGTCTTTCCATTCTTTGTTTTGTCTGTCTTAATCCAATGTGTGATTCAAAAGGGTCATTGGCTGAGGAAATGGTGGGTGGTTTCCAATTTGACCAATCTTCAACATGTGCAATTGAGGTTGATTTATCCTCTGATTTCTTTTCAGTGGGCTTAACCTCTTCTTCTGGTTTTGGTTTGACAGTAGGTTTTTCCATAAATTTCTTGTTGAGCTCTGATTGTTCTTTTGCAAAAGCCCTGACTATGTTTTTGGCACTTTCATTTCCTTCCATAGGTACTCTCTGATAATTGGGGAAGAGGTAAGATGCTCCTTGGGTTCTGACAATTCTTCTGTCCAAATCTTCAGCAAGGTGAGTGCATCTAGTTGCTGTATGGCCTTCTTCCTTACAGTAAGCACCCTTCAATGGTGGTCTTGGGGCCATTTGAGCTGGTATGTAAGGTTGGTAACTGGATGAAAGTGGTGGTAAGGGATTCCTTGGCCTGTATGGCTGATTATTCTGGGGGAATCTTTGCTCTTGATTATTGTTCCAGTTCCTTCTTGGTGGATTAACTGCTTCTGATAAGGTTTTGAGTTGATTCAAAACTTCTTTTACTGATTCTTTTCCCTCATTTCTTGGCTGAGGTTCTGGTTGTGGAGGATTTTTGATCTTTTGAGTGAGTTCTTTTACTTGTTTTAAAACTTCATCCCAGCTTTCATCCTCAAATCTTGTTTTCTTTTCTGGGGGTTTTGGTTTAGAAAATTCTTTTTGTTGAATAAGTACCTTGGCCTCCAAGTCTTGTTCAATGTATAATTTCAAAATATCCAATCTTGGGATGATGTAACCTCCATCCAAGGCTTGAACCATAGCTCTGTCTTTAATCATTTCTTTGTAAATTGATTCTTGAACACTAGTGGAAAGGCTGGCCAATATTTCCTGGTTATGATTGATATCACCTTGGATATATTGGTATCTTTTGAGGTAAGTGATGATTGCTTCATATTCCCCAATGAATTTTCTGTATTGAGTCATGTTTCTTATTCCACCTTCTTGTTGAGTTTTTGTGAATAATTCAGTGATTGAGGATAATCTGTATCTTCTTTCAGGTGAGACTGTTCCCCATCTTCTTTTCATATCCACTTTCAATTGATCCCAATCAGCTGTTTCATATCCTGGCATTCCTTCAATATGATAACTGATTTCTTCATCTTTTGTCCAAAATGCTATTTGTCTTGCAATGTCTCTTCCACTTGCTCCTTCAATTTCTGCAATATTTTCAGCTTTCTTGATGAATCTTTCCACATCCTTTCCATCAAACCACAAGTTGTAGTCCTTGGCTCTGATTTTTACTATTGGAGTAGTGTTTCTTGGAATTTCTTGATGTAATGGAGTTGGCATTTGGGAAGAAATGTTGACTCTTCTTGGTAAGGTACTTGGTCTTTGTTCTGTATAAGGTGTTGATGTGGCCATGGGTCTTGGGTAAGGTGAAGGTGACCCATGTGGCCTGAATGATCTTGGAAGGGTGGTTTGATCTTCAAGTGGACTATTTTGTGGAGTATAACTTGATGATTTATTTTTCCCTTCTTTTTTGAGTAGTGCTAGTAATTCTGCTTGCATTTCTAACATCTTCTGCTGAAGTCTCTCTGTTGAAGACATTTCTTCCTGTCCTTCAACAGTTTCTTCATTAAAGTTTTCTTCCTGGATTTCTTCAATACTACCAGGTAATTTTGATGATGAAGGTTTATCCATTTTTGACTGATTTATTTCTTCCTTTGATTTTGGTGTTGAGTTACTGATTTTATTTCTTTCAAGGAGATCAAGGAAAAATTTCTCCACAACCTTCAAGTCCCTTTTATTGGTTCTTGGTGTTGCAATTGGGAAATTTGAATATTTATTTGGTTCCTCCCCTAGCTCTGTTTCTTGTTTTGGTGGATAATAGTAATGATCAGAGTGAGTTGATGATTCAGATTTTTGAGATGATGGTTTTGGCTGATTTTGATTATTTGACTCCAGTTTTTTTTTTTTGATTTTAATTTAATTTTTATTGAAGTTGAGGTTCAGGCCACTGTTGGGACACCAGATGTGGGAACTCCTCTTGTGTGGGATTAAAATGAGGCAGTACCTGGAGGGGGAAATCACAGGTAACTAGTTTTGAATTGCTAATAACTCCTGTAACCAAGGGTGGCAAGGGTGTATTGCCTGCCCCTCCTAAAATACTGAACAAAATCTTCCTTGGAGCTCACAAACCAAAATAAAATTAGTAAGTGGCTTTACAACTGCAGAAGACAAAATTCAGAAGTCTCAGATCAGACCTATTCAATAAATAATATGAAAAATAATGTCAGTAATTTTGGTTAATTGAGATTTTAATGAAATACTTGTCTGTTTAATTTTAATATTTTTTTTTTGGTTAAATTGAGGTGAGTGGTTTCTTCTTGGTGATAAATTCTTGGTAGGATGGGTTATTTAAGGTTTTCTAAAAAATTTGATGAGTTTGATAAAGGTAATTTTGCTAAAGTATAGCTATAATAGAGTAAAGTAATTTTTCAAAGGTTTGTTATTTTTTTAAGAGTGGTTAATAATAAAATTGTATTTGTTAAATTTAAGAGGTAAGATTCTTTGATATTGGATTTTTAAAGGGGTAAGTTACTTTTAAGTCTTGATAAATGGTGGTAATTTTACTAGGTGAAATATTTTAATAGAGTAGTAACCCTAATCTTGGGTACTAGATAATTTTTATTTTTATTTTAATAATAATAAGATTCCACTGAGCTTAGCTACTGGGTAATCTTCAACACTATACTTCCACTGAGCTTAGCTACTGGGCAAGTAAATTTACTATAATTTTCTGGACTACCTCCCAGATGAGGGATGACTTATTCCTGTGCTTGTAATGTGCAGAGGATATATTGTGCATAGGATATAATGTGCATCCGGGGGGAATTTGAAATTTGGGGGGAGAGAGCCCCTCTATTTATACCTTTTGGGAGCCCAGGGGGCCCTCCATGGGAGCTGTCTTTTTCCACTTTAATTCCTCTTGATTTCATCATGTGACTCCATTTTTGGTGAGGACCTTTCTTGCATGGGTCAGGTGATTTAAGGTTTGGTGATAATTTTCTTTCTGCAAAGCCTCCATTTATCACATGATTGTCTTTTGGTGAACTAATTATGATGTGATATTCTTGAATTTTCCTTGCATACATGAGGTGATTCAATTTTGGCTGGGGATTTTTGTTGTGCACAGCCTCTTTTCTGTCACATGATATGCTGTTGGTGGATGCAGTATCACATGATGACCTTGTAATTCCTTTGCATATGTCCTAATTTAGGTTGAGTAGAAATGGCTGTGTAATTTATGCAGGTGTCATGTTTGTTTTTCTTCTTTTTGAACTTTAAAATAAAGTCAGGTGATGACTTCTTGCATTGGTTAATTTACTGTTTTTTATGAGATGATGTGATTTTTGATTTTGACACATGCTGTGCATAGTCATGTGGTTGAGATTTAATTGGAATTGTGTACTGCATGCAGCCTGTTGTAACTAGCTTTGGTTTGCATGAGGTGATGATTAGTGTAAATAATTATGTTTTAAGGTTTTAAGTGGGGCTACTGTGGATATAAGATAAGATACTCCTGG
Organism: Austropuccinia psidii; assembly: GCA_023105745.1. Lineage (NCBI taxonomy): Eukaryota > Fungi > Basidiomycota > Pucciniomycetes > Pucciniales > Sphaerophragmiaceae > Austropuccinia > Austropuccinia psidii. Next base: position 18,797,863 of record JALGQZ010000008.1, on the reverse strand, counting down.
GGCTGTGTTGTGAATGAATTGCAGGAATTCCATGGAGTTGAGCTTTGCATCATGTGACTTTGAATGCAAGTTGGCTGTATAACTAATGCATGTGTCATTTTCTTGCTGCATGAGTCCTGTGGCTGTAAGGGGGTGTAAAGCTGGGTGGGGTGTGTAATTTAAAGGGTGGTACCTCATTTGTTGTAACTAGTTTGCTATATGTAAACTGATTTTTTACATATGCATAGTGAAATTGAATAAGTTATTTAAACACATACACTTCCCTTTGGTGCCTGTGCCATGGTTTTATGAGTTAAATCCAGCTTCTTGCTGTAAAATTGACCTTTTGGTGTAAATTTTGAGTGTAAGTCTGCCTGTAGGCTGGATTTCCTGCTGTTATAGGGTACTATGAGCTTGAGCCTGGTGAAAAGAATGGTATGGAATACCACACTATGAGTCAGCTTCTCACTTTTTTTCAATTGTTCTTCCATCTCCTCCAAGATTGATCTTCTTGGTGCATATAACCTTCTCAGAATCAAGGAAGGTAATGAAAATTTGACTTGTTTTAGAACCAAATATGGCAGCTATGAAATGCTCCTGCCTCTTTTCAAAACCTCTTCAATGATGTTTTTTATGATTATCTTGATGTTTATGTTGTGGTTTATTTGAATAAAATTATGGTCCTTTCCAAATCTGAGGAAGAACATGTGACTCCTGTGTCCACTGCTCTTGCCAGACTCAGAGCCATTGACCTCTTTGCTCAGGCCTCCAAGCGCCTATTTCATGCTTCTAGTATAGAGTATTTGGGCTATATTGTTTCTTATGAAGGCCTCAAGATGAGCCAAGCAAAAGTCCAGCAAATTCTCAATTGGCCACCTCCAAGAAAGCTCAAGATTATTCAATATTTCCTTGGCTTTGCCAATTTTTAACACCTTTTCATCAAGAATTATTCAAAGAAAATTAGTTCACTCACCAGTTTCCTCAGGAAAGATTCCTGTTTTACCCTCAATGAGGAAGCTCTTAGACATTTTCATCAACTCAAAGAGGCTTTCACCACTTCTTCAATCCTTTCTCACTTTAATCCTTGTCTAACCACCATTTTAGAGACTGATGCTGATGATTATGACTTGGGTGCTGTACTGAGTCAGGTCTCTGACTTGGGAAAACATCCTATTGCATTTGATAGCCACAAGCCTCTTCCAGGAGAGCTCAGCTATGAGATTCATGATAAGGAGCTCCTTGGACTAGTCTGGGCTCTCAAGTGCTGGAGAGCTTTTCTTCTCTCTCTCTTCCTTCCCTTTTGAAGTTCTCACTGATCATTCTTCACTCCAATACTTCATTTCTTCCAAGATTCTCACTTGCTGTCAAGCCCTCTGGGCAGAATTTCTCTCTAAATTCCATTTTTCAATTATTCACCGCCCTGGCTGCTTGGCAGCCCTTCCAGATGCACTGTCACATCAGGTAAACGTTTACCCATAGAGGGGGGGAGAATCCATCAGCAAGAATCCAATGAATGCTCAACAAATAATCAAGAAGAATGAAGTTCAAGCTTCAAATTTCTTTGCAGTCAAGGTGCATTCATTTCCAAATTTGATTGAATCAATTCAGAAGGAATTATGGCAAGATTCTCATTACAGAAGTATTCTTCAAAATTTGGGTAAAGGTAGATCTGTCCAATATTATTCTCTTGATTCCTCTTCCCAACTTCTCCTTTTCAAAGATTGGGTAGTGGTTCCCAATGACCCCACAATTTAGCTCGATATACTTGAAAAGCAGCATGACTCTCCTCTAGCTGGACACACTGGCCAAGGGATGACTCTCAAACTTGTCAAGAAAGATTTTCACTGTTCTGGCATGAATCAATTTATCAAGGATTATGTGTAAGGTGTGGATATGAAACTTTGATTAAAAATCAAGTACTTTTCCTGTCCTCAAAATTTGTATAAGGTAAAATTCAGTTAAAAATAGTATGAAATATTATTTTTAAGAGAAAACACGCCAATTTTATTGTTTATAACTTTATTAGTATAAAACAATAATATTATAAAAATTTATTGTTTTACCAACAATAAAAATTTATCCAAAAAATACTCTACAAGAGATATTTGAAGGCTACAAAAGAAATTTCTTCAAGAGAAATTTCAATTGGAATTAATTGAGCAAAGAACTGAAAGAAATTAATTAAAGAACAAAGTCTTTAAAAAGAATATTAAAGAGAAAACACACCCAAAAGTGACCAGAGTGAATTTGGAAACAAAGTGACAAAGTTTACAGTGATGAAAGATGCTTTAATTCACTTTTGGGGTGGTTCAGGGGTAAAAATGATTATAAGAGTCACAAACAATGATTATAATGATTTTTTCACGTGGTCAAAAGGTTTAAAATGATTTAATAAAGGTGGTTGGAATCTTTCATTGATTGGTTTAACAATGTTTAAACTAATTATAAAAGGAAAAGATTCTAACATGAAGAGAAAAGTGGGGAAAAGAAGACATTCTTTTATAGCCATTGATTGTCTTACTCCAAAAGTACAATTTACTCTTGTCAGTCGTGAAAAACAGTCTGACAACAGAAAAGCCAATTATGGCATCATTGAACCCTGGTTTAGACCAAAAAGGGTTGGTTTAAGCCATTTTAGACCCTTAAATCAGCCATTACTATAGCAATACCAGGCCTAGAGCCTTCAAACCACGTCAGAATGTGTGTCAGAGGCGTAGAAACCAGTTAAAACTGTTTTTACTATTATTGTTTTATCTTAAGGGTAGTTTTACCCTCTTGGCAACAGCTAAAACTACCCCAGTTGGTATCAAAACCTCATCATCAATTGAGTCCACAGACCCTGTAACTCAATTCCAGGCCAAAAGTGATGAACTTTTGCGTGAATTTTGACATCCCACGCCTGTCAGCAAGGATTTTGGGGGTCTAGCTCCCCCTTAGAGCTGGAGTTCCTTTTCCCCCCCAAATTTAATATTTCCAATTTATTTTTCCTTTAATTCCTCATCATGTATTATACTTATAGTTTACATATGTAATTCAATTCAATTGTACAGTACAATACAGTAATAATTGACACCTCATATGTAAATCAAATTTCACTTATGTAATACACGTGCACATTTTGACATTTCAATTGAATTCAATTGAAAATACTTCAATTCCTCATAACTTCTAAACTAAACACAACACCTCAATTTTAACACAAAAATTGATGGTTAGCACCACATGTGGTGTGAATTGAATTAAGGTTTTGAGGATTTTCAACTTTTGTATTGAAAATACTAAAAACTTAATTTAAGCTTATTTAGAGTTGAGTTACAAGAATTTCACTCAGAGGTGACCCCACCTGATTTTTTATGAGGAATCCAATGGTGAAATAATTTTTATGTGTTTATTTATTGAATAAAAAGTTATAATAATTTTTATTTAACTTTTTTCCAAATTTATTTATTTTTTCACAATTTTGTTAAAATTTCATTTTTACTTGAATTTTTCAAGTATAAATGTAATTTTATACTTACAAAATTTAATGTATTTTTATTCTTAAATTGCAATTAATTTTTTATTTTTAATATAATTTTATATTTATATTTTTATTTTTATTTTAATAATATAAATAAATTTATCTTATTTATATTAATATGTTATTTTTGTATTTGTGGTCTTTTGGGTATATGAAATTACCTCTAAGGCTCATATTCCCTCCCCCTAAAAAAGAATATTACTTTGTAATATTGGTGTTTCTAGTGTGTCTGAATCTCCTGAGGAGTTTGGTTGATTCTGGTATATCTTTTTCTTCTAACCATTCATCTTCACAAGTTGGGTCACTGTACCTAACAAGGTATTTCCTTACTTTCTTGGTTCTTAATTTCCTTTCTTTAAGAACTTTGGTAATTTTCTTAGTACCAGATGTCTCAATAGGAGGTATAACTTGGGGAATCTTATTCCTCAAGGGAAATTTCTCAGCATCACTAGATTTATATGGCTTTATCAAGCTTACTGGAAATGTAGGGTGCTTATTGCTAAGTTCTTCAGATGACTCTACTTCAACAGCATTTTCTCCATGGAGGGCCTTAATCACAAAAGGTCTTGCAAAGGAGTCTTTCAAATTTTTACATCCTTTGATGTTATTGAAGTTAGTGGTGGATACAAGAACTAGGTCCCCCACTTTGAAATCTGGAGCTGCATGTGGTTTATCCCATTTGTTTTTAGCATATGCAAAAGAGTCCTCCATGCATCTTACTGCATGCTTTCTAGCTTTGTCTAGCATTCCTTTGAAGCTAGCAGCTGTGGGATGTATTTCAAATAAGTCTTTCCTCAAGTAATCTTGGGGTAACTTGGGGTTCCATCCTTTTTCTAGAATAGCAGGAGTCTTATTGGTACTGGCATGGATTGATGCTTTATATGCTAATTCCAGTGCTGGCAACAGAGTACACCAATCATAGGTAAATCCATCACAATCTTTGAATTCAAGGCCATATGCACAAAATCTTCTCACCATGTCCTCTAAGGTTTGGATCATTCTCTCAGCCAGGCCATCAGTTTGTGGGTGGTAGGCTGTAGAGAAAGACAGTTTAGTGCCAAATAATTGGTGAAGATTTGTCCATAGTGCTGAAGTGAATTTGGGATCTCTATCACTGATGATATTTGTAAATATCCCAGTCCATGACACTACTCTATTCCATATCAGAAGAGCTGTATCCATGGCTGTATCATCTTTGTGACATGGTAAAAAGATTGGAGTTTTACTGAATCTGTCCACAATTACTAGGCAAGCGTTATAGCTCCTGTCACCTCCTGGTGGTAGGCCAGTTACCCAATCCATATGGACAATTTCCCAAGGTCTGTTTGGTTCTTGGATTTTTATCATATTTCCAAGTCTTTTGCCAGTGGATTTATTTGCCTTTTGGCATCTGTCACAGGTTTTGCAATACTCTGCAACATCTTTCTGCCACATTGGCCACCATATGCAGGTCTTTACTTTCTCTCTTGTTCTGTCTTTAGACATATGTCCTGAAAAGGGACTATCATGGCATTCTTTCAGTACAAGATTGATTAATGACCTGTCTACGACTGTCATGACACATGTGTGCTTGGGTCTGTGGTAAATTATACCATCCAGTAGGTGAAATCTTCCTTCATCATAGGACTTTCTCCATACTTCATCCAGGGCATGTATCAGAGAGTTGTCTTTACAGTCTTTGTTAAGTAATTGGCATAAGATGCTACAATTCTTATCTTGAGTGTAGCTACTTCTGACTTCTTCAAAGAAGGTGGTGTTCAAGTCTGTAACACTTATTCCTTCTATTGGAATTTGTGGTGAAGCTTCTTCTGGCACATAAGCAGGATTATCAATATTATTTGGTAATGGCCATCTGCTTAGTCCATCTGAATTCTTATGAATATTCCCATCCTTATGAACAATAGTCATATTGCCTCTGTATTCTTGTATGGCTATTTTCCATCTGAGCATGTGTCTGTTGGGTGTTTTCATGTTCAAAAGTGATTTGACAGCTGTACAATCTGTTATCACTTCAAAAACACATCCCTCTAAGAAGTAGTTCAATTTTTCCAAGGCCCAGACAAGGCATAGACATTCCATCTGACTTGCTCCATATCTGGCTTCAGTTGGTTTGATTTGCCTGGATATGAAACATATGGGTCCTTCTACAGGTTTATCATTTATGATCTGAACTTGGTGAAGTGCAGCACCCAGTCCATCCCCTGATGCATCAATATACAGTTTGAAAGGCAATTGAAAGTCTGGCATCAGTAAGAGTGGAGCAGTGGTCAATGCTTCTCTTAGAGACTCAAAAGCTTTGACTCTGTCAACAGTCATTTCAAATACTGTGTCTTTGTCACACAGCTTATAAAGTGGTCTTGCTATGGATGCAAAATCTTTAATGTGTTGCCTGTAATATCCTGCAAAACCTAAGAATGACTGAATTTCCTTCTTATTCTGAGGCATGGGTTTTAACAATACTGCAGCAACTTTGTTTTTGTCAATTCCAAGGGACAAACCAGATACAACATGTCCTAGTGCTTTAAGTTCTTTAAATCCAAAATGACATTTCTTCAAGGAGATTTTCATGTTTACTGATTGAATTTTTGTCAAAAATCTTGATAATCTGTACATGTGCTCCTCCCAAGCCTTGGAACAGATAATAATGTCATCTATGTAAATGATTAACCATCCCTCTGAGAGTTCTTCAGGGAAGATTTCATTCATCATTCTTTGGAAGTGTGAAGGTGCATTTTTGATACCAAAGGGAATCCTTAAGTATTCATACACTCCACAATGAACAATAATTCTCAAGGATTTTCTTGCTCTTGGTGTTACCACATTTTGATGGAATCCTTTAAGGGCATCCATAGTGGTTATATATACTGCTTGAGATATTTGAATAAGGGCAATTTGGATTTTTGGTATTGGGTATCTGTCTGGAACAGTGTAAGTGTTCAGAGCTCTAAATTCCCCAACCATTCTGGATTTTCCATTATGCCACACCACTATGACTGGTGTAGTTATTTCTACTTCTTCATTGTGGCTTACTTTTCTTATTACACCAAGGTCCAGAAGTTCTTTGATATGAATTTCTAGAGCTTCTCTTGATTTTGGACTTGCTGGATAAGCAGGCCTTCTTAAGAGTGGTGGATAAGCTCTCTCAATGTTAAGAATGATGTCAACTTCATGACCAATAATTGCTCCTAGAGGTTCTTTGTCTGTAGCAAAAGCTCCTTTGTGGTTATACAAAAGGGAAGAAATTTCATTTTCTTGTTTATCAGTCAGATGAAGGCTTATTTCAGCCTCATTTAACTGTTCAGACTTGAATTTTTCTAACTCTAAGTTGACTGGTGATACTTTGTTTACTGTAATTTGTCTTTTAAATGGTAAAAAGGCAAATTTTTGGCGCTTATTGTCTCCAATAGTAAAGTATCTGTCTTTGTTATCATGTAAATCTATCCCATACATGATTAAATAGTCATTTCCCAATATAAAATGGGTACTAGAGAAATTTTCCATAACAGCAAATTCAACTGTGATTCTTAAATTCCCATTTATGTGTGGGAATATGACATTGGTCTCAAAGATTCCTAATGCTTTAATTGGGTTACTTGCACTGTTGAATTTTATTCCATCAATTGGTAACAATTGGTCTTCAAAATTTGGTACACAAGTCTTAAGAAAAGATTTTCCAACACAAGAGCAGAAGGCTCCTGGGTCAAGCAAAAATTTGGTGGGCTTGTTGTCAATCACCACTTCTGTTATACAGGAGTTACCAGCTGTATAACCTTTCCCTCTATTTGGTTTTGTCTTCATAAGTTGTGCATCTTGAACTTTTGATAAATCAACTTGACCATTGCTCAATTGTGGCAAGTGGGAATATGATTCCATGATGTCAAAAGTGGCATTGATATTTTCTATATCTTTTGAAGATTCAAAAAAATGTGGATGACTTATCATCTGAATTGTCTTCAGTTATGTCTTCTTTTTCAACATATGGTTCTTTTTCAATGTCAATTTCATTGATTTTCCCCCTTTTTGGACATGTATTGGCTAAATGGGTGGTGCTTTGGCAAATATGGCACTTTCTGACTGTATCTGCAGATTTATACTTAATAATACTAGAATTTTCTTTGGGGTTTTTGTCCACAGAATCTTTCCAGGGTGTATTAAACCTTGTTTTGAGATTCACCCTACTAGAACCAATTTTGGTTCTAGTGGTTACTTCTTCTAGTATATTGATAATATCTTCTGCTGAAGATTTTTCAGTAGTCCTGCTTTTGACAGCATGCTCTAAGTCACCTCCACATTGTCTCGGAATCTTCCTATGGATCATAAATTCTGACATGCCAGGATATAATGCTGTTAATCTGTCCTTTTGTTGGCAAAACCATGGTAAAGCTTTGTCTTTATCAGCATTAAATTTGGCAGATTCAAAGGCTGTTTCAACTTTAAACCTCCAAGCATCATTTTCCCATTTGTTGATGATTTGGGTTTTCCACCAAGTCCAACTCTGGTGTCCATGTGCTTGTCTTATTTTGATGTACCATCTGTGAGCTGATCTGGTAAACAAGGTGTTAAACCTGGCTGTTACCAATCTGTCTGGTAATTCAAAATCCTCTTTGATCATGTCAATACCTCTAATGAATTCCATATGGTCATACTCTCCTTCACCACTGAAGTGAGGCCATTCTTTAAGTTTTGGAACTTCTTTCAAGAGTGCTTGGCCCATTGATGGTTCCAAGTTATGAAAAGAAGTGGATAATTCATTCTTTAATTGTGAATTATCAGGATCCAATACTTGTGGATTTGGAATTCTTGTGCCATCATTTTGATTTAGAGGTTTAGACATTCTTGCTAAGGTGTTCAGTATTTGTTCAATGTCATTCATTTTACTGTTGCTACACCTTTGGGAATTTCTGTATTCATGTTGGAAGCTTTGTATTAAATTTATTACTTCAATTTTATACATGTCTTCCTTATGTGTCAGTTCTTGCCATAACTCTGTCTGTCTTGTATTATCAGCAGTGACTTGATTCAATTTCATTGATAATTTTGATACTTCTTCTTGTGAAGCATCAAAACACTTTTTCAAGGCAATGGTATATGTCTTTACTTCAGTAAATGAATTTGAGATTTCATCAAGGACTTTCTTGTTATCTGCCTTGATAATAGCTATGGCTTGTTTAATTCTTGTTTCAATTATGTCATCAATATTGAATTTAGAATATTTATCTGTTAATTCTTTAATAATGGCAGATTGTTCATTTATTTTATTGTTAGAAGAATTATCATTATTGGAATTTTTAATTGTTCTTAAACCTTTTTCAAAACACATAAGTGTTTCATTAATTTGGCACAGACGCAGGTTGTTTGTTTTAATGTTGTTACAAATGGTTTCATTTTTATCAGAAAGATGTTTTTTCACGTCATTTATAGCATCATACAACTCTGGGATGGAATCAAATATATCAGAAATCATTTCTGGAGTCTTAATCTGGCTTCCTCCTTCTTCTGTAATTCCATCATGGTTCTAGCCATCTGAAATACATTTTCCATGGCATCCTGCTGAATTTTTGGAATCCTGTAGCCTTGGCTGTAAGGTTTTGGGGCCGGTGCCTTCCCTTTGCCCTTGTTTGGAGCTTGTGGCTTCTTTTTCACGTTGGAATTGCTGCTGCTGGCCACTGGGGCTGATTTGGGCACTGGTTTGGGTGGTGGAGGGTTGTTTTTCCTCCATTCTAGTGTCAAAAGCATCATGCTTTTCTTCTCCATCCATTGAGAAACTTGGAAGTGTTGGGATGGCCCAGGAATTTTCTTACTGTCAGGGCAGAATTCATGCAATTCTTCCACAGGTCTGCAAGGATCTGGTACTCCTTGAATTGAAGTGCATTGTTGTATGCCCTGTGGCTGGCTTTGTATATATCCACAGAGGCTTGTTGTGGCGGTGTCAGCTCTTTTTGAAGGTAAAATAGTATTATCAGCTTCAGAATGACCCAATTTAGTTGTTTGGAAGTCATCAACTGACCCTTTTCCTTCTGTACCTGATTGGCCTCTGCCATAATCACATCTATTACCTTTTTGGGAGCTGCTTGAGGGGTTGTAGCTGGCTCCTGACCTGGTTGAAGGCATAATTATGGTTTAAAAAGGCTTAAAATAGTATTTTTACATCAAAAAACTTACTATTGGCCAAAGTCTTAGCTTTCTGAAGGGTATTACTTATGTCCAAGTTAATCAATTCAGAAGATATTGGTTCAGGTTGATTATTTTGAGTCACAATGACAGTACTATTATGGTCTGAATTAATAGTGCTTGCAGGAACAATGCTGGTGACTGTTGAGGCTGTTTCAATGTTTTCTTGTCTTACCACGTTGTCAGACACTAAAATTAATGAGAAAGCCAATTAATTAAGTAAAAAAAAGGTTATTTCAAAAAGGAAAATAAAAATATAAGCCTCACTTATAATATGAAAAAAATTATTTTTTTATGGATTTTTTGAATTATAAGTATTTTTTATATGTTTTTAAATTTTTCAATATACAAAAAAAGATTTAAAAAGAGTAAAAAAAATTTGTCACAGGTAAAATATCACGGCTGGGCCCCCAAATGTAAGGTGTGGATATGAAACTTTGATTAAAAATCAAGTACTTTTCCTGTCCTCAAAATTTGTATAGGGTAAAATTCAGTTAAAAATAGTATGAAATATTATTTTTAAGAGAAAAAACGCCAATTTTATTGTTTATAACTTTATTAGTATAAAAAAATAATATTATAAAAATTTATTGTTTTACCAACAATAAATATTTATCCAAAAAATACTCTACAAGAGATATTTTAAGGCTACAAAAGACATTTCTTCAAGAGCAATTTCAATTGGAATTAATTGAGAAAAGAACTGCAAGCAATTAATTAAAGAACAAAGTCTTTAAAAAGAATATTAAAGAGCAAACACACCCAAAAGTGACCAGAGTGAATTTGGAAACAAAGTGACAAAGTTTACAGTGATGAAAGATGCTTTAATTCACTTTTGGGGTGGTTCAGGGGTAAAAATGATTATAAGAGTCACAAACAATGATTATAATGATTCTTTCACGTGGTTAAAAGGTTTAAAATCATTTAATAAAGGTGGTTGGAATCTTTTATTGATTGGTTTAACAATGTTTAAGCTAATTATAAAAGGAAAAGATTCTAACATGAAGAGAAAAGTGGGGCAAAGAAGACATTCTTTTATAGCCATTGATTGTCTTACTCCAAAAGTAAAATTTACTCTTGTCAGTCGTGAAAAACAGTCTGACAACAGAAAAGCCAATTATGGCATCATTGAACCCTGGTTTAGACCAAAAAGGGCTGATTTAAGCCATTTTTAGCCATTTTAGACCCTTAAATCAGCCATTACTATAGCAATACCAGGCCTAGAGCCTTCAAGCCACGTCAGAATGTGTTTCAGAGGCGTAGAAACCAGCTAAAACTGTTTTTACTATTATTGTTTTATCTTAAGGGTAGTTTTACCCTCTTGGCAACAGCTAAAACTACCCCAGTTGGTATCAAAACCTCATCATCAATTGAGTCCACAGACCCTGTAACTCAATTCCAGGCCAAAAGTGATGAACTTGGGCATGAATTTTGACATCCCACGCCTATCAGCAAGGATTTTGGGGGTCTAGCTCCCCCTTAGAGCTGGAGTTCCTTTTCCCCCCAAATTTAATCTTTCCAATTTATTTTTCCTTCAATTCCTCATCATGTATTATACTTATAATTTACATATGTAATTCAATTCAATTGTACAGTACAATACAGTAATAATTGACACCTCATATGTAAATCAAAGTTCACTTATGTAATACACGTGCACATTTTGACATTTCAATTGAATTCAATTGAAAATACTTCAATTCCTCATAGCTTCTAAACTAAACACAACACCTCAATTTTAACACAAAAATTGATGGTTAGCACCACATGTGGTGTGAATTGAATTAAGGTTTTGAGGATTTTCAACTTTTGTATTGAAAATACTAAAAACTTAATTTAAGCTTATTTAGAGTTTAGTTACAAGAATTTCACTCAGAGGTGACCCCACCTGATTTTTTATGAGGAATCCAATGGTGAAATAATTTTTATGTGTTTATTTATTGAATAAAAAGTTATAATAATTTTTATTTAACTTTTTTCCAAATTTATTTATTTTTTCACAATTTTGTTAAAATTTCATTTTTACTTAAATTTTTCAAGTATAAATGTAATTTTATACTTACAAAATTTAATGTATTTTTATTCTTAAATTGCAATTAATTTTTTATTTTTAATATAATTTTATATTTATATTTTGATTTTTATTTTAATGATATAAATAAATTTATCTTATTTATATTAATATGTTATTTTTGTATTTGTGGTCTTTTGGGTATATGAAATTACCTCTAAGGCTCACATTATGTCTCATCCTGTCAACAGTGTGCAAGAAAAATGATTATTCATCACAAGAAGTTTGGACTTCTCAAGCCTCTTCCGATTCCAATTGGTCCTTGGATTTGTCTTTCAATGGATTTCATCACTCAATTGCCATTGTCCAATTCCTTTGACTCAATCCTTGTCATAGTAGACATCTTCTCAAAAATGGCAGTTTTTATTCCAACAATGTCTTCAATAACTTCACTGGATTTCACCCATTTATTTATCAAGAATATTTTCTCAAAGAATGGCCTGCCTTCAAGCATTGTTAGTGATGGAGGTTCTCTTTTTGGACCAATCTTTGTCAGAAGCTCAAGATTTCAAGAGATCTGTCAACTGCTTACCATCCAGAAACTGATGTACAGACAGAGAGGGTAACTCAGATACTAGAACAGAATCTTTGGATGTATGTCAGTTGCCCTCAAGATTATTTGAACAACTGGCTCCCTCTGGATGAATTTGCCTACAATAGCTCTGACCACTCTTGAACAAACCAATCACTGTTTTTCACTGTTTATGGAAGAGATCCTCAATTTCATGCAGTTCACATGACTCAAGATACTCCTTCTGGAAAGCTACCAAAAACAATCAAATCAGTACAGCAAGATGTCAAGAGAGAACTTGAAGTTTACATAAACAGGTTTAAGAGGTATGGAGATAAAAGTAGAGCAGGTCCACATGTTTTCAATCCTGGTTCCATGGTATAGTGTTCTTCCAAGAATATCAAATCAACTAGACCAAACAAAAAACTTTCTGAAAGATATTAAAGTCCTTGTCCAATCTTGAAGAAATTCAGCAATTATACCTACTATTTCAAGCTCCCAGTTACATTAAATCAATATATTGGATCAAAATCAAATTGCAGAATTTCTTAAGTTAAATCAATAAATCAATTAATCTTGACTAAATAAAGCAATATAACTGAGTCCTTGAGAAAACTAAATCAATTAAAATAAGCTCTTCATTAATATAACTTGATCAATAAGCCAAATCAGCTTAGGAAAATCTTCAGCTCAATAAATATCTTGAAAAAAAAACAACATCATGTTCAAATTAATCAATTAATATCAAAGAAGAAGACTTTTTTCTTTAAATGAAGATTGTTGAGGAGCAGACAAAATATATATTTGATGAAAAAATATTGTGGATAAAATTGTAATTTTATGACAAATTCAAGAGATAAAACTTAAAGCTATGACCTGAAAGGAAATTGAGTTAAATGAAAACAATAAGAAATGGTGGTACAAACAATTTTAAAGGAAACATAATTGCTCTAAGGATTGAAAGAGAAGTATGAAGTTGAAATCAATTTTAGAGAAAATAAGAATGGGTGAAAATTGGGATGGTCTAAAAAACAGTCTTTAAGAATCATGAAAGTGTCCTCATTTATGAATGAATTATTTTGATAATAAAATATAAAATATGAATAAAAAATTAAATAAAAATTATGCTTTAATTGATATCATGTCACAGGGGCTCTTGGGGATAACAAAGTGGCCCAGAACGTTGTGGATATGACCTCAACTCAAAGGAATCAAAAGAACATAAGAATTAAGGAATGTGGATTGTATTTGTAAAAAAATGAGGTACAAAGATGGTAAGAATAAAGAATAACTCAATTGCCAAAGAAAAGAAAAATTAAATACTTATATCACTTTTTTAATCTGTTCAGAAGGAACAAAGGAATTAGTAATAATAGGAACACCAATATCCAATGAACAGAAAAAGAAAGGGTGCAAATAAATGAGTTGAAATTATCAGTATTTGATATAAACAGATGAGAGAAAAAAAAATAAAAGTTACTACAATAGACTCATCGACTGGGGACTAAGCTCCTAGGGGATGAAATAGTTGCCACTATGTGTGAGAAGCTGAAATCTTGATCCTTGCAGGTTGCAAATCCAGATTTATGATATAAGGAAAGCTGTTTTTGAGGATTTGAGAAAGATCTCTTTACCAGATTTGGAAAGAATGGGATGTATTGAAAGAACCACGTAATTGATTGAAATTGAAAATAAGTGTTAATGCCATATATGTTTCTCTTGAATTTAAGATTTATTATGGATTGAGTTTTCCAAATGATGTGATGAGCTCTGACACCTTTATCTATGGTTCCTGAATAATCCTTGGCCTTAGTCCTTCAAACTTCATGGAAATTATTCTCTTAGGAGAATACTTGATGATTGAAGGTACAGCCTCAGTAAAGATGGTGGAAATTCCTTTTGGTGTGGGACAAAATCAGGCAGTACCTTTAGGGGGAAATAATTGGTAAGCTTGTTTTAAATCTTAGAATTTCCCAATAACCATGGGTGCTAAGGTGTATTAGCTGCCCATAAGAATAATACTAAATATTCAGCCTACAGACAATCACAAAAAATAAAATAAGAGTTTTGGCTTTACAACATAGAGAGGACATATCAGTAGTCTCTAAATCAGACCTATGAATAACACCTAAGGCAAAACTATGATTTGAGACTATAATTGTTGATAAGATAAAGAATAAGATCTTCTGTTCTTTTAATAAGACTAATGATAATATTTTTTTATGTTTTTTATGTTTATTATAATTATTCTTTTAACATTAATGCCAATAATAAAACTACTGGTGTTGATTCTAATAATATTTCTTTAATAATGATTTTAATGCTGAGTTAATATCACCACTACTTTCTTTGCATATTACTAAAATTTTGAGCAAGGATACTAAGCTTCAACTGCCCTTATAAAACCCATTTCTTACTAATACTAAGAGTTCAACTATGGATATACTACTTCTTTTTTTAATGAACCTAAGATACTGAGCAAGGATACTGAGATTTCCACAACCAAAAAAAACACCAATACTACTTTAGATGTCCTGCTAGTTCAGGGATTACTGTGATGCTGGGTAGTGGGAAATTTTTCCATTGTCATTGGAGAAATAAGGGATAGAGGACCTCTATTCATAACCTTTGGGCTTCAATAGAGATCTACAAAACAGGGTACTTGGAAAACATCATAGCTGAGAGGTTGTAGCTGGTGAGACATGTAGTATTGGTGTAGCAACATGAAAAAGGCTCCAGGTTCTGACCAATGAGGCTGAGCTGACACATCAATTGGTAATTTTAGGTATTCACCTTGAATTAATCTTGGTTCTGACCAATCAGATGGTGTTTTGGTAAGCCTGAAATGATTTGTGGTTGGTATAAACAATCAGTAGGATGCTGTGCAATTGATGTGCATTTTGATGTCTGACTTGTGGGTTAGATTAATATCATTTTGTAAAAAAAGGCTTTCTGTTTTATTCATTATTCCAAAGACTTCTTATTCTGTGTTTTTTTCCAACATGCTATTCACCATTCTTTAGAATTCCACAAACAGCAATTTTGGAATTGCCTTCAATTTGGCTTTAGCCCATGATGTTTCCTGTTTTGGGCTGTAGAGATCTATCTTGCCAAGGAAGATAGATATAATCTTGATTGATAATTTGGTAGTTCTTCATTCCTCAAAAGCACTACCTGCTCTCTGATTTTGATTTTTTCATATAAATCCTAAGCTATTTTTCCTACATTTACTTTTCAAAAATATGATTATGGGCCATTTTTTACAAATATTTTATTTTTTTCTTGAAGTACAAGTTTTCTTGCTTGATATTCCTCTAATTTTATCTTCTTCACTCATTAAATTTGTTTTTTTCTTTGTAATATTAATAATACATTATTCTTCATAAGCTTGAAACTGGTAGTTAAGGTATGGAATACCACAACAGAGGCTGGCCTTGAGTGGGCTTAACCATTGACAATGGGATTTTTCCTCTTGAAATGGATTTCCTTGAGGACATGTCCATAAGCAATATTAAGAGGATGAGGATGGCAGATGGTGATTCACAATAGTAAACAGCACATATTCATATTATGTTCAAGTTAAGGGAGTGAACTTCCCAAAAAGTAAACAAGATGGGAAATGATCCATTTTGATAATACAATCATTTTTTGGGAAGTGGGGAGCAGGCTTTGTTGGAAAGTACTCTTGACCCTTTGATGGATTGGCTTCCAAGAGAGCTAGTGGTGGTTCCATATTTCTTATGGCCATTTTATGAGACCCATGGGGCTTGAGGGTTAAATAGGATCTTTGAGACCCCCTAAGGACAATAGTATGAAGTCTTTACAGGCCATAAGAGTCTCCTAAAGGGTTGGGGAAGAGAAGTGGCCAGAAAGATGAGGGTCCAAGAATTTCCATAAAACCTGTTGGTGGAAATTCTTTTTTAGATGATGAAAAAAGCCTCAAATTATTGCTTGAGGAAGTTGAAAAGGACTTGTTGAGGTGGTTTATGAGAATATGTTTGTAAGATATTGGGGTATGTGTAACATGACTCAAGTCTCACAGAGTTGAATAACTTACTATGAGACCAGAGTCACCAAGATGATTTCAAAAGAGAAAAATTCTGAATAAACTACAATAGTGAACATACACACTGAGTGAAAAAATATTTATTCAGGATAGATTCTTTGATTTCATTTTTGGATGGCTCAAGGGTTCAAATGATAATAAGGGATACAGAAAATGAGTATCATGATATTTTGGTGGTGCTAAAATACTCAAAATAACTTCAAAGTAGTTCCTGAAATATCTATTGTTTATTTTGATGAGTAATACACACAATATAAAATTAAAAGAACTTCAAACTTGGTAGATGTATTTCTGTGATACAAAAGGGCCAGATGACCTCAAATATATATGGTAACAATAGGATGGTCAGTATTCTGTATACATGGAAATTATAAATTAAAAGTAACCACAGACAGTTCTTGGAATTAAATGAAATATAAATTTATGTATTTAAAGTCCCTCAGTGAGGCAGAGTGTAGATTAGTAGAGTATCTATCACAAAAAATGAGTTAATAAGAAGTATTTTGAAGTTCCCAATGCAAGTTGCAGTACAAAAATTAGGCTTTTGATAAATTTAGATCTGAAAAAGTTAGATATCTATAAGAAATTAGTTGTTAATTTTTTTCATAAGAAAAGAAAATAAATGTAACATACAAAGCAAAAGATAAAAATCTTGAGCTATGTAAGTAATTAGACTAAAGTCTAAGAATTAAGTGAGAGTAGTAAAAATGATTATACTTTGACAAGAGTAAGATGGAAATCTCAGTAATTGAAGTAGAGCTGGGGAGATTTTCTTTCAGTTAACCTGCACTTTGAAATAAGGGATCTTTTTAAAACTTGATCTTATGAGGTTATGATTGAGCTTTGAATCATGATCTCATATTTATTTTCTCATAGCTTTTATTATTATAACAGACTTTCAGCTTTTCATTTTACACTTGTAATATAGGTAGGTAACACTTTCAGTGAGTTTATGGTAGCTGGTTTGTCAGGAAATCAGCTACCATGAGGTTCTTTGTGAATAGCTTTACCTTTAAGTTTTTGGTTTCCAAAGGATTTTGCATCCATTTGGTCTTGTGTCATGAGAATTTGTTTTATGTGGTTATTATTGTATGTAAGATTTTCTAAGAGCTGATTTTTATCCACACAGAAATTGGTTTTTATGCCCCTGATCCATAATTGGCTTACTAGCTTCTGAACCCAAATTCCTTCCATCATGGTGTCTGTTAATGCATTCAATTCAGCTTTTGGTCTAGATAAGCTGATATTTTCTTGTTTCTTGCTCTTCCAGAAGCAACTAGAATTTCTGAATGTTGAAACATAACCAGTTCTCAACTTTATGGCTTTAAGATTTTCTTCCCAAGAATTGTCCCCAAAAACCAATATATTATCAATTTTTGAGCTAGAGGTTATATTCAAGGGTAGAGAAATACTGTATCCTATAGATTTAAAGATTATGATAGCTTAATTCCACTGTTACATGCCAGAGGAAGTGTTGCATGTTTCTAGTGTTGAATATCACAACCATTAAAAATACCCTCCATGGGTGGAATCGTGGAAATTCCTTGTCTTAAGCATCTTATGTCTAATCGGCCATATTTAAATTTTCATTTCCATTCTGGACCAAAAAATCAGATATGGTATCACAGGAAATATACTGTTTTGATTTCCCCCTATGCCATCCCACTGGCATTGGTCCTGAAGGCCCATGTCCCCTTTAAACATAATCAGGCCTTTTGGCCTGACCCCTTTCACTATGGGGTTTTGGCCTAAATGGTCCTTTTTTTCAATTCAGGATCCATATTGCCTCTATTTCCTGAAGGTAATTGTGAGCCTTTGAGATATGACCTCATATCCAAAAAGGTCACAGCAAAATTTCTGTAATAATCATACTTATGATAATTATCTCAAAAATTAGTAAAATACCATAAATAAGTACAAAATCTCAATTAGATCAGAATCTAATGAAGAAACATCTAAAATAAACTACACCATTAGATCCCTCATGGTAAAATACACATGTGTCATTTTTATGGAATATCTGAAAAGTCAATAATTACTGAGTATAAGTAATAATATCTTAAAAAGGGAACAAAACCTCATTTATCTCAAAACCCAATCAAACAAAATGTGAAGTAAATTAAACCATTGGATTCTCCATAAACATCTACACATAAAAAAATTATAAAGCTAATCTCTAAAGTTAATACTTAAGGAATTAAGCTGAATATATGCACTTTTTTGGTCAACACATATATTCATGGTTTTTAGCTAATATCTCTTAAAATATACAGGATAGAGAGATAAACAAAAAAATCACCACTTAATTAATGTAAGAATAAAGATATGAACTTCATTTCACAAGCTATAAAAATGATTAAAACTTGTAATGGATTATTGAATAAAATCAATAGAGCTGTTGACCACTTTGTTGTGAAAGTGGTCCAAACTTAGAAACAATCAGACAGTCAGATTCTACTAGCTTATACGTGAAGGATGATGTAGTTTTTACTAGAATATTCAAGGTATAACCCCTTGAAATCATGGTTTGAAGTTTAAAATACTGAATTTTGACAGAAAAGATGAGTTACAAGAAAAATCATCAAAAATAGAGTTTTGATGATGTAATAAAATGCCCTTGGAAATTTAATAAGGACATTCCAAGCTATCAGAATCCACTCTCAGAATAGCTGTAGTGTGTATAAATTAAAAGGTATTTATGATCAACGTTTAAGCTTAAATTTGATCATTTATGATCACTCACTGTAATCTTATTTTAGGTTGAACAGTAATATAAGTGATAAAAATGATGAATACTATTAGATTATGATTAATACTAGTAAAATCTACGAATGTTATGCTTCTTCCAAGCCTATGATGTCATAAAACCTAGAGTTATAGTGATAACTCTAAATAATGGCGTAATAATGAGATAAGATGGTTTGATTATGATGTAATCATCACTAAACATTAAAATATTGATCATTTCTAGTAGAAAGAATCAGTTCACGGCTAATAGAAGCCTGCTGGACTCTAGAAGGGAGGTATTCACTATAAATAGAGCTCTTTTTACTCTATTTTCCCCTCAGACACATCAAAAACACTAAAATAATTAAATCAAAAGGTAAATTCTTTATTATTTATATATAAAAATTCTATATTATCAAATACCAAGGATCATCTTTCTTATAATCATCAATCTTGATGTGATTATATCAATCATTTAATTGTTTTTGTTCAAAAATTTCTTTAACTCAATTTCCACGTAAAAATTAAAGAATAGTTGTAATTTCTCTATTTTCATTGTAAATACAGTTTTTATAAATTTTATTTACATTATTTTGGCATAAAACCTTTCAAAATTATCATATTAAGTATTAAAAGTAGGTTATTTTCTCTTTTATAATAATTTATCTTTATTTTTATCTTTAATAATTCTTATATTAATATAAATAGTATTTATATTAATAAATAACATCAATCTTAGTAATATTATTGCTATTAATTCTTTTTTATTCATAGAAAACAGTTTTCCCACCTTTATTACTTGTTGGTAGCAATGATAAAGTGCTTTTGAATATATTAATTCTCTTATATGAATATACTTATTTATTATATTTTTTTTCATAATATAAATTATATTATTATATTTATTCAATAATATAATTATTTTTATGGCATAATTATAATAATTCTTTATTATTATAATTTTTTTTTATCTTATTTATTTTACCTATAAGGAAATTTATAGTACAATAAGTAAAATATTGGTAATGTTTACTTATTGTTTCATAGTCAAACCTTACAATAATAGATTACAGTCTGCAGCCCATAGGATGCCCCAGAACCCCTTTGGCCAAAGCGGGAAATGGGACTCAAACCACATTCTGGCAAACATTGCCAAGAAGACCCCAAATTACATATATATAGACAATAGTTCACCATTTTCCCTGATGAATCCAATGGCACCAATTTTGGGACCCAAGTCTTCCATCCAAAATAAGTCACCACACCTTAATCCCATTTTTGAAGGGGTTTATTCAAGGAAATCCATTTTTATGACATGGGAGGTAATGAGTAGCACTACAAAGAATCCATTAATAGAAACCAATGACCTGGCTCATTCAGGTATTGTTCTTTCCCATTTCTACATTATCCCCCCAAGGGAATACTGGTCTAGGATTTTCAAGGATATTTTCAAGAGGAAGTAATTGACATGAGTTCTCAAGGTTTCAAAGATCTCACACTAATTGGACAACTAAAGGAGCCCATATAGACTGTGCTAATACAATCTGTGGGGAATTGACATTTTTGGCTTAGTTCAGCTTGAATACTTAGGTTTTCAAAGCATACAGTTCATTTCCCAAGATGGAAAAGCTGTATTTCTCAAAACAGTCAATACAGATGGTTTTTAAATCCTCCAGGAACAATATTTCAGCTATTCACATATACTAGCCACTTTTTCATCCCCTGGGGACCTTCTCCCCAGTTAATTAATCTATTGGATTTGTAATAATTATTGTTTTCTTTTCATTTTGAAAGTAAATACTAATATTTCTAAGGGAGTCATTTGCACCTCTTTCTCTTCCTGTTAGTGGATATTGGTGGGACTATCCCTTATTAATTCCATTTTTCCCTTTCTGGAAGGTTGAAAAGTGAATTAAGCACTTTCTTGGTTGGTTTTTGGCCATTGGCTTTCTCCTTCTTTATTTTGCATATTTTTTACTTTCCTCTTCTTGTATTAAAGAAGTATATTATTCTTTCATTTATTTGGTTCTTTCTTACTCTTACAAGTCAGTTCCCAGCCACTTTTTTTATTCCAAGGGCCCCTGTAACATTAAATTGATTAACTCATAATTGATTGTTATATTTTTATTTCCCATTTTTATATCCAAAATAAATAATTTATCAATCATGACACTTTCATGATATTAATGACTTTTTGCTCACATATATAAATTTTCAATCACTCTTTAAATCTTGAAAATTTATTTTCTCTTCATAAAATTCTTTCAACCTTTATCCAATTTTCCTTTTCTATTGAAGTTTCTTGGCTGACAATTTTTAGTAATTTCCATTTTGTTTAGTTTTAATTAGAGTCAGAGTTTATCTTTGATTTTCAAATTTCTTGCAATATTTACTCCATACACAATCTTGATTAATCAATATTTATTTTAGCTTATTCTTCAAGAATTTTGATTCAAGGAAAATTTCCAGTTGATTTTGATTTTAATTTATTCATTTCATATGTAACTAAATTTGACTTCAAGATATTGATTTTACCTGAAGACTTCAGTTATTTAACTGATTTATTGATTTACCTCAAGAATTAATTGATCTGATTTGATTTTTGATTGACATTTCCTCAAGAATTCATTCATTTGATTGATTTTCCTGAAGCCTTATTGATTAAATTTCACAAGATTCATTGATTTATTGATTGACCTCAAGAAATTATTGATTTTGATTTTTTCCTTAAGATATTTATCTTTATTTTGACTTTAAGCTTTCAATAGCTGAATTGTCTTAAGCTTTTCATATTCAAAGTTTGACTTTTATATTCATTTTATTAAATTTTGTTCTGAAAATAATGCCGGTCCAACATTTACCTCCTGAAGGACAGACAAGAGCTCAAGCCAAAAATCAAGCTGTTTTGACTCCAACACCAATAGAGCCTCTTTATGGGACCCCAGAAGTTCTTTAAATGATAGACCACTTAGAAAGAGGACCCATTATGAAAGGAGAATCACCATCCATGAAGGAACAAAGAGGGAAAAGAAGAGCAAGATCTTTCTTAGGAGTTGTTTGCACTTTTACTGCAATCTAAAAGACCTCTCTAAAAGGTCTTGGCTAATATTTCATAGATAGTTAGGAGAAATATGTATAAGAGAAAGATTCTGGTGATACTGAGTGTGTCCCTGCTCTTTTGGGGGCACTGGAAGGCAAATGCTAGCCCAGGCTGATCAGTTTGACCCATATTTATTGGCAATCATGCAGAAAATGACTCAAATTACTTCCAATATTCTATAAGCTTCATATTTCAAAGCTTCAAGACCACCAGCCTTCAAACCCCCATCTATGTAGACACCAGACTGCTTTGATGCAACTAAAGCATTCAAAGTTAAAAGTTTCATTCAGTCCTTCCAGCTATATTCATAGCAACCATTCAAATTTCTCTGAAGAAAAGAAGAAATTTCTTTAATCCACTTACTTTCTCATTTCCAGGGCTGAAAAATGGCTTGTGACTCGTTTTTGCAATCTTACCAATCAATACCTAAGCTGCCTGCTCAATTATTGGGAACTACTTGAATCCCAACTATTCACTTTCTTTGGGGACCCAAATGAAGTTAGAAAAGCTGAAGCAGAAATGGATGGCCTAGAAATGAAGGAAGGAGTGAATTTTTTTGCTATACATTGCTTATTTCAGAGGTTTGGTGTCAAGAATTGGGGATTTGGGTGAAAGAGCTTTTATGCCTCATTATACAAAGGCACCGGAGTCCTGGATTCTGGATCAATTGGCCTCACATCCTTCAATAATTTATTCTATTAAATTCTTAATGGATATACCCTGAAACGTGATAGGCAGAGGGAGAAGAATCATTTCCAAGAAAAAAAGGCTGAAGCCCCAAAGTCAAGTTCATCTCATCCTCAAAATTCTTAAAGCTTGAGTCACAAGAAGAAGAATTTTAATTTAAGAAAAGGGAAAATCCTCATTCTTTCCTCTTGAAGAGGGACCACAAGTTGATGGTTCCTGAAAAAGAAATTAGATTCAAGGAGATCTTGTGTGCCTATTGTGGTGGGAAGCATACAATTTAGGCTTTAGTAAAAAGGCCTCAAAACCAGCTCACCCAAGCAGCAGGCAGATTTCCCAGTCTGGAAAAATCCTGAGTGAAGAGAATAATGTGCTTGATGGTATTCACTAGTTTCCACCCAGAGAACAATTGTTCATTCTGAATACTGGTGTCAACAAATCTCTTCAAGTTTTTTGTTTTTTCTTCTTTCTCTGATATGTTCCACAGTATTCTCATTGATTCTGTTGCTACCTACTCATTCAGTGCAAGGCGGTTTGTTCATTTACTCAGAAAAAAGGAGGGTGATAAAATTCTTGAAGCTTTTAGAGCTAAATATGGAAGTTATGATAACTTGGTTAGGCCATTTGGGCCCACCAATGCTCCTGCCCTTTTTCAAAATCCTTTCAATAATATTGTTTATATTTTTTATTTTAATGTTGTTTATTTGGATGAAATCATGGTATTTTCCAGTCCAACTAAGAAAATATTGCTCATGCATTCACTGGTGTTACCAAACTCAGAGCCAATACCCTTTTTGACAAGAACTCAAAGTTCCTCTTTAATTCTTCTAGTGTTGAGTCTTTATGTTATATTCTTTCCTCTGAAGGCCTTAAGATGGAACAATAAAAATTCCAGGAAATTCTTAATTGGCCACCTCCAAACATAACTTAAGGTTCTTCAATCATTCCTTGGCCTTCCCAACTTCAACTTCCATTTAATCAAGAATTATTAAAAAATACTCTGTTCCATCACCCAATTCCTCAATGATTATCTTGTTTTTCCTCTCAATGAGGAAGCTCTTAGCCAGTTTCATCAACTCAAAGAGGCCTTCACCACAGCTTCAGTCCTATCTCATTTCAATTTATCTTTACCAGTATGGTAGAGACTTTTTAATAAGATTATTTTTTGAGCTCTGTATTGGGTCAGGAAAGAATCTCATTTCATTTGATAGAAAAAATCTCATTCCAGAAGGACTTAACTATGAAATTCATGACAAAGAACTCCTTGGAATAGTCTGGGATCTCAAGTTCTGGAGGGCTTTTCTTCTCTCTCTCTTCCTCTTTTGAATTTCTCACCAATAAATCTTCTCTTCAATACTTTATGTAGTCCAATATTATTACCTGAAATCAAGTCTGGTAGGCTGAATTTCATTTTTAAATCACTTATTTCCCTGGCTTCCTGGAAGTCTTTCCTGAAGCTTTTTCATGTTGGGACACTGTTTACTCAGAGAGGGGGGAGGATTTCATCATTAATAATTCAACTAATTTTCAGTAATTAATAAAGAAATATGAAGCTCAAACCTCCAATTTCTTTTCAGTAAAGGTGGATTCTTTTTAAATTTGGGTTAAATTAATTCAGATGGAATTATGGCAAGACTCTCAGTACAGAATTAAACTTCAATATTCAGGTGAAGTTGAATACTTTCAAATTTATTCTCTTGATTCCTCTTCCCAAATTCTCTTTTTCAAAGATCAGGTATTGGTCTCCAATGAGTTGAAAATACAACTTAAAATACTTAAAAATAGATATTACTATCCTCTAGTTGGCCTTCGTGGTAAACAGAAGACTATATGATTTGTCAAGCGGGATTTACACTGGTCTTAAATCACTCAATGTATTAAGGATCATGTTTCATTTTGTCAACAGTGTTCAACAAGCAACAATATTTATCACAAGAAGTTTGTATTACTCAAGCCTCTTCTGATTCATAATGGTCATTGGATTTTTCTTTTAATGGACTCCATCACTCAATTGCCACTTTTCACTTTTTTTAATCAGTTCTGGTCATAGTTAACAGGTTCTCAAAAATGCAAATATTCATGCCAACAATTTTGTTAATTACTTCACTGCATTTGGCCGATTTATTAATAAAAAATATTTCCTCAAAGGATTGGCTTCCAGAAATCATTCTCAGTGATAGTGGTTCAATTTTTTCTTCTTCCTTTTGCACCAACCTTTTTCAGAATGTCAATATTTTGAGATATCTGTCAGCTGTTTTCCATTCTGAAACTGATGGGTAGACAGAGAGGGTAGATCAGATACTAAAACAGTATCTTTGGATGGATGTTATTTATCATCAAAATGATTTGAATACTGGGATTCCTTTGGCTAAATTCTCCTGCAATAACTCTGACCACTCCTCAACAAAACAATTACCATTTTTCTTTGTTTATGGAAGAAATCCTCAATTTCACCCAGCTCACATTACTACAGACACTCCTTCTGAAAGGTTATAAGCAATAAAATCAGTAAAGAAAGATGTCAATTGAGAGCTTGAAGGTTCTATGAACAGGTGTAAGAGGTATGAAGATAAAATTAGAGTGAGTACACTTGTTTTCACTCCTGGTGACATGGTATGACTTTCTTACAACATCATCAAATCAACCAGATACACCAAAAATCTTTTTAAAAGATGGCTGGATCTTTTTCCCATCTTAAATAAAATCAGCACTCATGCTGACCACCTCAAGCTCTCATCTAAATCTAAGTTCATTAATCCAGGATTCCATATTTCCCTCCTTGCACCAGTCAAGACATTAAAAATCTTCAATACACATCAAGATCCCCCTCCTTTAATTATCATTGAAGAAAAGGAATGGGAAGTCTCTTGTATCCTGGATTACAAATTTAACAAAATAAAAAAGATGGTATTTAGTAGAATGGAAAGGTTTCAATGGATACCCAGAAATATCTACTTCTGAAACAACCAAAGAGAGCAAGAGTTGTTCCGGGACTGTTAAAGATTTCCATTCATTATATCCTTCCAAGCCAGGAAAAGAAATTCAGGAGCTTGATTTTCATAGTGATTTGTGAGGAGGGTATTTTATGGAAGTAAGTCCCCACTCCTGGTATGCTCCTTGAAATGTATCCTACCCTTTTGTTGTAAGGTTCACCTTGGTCATTATGTGAGCACTTGTCAATTGTTTGGACACAGGGGTCTGGCCAAGCTCTCAGCCTCAATTCCAATCTCCATGACCATTTACACTTGGAAAAATTCAAAATCTTCTTTCCTTTTAATTTCCAATCATTTGAATTCAAAGTTGTTGCTTTAAGTTAATTTTTTGTTGTTTATTTGAAACCTCTTTCTTCTCAGAATTTAGGTACTTATTCTCTTGTAGCTCAGTCATAGCTCATCCTTTTTGACAAAATGTATTGCTTAGTTTATCATCCTAACAGATTTACAGTCTCAACGCGCAATCCCTCACAGACTACGGTGGACACCAAGGATAAAAGCTGATGAAAATGAACAACAAAAACTCAGAAAAAGAAAAGTCCTTCATTCTAACTACAGAAAGTGGAATCCGCAGATGATGTTTCATCTTTTGTCAAGGGTTCTCTTGGACGTGCGCAAAACACCTCTTGCCAAAGGTGCTAAGGGTCCTTCAGTAAACGAATGTACCAAAGCCAGTCACAAGTAAATTAACATCATTTCCTCAAGACTAAGTCATGTAGTCTTTCTGGAAGTCATCAGCAACAAAACTAAGGACAATTCTCACCTGCTCTGGACCATGATCAATGATCAATATTCTTCAAAAAGAGAGATTAACCAAGCTCATTTCTTGATAGATTGGGTTGGTCAAATTATCACAGAGACCTCCAATAGTACATCAATAATTTTCAAAAAATGAATCTTGAATTGGAGTCAGTCAAAATCAAAATAGATGCCAAACTTCTATATTTCTCCATTCTTAGGAAACTATTGGAAGATCCAAAGCTTAAACATTACATTGAAGTCCTTACTCTTAACAATGAGTTAATAGAAAAAACAGATTCAACTTCAACCAAGCTTCAGAATTTCATCAACAACTCAAGAATACAACCTACCAGAAAATAAACCAATCCCTCCAAGCTCTCTAAATCAGCTCAAAATCAAAATTACAAAACAATGTATTACTATACCAATGGGAAGCATAATCCCAATTCCACCAGCCATACCAAAGAAAAATGCTACACAGAGCATGCCAATCTTAGACCTCTTTGGAGAAACAAAAACCAAAGACTGCCAAAAAGAAATCCCCCTTCAGCACATCTTTCCTCTGCTCAAGCTCTCCTCACTGGCACATTGAAACTAAAGACAGATCATCAACTTATTGTAGATTGTGGAGAAACTCATCACATGTTCAACAATTAAGAATATTTCTCCACTTTTGACAATATACCTCTCCTGCAAGTTTCAACCAGTGACACCTCCAGCTCACTCTCAGATGAAGGAATTGGAAGCATTAGCATTCTTTGCAATGGAACAGCCCTCACTATCAAAGAATGTCTCTTTTCTCCTAAGCCCATGTGAAATTTGGTCAGCTTATCAGAGCTCTTCAAGGATAAAATCACTCTTACTCCAGGAACAGACAATTTCAGTATTGAATCAACAAAAATACCTTTACTGAAAGGAAGAGTTCAAAACAACCTTATTATTTTAAATTTTTCTGTTCTGAAGACCTTTATCACCCAGGAAATCAAAAACCTTTGGCACAGCTGTCTGGGACATCCTGGATCATCATCTATCAAAACCATTGGAATTCCAGACAAACCTACCCAGTGAACAACCTGTGACATCAATAAAGCACACTCCTTACCTTCAATCATCAGCTTGACCATGCAAGTCTGCCCTTGAACTGTGTTCATGTTGATTTAGTCAGATCAATCTCTCCCATGTCTTTCTCTGGCTTCCAATACTTCCTCACTATAGTAGATCAAGCTACTTCCTTTAAGACTTTTAATTTCCTCAAAAACAAATCTGAAACATTAAAAAAGCTTCTTATAGCTAAAAAGGACAAGGAAAACTTCCATGATTAATCATTAAAAAAGCTAGTGTTGTATTGAGGGGGAGAATTCATGAACAAACAATTTGTCCAGCTTGCGGAATATCACGGGTTCATTCATGTCTTATCACCTACTGAGACCCCTCAGAACAATGGGTTTGCAGAAAGAAACAACCACACTTTTCTGGAAAAGTCCCGTTGTTTACTTAACTTGTCAAACCTTCCCAACCATTATTGGGCCGAGGAAATCAATACCTCAACCTTCTTTTGTAATATCATCCTTACGCCTTAAAGTCACAACCTTAGCTCACACGTCCTCTGGAGAGGCTCTCCACCACAAATCAAGCTACTTAAATTTTTTGGATTTTGTGCTGTTATCATTGTCCCTAAACATCACAGGGAATGTAAGTATGCTCCTGCGGCAGAAGAAGAAATTTTCCTCAGGTACAAAAATGACAATACAGCTTATCATATCCTGTGGGCAAGGGATAGAAAGATCATTGTGTAAAAACATGTGACCTTTAATGAACTCATTTTTACTTCTCTCAACGACTCTTCGCGACTGATGGAGCCTCTTCTCATTCCCTCACATGTTCCAAAGGAGCCTGTAACCGTAGCTGAACTCGGCACAGGTGGTTTGGTTGTGTTAGATGAAATCCACACCAACCAATCAGTAGGATCTCTGCACTCTCAGAACAAACAAGCTGATGTGGTAGAAGAAGTCTACCAGCTTGGGAATGATGAAGAGAGTTCTCAAGAACACCAAACAAGCATTCAACCAAGACGTCTCAAGATAATTGGGCCAAGACATCCCACCTTGATCTCATGTGACCTAGAAGCTTCCAACGTCATTCCATATTCAAGGCAACCCAAGGGGTCATATCTTCCTCTGACAACACACCTTGCACTTATAAAGGCGCCATCAACTTGGCCAATAAGGAGGAATGGATAAACTCCATCTCCAAATAGCTTTATTAAATGAACAAGCTAGGAGTCTGGGACATCATAAACCTTGATCAAAGCTTGAATCTTGTCGAAAAGACTTGGGTTCTTGAAATCAAAAGAGACCACCTTGGGAACATCACTGAGCACAAAGCCCAATTATGTGCCCAAGGATTCAGTCAGTCTTTCGGAGTGGATTGTGGCCAAACCTACTCTCCCACCGGCATCTAAACTTGCTCCACATGCTACTTGTCTTTTCGTCCACCAAAAGCCTTGAATTCCATCAAGTAGACATCAATAGGGCCTTTCTCAACGCTCCTTTGGTCAAAACAGTGTACCTGGAAATAACTCAGGGTCTCAATACTGATCAAAGGAAGCACTGCTCAAGACTCAAGAAAGAAATCTACAGCCTTAAGCAAGCACCCTTGTCCTGGTATGAAAGGTTGAAAACTTGGCTTCAGACTGTGAGTTCAGGCTTCGTTTTCTAGATTCCTGCACGTTTTTCCCAAAAGGGGACAGTATTATTTGGCTATATATTCACATAGATTACATTTCCATCTTTGTAAATTGGGTAGATAGTTTACAGAGGGAATTGGAACAAGAGTTTGAAATTAAGGATCTTGGTCAAGCCGACCTCTTGCTTGGGATTAAGATAACCCACTCCAATAATTTTGTCTCTTTAGACCAACAGCACTTCACCAAATTACTCTTAGACCTTTATGGCGTGAGCAATTGCAAGCCTGTTTCCACTCCTCTAATCCCAAATGATCACCCGGAAGCATCAAGTGACAGCAAAGCTCAGTAATTTCAACCTTTGAACATAAACTATTGCAGTGAAATAGGATGTATCAACTACTTTAGTACAGCAACTCCCTGTCAGTGTATCGTCCCAGTTTCTAGAAAAACCAGGAATTTGTTACTGAAAGCCCTTCTTGCATGTCCTCAAATATTTGCAGGAGACCCAAGATCTTTGCCTTACTCATCAGAAAGGCATTAATACAGGAATTGTTGCTTACACTGATTCCAATAGGTGAAACTGAAAGACATCCCGCCGTTGAATCACTGGGCTCCTGGCCACCATAGGAGGTAGTTCCATTCTCTTGAAAAAAAGAAATGAAACTACTGTTTTTCTATCCACAGCTGAGGATGAGTACAAAGCCCTCTGTGACCTTAATACAAACTAATTTGGCTTAAACAGTGGGGTCAAGAGTGTGGTCTCTTAGCATGTAACAGACCAATCCGTATACACAAGGACAACCAGAGCTTCATCAATTCTGCAAAAGGTGACTGAAAACTCAAAGACAAGACAATGAAGCACATCAACATTCAACTTCACTTCATCAAGGAAGCTATCTCAAATGGTTGGGCAAAACTGGTTTATACTCTGACCTCCAATATGCTCTCTGATTTTCTCACCAAATCAGTTGGAAATGTATTTCTCACTCGGTCCCTTGAGTTTCTTGGAATTTTGCAACTAGGAGATAGGGGGGATGTTGAAAATCAACATCTTGACTAAGTCAGATCCAGAATTTATCCCCTAGTGACAAAACTGTATAGCCCATACAGCTGTACAATTTATCAACAAGATTGGCAAGAACCATCAAAGCGAAGATCTCTGCGCATAACGAACACCATAAAAACACCTCCTCAGCTGATCTGTTCTTTAATATTGAATCCTCTTCTTTTTTCCTTTCTTTCCACCAAGTCTCATCCTCTCATCTCGACTCTCCTTTTATTTTCTTTTCTTTATCTTCTTCACTCCTTACTTTGTTTCTGCTTCTTTCACTATCCACTCCACTCTACTGATTTCCTTTTTCTCCTCTTCTCTTTCTTCTTAAAAGCTGAAATAGGTGTAGTGACTCACTTTTGTTTGACTTACACATTAAATTGACATTCTTACTTGTATCTAAATTTAGCCATCATTTATCTCCAAAAGAACACTCTTTGTACATGTCCTGTTGTTCATTTTGAACCTCTTTCTGCCCACCAGTTAGGTACTTATTCTCTTGTAACTCAGTTTTAGCTCTTCCTTGTTGAAAAGATGTATTGTTTAGCTTATCATCATAACAATTATTTGGTTGATTAAGGTCACATTAAAATTAAGATAATGGGTAGATGAATTCCTGTTATCAATGCTCAAGATTATTATAAACAGACAACCGGAGTCTTCTTACTATCCTCAAGATTTCTATGAAGGAAATCAAAGCATTTATTTTTATTTTATGATTATGTTGGGGATATTTCTATTTTTGTGGTTTCAATTTTTTACTATTTTGAGAAATAGTTTCTCTCTTTTTTTTCAATTTTACAAATATTCTATGACCAATTTGTTCCTTGCGTTTACTTATTATACATAAACTTAATATTTCACTCCAAACATATACATCAGTAGGAGCTAAGGTAGCCTTATAGTCATTCTTTGAAAGTGAAAATTCATTTACTAGTTACTAATATTTCTTGTATGTTCAGTCATATTGTTTACTTATTCTGTCTTATCTCAGATTGATATCATTTGTTAACCAGAGTACTCTTGATTCAAGGTATTTTTTCATCTTTTAAAATTATCATATGTTAATCTTTTTGCTTCTTGTTATTTTTTATCAGTATTATCAACTACTGGCTTTTAATGTTATGCTCATAGAAATTGAAAGATTGTTTAGTAACTTTTTTTGCATGGTAGCAATAGTTAGTTCTTTAATCTACTAGAGTATTGATTTAATCCAGAGCTCATATATTTTAGGGTTCCATCAATACAAACATAGAAATTCAAACCATTGAGTTTTCCAGGGATAAAGAAACAATAAAAACTAAAATCATCAATCTGCCCCATACAACTTGGATTCAGTGAAGCTTTCAGCTTGAAAACTATTTAATAGGGAAATGTATTGACAGAATTTTTGATGGACTCTCTGAATAAACAAAGAAAACTTCCAAGTTTCAAAAAAAGAATAGATGTGCATTCGCACTTCTATGGTCAAGTGTTATTATGGAATTTGAGGGAATTTTATTAAATAATGAAACCTTGTTCCATGATTCCTAAAGTTTTTCAGGTAAAGCATGTGGAAAATTCTATTAATATATTGGGAAGAACTCTACACCAATTAGTTACCCTACATTACAAACCAGGGTCATCCTTAGAAAAAAATATTTATTCTTTTAAGAAACTACATTCTAGCGAAAAATTCTTTACTGTAAGCTTACCTGTAGGGATTGGCCTATCTGATTAAAGGGGAGCTATTTTTTTCCTTTATAGTCCTGATAATGACAAACAATTAGTAGTGTGTGTCAAGCTTTATACAGCTTGAAACCCTTTACTTCAAGAAACTCTAGACATAAAGCAGGCACAATGATCCTATTGGCTGATGAATATAAACAGAAACAAACTTCAAATATCCCACTAATAAAGAAAATCAGAATTATTGACATGGGAATCAGCTGAAATGAAAAAGAAAACCTTTTAAAGATGAAAATAATAGTAATGATGACTCAAATAAAGGATTGGATTTGTTGGACAAAATGATTTTGAACCTTCAGTTGAATCTTACATTGTTTCTGTTTAATAAATCCTCTGAGCAAAAAGATAACTAATTGAAACCTTCTGAATAAGATGGCTTTATGTTATCAGAAATTTTCTTGTTAGGAAAATTAAGCACCAAAGGTATAATTTATTTGCATCTGGAAGCTTGTTCAACAATAGTGAACAATTTATCTTTGTTAATTAACCCAGTATTGGTAAATAAACAAATCAAGACATTTTCTTAATCAGTAAAGGCTACACATGAAGGTACTTTAGTATTCAAAGGTGTGCACTTACATCCAGGTTATTATGTACCAAAGTGTCTGGTAAATCTACTATATGTTTCTCAGTTATGTGACCCTGGTTTGAAAATGATTACCCAGTCCAATGTGTTTCTTATCAAACAGAAGGATGAAGTTATAGCAAAATTTTACCAAGAGGGAAATTTATTTTCTATTAAGATGTCTAACTTAGATGTATATTCAGTAGTTTCAAAAAATCCAGATTGGCATTTGACACTAGGAAATCAAACTATCTTGATCACCTTATTAAACACAGAACATATCTGGAGAATATACTCAATAAAAGTACTGTGAATTATGTCAACATGCTAAACTTAAGAATCATCCCCATTCAAAAACACCTCCAATGGCTAAGTCTCCTTTATTAAGAATTCATATGGACACCTTACAGATTACTCAATCCAATCAAAAAGGACAACAATAAATTTTGGTTCTGATTGATGACTATAGAAGCTGTAATAAAATATATATGATGGAAAGAGAGAGTGAAGCTCAATCATACATTAATTCATTTTTAAATGAAATTAAAAAAACTCAACATTATTCCAGCTTTTTTTCATACTGGTTGTGATGGCAAATTCAGTTCTAAAGATTTCTTATCTAAACTTAGAGATCAAGGTAGTTTCCTAGAGAATGGACCATCCAACTATCCAGAAAGAAATGGTGTTGCCAAAGATTTTAATCAAAAACTTCTAACCAAAAGTAGTTACGAATTTGATATTGGGATGAAGCAGAAAATCATGCTTATTTACTATTAAATGATTTACCATACCCGTTTTTTGATATGAGTACCCCAATGAGTATGTTGGAGCTTAAGAACTGTAGTAATGAACAAATCATTAGCATTCGAAAATTCTTTCCCTTTGGAATAAAAGTCTCAGTAAAGCAATTGATCAGTGGACAAAAGTTGGAAGAAGTCAGTGAATCGTTTAGAGCTCTCACTTTTGAGAATTATTCAGATGGTTTAAGGCTTCTAGATTCACTCAATGGAAAAGTTCAAATTTCACATGATTATTCTGTTTCATCAAATAAAATTAGATTAGTATTTAAAAAAACAGAAAGAGTCTTAGCAAGAGAAAAACCTCAAACACTGAAGTTAACATTACCAAAATATCCTGTATAAAAATCTATAATTGAAGAGAACACACCTGAGCAAGGAGGATCTATAGAAGATAAAGTTAGTGTTCCAATTCCTGAATCAAGTAGTTATCAAGAAAAGGTGTTAAATAAGAATTATGAATATGTTCTTTTTTATGATAAACCTTTAAAAGATATTACCAGATCATTTAATAAACAAAACATAGTTGATGCAAAAGAAATAGAAAAGTACGAGATAGATTCTACCTTACTGACGTAGTTTCATTTTCTGAGGCCATCTCTATACCTTCAGAGAAGGCTTGATGGAAAGTATTTATAGATATTTAATTTAAGACTTTAATTAGTCACAACACAGGCACCTTCGTTCCATATCCAAAACACAACAATAAATTCATGGGGGGAATGTTGGTCCTGACTCATAAGGGGAACGACTATCGTGAAGTTTATCATTTTAAGGCAAGATGGGTAGTGTTTGGGAATCATAAAGAACATTTATTAAATCCTTTTGACAACAGACCTTTGGTTGTAACTAAAAAAACCTTTGAAACCATGTTATATTTAGTTGTTAATTTCCAACTTATTTGTTATCAGTTTGATATAGAAATAGCTTTCCTACACGGAGAACTGGATACAATTGTTTATGTCAAGAAAGATACTGGTTATGAGAGAGGAGGAAAAGAAAAATGGGTTTGGTGACTTAACCAGTCACTCTATGGAACAAAAAAGGCTCCTCCTATTTGGAAAAACAAGCTAACTGAAGTACTTTCTAGCCTGGGTTTGAGAATTGCAGAGTCTGATGAATCGTTATTTACATCAACAAAAAATCTTTGAATTCTTCACATTCATGTTGATTATGGTTTTTTAATTAGAATGAGTGAAGTTTGAATACTTAAATTTCTTTCTAATTCAAACAAGAAGCTAAAACTTAAATTCAGGAAAAACCCTGCTGAACATTTAGGCTATAATCTTATTTGGCAAAATGATAAACTTCTCATAATTAAATCAGATCTGATACCAAAGTTGTTAGAAATATGTGACATTGAAAATAGTAAGAAAGTAAAAACTCCCTGAAATGGAAATCTTTTGAACAAAATTAGAGTTCAAGAAGATATTATTGACCTTACCTACCATCAGCAAATTACGAGAAGTTTAAACTATGTTTCTGAACACACTCAACCAGATATCATTTTTATGGTTAACCAACTTTAGTTCTTTTGTACCCGACCAGGTGATAGTCACTGGGTAGCCCTCAAACATTTAATTAGATATTCAAAAGGAACATTATCCCTGAATCTTGAATACCACAGGATAAAATTATCAAATTCAACTAATTGTTTATTGAGG
The DNA here is from genome assembly GCA_023105745.1 of Austropuccinia psidii. Classification (NCBI taxonomy): domain Eukaryota; kingdom Fungi; phylum Basidiomycota; class Pucciniomycetes; order Pucciniales; family Sphaerophragmiaceae; genus Austropuccinia; species Austropuccinia psidii. The sequence goes on along the minus strand of JALGQZ010000008.1, from coordinate 18,762,809 downwards.
TGGGCTGATTCAGATTATTCAAATAATATAGGGAACCAAAAATCAATATCAGGACATTTTATCTTACTATACAATAATCCTGTCAGCTGGATAAGCAAAGAACAATGAGTAGTATCTCAATTCACTACAGAAGCAGAGTTTATTTCTTTGAATATGCGTGCTAAAGAAATTTGTTTGGTATCATTTGTCCTTTAAGACTTAGGAAAAAAATTAACTAAACCTATTTTATGTAATGAAAACTCAGGAGCAGTTACTATTTCTAAGAAGGCGTCTTTCAATTCTAACACAAAAAATATTTAAGTAAGATATCAGTACATCCATAATTGTGTTACTAAAAATCTTTTAGATATTGTACAAGTTAGCTCAGATGAAATTATTGCCAACGTGTCAAAAAAAAACCACTGGGTGTACAAAAAATGTTATTAGTGTTCAAAAAATCACACCTTGTGGATACAGGAGGAGTGTTGAGTAACTTAGGATCAACACAGAAGGAATTATCTGGAAGATTAAGGGCACATATGAAAATTAAAACAATGGCTAGATGAAGTCCCGTTATCAATGCTCAAGATTATTATAAACAGACAATCGGAGTCTGTTTACTATCCTCAATATTGCTATGAAGAAAATCAAAGTATTTATTTTTATTTTATGATTATTTTGGGGATATTTCTATTTTTGTGGTTTCAATTTTTTAATATTTTGAGAAATAGTTTCTCTCTTTTTTTTCAAGTTTACAAATATTTTATAACCAATTTGTTCCTTGCGTTTACTTATTATATATAAACTTAATATTTCACTCCAAACATATACATCAGTAGGAGCTAAGGTAGCCTTATAGTCTTTCTTTGAAAGTGAAAATTCATTTACTAGTTACTAATATTTCTTGTATGTTCAGTCATATTGTTTACTTATTCTGTCTTATCTCAGATTGATATCATTTGTTAACCAAAGTACTCTTGATTCAAGGTATTTTTTCATTTTCTAAAATTATCATATATTAATATTTTTGCTTATTCGTATTTTTTATCAGTATTATTAGCTACTGGTTCTTAAGCTTATACTAATAGCAATTAAAAGATCTTTTGATAAATTCTCTTTGCATTATATACTGAACTTTCATTTCTCATCACTTATGGTAAGCTGAGAAACTGGCCAAAAAAACCCAATGATAGTTGGTGTATCAAATTCAAATTACTGGTCAGTCAAATAATTTTATTGATAATAGTAGATTAAATAGCATAAACCAGAAGAACTCAGCATGGTATAATCAGTGTCATAAAAAGAAGAGCATAATTTATGACCAGGATTCCATTCATTATTAAAAAGAATAAGCCATATATTTTTCACATGGTGGTAAATATTATTTACAATATTTAACAATTTGAATTCTATGAAAAATTTCTTTAATTTTATACTTAATAATTTGTAATAGAGACTTCAGGACAATGGTAGTTTATTATTGAAATATTATAGTTTACAATACTTTACTCGCTTTTTTATCGATAGTCTATTGCTACTGGGTTTCTTTTATTTGAATAGTTTTTGAATGATGTTACCCAAGATGTTAGTACTGTAGCTTCTCTTCAATTTCTGAAAGAAGTTCCTTCATAATTGTCTGATTTTCGATGAATAATTGTAGAAATAAAGGAATTTATTTCCAAAATTGAATGAAAATGAATAAGATTAATAGAAAAAATTATTTCGAAAACTCTACTCTTAATGAAAGGTGAAACTACTAAAATAAGTCAATTATTAACCAGAAAGGAAAACCTTATTTTAGCTAATCCACTTATTACCCTTCAAAGATAAGACGTCTTGAATTTCTAGTTCTTTCAATTTTTTGGGCTCTAAATCTTGGGTTTAAACATATCCCACATGATTTTCAAGGAATAATAGGTTTCCATCCACAGTTTCTAATTATAACATGGGATTACATATAATAATGATGTATTTAGAGATTATTTCTGTTCAAAAATAATTTCCTTCTTGTTAGATTATCCATAAAATGACTAAAAATAATTAAATACCAATTTAAAAATTCTATATATGTTTTTCCTAATTCACATAAGTATATGAAATTTGTATTCCATTTTTTATCAATGGTTACAAATGATTTTCTCCAAAAAAAAAACTTGAATAATTAATTTCAAAAGTGATTTCAAAAATTTATTCCTACAAAAATATTTACCACAATGGATATTTATGGAAACTTTGAACCATAAGCTTGAAAAAAGTTCCAATGATTCATTTTACTTTAAATTCATCAATGCATTTTATAGTGATCAAATTTTCGAGCTTTTGAAAATTGGCTAAACACTCAAAGTACAAAATATCTAACAATTGTATATATATAGAATTTTGAATTTTGAAATAATTTCAGATTAAAAAACTGCAGATGAAAGTGAATGGGGGTATCAGGAAGAGCTTAGGAAATGTACGCTAAGTAATGAAATAAAACAAGATAATTATGAGCTCGTTATTAATTTTTCAAGAAGGATTTCTAGCTCATTTAAATAATTAAATTTTTCTAGGCGCTATTTTGTCACACGTGAATGTCAAAAAATCATTTTATAATTCAGATTGGTGATGATCAATTTTTTTGTTCTAATTATGAAGTGAAGTAAGCAGAAACTTATAATTTGTGCCAAAAAAATACAACAATAAATATTCCCAGATAATTAATTATAACAGGTAATTGAAAGTGTGACAATAAGAGTTTTGTATTTGAGAAAAAGACTAATCACAATAAAGATCTTCATACATGAAGAACATAAACAACATAAGAGATGACTGGCCTCTGAGGATAAGAGTTTTGTATTTGAGAAAATGACTAATCACAACAAAGATAAGGAAACAAATTAATACAATTATGATCTGTTTAAATAGTCTTAAGGCATCTTTAGCCGTGGTCATAAAAACTCGGTTTAATCCTCACAGGTGCACATGAGCTAGATTTTAGATAAAAAAAACTGTAAGATTTGACTATGAAACTGATGATAATATTACTATCATGCAACAGTAATATGTCTGTTCTTATGAAATATAATAATAAAATATTATTATAACCACAATTAAATAATTAAAGAATTATTTCTTTCACGTGTTAAACACTATGAGTGATTTTAACAGTGAGCAGTAATTGTCTACAAGAATCAATTACAAGAAGAATTTAATAATAAAAACTTCTTTTATTAATATAATTATCTTTTGAAAGAATAATTATAAAGATAATTCTTGAAGAAAACTAATTTTAAAGAAAGACTTTAAGAATTAAAGATAAATGACTCACTTATACTCCAAAAAAGTTATTGAAAGATATAAGTAGAGAAATTTGACATAGAATTGTGGATTTAAGGGATCAAAATGATTTATAGCAGGATTACAACAATATATAGTTGGATTCTATGATTTCACATTCTTCTTATTGGTTGAAAGATTTAAAACACCTAAGAATATTTTAACTAATACTTACTTGTTGGTAACAATCATATAAATGGATAATAAGATGATTCTTGGAAAAAACAGCAAGAGGAGGCCTCTTTTAAGTCAACAACAGCTCACAGAGGTGTGCCATGGAGCAAACTGAAAAACCAGTGAGTGAGAAAACAATAAACCCTTTTGGATTATTGATTGCATCATCTGTTGTCACATAAAATTATCATAATTACTTAATTGATGCTTTTACATGACTACCAACCCCAATATGGTTAAGAATAAAAGGAGTAACATCTGTAAATCTTCTTTTATTCCAAAATAATCATTGATTTCTCAAAGTTATCAATTTTATTGCCAATTTCATCACAGGTTATAATTGCTGTGAAATTTTGAAGATTCAGTGTTTCACATAGAATAGTCAAAAATGGACTGTACGTAAAACTTTTAATTTTACTAGTAAAACTGTAATTCTTTTTGGTTGTACCATGGATAATACCGTTATCCATTGGTCCTGAAAGTTTCAGAAAGATTCATTAAGAATTGTATTTTTAATGAATTTTTGAAGTTCTTAACTCATTTCTACGTAGAATTGCAAATATCAGTGTTTAACTGGTTGCTATGAGGTAAATCAATGGGTAAAAGTCCAAAAAGGGTTTTAATTACTCTTTTAAGGTCTATCCATGGAAAATCATTAAGAAATGACATGGTTACAGGAGTCTAATTAGCTCTTTACCTCCTTGGCATGTCAAAATAGCAGGTTATTTGCTATTTTCTTATGATTTACTGTAGTTGTAACATGGTAACCAAGTTCCCAAAGTGTTTTAGTTTACTAATTGGGCCAAGATCAGCCACATATCCAAGCTTTGGAGCTGTCCACGCATCTGAGGCCTCAGAAGTTGGGTACCCTGGCTCTCTTTGAAGTCTTTTGTCCCCCTTGCTTATTTTTCACATCAAAATAGAAATTTAAGCTTCAAGTGAGATATCCACTATGGGTGTACCAAAAGTCCATGTAAGAATACCATGATATTAAGTGCCCAAAACATGCATAACACTATTCTTAGTGTATATGTAACATGGGATTTCTCACATTCCCATTATTTTGGTGTGAAATTAAGAAAAACAAAAATTTTCACAGATCTTTTATGTGGTATTGAAGCATTTTCCATATTACCACCTCAAAGAGTTAATTTGAGCTTATTCACTCTATGGAGCTACACTAGGTGAATTTTTGTGTACAATCCAAATCTGGCTTTAAATCCATGGATTTACTTACTCAATAAGAAGTTATTCATCTTTTCTGAAATCAAAAATGATGAATTTTGGATATATGCATTACTTATGAGTTATACATAATTCAGAGTTTAGTTTTAAGATAATTTTGGCCTATTTGGGTATGTAAAATATACCTCAAGGCTCACAAAAATTGTAATGGTGTTGTGATCCCTCAAATTATAGGGTGATCTCAAAGCCATGGTTTTACTTTTAATTTACAAATTGATACAATACTATATTAAACTTAAGTTCAATTATAATCTTAATAGAAAGTACCAAGCTATCTGGTTAAATGTCAACCAATTTTGTTATTTAAGTAAATTAAAAATGCATGGATATGTAAAGTAGAATCAACAAATTACTTCTGAAAAAGAGGAACTTTATTATTAGAATTTCATAATTCCTTCCTGAAACTTTATTTCAAAACTCATTACAAAGATTTGATAAGTTGACTCTCTGTAGTAGGAATAACACAGAATTCAAAAAAATGAAGGAAAATTTATCTATTTGCTTTTTTTAATATTTAACTTGAGTTTATTTTCTTAAAAATCCCTAAAACATGATCACGATAATTTAAATTTTTTCTATTTTTTACAAGAAATTATTTATGAAATAATATTATATTTTTCAAGTAAATTAGGAGACTAAATAAGGAAACTACTAAGTAGACTAATTTTATTTTTTTGATAAATAAATAAAAAAAAACTTCCAAGTGACTCAATCTAAAATAATTGAAATTAAAAACATAGGAAAAAGAGTAACTTTGCTTAAATAAGACGGTCTTGGTGAAATAAAGTATGAATTGAGGAAATAAATTTCTTTCAGTTTAGACATAATATATATATATTGTGGCTGATGATGCCTCCTTGTGAAACCTGATGCTGAAAATTTTTCAAATCTTGGAAAATTCTGAGTTGCAAAATTAATAAATACAATATAATTTACCCTTTGTCAAGTTGATATTTTTAAAAAGTAGGAATATGAATTCTCATATATATGGAGCCATGAGCTCTTTGTCAATTTATCATTTGATATTTATGTAATAGTGGATTCACTGTGATAAAAGCTCACTATATAGATTAATTAAGTAGAAAGTTTCAAGGGAACCTATATATAAACTTATTATTTTGACCCACTTCAACTAATCAAAACTTCTCAATGACTGGTACACTCCACAAAAATTGACACAGACATTTATTTTTTACTTCATGTATATATTTTTTCTTGAAAGAAAGCCTTTTTTTTCTACTTAACTATTTTCTGTTGTTGTTTTGAGGCTCCATTAAAACAAAATTAGAACCAAAATTGATTTTTACATTCATCCTATGAATGATGGCTTTGAGTAAGGCTATTTATACACTTTTTGTTTTCATACTTTGACTTTGAGACTTGAATTTATGATATTATTTATTTTTCAGAAATAAAATAATTATTGAATTTTTTCATACTCTCTAACTAATAAGAGATCAACCTTGGAGAATGACCGAATCCATAATTTCTCTCATTTTCAGTGCATTATTGTTGAATCACGCAATTAAGTGACTCGAAAATCTTGGTAAAAATTTAGGTTAAATTAATAAGTCTTTATTCGATCTTAATACCTAGGCTGTCTACATCTGCAATGGGCAGGAAAAATTGTAGCTTTGTAAAGTAATAACACATAGGATTCTAACTCAGTAGGAGGGAGGTTGGAAATAAAAAGTCTCTATTGAGCTCTAAAGGTTTTTTCTTTTAAATCTTTCAGATTTAAAGTTTCTATCAATTTTATCTTTTTAATTTATGGAAAATATTAATAAAAATAGATATAACTTATGTTCTTGAAATAATTGCATTATTTTTTTCCAATTAATTAATTGGATGTTTTTATGCTGTTATGAGTTATTACTTTAATTTATTCTTCAAAGCAAAGAATTTTAAAGCTTTAATTATATCTGTAACGAAAGAACTCAACCTAAGATAGAAACTATTGAGAGAATCAACATGAGTGCTAATTCCATGTGATTTAACGGAGAGGAATCAACTTGGACTATATTTTTGAGCTGAGGATACCACATGGACACCATTTCAGTCAGAAAATCTCATAGCTCAATAAGGAGTTGGAGAAGCGCTCAGGTTTCAGCTTTCTCTTCTTCAATGATCAACTATATCTTTTGTTGTTCTAGGATAACCTTTGGGATCCCTTTTATTTCAGGACATCAATAATATGTTTTCATCCCTTCTTATGCAGACTGGAATATGTGGAACAGTATGAACCAGGAGAAATAATAGTGAAAATGAACACTATTTATGTGTCATGAAAGGTATAATTAATAACTTATTAATCTGTCTCATTTCATCGGAAAGTCAAGACTCCTTTAAATTTTATTCCTTTAAAATTGAAAAAATACTAATTTTGGAGGGATGGTAATTTCTTTTATATCCAATCTTATGGTCATCATTATACTGGTATCAATTTTCATATTTGCATAAAGAGTTGCTTCTAATAGATTTTTTTATTTTTAAGATATGAAGCACTTGAAATACCACTTTAATTAAAATTGATGCGATTATAGGATTATATACATGAGTATTGTATAAATTGGTTTTATTTCTATTTTTAGCCTCATGGGGGATGAAAATCTTAATACAGCTATTTTTTGGAAACAAGAAAGTGTTACTCAAAAATAATTCAACTATTTCTCCCTTCTGTGGTTTTTTAATAACTAAAAGGTGAATGTGAACTAAAACTTTATCTTTTTTAAAGATTTGATAATCATATCTATCTTTGTAAAAATGAAAAATAATATATATTGATTTTTCGTAAAGAAAATTTTATCAAAGTGAGTTATATTTACATTCAAATAAAACTATACAAGATTTGAAATATATAGTTTAGATAAGAAAAGATATAAGTAAAAGAAAAAAAAGGCAAAAAATCTATATCTGTGAGAAAAAAACTTCATTCTACATCGGTGTAATTAAAACTATAACTAAATCCTACACACTTAAGGAGGTTGATTGATAACTGTGATCAAGTCTGTAGGTAAGCTAAAAACCCTATGATTAATTTCATACCTTTTCTGGAAATATTTCAATTAACAAGGGTCAGATCTTACAAGGATTATTGTTTTTTTAGTAAACCATAATATGCTTAATGAACATGTAAACCTGTGCGCTAAAAAAGGCACATTGAAGAATGATAGGATGAAAAAATCAAGGTTTTGACTTGTTGCTTTCAAGTTTAAGTCTATTTTTCTCTAAAATAACTATTTTAAAAAACAGGTTTGGAAATTATTTCTTATTTCATTCTTATTCAATTTTTTGGCGAAGTTTGTGTGAAGACCTTCATTGTTTCCTTTTTTTATAAGAAAATGATTAGATTTTTTTGTCTTATTCCTAAGATTATCCGTAATTTACAAAAGGTGTTCAAGTTTTTTTTCTTTTGAAAATATTTATTTTTAAAAGTATAAAGCTGACCAATTTATAATGAGTTATTAATAATACTATGGATTTATATTTTGATTCACTAAGCTAATTTTGGCGTGCCCAAGATCAAGCCCACTCCCATATAATCTGTTTGCAAAATCATCAGTGCTAATTGTTCTCCAGTTTGGAATTCGATGAATAATAATCCTGAGAAAAATCTCAGGTCTCACTTACAGGCAGCACGCCAATGTCAAGCGCCCCCAGCACTTTGAAAACCGATGGCGATAGATCCAGAGAACCAAAACCACAAGGGGGACACTACGTCGGAAGCGGGTCTATTAAGCTCGTTGTTAAAAGAAAGTACTTATGAAAGAAAGAAGAACGAACTTCATCAGTTACCATCGCAGTCACTGTCCTACCATTTAATGTATTTGTAATCTTGACCTTTTTGTGACAGGGCTCCCCCTGTCCGTACTGCGGTGGTAATAAGTACCAAGTCAGTGAGAAAACACTTCCTTTAGCAGTAAGATGCACTCACTTGCTTATGATTCATCGCAACAATATAATCAAATTCGGAGTTGACGTCACCACAGGCACCCGTGTCAGGCATAAACCAGGTTGCTTGTCCACTGTAACGTTTTTTAAGCTTGTTGGGCTTGTTTGAGGGTGTAGCAAAGATATGTGTTGCTAAGATAACAAGAACCAAGAGAGTTTTTAGAAATATCCTGATCATTTTGTCTATTCGTAAATTTAAAATTTGGAAAGACACCCTAGTGTATATTTTAGAATCGAAAAAATTTCTTTATTTTTTTTAGAAAAAAAATGCCCTTCAATGTGGCACTTGTTAAGAGTTATGGTGAGTTTATCACTTGATAAATCTAGGGCTTCTTTTTGAGTTATTTTGTACGCAATGATATGAGTTGGGATGGTGGTAACTTAATAAAGACAAAGGCATTCGTTATATAGGTAATACATTTTATCTCCATCGGTGCGACGTTCAACCAAGGCAACAAGGATGTCCTTTCGGTACCTTTTCAGTACTCATCATCACCGACTGTTGGTAGTTCTTAACTTTATTTAAAACAGGCATCTTTCCCGGGAAATAAGATTTATGGTGGACAACCTTGATGATATTCTTCATCAAAGAGCTGATGACTTTGCTCACTTGTGGCACATCTGTCACGTTACTTACCAGTATATGTGCATTTTCACTACAGCGTATTCCTGAAGATCACTGATGAAATACAGGGGTTCCGTGTTCGATGGTGCTGAATCCAGGTACCCAAAATGATATGCTTGAGAGGTGAGCCTGAGGGATTTTACAAATTTTACAGGAGACTACGTCTGCATTATTTCGTATGTCCTTAGTAAAAATAACTAGCCACTTGATCGCTCAGGAACGGGAGATGAACTGTCCACAAAGCGTTTTGTTTTTTACTTTGAATGATTCCTCTTCATGTGCAGCCATATTCCCTCGGGCGAAATGATGGATTAGTAATTCCTTTTTCAACTTGACAAACCATTTTGAAGTCAGTGGGATGAAACAAGATTTGGTTTGATTCGCAGGGCTCTTAGTAGAACGCAACACGCATTCATTATGCTCTCTTTTTTAGTTCAACCCAACCTACTTATGAAGACTCCGAGCAAGAGACATCTCATTTTGTTCCAATCGACAATTAGGCACGGACACAGTACTGTACTGTACAGTACAGTACAAAAATTATTTAATTAACGGACCAGACCAAAATGTTTTCGATTTAAACCAAAATACTCTACGTCTTTATTTCTAGCTCGGGTAAATGATGTGTTATTTTTGGACAAATGTACTGTACTATATTTCTGTACTGTACTGTACTGCACAGCATAATAATTGCTTTGTTGAGTAGCTATAACCGCTATGGAGTTTCTAGGGATGGTCCTTGATTGGCTAAAACTTACCTTTTATGATTATTCTCCTTGTCAAACTTACTTTGGGCGATACCAGGCCTTATTTTCAATGAGAGTCTATTGATGAACCCTTTTTGTATTTTATTCCAATCATTGCGTCACCAATTTTGATTTTTCCTTTCGTTCCTGGGATTTGCGGCTTAATGCTTTCAGAAATCAATCCTCGGTTCGCGCTTGATGAAAATGTCGACATAGGATTTTTTACTAGAGCAATTCAAAAAAGCATTGATTGGGGCATGCCAATGAGTTTACCTGAATTCTCGTCACGCTTTTGCAAAAGCAATATGTAAGTTCTTGCGCTGAGGCTTGACATAAACGGAGAAACAGGCGATTATATGAAGGTACCTCCTGATTTAAGGCTTTGTGAAAGCATTGGTTAGTGCTGTTCCATAAGCATATTGAGATAATTACAGACCGGTCGGTGATTTGAAGCCGGAAAAGCTAAACGCGAAGATGAATTCTCAGAAAGATAAACAGGAGGAGGCTATGAGTTAGGCTCAATTAGTGTAAAATCTTTTTGGCGTGATATCACTTCTTGGGATTTTGGAGGGCACAACAAAAGGCTAACTTATGAAGGTTGTCATAGAAATTAAATGGAAAATTCAGAGCAACTTATTTGAGTACTGTGAGAGCTTCTTCTTCAAGCTACAATATACCTTCGTCACATTTCTTGAAGGAATTACAAAAAAAGCACAAATTTGGTTTTTTGAAACTTGTATTATAGCTTTAAGAAATTGGCGGGAGAAAACAAACCATTCCGGAGCTGGTAGTCGATTGTGAAAGTAATGAGCCATGTGAGGGAGGCTTTTTTGTTACTCGGCACTGATCTTGCCTTCTACAACTTTGAGTTCCCATCAGCTGGCAACTCTGGCGAGTGAGGTATGGGTTGAGCAGTAAGTACAGGCGATGATGGTTTGTCGCCTGAGATAGATAGATAATTTCGTTAAGTTTATAGCGTCGGTGTGCTCGCGTCTGAATTCTAGCATAAGCTCTTTGTGCTCCTCTCGCAATGCTGGATTGGATATGATTTCATCAAGAATCTGGATCATCTCGAATTCTGCGAAAAACAAAGCCAATGAATGTCAAGTAGTCCACGAAAACAATTAAAAAAGACTAACGTACCTGGAAACTCTTCCATGTTCAATCAAGACTGATTGAAAAAGATCTTTGAGCTTGAAGTGTACAGAGAAACTTCAAAAAGCTAATGTTTGAGTATTCATAACATCAAGAGCAGAGCTGCATGCGAAGTTCCACAGGTCAGTCCATGATAGACACACCTCGTGAAATTTGATAGGGTTTACTGTCAAATTGCTCATTCAAGTAAGAGGCGTTAAGGCCCACGGAGGAAGCTTCAAATGAAATGCTTATTTGCTGACTTGCAAGCAAGTCATCCTACTTCAGACGCCTCTGATACAATACAATCCAATGCAAGCAAAATTTTCATCAAACTTCCAAGGCTTATACTTTGAGAATTAAAGATTTGGATTTTGTGGCTTGCATTGGGTTGCGAAAAACAAACTAAAATTGGCCAGGTTTCTTCTTGCTTTACACGAAAGGAGAATTCCAGGTAATTTCTTGTGTACTTTACTGTATATAAATCAGTTTTGGCTAATCATTCTCAAACGGTATGAAGTATTACCCATTAGGGAGATAATGGGTAGGGTATGTACTGGCTTGAAACTCAATGTTAGTCAAACTGCATATGGACCTACCGATTAAAAACAGTAATCAGTCTCGGGCTCAAATAATTAAGTTTGATTTGCTACCTTGAAGAAAAAAATGGGGGCACAGCAAATGTCAGGCAAGCAAAAAATCTATTATGGTCTGTAAGGTGAGTTTGGGCAAGGTGTAAGATGACATTGGGAAGTGGTCAAGTGTTGTTGTCTCATTGTAAAGAACTCTTGTCTTATTATAAACAAGTTTGGGGCCAGTTTCCAAAAGTTGTTGACCATTTGTCAACTTTAGCTTGGCTTGTTTCAAAAAAGTAAGCCACATGACTCAGATGATTGTAATATGTAAGATCTCAGAGAATCAAAGTCATGAGTTGAAAAAATGATCAACACACTTGGCTGATTTTTTGGAAGCCAGCCAATATTGACTTGAAAGCTGGACTATTTAAAGTCAATTGTCAAATTAGCATTCTAAGCCATTTGATCTGCTTGTCAATTCTATTTGTCTACTAGACATGTGTAACTTGAAAAAAGGCCACCCTTGGTTTACACGCAATAATTTTCAATTGTCAAACTTGTTGCAAGGACACCCCAAGTGAAATACAAATTGAACTGAAAAAACAAATATGAGATGATGTAAATGTCATTGGGATTTTTTTAATTATCAAACAGTGGTTGTGCATCATTGAGCCATTCTTTGAGACAGATGAGATGAGAAATGGTTTGAGAACCCAATGCTGCACATGTTTGTAGGTGTACACTTTGTGAAAATACCTGTTTGACAGCTGCTAACAAAGACAGAATAATAACATATCATAAAGCTATCTGAACTAAAGTTGGATAATTGCCTCTAATAGTGGAAAAATAGGTAAGTTTCAATACAAAATTTGTCTGGAATTTGATCACTACTTGCCTTCCAATAATCAATTATTGGTTCACCCTTTACCATTGGGTGTAAATTTTGCAAATAATCCTCCCCTTAATCTTGATGGGGTTCAAGGGCTTTATAGCTCATTTCAATAAGTGTCTTATTCAAATGTTTCAGCAGATCCAAGATTTCCTTTTCCCTAAGGCTGTAGAAGAACTTCTTCAGACTTTTCCATGGTGTTTAACATTGGTGTGAGAAACTAGGTTAGCACACTGCATGGGAAATTTTACACCAGCTCTTGGGAAAAACAAGAGTGGCCTGGCACTCAGGATACAGGAACTCACTTGGAAGACTCCAAAGAATCAAAGAAATAAAAGAAGAATATATTTCTGCAATGGAGAAGAAGTGCAAGTAAAATATATGCAGAAAAGTAGAATAAGGAAGCCAAAGGACAAAGAGCCAACCAAGTAAATCCTGAATTCACTGTTTCAGCCTGTCAGAAAGGAAGAATGGAATTCATAAAGGATATGACCACCAATATCCACTGGCATACAAAGAAAGAGGTTCAAATGAATGACTTGAGGACATCGGTATTACCTTTCAAAGAATGAAAAGGAAATAACAATAAAAATTAATCCAGTAGATTAATTAACTGGGGAAACAGTCCCTGGGGGATGAAAGGGTGGCCAGTATATGTGAGAAGCTAAAGAGTTATCCTGGAATATTGAAAACCCAGCTGTATGATTGGTGTACAATGGTATTTACTCTTTTGGGAAATACAGCTTGGCCATCTTGGGAAATGAACTGGGAGCTTTGACAACCACAGTATTAAAATTGAATTTTCCCAAAGGGGTTGATTCCATACAGGTGTCTGATCACACCTTGTATGGATGAATTGAGTTGTACAGGAAGTGTTGTAGCTTTGACACTCTGAAAACTGATGTAAATTACTGCCTCTTAAAAATACATGAAAATCCTTAACTAGCATTCCCTTGGGGGAAATACTGCTTGAATGAAAAGACCAACCACTGATATGGGGAAGATGGTTGGTGTTCTCAAATTTTCCTTTCATTACCACAAATGGGTTTGAGGCTGATGTCCTGGAACACCTTCCTTTAAAATTGGGTTGGTGTCCTGGTGAAGCTTCTTAAGATGGCAGAATAGAGCCTTGAAATTGTCACCATTGGGATTATTGAGGTAAAATGGTGCATAATGATATATGATACCATATTTGACCTTGGTAATGGTCATTCAGATATTGGTCCATGTATTGGGGAAGGCTCCCCTCATATTGAGAGTAATCAGAAAGGATTGATGCCTGGTCGCCTCTGTTGACTGCCAGAGGCCAAGGTGTTTTATGGGTAATTTTGGCTATTTTGAAATGGCCTATTGGCCCCTTTTGGCCTCATTGGGTTTAGGATGAAACAGGCAAGGAGGGGCCTATGGACTGTCCACCATGGCCTTAAACCCCCTAATGAAAGGGGGAAGGCCAGAGGGCCTGGAGGTGTATAAAGGGGCCATAGGCCTTTGAGAGGCTGAGAGGGCGCTGGCGTCCCTGATTCCAAGGGGTGACCTGGGGCCATGGAAGATGTTGAAGTCCCAGAAGAGGCCACTAACTGAATATAGCCTGGTTGGGACCAAGATTTCCCAGAGGAAGTGGGTGTAGCCCTGGGGACACAAAGAACCAATATGGCCTAATTGGCCATAAGAAAGATGATACGTCCAATTGGACCTTGCACGGGTTTTGGAAAGAATTAATGTAAAAATCCGATTGAGGGGGAAATTTACATTTTGGTGACATAAAGATGCTTCAGGATTGTGCTTGATTGGTTGGGAGGGATTCCTAATTGTTTGAAAATGTACTTGCAATATTTGAGATCTGATAAGTTTGCAATGAATGTGTAATTATCTTTCATCTCCAACTCATAGTACTTGATGATTTTGGCTTTTGAAGCCTCACAGGAATGTATCCACCTATGACAACTAATTTGGAAAGAATGGGTGAGTAGGTTAAGAATTACCTGGTAATAGAGAAGTACAAATATTCTTGGTAGGAAATTTGTACTGAAAAACATTACATGATTTTCCCCACATGTTCAAGATGAGCTACATAAGATCCATTTCACTCCATAATTTGAATAAATAGTACTTACTACTTCCAATTTTATTTGTATGCAAATGAGTTTAAATTTGAAGTTTTGGCCCTCTACACTCTGGAGCAAAAGATAGTTCCATTGCATAATGAGGATTATTAATGGAAATAGCTTAGGATGCAAAGCTTTGTCATGAGCTCGAATGAATAGGCTTCCCTGTTTTTCTAAGCCTCTGATTTGTTAAAATAATGACCTTAAGGCTTGAACAATTGGCAATTTTGCTACCGTTTGTAGAGAAATTAGATAATGTCAAAAAAGCTATCATGATGCGAAGTGAATGTATAAAAAGGTGGAAACACTTTGAAAAAGATTATCTTCATTTCCACCCTGTGTGGTGGAAGATTTTATGCCCAAATTTATGTTGACTTTCCAATTATCAATATTATGTTTCAAATGTGGCTTTACTTAGTGTACATTTCTTATTTGGAAGAGATCCTGGGTTCCAAGTTCCTACCAGATTTTCAATTGAACATGAATTAAACAAGATATTGAGGCAGTGGGGCTTTAGTGGCAGTTTCTAAAATATTCCTGAATTTGAACTTCTTCCTCTGTGTTGATCTCCTTTTCATCACTATCCTTTAGTAGGGCCTGAGTAACAAACAAAATTTCCTCAAAAATATTTTGATCTTTGTAAGTTGATTCCCACATATCAGCCAGGAAATCCTTTGAAAACAAATTCAAGACAGGGAAAGTGCATCAGTGGGACTTCTTTTGTGGGCCTTGAGGTATATTTCACATACCCAAATGGGCCACAAATAATATTAAAAGAAGTTCTGAACTATTCCTAACCCATAAGTCGTGCATATATCAAAAATTCATCATTTTTGAGTTAAGAAAAGATGAATTTTTTCTTGAGTAATTAAGTCCATGGATATAAGGCCAGATTGGGATTCTACACAAAATTTCACCTAGGGTAGCTCCATAGAGTGAATGAGCTTAAATTAAATCTATGAGGTGGTAATATGGAAAATACTTCAATAAAACATCATAAATACTACATAAAAGATTTGTGATAATTTGTGTTTTTCTCAATCTCACACCAAAATAATGGGAATGTGAGAAATCCCATAATACATATACACTAAGAGTAGTGTTATGCAGGTTTGTGGAATATAAAAATACAGTATTCTTACATACAGGTTTGGTACACCTATAATGGATATCAGTCTTGAAAGCTTGAATTACTATGTTTGATGTGAAAATAGCTAAGGGGGACAAAAGATATCAAAGAGAGCCAGGGTACCCAACTTCTGAGGCCTCTGAGGCATGGATAGCTCTAAAGTTTAGATCCATGGCTGATAATGGCAAAATTAGTATACTAAAGCCTTTTGGGAACTTGGTTACCAAGTTAAGATCTCATTAAATCATAAGAATATTGCAAATAAGCTGCTATTTTGATGTGACAAGGAGGTAAAGAGAAAGTTAGACTCCTGTAACCATGTCAAGTATTAATGGTTTTCCATGTATAAGCCCTAAAAGAGGAATTGAAACCCTTTTTGGACTAGTATCAATTGATTTACCTGATAGCAACCAGCTATACTGTGCTATTTGCAATTCTATGTAGAAATGAGGTAAATAGTTCAAAAATTCATTAAAAATGAAATTCTGATTGAATTTTTCCCAAACTTGCAGGCCCAATTAAGAATGATATCATTCATAAATAAACCAAAAAAATATGGTTTCATAAGTAAAACTGAAAGATTTACTGCCAGTCCATTTTTGATGATTCCATGTAAAACACTGAATCTTCAAAAATTCACAGAAAATACAACCTGTGGTGAAATTTACAATAACATTGATAGATTTGAGAAATTAATTTTTATTTTGAAATGAAAGAAGATTTACAGCTTTTATGCCTTTCATTCTTAACCATAAATAGGTTGCTAGTCACATAAAATCCTAAATTAAGTAATTATGAGAATCTTATGTGACAACAGATGATGAAATCAATAATAAAAAAAGGATAATTGCTTTCTTACTCACTGGTTTTTCATTTTGCTCCATGGAACCCCTCTGTGAGCTGTTGTTAATTTAAAAGAGTCCTCCTCTTGCTGTTTTTTTAAATCATCTTATTATTCAATCATATCTTTATTAACAACAAGTAAGTATTAGTTAAATCATTTTTTACAGTGTTTTAAATATTTCAGAATAAATCAGAAAGACATGAAATCATTGAGGTAAACTATAATTTGTTGTAATACTGTTATCAATCAATTTTAATCCTTTAAATCCACAATTTATCCATTAAATTTCTCTACCAATTTTTTTCAAGGTTATATTGGAGTATGAGTGAGTGTTTTTAATTGATTCTTAAAGTTTTTCTCTAGTATTAGTTTTCCTCAAGAATCATTTCTATAATTATTCTTGCAAAAGATAATTATGTATTAAAATTACTTTATTATTTTAATAAAGAAAATTTATTATTAAATACTTCTTTGAATTGATTCTTGTAGAGAATTAATGCTTACTGTTATAGTAACTAGTAGTGTATAACAAGTAAAATAAATAAACAAACAATTAATTAATTATTCAATCGTTGTTATAATAATTTTTAGTATCATATTTCATAAGAAAATTCATAGTACTGTTGATTGATAGTAATATTATCAGCAGTTTCATATACACATCTTACAGTTTTTCCATTTACCAACATATATTGACAGCTTTAATTTATTTTCAAGGGCTGATAAAAATTTCTACCTTGTTCTCAGCATCATCACTTGTGATTCTCAATAAGAGATTAATCAAACCTCACTAGGATAAAGCTTCCCACACAGTCAAAGCCAATTCTAACACATTGTGAGATCCTCAGAGAGTGTAGATGTTGACAAGAATAATAATACAAAATTTATTTTTAGTTCTGAAAACTGAAGTGTAAAAAAACTTGCAACAAAAGAAAGAAGAGATTGGAAAAATTAATAATAATATGGTTCTATCCATTGCAAACCCGCCTCCAGATAGCTCCAGATATGATCCTTAGTGATCTAATGATACAATTGTGCACCTGCATATGTGTCATCTGGTACGTAGTGAGATCCTGAATAGTTGACTTATTGCATTCATGATATAAGTTGGGTTTCAATTGTGGCTGTTTGATGTTTTAGTGGCCAGTAGAAGTTGGGAACAAGCCTTTTGAAAAAATCTTTCCCTGGTGCTTTTAAAAATGGAGAAGGATACCTGCATGGCTACCAATACTTAGACGCATTCTTTGGTAGTTTTTCATACTATTCTTATGATATCTATTCCACAGGATTGGGATAAATTTCTCCAGAAAGTTGGTTATCCCATGAATTGAAGTTTCCACAGAGTTTTGACTGATACTTTTTGAGATTTGAGTGTTTTCCACCTAAGTTAGAAATGGTTAGATCAAATGAAACTCAAAACCTTCCTTGATCTATGCTCATATAGCCATGAAAAATGAATTGCTCACTTTAAATGTTGTCATTTATAATTTTAGAAAAACTTTATTTTTTACCATCCACTTTCCTGGGCCTGCTTTATTACTATATAAAAGCTACAAATAGCAGATTAATATATTGCAATAAATACAATAAAGGTCATTTAGACTTAACTCAAAAATCTGTACACAACCAAGAAAATACACCTTCTTTTTTGGGTTGATTCAAATTCAAATAAGGCCTTGTTTGAAAAATGACATTTAAGATCACATTTTTGGCTCACTTGCAGCATATTAATCATTAGATAACTCTGATTAATGGGACCAATGGGGTAATGCTATATGTGTTGGATTAGATTAGTGAAGATGGTGGTGATGACAAGAAGTTGGGATCGATTGGCTGGCTATATATGCTTGAACCTTCCATATTAAGCTGAAATTAAGATAGAAAGGGACATGCAGAATACAAATTTTGGTGATCTTGTGCTGAAGGTAGTATTGCATAACTCAAAATATCTGATTGGTTGGAATCTTATGTATGGCAAAGCCTTGGGATAAGTGGGTTTTTATCACCATTTGAAAGATTGTTTTCACATCTACAGGATGATAATAACAAGATCAGATTAATAAGTTTAATATTCTTGCAACTAAAAACAAAAAAAAGTGAGATGTGAACAACAAACAAATATAATTTTTTGAGGATTGAGTTCAACTTGAAAGTGGGGTGAAGGCTACCCAAAAGAATTGTAGTGGGATTTAATCTCATTAGAAGACTTAAGAATTACCTTAAGGACTATGTAATTAGATTTTGTTTTGGTGGAAAAAAAATGCGTATTATTTGAAATCTTGCATATTAAGCTCTGCCATACATTGGTGAAGACACTAATTAGTGTCTTGATATTCATTCATGGAGTAATACTAAGGTGAGGTGGATATGACATAGATAACAGAATAACTGACTGGGAACCATTGATATAAATTTTAAATACCAACGAAGTAGATTAGAACTGTAGGGAAGGAGCTGTGAAACAGCTGTGTAAATCGAAATACACTCCAAACCCTATTTTATGCCTTAACAATACTCTAGAGTCATTGATGCTTAGGGTCGTTAAGGATATTCTCACACTTAATGAAAAGATAGCAATTTCATGAGGGTAGTTCATTCTGTGGTAACCTGTGGTCACAGTACTGCAAGGTGTTTGGCTGTGGAATTTCAATAACTTAGTAATATAGAAATAGAATACAATCCTTATGCCCTAGCTTTCATAGAATATTGCTCTTGTATCTTGGTCTTGAAAGTAGTCTATTTATAAATAAATAAATAACTAATAACTTTAAGATTAAAAAGTAAATCCTCTTACCTTGACATTCCTAGTACCAAGTAAATATCTCTTTTCTGTATTATCCTCAGTGTATCTCTCACAATATGAATAGTAATCTATCCTCATATTTTTCTCCAAACTCTTTCCCTGCGCTTCTCAACAATTTATGACCAATTTTTTATCCGTTGTCTCAGAAAATAAGGCGCTCATAGATGACATTTTCCACAATAAATTTTATTTCTAATCTAATACAATTCCCCCCATTCATGGAAAAGAGAACTGAAGTAGAAAAAAAATGAGTTAGATCACTTTCTGATGACCTCCTTTCGATGGAAGCTAAATCAAAGTATACTAAGCCTAATAGCTCTCCAAAAAGACACTCACAAGCCTGGAAGGTCAATAAATTACAGTGTTAATCCCATTAATTTAAGCCAAAAACATTCAGAAATATACCAATAGACACTTTTAGCAGGAATTGAAGTTATTATAAGATTTTTCCAGTGAGCAGATTTCAGGTTCAGCACCCGCAGTGCACGACTTCTGGATTTTTGCATGCTTGATGATGCAGCGACTTTGATACAAATTTAACCCACTTGTCGCAATGAAAATCTAATATAATGAAAAAAGATTATTGAATACCTTCCTTTTGTAGCCAAAGGCTTCCATACATAAAGAGTCCAGCTGCACCAACAGCAGCAGGAACGCATCCCATGGCACTTTAACCTCCCATGGTATTTAAAGTGACCTCTATGACCCTTCAAAATAGGAAATGGAAATTTTTTACACTATACACAATGTGTGAGAAGGATATCTGGAGTATGTAAATATTTCAGTGGTGTATCTAACCCCACCAGATGGTACTAGCCTTGATAATGTTGATTTGGTCAGGTAGCTCTGGCTCTAGATCCCCTTGTTTTTAGTGTCTGATTGAAATGGTGGGTGTTTTAAAATCTCAAACTTGCATGCTGGTACCAGCTTATTTTTTCACTTTTCTTAGTAAAACTGTATCCTAACCCCTTTCCAATTCATTTTTCAATATGATTGGTGTAGTGACCTATGGACACAGTGATTCAACTGTGTTTGGAGTTTGGATTTCCATACCTTTTCTGAAATTCTGAATCCCAATTTATTGAAATAAAAATATGAACTGATAATGATTAGCTTTATAGAGGAATATATAGAGAAGAAAAAGGAAAAAGGAAATTAAGATAAAAATAATATAATACTTATTTTGAAAGATTATCCCTAAGGCTAAAGGGAAAAAACTTAAATACTTCCTTATTCATAAAATATCACATAGTTTGATATATTTCCTCCAACATATATGACCAAAATTGACCAAGATATCATAGCTTTGTAGAATGAAGAAATATCTGATGCTTACAAAACCAAAGCACATTGGGCATATTCTCATAGTAGGTGTTATCAATATTATTATTGATTCATATTGATTCAAAGCTACACCATGATTGAACAATTACCATTAAATTTAGAGGGTAGCTTACCAATGATTCATACTACCCAAAATGCCCATACCAACAAAACAATTATTAGCTTATAGAGAGAAGTCCAGGTAAATATGTATATTAAATCTAAGTTTGAGCCCTGAGGAATTTTTTACATTCCCAAAGGACTCACAAAATTCCTCACTGAAAGCTGTTTTTACCTAAAATAAAGAACAATTAACCTAAACATTTATTTGAATATAGGAATATTTGATCAATCTTTTCTAAAACAACTTAATATATAAAATTCATAACACCAAAGGATTCTGAATTTATCTTTAACTAGGGTCATACCCTAGGGTATGATACCATAAATTCAATATATTGGGCTAGAAAGACCAAAATGAAATTTTAGTGAAAATTGAAATCTTTTTAAGAATTTCATTTTGATTAAAATTTATTAAAGTTGAACTAAAGTAATGTTACACCATTCTAAAATCTACTTAACAAAAGAATGGTAAAATTACAGTGTGGTATGTGGTTTCAAAGTTAGCCTTGAATTTACCATCCAGGGGGTAAATCTTGAAGGTTCTTTGTCCAAAATAAACTAAAAATTCCATAGTATGGCTTGGAATAAATTCAAAGGGAAAAAAATACAAAAATGGTGGGACAAAGGAGTTCTGGCAAAAGGTTCCAGGGTGCCCAAATCTTGGATTTGCATAGGGTGGTTTTTGAATTTGGCTAACCTGAATTAAGGTTCTTCTAACCAATTAAGTTTCAGATGAAGTTTAAAATTTGGTTGAAATGAAAAACCTCATAAATAAGGTTAAATTACTTTTTAATTTGTCTTTGGACCTTGAAATAGTTTTCTGAACTTAGGAAGCATACTAAAGTGAAAGTTTTGAGTAAAAACTCAAATTTTCCCCATAAGTAATTTTTTGGTTACTTATGGATTTTCATGAAAGCTGAGTATACTAAGTTTCAAATTCCAAACCTTAATCAAAGCAATTTTAAATTATCATACATGTAATTGAAGAAATATTACCTTCAATAAAAAAACCCTTGATTCTTGGTATTGAAAAGATTGAATAAAAATTAATGTCAGTCTGAGTCAATGATAGAGTGATAATAAGAGTATTGACTCATTAAACTATGCCTTTGACACAGATATTAAATATAAAGAATAGCTTATTCAAGTTATTCAGGGAATTACTATGAAGGAATAATGGTGGTGAACACTCCTGAAAGCCCTGGGTGAAGTATCTATAAATTGGGTTATTATAATAAAGAGTATAATTATACCTTCTTATTTTCAAAGATTATAGCTGTTGGTAAAAAGCTGTACTATTTAGGAATTCTTCTTTGGGGCACAGAAAGGCCCCTTTTTAGCATGAGATTGGGCGGAAGGACCATTCGTCCTTACCACAAAGGATGAATTAAGATTTTTTTGCTTCTAAGGGAAGGCTTGTGGCTTATACACACCCTTTATAGCTTTTATTGTTCTCATATTTGGTTTTGAAACCACATCTAATAAGGTTTCACCAAGACAGGGTGAGAATTTTCATTTGGGGACTACACAGCCCTCTTCTGATGTGTATGACACGTAGAATGCTCAAAAGATTCTTTATAGGTACCCAATGCAGGAATAAAATGAGTTTCTGAAGAATAAAAAAGCTCCTTTGTGGAATTGACACCTCATATTCAAGAATATGGGATAGTATCCCCCAGTATTGAGGTTTTGACCATACTGTGGAATTTTAAGCTTAAAACTGTCATAATGTTGTTGGTCTTAAAGATGATAAGAACAAATTTGGTTTATTATGTATCCCTAGATGGAGTCTACACAATTGTATGTCATTTGGAATGGCTATCTTTCAATATGGAAAAGTTATGCCACTTTTAAATTCCATTATTCAGATCTGGATTTTTCTTAAATCCTGTATAGAGCTTGTTTTCTTCATAAACTTTTCTCTAGATATTTTATGAGGAAATGAATGGAACCATTGAAAATCCTATGTTTTTCTCTTTCCAAAAAGAGTGCCTTTCAGGTATCTCACACTAAAACTGTAGAACTTGAATGGGAGGTGAATATTTTTTTGCCCTTATTTGGCTTAATTTTGGACATAACCTCTGTTGTTTTTATTCTAGTGTAATGTTGCTAGTACCATTGGATAGAACTGACTGAGGGTTTTAATTTGAACACAAATTTGATGAGTTTTTTTTTACCTTTCTCTGGATTTTGGATGAGAGGTAAAAATTAAGGCCTATGCCCAGCTCTTACTTTAAGCAGGAATAACTTTGTTATTATTTGAGTTATGATTATGAGAGGAATATATTTGGATAGAGGTAGATTTTCTCTTCCTTCCAGTACTATATTCAAGGTATTTTGAAAAAGCTCCATTTTTGGCGGTATTCTTGCTCTACCATTGGGTTAGGGTATTTTGGCTATCATGCTTGTGCTATGGTTTTTAGTCACAGGATGAAATACCCTCCCTCTAAAAAAGGCTGACTCTTTATAATACTTTTCAGCCCTTGTAGAGGCTCAGAATCTCCTCATGTGTAGGTTATCATCTGGTATTGCATCTTTTGATAATCAATTGTCTTTATCAGCTGTATGGTTCTTGAATCTAACCAGATACTGTCTATGAACCTTTCCATTAAATCTGATCTTCCTAGTCTTGATAATTATTTCAACTGGTCCAGCAGGGCTCTCCACTTCCACTATCTCCTGTGGAGTATGGTTCTTGTTCCTGGAGTGTACCATATCCTCTCCAGTCTGGTGATAATATTTAAACAAACTCACTGGAAACACTAAATCTTTCCTGGTGAATTAATCTGAAAGTATGACCTCCACTTCATTTCCTCTTATTAACCTGATGATAGTGAATTGTCCCAAAAATGAGTCCCTCATTTTCCTGTGACCCTTGAGATTATTTGAATTTGAGGTAGACACCAGAGCTTGGTCACCTTTTCTGAAGTCAGACTCTTTGTGAGTCTTTTCATAAATTTACTCCTTATACTACTTTGCCTCAGCTATTCATCTTGCTTTTGTGTCACATTCTCTCTTTCACATATCATAGAAATTCTTGGCTCCAGGATGGATTGTTAGAGGGTTTTTCTTCAAATGATTCACAGGCAATAAGGGGTTCCATCCTTTTTATATAAGAGAAGGTTACTTCTCTGTGTTAGAGTGCTGGCTGGTGTTGTAAGCCAGCTTTATAGCTGGTAGAAGTGTAACCCAGTCATGGGTATACCCTTCACAATCTTTGTACTCCATTCCATAGGTACAGAATATTCCTACAATGTCCTCCATTGTCTGGATCATCCTTTCAGCCAGTACATTTTTTTGTGGAAGGTAGGCTGTAGAAAATGCAAGTTTATTCCCAAGAATATCATAGAAGTTGGTTGTTAATTCTTATGTGAATTTGGGGTCCCTGCCACTAATGATGATCTTAGGCACTCCAAAAGTATGTCTGATTCTATTTAAGAATAACAATGCTGTAGGAATAGATTTATACATCTTGTGGAATGGAAAGTATGCAAAACATTTTCTAAACCTTTCTAGTATTACTAGGAGCGCATTTTAATTCTTCTTGCCCCTGGGACAAGTCCTGTTACCCAGTCTATGTTAATAATTTCCCATGGGCTCTTGGGATTCTCTATATATTTGAGTAGTCCATAATTCTTCCCATATTCCTGTTTTCCTTCTGGAATATATCACAAGGTTTTATTCATTCATACAAATCTTGTTCCCAATGACACACCAATCTGTGCTTTCTATCCTATCTTTATCCCTGTATTCACTCATGTGTCCCATGTAGGGGAAGTCATGGTATTCTTGGAGAACCTGTGAAACCTTGTCTCTGTCTCTTAATGGGAGGTAACTATTGTTCTTCTAGATGTGACAAAGTAGTAAATTCATAAGGGGAAATTTGTTTTCCTTATAATCCCTTAACCAGGGTTCCTTCAAATGCAATTCTAGCTCTGGGCTCCTGTACATTTGTTGTAGAAGTGACATTAGTATGCTACACTGTTTGTGTTGTGAATAATAGTTTTTAACTGAATTCAAGAATTAGTTTTGGAGCTAAGAGGATCTTATTCCTAATATGGGTGTTTCTGTCTCCTCTGGTCCAATATAGTCAGTATCTGGGGTACCACTTCCTGGTGCACATTTTGAGAATTCAAAGTTTCTCTTCCTATCCACTTCCATTGAATAGATAAGAATTTCAGAAGGTAAATATGGGTCTTAAGATGGTTTTCTCTTGACATTATCTAGTGGCCATCTTCATTAGTGTGTCTTTTCCTTCCTTTTATATGATGGTCATGTTGCCTCTATACTCATGGATGGCTATCTGCCATCTAAATATGTGCCTATGAGTAGTCTTCATTTTGAGTCAAGACTTGAGTGTACTACAGTATGCATATAATTCAAAGACTGAACCCTCAAAATAATCATGGAGTTTTGCTAGAGTCCATACCAGAAATATAAATTATGACTCAGTTGCTCCTTAACTGGCCTATGAATCCTTCAGCTGACTAAAAATATAGCAGATTACCCCTTCTCTTGGTTCATCATCTATGATTTGACTTTGGTGAAAGGCTTCCTCAAATCCTTGACTAAAGGCTGCATCTATATACAACTTGAATGGAAGTTAAAAGTCAGCTAGCATACAGAGAGGGGCATTAGTGAGTTCATATTTGATCCTCTCATATGAATCCCTCCTGTCCTTGGTAATCTCAAAGACTAAATCTTTGGAAAATAGCTTTTATAAGCTGCTAGTTATGTGGGAAACGTTTTTGATGTGGGTTCTGTAGTAGCTGGATATCCCTAAGAAATATTGAATTTATTTGATTTTTGGTACTGGCTTCTGCAGTACAGCAACTACCATTTTTGGTGTATGGCCAAGAAAAGGCCTGAGACCTGGTGTCCCAGTGCCAATTGTTCTGGTTTGTCAAAGCTACACTTTTTAAGTGCAATCTTCAGATGAATTGGTGTGCACTTACTAACAACTCTGTCTATTTATTTCAAAAGGTCTTTTCATCTCTCTGAATATATAATGATATAATAAATGTATACTACTATCCAGCCTTCCAATATTTCTTTTTAAAATATTGAAATATTGTGTACATAATGCTTTGAAAGGCTTCTGGCGCATTCTTGATTCCACATGACATCCTTGTGTACTCATATATACCCATATGGCATATAGCTCCGAGTAGTTTCATGGAGTTTTGATTCACTCTATTCTGGTCAAAACCTTCCATAAAATACATCTTAGAAATATATTTGGCTTTTTCCAGATTTTACAGGGTATGAGGTATCCTTGGTATATGATACCTGTCAGCCTTAGTACAATTTTTGAGTTCTCTGAAGTATCAAAACAATCTACATTTTTCATAATGCCAATTGATTAGGACAGGGGTGGTTGCTTCCACTATTCCATTATGCCCAGCCTTTTTGATGACCTCCATATCTATGAGCTCATTAAAATGGGTTTCAATTTCTTTCCTAGTTTCCAGACTTTTTGGAAATGGAGGTCTTCTAAGCATGGGTAGATAAGCTCTTTCCACATCCAGATATAACTCTATAGCATGGCCTTTAATATTGCCCAAGGTTTCTTCTCCTATGGCAAAAGGTGATCTGTTCTTAATAGAGATTTTTAGTAGACTAAGTTTTTCTTTACCAGTGATGTTAGAACTAAATTGCCCCTCCTTGAATTCATCCACTTGTTCTTCTAAGGGGTCTTGGTTGGATAGTTGGTATATATCAAGGGACAATTTCTTTTCCTTTTTGGTACCTATGGTAATGTGCCTGTTTCTACTGTTGTAAATCACAATGCCATACATACTTTGGTAGTCTGTTCCCAATACAATTACTTGCGTATGGACATCCTCCAGTAATAAAACCTATTGTTTGAGTCTGATATCACCCTTTCTATGGGGTATTACTATCTTCTTGATAATATTCCCTATGGACATCATCCTTCCTGATGCACTCGTCAAATTATTATCCTTGGTTCAAAAGAGTTGAATTATTAAATATGAGAAGTTCTTTTCCAAAAAATCTCTTGTCACTCTTGAGAAGTATGAAAAGCTGTCAATGATCAATGGGTGTTGAGAATTATCAACAAAAACAGTCATCTTAGTGGCTGTACCATGAATATATTCCATTCCTTGTGTTAGTGTAATGAGGAATGTCTTTGCATCTTTTTTATTCTTTCAAAAATTCATATTAGTAGTTTATTGTGGTGAACCTGTTTTCCACTGTATTTCCTGGATCTCTAGCTGGTTTTCCTCTTTGTACTCCCCCTGTCAGCCTGTGACTCAAAACCAGAGCACAAGCATGACAGCCAAAATACCATAAACCAATCACCATGAGCAAAATAGCTATACCTGAGGCAGGTTTCTCATTTGGAAAATGACATAGGAAATAATTTGGAAATAGGTTTCAACCATGATTGAAATTGAAATTGCAAAATAGAAGATTTGGAACAAAAGAAGCCACACCTACAAGCCTCAAATTTCAATTGAAAACCCTGATTATTGTTTGGCCATGATTGGTAGCTCAAAATATCAGAAAGACTCATTTCCAAAACAAGCCATGTCTTCTAGCCTCAGCTGGCTATTTCTATATCCAAGCTAATCATTTCAAATAATAATATATGTTACTGTAAAAAGCTCTAAATTAAGAATTATATTTTTTTGAAGTATTTCATAGGATGAGACCACAGTATTAGCTAATTACAATAGGGTTTTGGTAAACACACGTAAGCCCTTACGTGTTTTTACTAAAAGCTTATGTGTTTTTACCAATTTATGGTAAAAACACGTAAGTTTCTGGTAAAAACACGTAAGTGACCTTAATTTTCAAAAAAAATTCCTCAGGCTCAGTTTTGAGGATTTTTTTAATTTTTTTTTGCCATATTTTTCCCGACTTGGCATGTCAATAAGCACAAATTTTTTCAAAATTTTTTTTTTGCCAAATTTCACAAATTTGGCCAACATGCCAAAATGGCATATTTTTTTCAAAAATTCATTTAAAATCTTCCCACTTATGAATTTACTTGATTTTTTTTTTTAAAATGAAGGGCTCAATGCAAAGAATAAAGCACCAGAATCCCATAATTTTGGGAATTTTTTTGGTTGGGAAAAGTGAAGGCGCAAAAAGGGTTTTTTTTCAAATGTTTTTTCCCGTCATTGTAATATGCCTATTTTTAAAAGGTGAATTTAATAACTTCCCACTTATGAATTTCCTTCATTTTCTCTTTAAATTAAAGGGTTCAATCTGGACAATAAAGAACCAGAAGCTCATGAATTGGGAATTTTTTTTGGGTGGGACAACAAGTGAAGGTGCAATGAGTGTTTTTTTAACTGTTTTTTCTCTTGTGTGTAATATGAATATTTTCAAGTACAAAAGTTCCACAAGTTTGATAAAAAATGAGACTGAGGTGGGATTTAAGCAATAAATATGACTGAGGAGGGGGATAATTGGCATAAACTGTATATACAAAAATCATTCAATCAGAATCAACCTCCAAAATAGTGGGTTTTTTCTGAGAGGGGGGAGGAAGATTGGACAAATACAACATTCTGTGTTTCTTAAATTTATCAGCCCACCCCAGGGCTTGTGGTTGGGCATAAATCTCCCAGTTCACAGTAATGGGGGGGACAGGATAAACTTTAGAAATGATGATGTCCAAAGGAACAAAATGAGCACAACTATTCAAGAAGCAGATGAAAATGGGGGGATTATCATTTGGAGGACAGAAATAAGGGAAAAAAGAAAAAGATTGGGCTGTGGAATAAAAGAAAACTGGTCTTTTATACTTATTTGCAATTGGATGCCCCATGTCAGGTATGGACATCCACTTGCTTTTTGGAGCCTGGCCAACATCTTCATACCATTCAATTCTTTCCAAATAAGAGGATACTGAGGGAATTAAGGTGTTCATGGCTTCATAAAGGTCTTGATTTTGTTGAATTTCTTCAGCCAAGTCACCTCTGACATCAGCCCATTGATCTTGAGTCTTGTAAATGAAGTGGGATAATGTTCTGTAGCCACAGTTTCCATCACCCTGGACATTGATGGCCTTGAAGGTGTATTTCAATATAAACTTGGGCAAGTCTTCTGAGCCAGTTATCTGATAGAATAAGTCCAAAAAATGAATAAATATCAAAATAAACAACATAAAATTACATTAAAAAGAATCAGAAACTCACAAACAGCTTGGAGCATTCATCACTTGTGTGATAGTTGCTTTGACAATGCTCACAGGTCAAGTCAATTGCATCATAGATATTCAAACTGGTGGCAGGCTTGTGTGATTTTCTTTGTGATGTTTTGCTTCCAATTGCCAATCTTCTTGACCTGTTAAGGGTTACTTCTTGTCAGCCTGTGACTCAAAACCAGAGCACAAGCATGACAGCCAAAATACCATAAACCAATGGTATAGCCAAAATACCACCAAAACATGGAGCTGAGCCAAATTAGCTCAAAAGGTATCAGAAGAAAGAGGAAACTCACCTTTTTCTGAAAATATAAGTCCCATCACCATAGGACAAGAAATAACAAAGTTATTCCTGCTCAAAGTTATTGCTGAGCATAAACCTTAATTTTCACCTCTCATCTAAAATCTAGAAGGAGAGGCTGAACCCCATCAAATGGGTACTCAAAATGAAGCTCTAAGCCAGGGCTATCCAATGGTACCAGCCAAACTGAGCTAGAACCAGTATTACTTGAGTTATGGTCAAATTCAGACCAAATAAGGGAGAACAAAACATTCACCTCTCATCTAACCTTTACAGTTTTAGTGTGAGATACCTGAAGTGGGGTCTTTTTGGAAAGAGCACAATCAGGGCTATCTGATGGTGCCATCCATTTCCTCATAACTCAACTACAACAGAAGTTATTGGCCAAACAAGCTTAATACAGCTTTTGACCAGACCACGCCAATGTACAAAAATACTTGTACATGGGATAACTTTGTCATATTTAATGATAACCATGTCAAGTTGGGTACCATTGTGTAGAGCCCATACAGAGCTATTCAATGAACCAACTTTGAGCTTGATATCTCAAAAACTGACAGAGGTATGACCATTTTAAGGTCAAAATCCCACCTGCTGTCAGATACAGCCTTACCATGGGATAATATCCCATAACCATGAATATGAGGTGTCAAATAGATGAAGAAGCATGTTTTTACTTCAATACCTCATATGTCAGTCAATACTGGGGTCCCATACAGTTTCTGTACAGCATTCTATGCGTCATAAACGTCAGAATCAGGCTGTGAGGTCCCCAAATGAAAATTTTCACCCTGTATTGGTGAAAACTGCCCAGATGTGGTTTCAAAACCACATCTGAGCCCAATACAGGGTATACAGGCTGTTTGCAAACCACAAGCCTGTCATAGAGAGTGAAAAATCTTCACTTCCTCTACGTGGAAAGGTCTAGCAGCCTTTCCACCTCAATTTTAGGATAAAAGGAGGGCTTTTCACAGCCAAAAGCCTTTCCTCATCCTGCTCTTGAATAACCTACGTAGTAAACTGTCAAAAACAGTTTTACTCTTGGTTAAATAATCAGGTATAATTATAATCTTTAATTATTGTAGACTTTATTATTGTAATCCAACAGATAAAGTCTGCACCCAGGGTTCTCAATAGCGCTCACCACCACTATTTCTCAATAGTAAAACCCTTTTATCTCATTATAAACCTTTATAAACCTTTTTTTAAATCATTTTCTGTCGTGTCACATACACAGTTAAAGTTGTAATTAGCCTAGTTATACCTTTATCATAGTATCATCCTGACATTTTGGGGGCCTGGCCGTGTTTTTGACTTTTTTTTAGACCTTACAAGTAAGTCTTTTCTCTTTTTTATGACTTATTAACACATTGTTTTATCCTTTTTAGGCGTAATTTCTATTTAAATATATATATTTTATATATTTTTACCTTTTTTCTTCTATATACTCATATTATAAGAGTATTTTTTACGTGGTTAACACCCACAGTAATTTATTATTTTTGGCGTGTTTTGCATATAAAAACACATAAGCCACCAATAAAGTCCTGTATTCTTGACTGAATAAGGACACCTCTGACTGAAAAACCATCAGTTGAGGCGTGGTCAAGTGTATTGTTAATTCAATAACACTTGTATACAAACCACTGTTACAGAATACACTTGCAAACCACAAGTGTATCTGAGGGATACTGACACACAAACAGTGTGACAGGACACCATAAGCTGTATTTTTGAAGTGAAATTGTTAATTCAATTACACTGTCATTATACAAGGGCATACTGTAATAATATACAAGCCCAGAGGCCATTCTTAGACGTGCAAAACCAGCCTTTTAAGAAGTCTTAACTGACATAAGCCCTCTTTTTCCTGTTTTGATTCAGTGGAAGAAAACTACATCCCACTTGAAACCCAGTCACAGGCCAACACACCAGTGACGCCCTCAGAACCAGAGGGCAGCAAGGGTAAAGGAAAAAGGCTTAGTGAAGGCCTCATTACAGCCAAGAAGTGGACACCAATAGCCACTAAGAGGAGTAGAAAACCACGAAACTCTGCTTCAATACAAGGTAAACCAACCTTAACCACTTGTACAGGGAAGATTACAATTATTAACCCAGTTGTAACCTCCAAAGGAAAACTGCCCAAATCAGCAGATAACAAATTTGTACAAGGCACAGTCAAAGGTAAATACCCTAAGAAGATAAAGTTTTTGACTGCTTGCAAACACTGATATGTCCCCTGCATACCTCAGAGACCTTGGCTTCCAAAGGAACCAGCCAGAGGATAGAGCAGGAATGTCTAGAACCAGAAGACCTGAAAGAAGACACATTGGACACAGTGGTGGATGGCAAAACAATGAGGGAGATAATATCAACCTTGCCATTCACACTCCAATTCAACAGAAACCTCAAACCAGAGGACTGGAAGGATATGGATCAAGTTCTTCAAATCCACCAACTCCTCAAAGATTTGTTTCAATGGAGCATGGACAACAAGAGGTTCAACCTAGCAACTCACTGGGCAGAACTGGGATCAAGTTGCCAGAAGATTTGTCTCAAAGAGATAGACTTCAAGGACCTTATGGTAATCACCAAGGGTTGGAACCCTACCAGGCAGCACAGACTCCTGGAGGCAAGGGCACAGAGGATAAGGGAGAACCAAGCCACTATCCAAGCTATAGAAGAACAGTTAACCCAGACAGGGCCTACTCAGATTACTTCAGGTTCACAAGGAGCAAGCCAAATCAGCTCTCCAGTGGCTTCACACCATTCAGAAACCAGCAGATCAGTGGCCAAGAGTCACCATTCTTCACAATTCCAGGAAGTTTCCAGGAGAAGACAAGGCAACAAGGGCAAGAACAAAGCCTCCTTCAACCAGAGGAGGAAAGAGTCAGACCCCATGATCCAGAATCTGTTAGATTTGGTAAAAGAAGTACACAAGAACCAGAAGTAGTTGTAAACCACTCTAGAATCAGTAGTCCTAGTAATAGAAACATTACCCCCACTCAGACTGAAAATAACATTATCACATCTGAGAGCAACATCAACAGTGACACACTGTGGTTGCAAATGTCCCAATATGCTGAGCAATCTGCAAAGCAGGCTGCAGAATTTGCAGCTGCCCAAGAGAGGATGAGAAAAACTCAAGCCTCATTGGAGCAGATAGTTAAAAACCTTCAGGAAGGATATGGTCAACTGAGAAAAGCCTCTGAAGAAACCAACAAGAGACTGAATCAAGTCTCTGAAGAACAACACCATAGCAGCAGGGACAGGGAGTGTCTGAACCAAGACATCAACAAATTGTTTGATGCCTACCATAGCTTAAAGCCCCAACCACAAGGCCAAGCTATGGAGAATCCATATCAACCAGATGACATCAAACCAGATGCCATGTTGTTGAATAAGGCAAGATCTCCATCACAATACCAGGATGGAGATGGCATGTCTTATTCAGAGAAGGAAGCCTTGAAACAGCTTCCTGAGGCCTCAAACTGGCCCAAATTCTCTGGATCAGGAGAATATGATCATATGGAACTCATAGATTATATTGATGGACTCTTCATTGATGTACCCAGCATACCAGATTACTGGATTACTGCTAGACTGAATACTGCATTTAAAGGTCATGCAAGTATATGGTACACAGAAATGAAGGAAATCCATGGCAGAAGAAATTGGCCATGGTGGAAGAGTCAAATAATCCAAAAGTACAGTAATGGAACTTGGATATGGCAAAAGACCATGTCATTTGAAAATGACAAATACTCTGTGGACAAAGATCCATATGAGTGGTGTCTCAGACAGTCTAAAAGACTTAAAGCCATTGATCCTCAGATGAACATCCAGATGAGGAATCACAAACTTCTGACACAACTGCCAGGAGAACTAGAGCATGCAGTGAAATGCAGATGCAACCAAAATTGCACTCTAGATGACATAGCCAATACCTTACAAGACATAAGGAAAAGGACTAATATAGGGAAATATACCCCATATAGAAGCAATAGTTTCAAAGAGAAACAACCTTTCAGGGTAGAGCTTAAAGAAAACCCAGAGAAAGAGTGGCAGAAGTGGCAAAGAAGAAGAATTCTTGTCACAATTGTGGTTCAACAGACCACTATGCCAACAACTGTCCAAAAGCAAAGAAGAAAGTCTATGCTATAGAAAAAGTCCCTGAAGAAGAACCTCCAACAGAGGATTCTGAATCAGACTCTATGGGAGATGCCATCAGAGAACTATCTGATGATGATCAAGACCCAAGAGAGGAACATCTAGTGGAATACCAAGAGGAAACCCCATTGGAAATCCAGGATATACAGTTGGAAGCAGGCATGCCACAGGATACTGCCAACAAGAACTTGTGCAAACACACACAAGATGCACAAAGATTCCTGGTTACACCAACCAAAGGAATGGCATATATACATAGAACAGCCACAAAAATGACTGTATGTATTGACAATGCTCAGCACCCACTGATCATTGACAGTGGAGCACATTGCTCCATAGTGGCCAGAAATTATCTAGATAGCCACTTCCCAAACTGGGAAAAACAGCTCTTGCCCACTAAGGCAAAGAACTTTAAGAGTGCATCTGGAAAGATGACCTCTATTGGGACAATTATCAAAGAGATAATTATACCCCACAGAAAAGGTAATATCAGACTCAACCCAGAGTTTGTAGTGCTTGAAGATGCCCACATCCAAGGGTTTTTACTGGGAACAGATTACCAGAGGATGTATGGCATAGATATTTACAATAGTAAAAATAGGCATATTACCATTGGTACTAACAAGGAAAAGAAATTTTCTCTTGATATATACCAGATATCTTCTCAGGACCCACTGGAAGAACTTCTGAAAGAATTCAGAGAGGGACAGTTTAGCACTACCCTCACCAGTAAACAAAAGCTAAGTTTACTGAAGATGCTGAGGAAGAATAGACCCGCATTTGCCATTGGTGAAGAACCATTAGGCAAGATCAAAGGCCATGATATAGAACTATATCTGGATGTAGAAAGGCCTTATCCACCCATGTTAAGGAGACCTCCTTACCCAGCAAGTCTGGAGACCAGGAAAGAGATTGAGAAACATATCAATGAACTCCTGGACATGGATGTCATTAGGAAGATTGGACATAATGAAATAGTGGAAATCACCACTCCTGTCTTAATTACCTGGCATGATGGCAAGTCTAGATTGTGTGGAGATTTCAGAGCCCTGAATAACTACACAAAAGCAGACAGGTACCCTATACCAAGGATACCTCATGCCTTGGATAAGCTAGCCAAAGCCAAATACATAACCAAGATGGATTGTATGAAAGGTTTCCACCAAAATGGAGTTAAACCAAACTCCATGAAGTTGCTCAGAATAATATGCCATATGGGCATATATGAGTACACCAGGATGCCATTTGGCATCAAGAATGCACCAGCCCACTTCCAAAGGATGATGGACACAATATTTCAAGAAGAAATAATGGAAGGCTGGATGGTAGTGTATATTGATGATATCATTATATACTCAGAGACATGGGAAGACCATGTACAATACATAGAAAGAGTGCTAAGTAAATGTACACCCATCAATCTGAAAATTTCACTTAAAAAGTGTAATTTTGGCCAACAAGAGCTACTAGCTCTAGGACACAAAGTCTCAGGCCTTAGTCTGGCAATTGACCAGAACAAAGTAGCAGCAGTACTGCAAAATCCAGTACCAAAGAACATCAAAGCGATGCAATCCTTCCTTGGATTTGCTAGCTACTATAGAAACCACATCAAAAACTTTGCCCACATAACTAGTAGTTTATACAAGTTATGCTCAAAGGATGTAGTTTTTGAAATAACCAAGGAAAGGAGGGATGCATATGAGAGGATCAAATATGAACTCACAAATGCACCTGTGCTCATCTTTCCTGACTTTGAACTACCATTCAAGTTATATATAGATGCAGCATGCAGCCAAGGCTTGGGAGCAGCCCTTCACCAAAGACAAATTGTGGATGGTGAACCAAGAGAAGGTGTAATATGGTACATCTCCAGGCAGCTGAAAGATTCAGAAGCCAGGTATGGGGCCACCCAGACAGAATGTCTATGTCTAGTCTGGGCACTAGAAAAACTCCATTATTATTTGGAGGGTGCAGTCTTTGAAGTCTACACAGACTGCACAGCCTTTAAGTCTTTACTAAACATGAAGACTACTAATAGACACATGCTGAGATGGCAAATAGCCATCCAGGAGTATAGAGGGAACATGACCATCATATAAAAGGAAGGTAAAAGCCATACCAATGCAGATGGCCTTAGCAGATAGCCACTGGACAATGTCAAAAGCAATCCAGCTTATGACCCTGAAGTTGCTGCAAAAATTCCTATCCATTTTATGGAAATAAATAGGAAGAAAAACTTCAGATTCTCTGAATGGGCACCAGGTAGTGGCACCCTTGACAGTGGAAACACTGATTCAGAAGGGACAGAAACCCCCATACTGGGCATAAGCTCCTCAGAAATGCACAATGAATTTTTCAATGCAGTACTGAAATCTTATGCTAAACACAAACAGTGTAGCATACTATTTCAACTCCTTCAACAAAAATACAGGAGCCCAGAACTGGAAACCCAGCTGGAGGAACCCTGGTTGAGGGCCTATAAGGACAATAAATTCTTCCTTATATATGGCCTGATTTATCACAGAGAAAAGCACACCAGTGCACTCACAGTGATAGACAGAGACCACATCTCTTTAATCCTGCAGGAATGCCATGACTGCCCCTACATGGGACACATGAGTGAGGACAGGACTAAAGAGAGGGTAGCAAGCACAGCTTGGTGGCCCAAGTGGGAGCAAGAGTTGAGTGAATACATCAACACTTGTGAGAGATGCCAAAAGGCAAATAGAAAACATGGGAAAAAATATGGGTTGCTTCAGCACATAGAAGAACCCAAACACCCATGGGAAACCATCAACATGGACTGGGTCACAGGACTTGTCCCAGGAGGCAAAGAAAACTACAATGCCTGCCTAATCATAGTTGATAGGTTCAGCAAGAGCATGAGATGTCTACCATGCCATAAAGAGGACACAGCCATGGACACTGCTCTGTTATTTTGGAATAACATCATATCCACCTGTGGAGTCCCTAAGATCATAATTAGTGACAGGGACCCAAAATTCACATCTGAATTTTGGACCAAGTTATATGACATGCTAGGCACCAAGCTTGCTTTTTCAACAGCTTACCATCCACAAACAGATGGCCTAGCTGAGAGGATGATCCAAACAATGGAGAACATCCTCAGGAGGTTCTGTGCCTATGGAATGGAATATAAGGACCATGAGGGATATACCCATGACTGGGTCACCCTCTTACCAGCAGTCCAACTGGCTTATAATACAAGCCAGCACTCTACCACAGGAAAAACACCTGCACTGGTAGAGAAAGGGTGGAATCCCCTGTTACCTGTGGATCACTTGAAGAAAAATCTTCTGACCATCCACCCCACAGCCAAAGACTTCCATGATATGTGGAAGAAAGCCTGTGATACTGCTGCCAAATGCATAGCTGAGGCCAAAGAGTATAATAAGCAAAGGTGGGACAAATCACATATGGAACCTGACTTCAAGGAAGGGGACCAGGTGTTAGTGTCTACACTGAACTTTAACAATCTCAAAGGACCCAAGAAAATGAGAGACTCATTTGTAGGGCCCTTCACTATCATTAAGTTGATAGGGAAGAATGCAGTAGAGGTCAAGCTCACTGAGGAGTTTTCTAGGAAACACCCAGTCTTTCCAGTAAGCCTGGTCAAACCATACTTCCAAACAGAGGAGGATAAATTCCCCTCCAGGAAGAAAAACATCACTCCACCAGAAATAGTGGAAGTAGAAGACTCTCCTGGACCTGTGAGTAAAATCATGAGGGCCAGAAAAATCAGACTCAATGGGAAGGATCAGAGACAATATCTAGTCAGATTCAAGAACCAGACAGCTGACAAAGACAAATGGTTGGCAGAAGATGCCATACCAGACGGGAACCTTCATCTAAGGAGATTCAGAGCCTCTAGGAGGACTGAACAGTCTCATCAATGATGAGCCTTTTTTAGAGGGAGGGTATGTCAGGCTGTGACTCAAAACCAGAGCACAAGCATGACAGCCAAAATACCATAAACCAATGGTATAGCCAAAATACCACCAAAACATGGAACTGAGCCAAATTAGCTCAAAAGGTATCAGAAGAAAGAGGAAACTCACTTCTTTCTGAAAATATAAGTCCCATCACCATAGGACAAGAAATAACAAAGTTATTCCTGCTCAAAGTTATTGCTGAGCATAAACCTTAATTTTCACCTCTCATCTAAAATCTAGAAGGAGAGGCTTAAACCCATCAAATGGGTACTCAAAATGAAGCTCTAAGCCAGGGCTATGCAATGGTACCAGCAAAACTGAGCTAGCACCAGTATTACTTGAGTTATGGTCAAATTCAGACCAAATAAGGGAGAACAAAACATTCACCTCTCATCTAACTTTTACAGTTTTAGTTTGAGATACCTGAAGTGGGGTCTTTTTGGAAATAGCACAATCAGGGCTATCTGATGGTGCCATCCATTTCCTCATAACTCAACTACAACAGAAGTTATTGGCCAAACAAGCTTAATACAGCTTTTGACCAGACCACGCCAATGTACAAAAATACTTGTACATGGGATAACTTTGTCATATTTAATGATAACCATGTCAAGTTGGGTACCACTGTGTAGAGCTCATACAGAGCTATTCAATGAACCAACTTTGAGCTTGATATCTCAAAAACTGACAGAGGTATGACCATTTTAAGGTCAGAATCCCACCTGCTGTCAGATACAGCCTTACCATGGGATAATATCCCATAACCATGAATATGAGGTGTCAAATAGACAAAGAAGCATGTTTTTACTTCAATACCTCATATGTCAGTCAATACTGGGGTCCCATACAGTTTCTGTACAGCATTCTACGCGTCATACACGTCAGAATCAGGCTGTGAGGTCCCCAGATGAAAATTTTCACCCTGTATTGGTGAAAACTGCCCAGATGTGGTTTCAAAACCACATCTGAGCCCAATACAGGGTATACAGGCTGTTTGCAAACCACAAGCCTGTCATAGAGAGTGAAAAATCTTCACTTCCTCGACGTGGAAAGGTCTAGCAGCCTTTCCACCTCAATTTTAGGATAAAAGGAGGGCTTTTCACAGCCAAAAGCCTTTCCTCATCCTGCTCTTGAATAACCTACGTAGTAAACTGTCAAAAATAGTTTTACTCTTGGTTAAATAATCAGGTATAATTATAATCTTTAATTATTGTAGACTTTATTATTGTAATCCAACAGATAAAGCCTGCACCCAGGGTTCTCAATAGCGCTCACCACCACTATTTCTCAATAGTAGAACCCTTTTATCTCATTATAAACCTTTATAAACCTTTTTTTAAATCATTCTCTGTCGTGTCACATACACAGTTAAAGTTGTAATTAGCCTAGTTATACCTTTATCATAGTATCATCCTGACACTTCTGATTTATTTAATTCAGTTGCTGAGGGTAGTGAATCTGATGAACTGATGGATTTAGATAATGAGTCCTCAGAATCTTCAGAATCTTCAGATGAGTCCACTTCCATAATTGGAGAGGGGACATTTGACTGGGATCTTGAAGTTGTTGTGCTGGTCACTTTTGATGGGGGTCTTCCTCTTCTCTTGGATTGACTTTCAATAATTTCAAATCTTGAAGGTTCTCTTTTGTTTTTATTCTTGGCTCCTTGGGGTCTTCCACAGATATTCTTGCATTCTAGAGGGTCTTCATAATATTCATCATTCTCTTGACTCTTGGGAATTTGATCAAATGGGACTTTTCCAGTCAAAACATCTTGAAAATGTTGGAGTATTGGAGTGATTTCTGCCATTGGTCTTTGGAACAGGTCTTCCCCAATGTCTTCAAATATTTTCTTGGCTTCATTCTTTCTTTCTTTTTCAACACTTTGATCATCACCTTGAAAACCAGTCTGAGAAGAATATGACAAATAAAATCAGTTAATAAGAAAAAAAATAATAAGAAGAAATTCAAAAACCCTCACAGGCAAATTCAAATGCCATTGAGGATGGAAGTCTGATAATTCAAGCCTTTGGCGCTTGGCAAATGCCTTTTGGGTCTTATGCTTGCAAGGAATGCCTTTATAATTGTTGTATTTGTTGGTGCATTTTTCATTTGGAGGAAATTTTGTTTTGAAATTTTCAAAGGCAATCTGAAGAGCATAATGAGACACCTTGCCATTGAGGGCACAGATGTGTGGAGGAGAATTCTTGACATGGACAATCATTTCTTTGGAGATTCTGTTGATAATTTCAATAAATTGTTTTCTGAATGCCATGTGGAGTGCCCTGACTACCTCCAGGAGAGTACCAGTGGACTTTTGTAGCCAAAGTTTAACCATGGCATGGGCACCTTCAACTCTGGAGGTGGATCCCACACCCAGGTGGCAATGGTGGTTGGTCCAGGCTGGCACATAATACTCCTTTAGAGGAAGCCAGGTATTTTCCAAATACTGCAAGACCTCAGCATTTTTAACTTGCGTTTGAAGCTTCTTCCAGTTGTCTTTGAAAGACTTTTCAGTGGGTGAATACATAAGCTGAGAAAAGAATCCCAAAGTCATTAAGTTTAAAGAAAATAATAAGAAAAAAAGTGAAATAAAATGAAATAAAGTGAAGAAGTATATTACTTGATTCCAAAGGCCCATAAAATTTTCAAAATCAGTTCAATGACCAATTTTCTTCATGCAATGAGCAGATACATCCTTGTTGATGTGCCAAATGCATAGCATGACTTTGGAGTCTGGGAAGAGCTTCTTAATAGAGTTTTTCAAGGCCAGATCCCTGTCAATAACAATAACTGGAGGGGGAACAAGATTGGTGTTGTTGAGGACCTTTTCAATGTATTGATTTAATGCCCAAGTATATGAAGTTTCATTTTCATTATTCATCAAACAAAAAGCCCCAGAAAAGGTCTTATTTGTTGAGCTGAATCCAACAATATGAAAAAGGAGCATTTTGTACTTATTGGTTTTATAAGTACAATCCATAAGAATGACATGAGGAAAGCCATGAAAAAGTTTTATGGCCAGGGGGTGAGTAAAAAACAAGGAGGTAATGTGTCCCTCAGAATCCCTTGCAGAGGACCAAACAAAAGTTTCTTCTTTGAGAGTGTCAATAAGAGAATCAACGGGCCTTCTGCCTTGCAGTTTGTCTTTCTTGATTTTCTTGACTTGGTTATAAATGTCTTGAAGGATTACAGGCCTGTCAGACTCCCTCTGGCTGCATAATTGGGCCTGAATTTGCCTTGGCATGAGCAGTGATTCAGACATTTGAGCAATTTGGGATGTTTCTTGCTCATTGAATTTCCTGAAAGCAGGATGTGCCATGATATTTTCAGTGGCATCATGGCTATGTTCAGGATTTTTGACCTTAAGAGTCCAAGTGGTACTCTTGGAATATTTCCTGGCATAAAGTCTAAAAGGACAGTCAAGCTTTCTTGAGGTGACTGTTTTGGAGGGGCTTTTGTTGGGATTTGGGGTGCCAGACCTGTCACAACATATTTCAATTTGGTTGTGGGTCATATTGGACCTCAAGGTGGACACAGCATACCCCTGAGCCCTGGCAACATTATGCACATGTTGCCAAAGAAGCTCAAGGGTCTGAAATTCACCTTCAGTGGGGGGTTGAAGCATTTTTTTAATGAAAATTATGAATAAAAGTAAAAAAAAGGGGGATTTGGGGGATTTGGAATGGGGTAAGAACCTTTTGAAATGTGAAAAAGAGGTGAAAAAAGGTGTGAAAAATGAACAGAAGTGGTTAAGAGTGACAGAAAGTGGTTTAAATGTGGGATTAATTGATGAGGGATGGTGAAAAATTGAAAATTGAGAGGCTTGAAAGCAGGTTGTTGTGGTGGAAAATGCAGTCTTTGGGGGAAAAAAAGAAAAAAAAGTGTGAAAAGCTTTGCAAAATGGCTTTGATAATGCTGTTTTTCCAAAAAAAAAACAATGGTTTGGGGTGGGGATAATGTGGATTATTGGGGTGTTTGAGCTTGTTTGTTTTTTTGGGGGGGGGTTGGGCAAAAAAATCTGAAACAATTTGGACTTAGAGAGGTTTTGTGGGGAAAAAACCTCTTTTGGGCATGTTTTGGCCCAATACAGGCCCAATGGTGTTTCATTTTTAATTAAAAATGGGCCCAGGGCACCCCTTACGTGTTTTTACCAAATTATGGCCAAAACACGTAAGTTTTTAGTAAAAACACGTAAGTTCTTACATGTTTTTACCAATTTGCTTACATGTTTTTACCAATACCCTTACAATATCCTTCAAATTCATAATAAGATATTATTACTCCAAATATTCACTATTTTAAGGAGTAATTTTATATTCATCATGAAATTCTTGAGTTTTTGTACCCCACTCCTCAAAATGTAGGAAT
Organism: Austropuccinia psidii; assembly: GCA_023105745.1. Taxonomy (NCBI): domain Eukaryota; kingdom Fungi; phylum Basidiomycota; class Pucciniomycetes; order Pucciniales; family Sphaerophragmiaceae; genus Austropuccinia; species Austropuccinia psidii. The sequence goes on along the minus strand of JALGQZ010000008.1, from coordinate 18,720,872 downwards.
GTATCAGTAATATTAAAATTTATATTTTTTCCTTTTTGATAGACATTTGATTTCAAAATATTAATGATTATTTCCTTTAAAATTCCTTGAAGTCCAAAAAATTGAGTATATTGAGATATAAAAGTCCCTCAATCTTCATAATAAAAGAATTTTTTAAGATCAAATGCTGTTACAGAATGGCCTATTTTATTTTAGTAGTAAAAAACTTGAATTAATAAACTTTAGTAAAGGAATACATATCTTCTTGAACTTCATTTTTTTAAAAAATAGGTGGTACCAGATATTCATCTCTATTTGTGAATCTAGAAGCAGGGTATTTGAAAGTTCATCAAATGAGATTTAATAACAATTTAATTTCTCCCCTAGTAATATAACAATCATATTATTTGACTTATATCTCAATATTTCTATAGTTTCATTCCTCCTTAAATAGGCCATGTAAGAATTTACTCAATGTATGATACTTATGTTATTTATGTTAATCCTTCATCACAATCAGGAATGAAAAAAGCATTACTTTAAGAATCTACCAATCGAGGCTATATATTTTTCAATTATTAATTTTCATTCCAAAATAATGACTAAAATAGATTTATTGGGAAATTTCTTCTAAGTAATAATTGAGAAATTAACTGAGAAGTTTTAAGAATGAGAATGAAAATGCAATTTACAGGATATCGGAAAGGTTTCTGTAATATTTTAAAGGTTGGATCCTTAAATTTTGTAAAAAGTTATGTTCTCATTGACTTTATTAAAATTTTTCTTTACATTTTGCTAGATTGTAAAGACTCTTTGTGTAATATCAATATGCAATATCTTAAATCTTTCAATCTAAATTAAGATAAAATTCTTAGTGTTCAGTACTTGACAATGCAGAAAGAACTTTTTTTTCTGGGTACAGAATTTCAGATGCTTTATTCTATAACCATCTATAATTAGAATAGGAAGTACATTAAAATGGGAGATTTCAGAAAAAGGAAATACTTCTTTGAGACAAATGCAAAAAATAAAACACAACATATCAAACAAAATATATACTTTGTTGAATGCAAAGCTATCCCACAAGGTAAAGAAAAGTGGCCAATAAAAAAATATTACAAATTCAAGGACATATCTGAAAGGACTTTGACCTCCAATGAAGAAAGAACAGTCTAATGAATTATGAGCCTCTTTTGGAGAGAGGGTGTGTCAGAATTTTACCAAAAACCAGAGCACAAGCATGAAATCGAAAAGCTACATGAGCATTGTACAGAGGAAGGACTCAAATACACACCTTTAGCCTTCATTAAGCGAACTAAAGGAACAATAAGGCTGCAAAGATAAACAAAACTACTTGAAGAACTTATTCCTTGAATGTGACCATCTGAAGGAGGAAATATTCCCCTTTCAGAACATACTATTCTTATTACCAAAATTAGAATTGACCAAGATATTGAGGTTGTAAGATTTTCTGGGGATAAACTTTAATATTCACCTCTCATCTGATATATAGATTTTAAATCACAGACCCACCAAGTGGCTTCTATTATGATATATCTTAATGGGGGCTATCAAATGGGAGAAGCTACAAAAATGTGGCATCACTGGATCAGAGACTATCACAAACTGATATTTGAAAAACCTGGAAAAATCATGACATGTTCTCACCTCTAATCTAACTTCAACAGGTTTTTTATTAAAAACCAGTAAAGTAGCGTATTTAGCCCGAGGGTCCAGAAAGGTAAAATAAATATGTAAACCTTCCTCCTTTATGCTACAAAGATCCAAGATTATTGGTACTTTTCTCTCAAAACAAGAAAAATGATTTTGGCCTGTATTGCTTCAGCATACATAATCCAAAGTGGGCCATAAATAGAACAATATTTTAGAGCTATATTGCTGCTAGAATGTAGAGAACGTTTTAGCTATGAATATTCAAAATTGAAAAATACATTGAGGCTTTAACGTTATAATCCCACACCAAGGTGTATTGTTAAATACTATCTCAGGAAATTGAATCATGAGGTTTAAAATCTTGTAAGAGTCCCTTTATCAGTTCATACTCATAGTTCAAGCAATAAATGACCTCCCTTTCCTGTACAGGGTGGTTCTGTGGCATACTCTCCCATATAATTGAGCTATGAGTCATCAAATCTCTTGATAATCTGATGAACCTTTGATACCTCCTAACCTGACTAATCAGCGTCCCCAGAAACATAATTCATAGCTCCTTATGCATCCAAAGCACCAGAAAAATTGTGGAAGGTCTGTAGAAAAAGGTTTGCACCTTTTAAGGGGTAAGAATGGCAACTTGACATCCCAAACACACATTGTAGCTCAGTTGAATCATTCATTAAGCCTTTGGCACCACAAATGAGCCACAGGGGTGAAATATTCTGAAACTTGATATTTTTAAAAGTTTGATATACTCCCCTTGGTAGAGTAAGCTCAAAAAGGTTTTCTCCTAACCAAAATAAGGAATTGTGTTTTTATTGAAATTTCAAGATAGTAAAACTGTAAAAAACAGAATTTCTCCTAGGATTAACCAGATATGATTATAAACTTATTTATTTTGATGATTATTATGGTAACTCAAATGATAATAAGTCCCAATATGGATTTCTATAGACTTATCACCACCATATTACTATAGTAGGGCCCCTTTAAGCTTTTTTGTAACTACCAATTTAATTTCAAATTTTTTGATATAGACTCTTTATTACTACAATATTGAGTTACCCTGACAGATTTTAATCTTATATCTTTGATAGCTTTGTCGATCTTGAGAGTCAAGAGGTCAAAGATGTTTGATTTTAGTCACATATTATGTTTATAGAATGCTTACAGATTTGGTACCCATTTGTGTGAGTATTCCAAAGCTGTATAGGCTCAAATTATTTTCAAGTTTGTGAAAAATAGTCATTTTTATGTCTTAAGACAAAGGTGTCAATAGAATTTTGTAGGATTTGTCTATGAAACTATTAATATTATTACTATTAATCACAAGTACTATAGCTTTTCTTATGGAGTATAATAAAGAAAGAGATATTTCCTTAATTATCTCTTTTACTTGCTATACACTTCTAGTGAATATAGTAGGAAGTAGTAATTTTCTACTTGGATCAATTACAAGAAGATTTGATAGGAAAACATTATTTTAATCAATAATTATATCTTTTAAGGATAACTGTTCTAAGTTCTTGAAGAAAATTAAAAACCTCAGAGAAAATATTTAGAGCTTAATACATAACTCAATCCCACTCCAAAAATATCTTGAAAATATTTGGTAGAGTGATTGGATGGACTATTTGTGGATTTTAAAGAGAAAAAATTAATTTTGAAGCTTAATAAAACAATTAATAGTTAAAATTCTTTTAAAAGGGTATAGTTACTTCATTTATATCATTTTGTTTGGTTTGGAAATACAAGATGACTTAAGACATATTCTAACTAATATTTACTGTTTGGTATTACTGATAAAACTGAATGCTAAGATCATGATGTCTGAAAAAAAACAAAAATAGGCTTATTGTGACTCTGAAACAGATCATAGAGACATGCCATGGAGAAAACTGACAAACCAGCCACCCTAATTTATTTAATTATTACATCACTCTTAGTCATGGAAGATTGTCATAATTTCTTAATTAAGTCATTTTACATGACTTCCAACCCATTTATGGTTGGTAAATAAAGTAGCAAAAACTGTATATATTCTTTGTTATCAAAAGAAAAGGTTTTTTCTCAAAGCTTTCAATTTTATTGGAAATTGAATTGCAGGTTGTATTTTCTGGGAATTTTTGAAAATTCAGTGTTTTACATGAAATCATCAAAAATGGACTGTATGTAAGACTCTGAATTTTAACTATATAGTCATAGTTATTTTTGCCTTTAGTGTGGCTTATTTGTTTATCCATTGGTCCTGAAATTTTAATAAACATTCATTTTGAATGAATTTTGGAAGTTTTACCTCATTTTCTATGTGGAATAGTAAAATAGCATATAGATAACTGGTTGTCACAAGGTAATTTCATGGATACTGGTCCCAATTTTTTTTAATTACTCTTTTTGGGCTTATCAATCAAGAATTATTATTAATGAACATGGTTACAGGAGTCAGAGTTGCTCATTACCTCCTTGTGACCTCAAAATATCTGCTTATTTGCTATTTGCTTACAACCTAGAAGGATATTAGCTTTGTAACAAGTTTGAAAAAAGTTCTTAATAGACATATTGGGCCATCATCAGACATGTATGCAATATTTTGAGCTTTTAATGCCTCATAGGACTCAGAAGTTGGGTACCCTGGCTCTCTTTGACTTTTTTTATTTTCCTTGCTATTTTCATATCAAAAACAGTAATTCAAGCTCAAAGACCAATATTCATTATTGGTGTACCAAGATTTTATGTAATAATACAGTAATTTAAAATGCCATAAACATAAATAACACTATTATTAGTGAATATGTAATGTGGAATCTCTGACAATACCACTATTTTGGTGCAAAAATGCAAAATAACACAAAATTCTGAATTCGTTTATGTGGTATTTATGATGATTTGATGAAGTATTTTCCATGTTACCACCTCATATAGTTAATTTAGGAATATGAACCCTGGGAAGTAATCTCAAGTGAATGTTTGTATAGAATTCAAACCTTTCCTTAACTCCATGGATTTAATTACTGTGAGCCTGTGAGATATGTATGACATAACCATAAGGCCACAAATAGCTTTATACACAGTTGATATAGTATTGAACAGACTTATCAATTGGATTTAAAATGAAAAATAACAAAAAATAAGTATAACTTCTTCTTTGATAAACGGAGTTATAATCATCATTTTATTTTTGAATTCTATTCCAAAAATAACCCAGGGTAGACATATAGGGTGTTATACCCAAAAACAGTTATTTATTATGTTATTAGAAGATTTAAAAATATCACAGTACAATCAAATCTTTTTTAACATTTTTTTGAAATTGTTAAGATTAAGCTTAAATAAGCTTAAATTTAAAGTTGCATAAAGCTTTTGCAAGCTTACCAAAAATTTGCTTAAGATTGAGGTGTTGTCTATATTTACTTAATTGGCAAGGATTTTGATACTGAATGTAATTCCTGTGTGAGCTCAATTTAAAAGAGTTTAAGGCCATAGTATGGATTTAAATAAATAAAAGGGCAAAATACATGCAAAAAATGTGGGACAAAGGAAAAAGACCAAATAGAGGTGGGGTACCCAGCTTTCAGACTGTGACTCAAAACCAAAGCACAAGCATGACCGCCAAATACCATAAACCAATGGTAAAGCCAAGCTACCACCAAAACATGAATCTGAGCCAAATCAGCTCAAAAGTTAACAAAGTAAAGAGGAAAACCATCAATTTCAAATAAACAAGTCCCATCATCATACAACAAGGAATAACAAAGGTATTCCTGCTCAAAGTTGCTGCAAGCATAAACCTTATTTTTCACCTCTCATCTGAAATCCAGAGGAAGAGGCTTAAGCCCATCAAATGGGTATTCAAATTGAAGCTCCAAGTCAGGGCTATCTAATGGTACTAGCCAAACTGAGCTAGTACCAGAAATACATGAGTTATGGCCAAAATAAGCTCAAATAAGGGTGAATAAAATATTCATCTCCCATCTAACTTCTACAGCTTTAGTGTGAGATACCTAAAGTGGAGTATTTTTGGAAAAGGCAAAATGAGGGCTATCTAATGGTGCCATCCATTTCCCCATATCTCATCTAGAACAGACATTATGGGGCAAACAAGCTCCATACAGATTTTAAGCAAATCATACAAATGTACAAAAAATCTTGTACAGTGCCCTGCCCAAAGTATGCAAACGCGGGCAGGGCAGCTGTATGGACACACGTTCTGTGCGCGCAGCAAGCAATGCCCAGCTCTCATTTGTCAGATCTTTTCTGACTTGAACTTTTTTTTGGTTTTTTATTTTTTTTTCCTCATTCTTGTTTCTCTCTTTGTCTCTACGTTTCATCATTGAACATTGTTCTTCAGCTTATCCCGGTCATGAGCGCCCCACCAACACTTTATGAATGCATAAAAGCCCCCCCTAGGAGGTCGGTGTGCCCCAATTTGGACAATGCTAACCTGACCTCCTCACCTCCAGTAAGTCTAATCCGTTCCTAAACCAACCACTTTGCCGTTTTGCAACTGATTGATTTTTTTAAATTATAGGATACCATGCCTTACCTTAACGTTGAAACATGCGGCCGGATAGTAGGCATGGGCCAAGCTGGCCTCCCTTTTCGAGCTATATCCGACCTTGCAGGTGTGTCACTCACCATGGTCTACAACACAATGAAGAAATACGAGCATTTTGGAACCGTCCAGACAGAAAAGAAAACCGGACGCCCACCAATTATGACCACACAAGACCGCCGAAGAACTTGACTGCATCATAACTCGAGGTCCTCACTTAACAGTTGAACAAGTCACTGACCTTTTGACTCACCAAGTCTCCACTTGGAAGATCCAGTGCGAGATCCACAAGTTGGGTAATAATTCTTGCATTGCTCCCAAAAAACCCTACCTCCAACGCCTTGCTTTTGCCCATGCCCACCGCCATTGGAAGATTAACAATTGGGCCTGGGTGATTTGGACGGACAAGTCCGCATTCGAGCTCAGGAAAAAGGTTGATTGGGTCTGTGTTTGGCGGACACCTCAAGAGAAGTGGCAACTGGAAAACCTTGCGGTCAACTATTGATCCGGTCGCCAGACGCTCATGGTATGGGGTGCTTTCTGCGCAGCAATGCGAGCACCATTGGTCTTTCTCAACGGTTGAATAATATTGGCCGGGATGGTGCAGCAAGTTTATCGACCAGGCCTGCTCCTGTTCATAGCCTGGATGGAGCAGGCCCCCTGGATACGTGGTCAGCAACACATCTTACTGATGGAGGATAACACCCCGATCCACACAGCACGAGCCAGAACCGCTTGGCGAAATTGGCACAACATCCAGAAGCTTGATTGGCCAGCACATTCACCTGATTTGAACCCCATAAAAAATGTATGGAAGACAATGAAGCGTCAAATCAGTACACTCTACCAATCTCAGATGGTGGACAAGCTACGACATGCGATTAACGCTGCGTGGACCGATTTCCATGTTAACCTCCTCAACAACCTCCTCTACTCAATGCCACAATAAATGGAGGTGCGACTTCTTACTAGGACCTCCATTCATTATTGGTAAGTTTTTTTTCTTCCTCACATTAAACAATCAATTGCTGATTTTTTGTTTGTATTGTCTCTTTCTCTTTGTTTTTGTAATTGCTTATCAGGTCTTACAATTTTTTTTTAAATTATAATGTATTTTTTTTACTTATATTGTTTTTACATAACAAATTATAAATGCTTGAGTAGTTGTAGTAACAAGTAAATGAAATTTAAAAAAAAAATTCTGTCTTTGACTTAGAAAGAAAAAAATTCCCTGAGTGTGAGATACAAACTGTGGAGCAAAAAAAAGATAAACGGGGCCCTGCCTGTATGTTTTTTGTTTGCATATAACTGGCAGGGCACTGTACATGGCACAAATTTGCCATATTGAATGATAGCCATATCAAATGAGGTACCATTGTGTAGACCACATCCAGGGCTACACAATGAACCAACGTTGAACTTGATTTATCAAAACTGAAAAAGCTACAAGGTCAAAATCCCACAGTTAGACCAATACAGTCTTACTGTGGGATAATATTCCATACCTATGATTATGAGGTGTCAAACAAACAAAAAGGGTTGTTTATACTTCAATACCTCATGGTTTGGCCAATACTGGGGTCCTGTACAGGTTCTGTACAGAATGCTATGCATAATACACATCAAAAGAAGGCTATGTGGTCCCCAGATGAAAATCTTCACCCTGTATTGGTGAAAACTACCCAGATGTGGTTTCAAAACCACGCCTGAGCCCTATACAGGCTATACAGGCCTTTTGAAAACCACAAGCCAGTCCTTGGAAGTGAAAAATCTTCACTTCCTCTATGTGGAAAGGTATAGAAGACTTTTTCATCCAAGTTTAGGATAAAAGGAGGCCTTTTCTCCACCAGAAAAGGTTTCCTCGTCCCGCTCTTGAATTCCTACTTAGTACAACTGTCAAAAACAGTTATACTCTTGGAAAATAAGCAGGGTATCATTAGAATATTAACTATAATATGAATTATTGTAGTAGTTATTATAGTAAACCAACTGATAATTCTTGCACCCAGGGCTTTCAACAGTGCTCACCACCACTATTCCTCAATAGTAAAGCCCTTTATACCTCATTTTCAACCCTTATTATAATCAAAACAAACTTTTTGAATCATAATCACTGGATCACAGTCATAGTTAAAGCTTGTAATTAGTCTTCATTAGCATCATCATAGACTCAGCCTGACACCAGATTTTTGGATGTGCAAGTATTCAATTAGATTTGTAAACCCACATTGGAGGATTTTAAACCTTATTTAAACTTAAAGATTGGAATTTGATCCAAACTTAAGGTTTAAACTGGTGTTATCCCAGTTTGGACAGGAATCTCAAGATCCCAAAGTGTAAATTACAATTTGCAAGCTTGAGATCAAGGTTTTAAGAACTGTAAAAGCTCAATTAATCCTAAAGCTCTAAAGCTACAAGCATTAAAACCTTATCAAAAGTTTAGGTTTGGTGTTTATCGCTATTTTATGTGGAAAAATAGCAATAACTTCAAAAATTAATTAAAAATCCAATTCTAAATGGATTTTCTTGAAAATTTCACACAGCCTCCAAATCAATGCTAACTGTGCATAAATCAGATTTCAAACATCTTTTATAAACAGGTTTTATTGGTAATTATCCTGTAAAGTTACTCTTTTAATTATACTTAACAAAAATAATGTTTATTTAAAAGTTAATTAAAGATTCAGTTTAAGAGATTGTTGCTTGAAATTATATTTGTAAGTTTTTCATGTGATGAAATTAAATTTAAATAAACTTATCTTATATTAAAGCTTAAAATAATTAATCCCAAAGAAGATTAAAGCTACTTGGAGTGCAGAATAACACTGGTAGCTTTAAATTGGAATTGAAAGTAAGTTGCCTGCAGTTAAGAACCTTATTTTCAAGCATGGTTTTTCAGTTTTGACTTGAGCACACCCTTAATATCCATTATGAATCATGATAGGTTCTTTGAAGGCATGAAAAGAGTCTAAAAATCACTGTTTTTTCCAATAACAATTAATCATACCAATCATATTAGACACATAAACAGGTAAAGTTTTATTAAAAATAAAATCTTATTATTAAAGTAATTCTTAAGTTATTTTATTCTTTATTGAGTTTCAAGATTAAATAATTGAGATCATAGGAGTCAGATTATTGATGTAATCACCAATGATACATTTTATGATATAAAATTATTGTCTTGAATATCTTTCAAAATCCACAAAGTCCTTTTAAAAACTCTTTAATTATTCTTCTTATCATAAAATGCTGTTCTATCTTTTAAAATATTGATTGCTGGCATGTTTTTAACATATAGTAATTATTCAATATAATAACTGTTGTTGTTTTAATTGTTGTATTAAATAAGTATTATAAATATGTTTTCTCTAAATTTCTATATTTTTTCATCTATTATTAGTTTTATATATAGAATTTTCTATAAAAACTATCTCTGCACAGTGTGTGATAATTTCCCTCATAAATAATATTTATATTATTTATAAGTGGATAAATATTAGTATTTTCCATGTCTAATTGTCTCATTAAGAGCTTTACACTTCTCATTGTTATAATTTTCAGTGACTATAAAGATGATAGAATAATTATGATTCCTTATAATTATTATGATTTTTTTTCACTATTAAATTGTTCAATAATAATTAAATTTCTTTTTTTATTATAGTTGTTTTTAATAATTATATAAATCTGTGGTTATGATCTGTAATTATATTATATTTTCTACTGAGGAAAGTCATAGTACTTTTGATATTCTCTACTATTCTCAAGAATTTCATAGTCAAAACTTACATTTGCAGGCCTGGCTGTAATTTTAATGAATTTTTGGGACATAAATCATTTTTTAGACCTTAATTTACTATTTGTTGATGTAAAATTGCCATATTTACTTTAATATTGGCTTTTTTGGGATTTATTCCTTAAAGGTAATCTTTATAATATTAAGAAAGATATTTTTCTTAAGAATATTATTTGAAACAATAAAATATTGAGTGATTTAAAATAAATCTCTAATGTATAACTAGTGGCTTTTTCACATCACAGACTTCAAATTTATTCTTTGAGTTATTCTAGCAGAAAGTGAATAAAAATGAAATTTCAATTAATAACTTATTGATTTCTTTACTTAAATGTATTTTTCTTTATTTTTGACATAATTTTCCATGAATTACATTTTAAAAGTTTATGCAATAAGTCGAGTTAATAAGTTATTTTGTATTTTTTTTGATAAAATAGCTTATGATTTCTGTTTTCTCTAGTTTAATTCATCAGAGAAAGCTCATCTAGCTTTGGTATCTCAGAGTCAAGTATTGAAATTCAAACCAGTGCAGCACCAAGGGGTTTCATTACTAAACAACCCTTCAAAGGCCCAGAAGGTGAAATCAATCCATTTCTTAGTCTAGTTTTCTTTAAATTGGCCTGAAATTACTCCTACTAGAAGTGGAAGCAATCACTCCATTCAGTCAAATGTATTTGCACCAGGAACTTCAAGTCATAAATCAAAAAAGACAAGGATGTCAGTGAAACTGATGATAATATTACTATTAATCAACAGTACTATGACTGTTCTTATGAAATATAATAACAAAATGTTATTATAACCACAATAAAATGATTAAAGAGTTATTTCTTTCACGTGTTAAACACTACTAGTGATTTTAACAGTGAGCAAGTAAATGTCTACAAGAATCAATTACAAGAAGATTTTAATAATAAAACTTCTTTTTATTGAAATAATAAAATTATTTTAATATATAATTATCTTTTGCAAGAATAATTATAATGATAATTCTTGAAGAAAACTGATTTTAGAAAAAAAATTTAAGAATTAAAAAATAAAGCACTCACTAATATTCCAAAAAACTTATTGAAAGATAAGATGAAGAGATTTGATGTAGAATTGTGGATTTTAAGGATTAAAATGAATTTATAACAGTATTACAACAATATATAGTTGGATTCTATGATTTCACGTCTTCCTGATTGATTTTGAAATATTTAAAACACTTAAGAATAGTTATAACTAATACTTACTTGTTGGTAATAATGATTTAAATGATAATAAGATGATGATATGGAAAAAACAGCAAGAAGAGGTCTCTTTTAAGTCAACAACAGCTCACAGAGGCATGCCATGGAGCAAACTGAGAAACCAGGGAGTGAGAAAACAATAAACCCTTTTGGATTATTGATTGCGTCATCTGTTGACATGTAAGATTATCATAATTACTTAATTGATGCTTTTACGTGACTACCAACCCCAATATGGTTAAGAATAAAAGGAGTAACATCTGTAAATCTTCTTTTATTCCAAAATAATCATTTGTTTCTCAAAGCTATCAATGTTATTTCCAATTTAATCACAGGTTGTAATTACTGTAAATTTTTGAAAATTCGGTGTTTCACGTAGAATAGTCAAAAATGAACTGTAAGTAAAACTTTTAATATTACTAGGAAGACTGTTATTCTTTTTGGTTGTACCATAGAGCATACAGTTCTCCATTGGTCCTGAAAGTTTCAGAAAGATTTATCAAGAATTGTATTTTGAATGAATTTTTGAAGTTTTTACCTCATTTCTACGTAGAATTGCAAATATCAGTGTTTCACTGTTTGCTATGAGGTAATTCAATGGATACAAGTCCAAAAAGGGTTTTAATTACTCTTTTGGGGTTTATCCATGGAAAATCATTAAGACTCGACATGGTTACAGGAGTCTAAGTAGCTTTTTACCTCCTTGGCATGTCAAAATAGCAGGTTATTTGCTATTTTCTTAAGATTTACAGTAGTTGTGACATGGTAACCAAGTTCCCAAAAGGTTCTAATTTACCAATTAAGCCAAGATTAGCCATGGATCCAAGTTTTGGAGCCATCTACACCTCTGAGGCCTCAGAAGTTGGGTACCCTGGCTCTCTTTGATGTCTTTTGTCCCCCTTGGTTATTTTTTGTGTCAAAATAGAAATTTAAGCTTCAAGTGAGATATCCACTATGGGTGTACCAAAATTCCATGTAAGAATACCATGATATTAAGTGCTCAAAACATGCATAACACTATTCTTAGTGTATATGTAACATGGGATTTCTCACTTTCCCATTATTTTGGCATGAAATTAAGAAAAACAAAAATTTTCACAGATATTTTATGTGGTATTGATGATGTGGTATTGAAGTATTTTCCATTTTACCACCTCAAAGAGTTAATTTGAGCTTATTCACTCTATGGAGCTACCCTAGGTGAATTTTTGTGTAGAATCCAAATCTGGCCTTAAATCCATGGATTTACTTACTCAATAAAAAGTTATTCATCTTTTCTGAAATCAAAAATGATAAATTTTGGATATATGCATGACTTATGAGTTATGCATAATTCAAAATTTCTTTTTAAGATAATTGTGGCCTATTTGGGTATGTAAAATATACCTCAAGGCTCACATTCCCTCCCACCAAAAAATAAAATTGTACTACAATCTTATTAATGGTATAAAGAGTAAAAGGCCCCAAAGGGGGGTTAATGTCCACTGTCCAACCTCTTTACATTACTCAGATCAAGTAATTAAAGCACATTTATAGATGTATTCAGGCTTGTGGCCTTCTTTCATGTCTAAATCATCTCAAGAGTTTATCTGAGTCAGGTATTTCTGATCCTGCCAGCCATTCATCTTCATGTACTGGGTTTCTATATCTGACAAGATATTCTCTTTGATTTTTACCCCTAAGTCTCCTTTCTTTAATGACTTTCTTTATCTTTTTGTCTTCATTCTGTTCTACTGGTGGAACAGTTAAAGGAGTTGGGTTCCTTAAAGGAAACAATTCTTTATCAGCTGGTTGATAAGGTTTTATCAAGCTAACTGGAAAGGTGGGTTGTTTATTTTCCAATTCACCACTCAATTTCACTTGAACTTCATTGGTTCCACGTAAGGCAACAATAACACAAGGTCCTACATAAGAATCTTTAAGTTTCTTTGGGCCTTTGATATTATTAAAATTCAAGGTTGAAACTAGAACTAAGTCCCCTACTTTGAAGTCTGGTACTTTATGACTCTTGTCCCACTTCTGTTTTGCACAGTTAAAAGCATCATTCATACTTTGTTTTGCATGATGTTTCACTTTATCAAGCATTATCTTGAATCTGGAAGCTGTAGGATGAATGTCAATCAAGTCTTTCCTCAGTGTGTCTGCTGGGAGTCTTGGATTCCCTCCTTTTTCTAACATAGCAGGAGTTTGTCCTGTGGAAGAATGGACTGATGTCTTGTATGCCAATTCTAGTGCAGGTATCAGAATGCACCAGTCATGGGTAAAGCCATCTGAGTCTTTGAATTCTAACCCATAAGCACAAAATTTTCTGATCATGTCTTCTAAGGTTTCAATCATCCTCTCTGCTAGACCATCTGTCTGAGGGTGATATGCTGTAGAGAATGATAACTTGGTCCCAAACAATCTATGAAGATTGGTCCAAAGTGCAGATGTGAACTTGGGATCTCTGTCACTTATGATATTCTTAAATAAACCTGTGTGAGAAATAACTCTACTCCATAGAAGAAGAGCTGTATCCATAGCAGTGTCATCTTTATGACATGGTAAGAATATGGGAGTCTTGCTATATCTGTCTACAATGACTAAACAAGCATTATAACTTTTGTCACCACTTGGAGGAAGTGCTGTGACCCAATCCATTTGAAAAACTTCCCAAGGGGATTTTGGTTCTTGAATATGGATCATAAGTCCAAATTTCTTGCCTGTACTCCTGTTTGCTTTTTTACATCTGTCACAGGTATGGCAATATTCAATGGTTTTGTTTCTCAAAGATGGCAACCATGCACAGTTCTTTATGTTTTCAAGTGTTCTGTCCTCTGACAGGTGTCCAGAGTAGATGCTATCATGGCATTCATGAAGAATGGTATTAATAAGAAATCTGCTACATAATGTCATTACACAAGAATGTTTGGTTCTGTGGTAAATAATCCCATCAAACAAGTGAAATCTTCCTTCAGAATAGGAATTCCTCCAAACTTAATCTAGTGCATTGACCAAAGATGTATCTTTGCAGTCTTTATCTAATAAAGAAGTCAAGATATGGAAATTCTTGTCCTGTTTATAAGATTCTCTGACCTCTTCAAAGAATTCAGTCCCAATATCAGTTATGTTAATCCCTTCAATTGGAATCTGTGGTTCAGCCTCCAAAGGTACATAAGCTGGGTCATCAGGAGTGTTGGCTAATGCCCACCTGCTAAGTCCATCAGCATTATTGTGAATGTTTCCTGCTTTGTGGACTATAGTCATGTTTCCTCTATATTCTTGAATGGCTATTTTCCATCTCAACATATGTCTGTTGGGAGCTTTCATGTTAAGAAGTGATTTTACTGCATTACAGTCAGTTATTACTTAAAAAACACTGCCATCAAGATAATAGTGTAATTTCTCAAGTTCCCATACCAAGCATAAGCATTCCATTTGGCTTGCACCATATCTGGCTTCTGTTGGTTTGATTTGTCTTGAGATAAAACAAACTGGTCCTTCTGTAGGTTTGTCATCAATAATTTGGACTTGATGTAGGGCTGCCCCTAATCCATTTCCACATGCATCAATGTACAATTTAAAAGGAATAATCCAGTCAGGCATAAGGAGTAAAGGTGCTTCTGTAAGAGCTCTCCTTATCTTCTCATAAGCTTTAATTCTCTCCTGTGTCATCTTAAATACAGTCTGTTGATCACAGATTCTATAAAGTGATTTGGCTAGAAATGCAAAGTCTTTTAAGTGTTGCCTATAATAACTGGCAAACCCAAGAAAAGACATCATTTCTTTTTTATTCTGGGGTACTGGCTTAAGTAACACTGCTGCTACTTTGTTTTTGTCAATGCCCAAGCTTAAACCAGAAACAATATGTCTTAATGCTTTAAGTTCTTTAAAACCAAAATTGCATTTCTTAAGTGAAATTTTCATATTCACTTCTGCAACCTTGTGAAGTACTCTTGCAAGTCTTTCAAGGTGTAAGGACCAAGAATCAGAATATATGATAATATCATCAATATAAATGATAAGCCATCCTTCAGACAGTTCTGTGGGAAAGATGGTATTAACCATTCTTTGATAATGGGATGGGGCATTTTTAATGCCAAATTGAATTCTGAGATACTCATAAATACCACAGTGAGTGATAATTCTAAGTAATTTCTTAGCTTTGGGCATCAAAAAAGTTTGATGAAAGCCTTTCAATGCATCCATTGATGTTATATACTTGGCTTTAGATAATTGAGTCAAGGTTTGTTGAATTCTAGGGATTGGATACCTATCTGGAAGTGTGTAGGTATTCAATGCCCTGAAATCTCCAACCATTCTAACAGGTGTTGTTACTTCAACTTCCTCATTATGGCCTACTTTCCTTAGTACACCAAGCTGGATTAACTCTTGGATATGTTTTTTCAAGGCTTATCTAGCTCTGGGACTGGCTGGATAAGCCGGTCTTCTAAGTACTGGAGGATATTGTCTGTCAATATTAAGAGTAATATCAATTTCATGTCCACTTATAGCACCTAATGGTTCATTATCAGAGGCAAATGCATTATTGTATGTGTATAACACATTAATAAGTTCACTCCTCATTTTTGGCGATAATGATGGATTAATTTGTGCTTCAACAAGTTGATTAGACACAAATTCATATTTATAAGTATCCTTGACGGAAGATGCTACAGATATTTGTCTTGGCATATTGGAAAAAGCAAATTTTTGTCTTTTGTTATCCCCAATTGTGAAATATCTGTCTTTATGGTTATTGATGTAAATACCATAAATATTCAAGTAATCATTTCCAAAAATGATGTGCTGAGATGTGCAATTATCTATTACCACAATCTCAGTTTTCATCCTTACACTTCCTGCTGGGTGTGAAAATACAAGATTAGTGTCTAATATACCTAAGGGGTACATATTGTTACTAGCACTACTAAGTTGCACACCTTCTATTGGTAATAGATGGTTTTTCCATTCAGGAAGTATAATTTGGAGATAACCTTTGCCTACACAAGTGCAAAATGCCCCCGTATCCAAATTTACTTTGGCTTCAATATCACTCATCAAAACTGATGTGATACAGGATGATTCAGCAGTGTAACCCTTTCCTCTAGCAGGTTTTGTTTTACACATTCTGGCATCTTGTATATTGATCAGGTTGCAGCAATCGTCACTGTACTGTGGCAAGTGGGTATGGACTTCTGTGACCTCAAAGAAAGCTGTAATGTTTTCAATGGGATAGTCCTCCACTGGTGTATCCTCAGAGACTGCAGAATCTTGATCAGACTCCTCTTTCTCTTCAGTACACTGAATTTCTTCAATGACTTGAACTTCATTGATTTTTGTCTTTTTGGTGCAAGTGTTTGCTAAATGTGAAGTACTTCCACATTTATGACACTTCAAGACAGGTCTTTCTGGTCTTTTATCTTCTCTGGGAATCTTTGGGACCATCTTGGATTCCATAGGAATCTTAGTCCAAGTTTTACCAATCCTTGTTCTGGTAATGATATCTTCCATTGCATTAATGTAGTCCTCTGTTGAACAGGGCTCTACACATCTGCTTTTGATAGCATGTTCCAGTTCTCCTCCACACTTTATTAATATCTTCATATTAATCATAGTGTCAGACATATCTGGGTGTAAGGCAGATAATCTGTCCTTTTGCTTGAAGAACCAAGTAAGTGGTTTATCTTTCTCTGAGTTAAAAATGGCACTTTCAAAAGCATTTTCCATTTTAAACCTCCAAGAATTGTTGGCCCATTTGGTAATCACTTCAGATTTCCACCAAGACCAATCATGTTTTCCATGATCTATTCTCATTTTGTAATACCATTTCTTTGCAGTTCTGGTAAACAGAGAGTGTAATTTCCCTACTATGATTTCATCAGCTATATTAAAATCTTCCTGTAACATATCAATAGTCCTGATGAACTCAATATGGCTATATTCTCCTTCACCAGAGAATGTTGGCCATTCTTCTAATTTGGGAATATCTTTGACAGAGACAACATTTTTTCCTAAAAGTGGGGTAAAACTTCTTTTAACAGAAAGTTTTTCTTCAGTCAAGGGTGTAGAATATCTTGGCATATGTGGTTCATAATTCTTATGAATTTGTTCTACGTTTGCAATGGTTTCATTCTTTAACTTCTGCCTTTCACTGTCACTTTTTTCCAAATGTGTAGCAAATTGATTGGTATTCTCAACTATCTTTAAGACATGGTCTTGTAGAGTTTTCATTTGATCATTCATTTTAAAAATAGAAAGATCTTCCATTTCATCATTCTGAATCTGACTTTTACTCTCAATTCTGCTACAAGAATTGATAATTGAATCAATTTTGGCATTTGTTATTTCATACCATTCAGTATATTTCTTGTCATGTTTTTTCAAGTCATTAATATCCGATGTTATTTTAGTTAACTTTGAATCAAGTTTACCAATTTCTACATTAATAGCTCTTTGTACATGATTTATTTGCGTGGAAAAGTCCTGTTCATCCTTTCCTGCTCCTTGGCTGTGAATTCCATGAGAATTCTGGCCATATTGAATACACTGTCCACGGCTGAAGGCTTCAATTTGGGGATCCTGTACCCTTGTGGGTAAGGTCTGTGCCAATTGGCTTTGCCTTTGCCCTTTCCCTGATGGTTCTTGGGACCTCTCTGCTTCTTCTGAAGTCCTTTGGGCTTGTCTTTGGACACTTCTGGAGCTGGTTTGGAGCTGGTAGATGCCACTGGGGCTTCTGTCTCCAAAGATGGAGTCATTTCCAGTTCCTTCTTCTGGTCTATGGATAAAAGACTTTGGTTCTTCAACCAATTCTTTATCTTTTTGACCTTGTCTTTGCAAGACAGGGGGATTCATTCTCCTAAGAGTTCTATGGTCTTCTCCTGACCCAGAAAGCTCTTTATGTGTAAGTAGGAGTTCATGGCCCCCTGCCAAAGGCTTGGGCATATTTCCCACTCCTCTTATTTGGGTGCTCTGAACCAATTTTTGTACTGGCATTGATATATTTCTATTTCTGCCACTTGAAAATGGTTCAGCCCTGGAAATATGGTCATGAATCAGTTCAGGCTCAGAATTCACGTCAAAATCTGTTGGTACAGACCTTGGGGAATGGGGGGCAACTCTGGCATCCTCCAAATGTGTCTTTCTTGTGGAAGACTTGGCACTTCTGGATTTGGTCTTGCCTCTTCCTTGTCCACATCCATCTGGTTGAACTGAATAGTTGCTTCCATTTCTGGTATGCACCATTTTCACGTCAATTTAAAGATAAAAGGTGAAATATAACATAAAATACACACCTTTTGGTGGTAATTTAGCTTTTTCTGAGTTAAATAAGGTGCCTCTTTTAGCAATTTGCACCTCAATACTGTCCTCAGATTCTGCTTCTGAGGATTCTGGACTAGTGATATATCTCTTACTGAGTCTGTTTCCAGCTGCACAGTATTTGATTAAAGACACTAAAAATTCATTATAAAAGAGAAAAAATTATTTTTTATACTTTTTAAAATATTTTTAAAGATTTTTTATAAGTTTTATATTTTTAATATTAAAAAAATTATTCTTTTTGAAGAAAAAAATTAAAATTTAATATTTTGAATGAAAATTAATTCAGAGTAACTCAAAGAATAATTTTATAAATTTTTGAATGTGAAAAAGCCACGTGTAAAAACAGTGTAAAATTAAACCAAATTCCTCAATGAAAAACATTTCCAAGACAATTCCAATAATAAGAATTATCTTAACTTCAAAATGAAAGAAAAAATTATTAAATTAATATATTTTAGAGCTTAAAAATATATTACTTAAGGGTACAAGGTTCAAAAAACATGGCCAGGCCCCCAAATGTAAGATGTGTCTATGAAACTGATGATAATATTACTATTAATCAACAGTACTATGACTGTTCTTATGAAATATAATAACAAAATGTTATTATAACCACAATAAAATGATCAAAGAATTATTTCTTTCATGTGTTAAACACTACTAGTGATTTTAACAGTGAGCAAGTAATTGTCTACAAGAATCAATTACAAGAAGATTTTAATAATAAAACTTCTTTTTATTAAAATAATAAAATTATTTTAATATATAATTATCTTTTGCAAGAATAATTATAATGATAATTCTTGAAGAAAACTTTAAGAATTAAAAATGAATCACTCACTAATATTCCAAAGAACTTATTGAAAGATAAGATGAAGAGATTCGACGTAGAATTGATGAATTTATAACAGTATTACAACAATATATAGTTGGATTATATGATTTCACGTCTTTCCCATTGATTTTGAAAGACTTAAAACACTTAAGAATAGTTATAACTAATACTTACTTGGTAATAATGATTTAAATGATAATAAGATGATGATATGGAAAAAACAGCAAGAAGAGGCCTCTTTTAAGTCAAAAAAAGCTCACAGAGGTGTGCCATGGAGCAAACTGAAAAACCAGTGAGTGAGAAAACAATAAACCCTTTTGGATTATTGATTGCATCATCTGTTGTCACATAAGATTATCATAATTACTTAATTGATTATTTTACGTGACTACCAACCCCAATATGGTTAAGAATAAAAGGAGTAACATCTGTAAATATTCTTTTATTCCAAAAGAATAATTTATTTCTCAAAGTTATCAATGTTATTGCCAATTTCATCACAGGTTGTAATTACTGTAAATTTTTGAAGATTCAGTGTTTCATGTAGAATAGTTAAAAATGGACTGTAAGTAAAACTGTAATTCTTTTTGTTTGTACCATACATAATACAGTTCTCCATTGGTCCTGAAAGTTGCAGAAAGATTCATTAAGAATTGTATTTTTAATGAATTTTTGAAGTTTTTACCTCATTTTTACGTAGAATTGCAAATATCAGTGTTTCACTGGTTGCTATGAGGTAATTCAATGGATACAAGTCCAAAAAGGGCTTTAATTACTCTTTTGGGGTTTATCCATGGAAAATAATTAAGAATTGACATGGTTACAGGAGTCTAAGTAGCTTTTTACCTCCTTGGCACGTCAAAATAGAAGGTTATCTGCTATTTTCTTAAGATTTATAGTAGTTGTGACATGGTAACCAAGTTCCCAAAAGGTTCTAATTTACCAATTAGGCCAAGATTAGCCATGGATCCAAGTTTTGGAGCCGTCTACACCTCTGAGGCCTCAGAAGTTGGGTACCCTGGCTCTCTTTGATATCTTTTGTCCCCCTTGCTTATTTTTTATGTCAAGATAGAAATTTAAGCTTCAAGTGAGATATCCACTATCGGTGTACCAAAAGTCCATGTAAGCATACCATGATATTAAGTGCTCAAAACATGCATAACACTATTCTTAGTGTATATGTAACATGGGATTTCTCACTTTCCCATTATTTTGGCATGAAATTAAGAAAAACAAAAATTTTGTAGGATCTTTTATGTGGTATTGATGATGTGGTATTGAAGTATTTTCCATTTTACCACCTCAAAGAGTGAATTTGAGCTTATTCACTCTATGGAGCTACCCTGGGTGAATTTTTGTGTAGAATCCAAATCTGGCGTTAAATCCATGGATTTACTTACTCAATAAAAAGTTATTCATCTTTTCTGAAATCAAAAATGATGAATTTTGGATATATGCATGAATTATGAGTTATGCATAATTCAAAATTTCTTTTTAAGATAATTGTGGCCTATTTGTGTATGTAAAATATACCTCAAGGCTCACAGGGAAGATTCCAGAACTCCCACCAGTTCCCAAAGGTTAGCCAGCACCTTTGACACTCTTATTGAGAGTCCAGAAGCTGACATAACTCCTATTACTGTTGTCAGACCCAAACCATTTCCAACAGGTTACAATAAAGATATACCAGTCCCAGTACAAGAACTGGTTTATGGATGGAAAGCAACAGGAGTGGGAACTTTTGACAAGTCTTTGGATAGGCACAATGAGCTCTTATCTTCAAGGGAAGAAGTTCATGGGACCAGAAAAGACAGAGGATCTTCTGGGAGGTTGTACACCATGTCTTGCAAAGGATAATTACAACAGATAAAAGCTTGGTTGAAAGAACAAAGAATTTTGTCAGAGGACCAGAAGAAGAAGTTGGCCCAAGGAAAGGACAACAGTCCTGTGGAAGCTCCTCACAACTCCACAAGCAATAATCTTCCTCAACAAGTTCCAAAAAAAGGACAAGCAAGCCTCAAAGAGAGATCATTAGGGAAAGTAAAAGGAAAGGGGAAAGGCAAAGTCCAATTTAAACAATCCTCACCCACAAAGTTACAGCATTCTAAAGAGAGAAAAGACATTCATGGACAATGTGTTCAATATGGCCAGAACTCTGATGGAGCTCAAAAGCAAGGAGGAGGAAAGGATGAATCAATCCTTTCCAAAGAAATAGACCTTGTAAAAATTGTAACTCACTTTGAAACTTTTAATAAAGAAATTTTGGCAAAGTTTAACAATTTTGTGTATATCCAACAAAAGTTGGGTAGAGAAATTTTACAAATAAAAGAGACACAAAGGACCATCATTGGTATAGAAAATGTAAATAACGACAGTATTTTGTCTTTGACACATATTTGTGAGAGACTTTAGTCCAAACTCACTTTGCTCAATCAACCAGATGATAATTATATATCTTTTATTACAAAGCAATCAAAAGACTTAAGAATACAAGTAAAAAACTTGGAAAATTCAACTGGTCACAATGCAGCTCTTTTTAAAGAGTGATTGGAGAAAAGTGCTAAAGCAAGACTTGAATTGAAAGAAGATATTCAATCAAGTATCAACAATATATCACTCAAAAACGAGTTACCAAGACAGTCCACACCAATTCTTGACAGAAATGTGTTGAGGTTGAATAATGGCTTACACTATACAATTTCAAGAAATGAAGAAGTGGATGCTTCCTGTAATTTTAAGGACATTCCCAGATTAGAGGAATGGCCAACCATTAGTGGTGAAGGAGAATATAATCATATGGCATTTATGAAAGCAATTGATGTGTTCAAAGAAGACTTTAAGGTACCCAATGAGTACATAAGTGCCAGATTACACTCATTATTTACAAAATGAGAAAAGAAATGTTATTATAAAATGAGGAAAGACCATGGTAAACATTCTTGGCCTTGGTGAAAAGAACAAATTATTTACAAATGTGAAATTTATTCCTGGAGATTTAGGATAGAAGATTATTTTGAAGAAGCCATTTTGAATATTGAGAGGGACAGGCCCATTTTCTGGTTTCTTAAACAGAAAGATAGATTAAATTTGTGAGCCTGAAAGCATGTAAACTTCTACCTGCTATACAGACCCCAATCACTTTCTTTGAAATTTTGTCTCATTTTTTTTCAATATTTTGTAAAAAATTTCAAATACTCAAATTAATATTATTATAATATGAATTGAATCTTGTTGCTATGACTGATTACTAAATATGTCATAGTATAAAGTTCCCACTATGTCATTAATCTTGTTGTTATATCTGCTCATGTTTCTATAACAGATATTTTCTCATTTGAAAAAAACCTATTTCATATTATTTTGATTTCAATTTGTAATTACAACATTTCAAGAGGATTAATGCTCTTGGAATTAATCCTCAGAGCTCTTACCAATTATATTTTTACATTTAAAATTACTTAAATTTTATTTTAAAAATATTAAGTGCTCTCACTTGGAAGTGATTCAATTCACTTTGCCATTTATAGTACCATTGAAGCTTAAATCCCAACAGTACATCATTATAAATCAAGTGACACGTCTATTAAATGAAAATTAATAGTATTCCACTTCTCAATTAGTTTATTAAATTACTAATATTCAGTCTGGAAGCCATGAAAGAGGTGCCAGCTAGCATTTAATATATTAAAATTTATGTTAGATTTGATTAATTAATTAATTAGAAGTCAAAATACCTAGCTAATAGAATTTCTTATAACCAGCTCTTCCATCAAAATTCAAGAATCAATGTTAAAATCCTGATTCCCTTTTTTATTATTATTCTACAGCTTTGAAGACTTAATACCAAAGCTATTTTTCTCAAACTCTTGTTGGAACCATCAGTACCATCCTCCAACACCAGTAATCAAGCTTTGATGACTATAGCCCCCCATGAAATTGAAGCTTTTCAATCCCTGTCTTTGTTCATGAAAGACATAAGAATTGTTACTGGTCATCTATCCAAGAGGATAACCAGTAACTATTCTCTAAGCCATTCTACCCCTTGTCATTGGGGAAAGAAACCTACAGCTTGGCAGGAAGCTTGGAAAAAGGACCATTCCAAAGGTGAAATTTGTAGTTATGACAATTTATCATTGCATCCTACTGCAAATATTCAATCCAGAAGTCCTAGGACCACCAAAGAGTTCAATTTGAAGCTAACAAAACTCCCTGCATCCTCATATTTCTGAAACAATGGTATATAAAAGAATATTAAAAAAGTGGGGTGGTGACCTTGAGCATGCTATAAGAAGCAGATGTATTGATCCTTTCTCTACAGAAAGTTATATCAATGCCATGGCAGACATCACCACCAGAACAAAAATTGTTAGAAATTGGTATTAACCCCCAATAGAAAATAATACTGATGGAACACCAATTTCAAGACCAAACAAACCAAAAGACAGAACTCTTTTGAAATATCATAAATATGGAAGCAAATATCATTTGGCTAAAACCCGTCCAAAAAGGACAAAAATAAATGAGAATTAAATTGAAAAAGCTGAAGACACAAAAGAAACAAATGATTTATCCCTACATGAAGGTGATTATGAACCTTAGGAAGAAGAATAATTGCCATATCAACTTAGTATAGAAAAGATTAATGTATCTTTTGAAGTCACAGAAGTGCATACTCCCTTACCACAATTCAGTGATGAATGTGTGGATATCATATATGTGAAATATGCTAAAATTCAGAAAGCCAAGCCTGCAAGAGGAAAAGGTTATACATCTGTATCATCTTGTATCACTAATATTGTGATAAACATCAAAAAGGGCAAGTTACATCTTGACTCATGTGCTGGCAAACATTATCTTGAAAAAATGTATACCAATTGGAAAGAACAATTAATACCAATTGGAGGTGTAAAATTAAGCAGTGCTAGCCAATATATGTACCCTTTGGGAATTCTTGATGCAGAAATGATATTTCCACACCCTGCAGGAAGTATCAGACTAAAAGTTGAATTTGTTGCTATTTGTCAGGCTGGGTCTATGATAAAGTGGTAATAAATATATTTAAAGCTTTAAACCTTACTGTGACATGGATTGTTGAGATAAAAGAAGGTTTTGATTGATGGTATAAGGGCTTTACTATGGGAATAGTGGTGGTTGGAACTGTTGAAAGCCCTGAGTGCAGTCGTACCAGTTGGGTTACTATAATAAGAACTAAAATACACTAGATTGAGGTATACCTGATTATTTTCCAAGAGTATAACTGTTTTTGACAGTTGTACTATGTAGGAATTCAAGAGCAAGATGGGGATTCCTTTTCTGGAAGAGAAAAGGCTGCCTTTTATCCTGAGACAGGGTGGAAAGGTCCTCTTGACCATGCACATTGCATAAGTGGAGATTTTCCACTTCAGAGCACTGGCTTGTGGTTTCAACAAGGCCTGTATGATCTGTATTGGGCCTAGATGTGATTTTGAAACCACATCTGCGCAGTTTTCCCCAATACAGGGTGAAAATCTTCATCTGGGGACCACACAGCCCTCTTCTGACGTGTATGATGTGTAGGAATCTGTACAGAACCTGTATGGGACCCCAGTATTGAATAAAATATGAGGTATTGAAGTATTTAAAAGCTTCTTTGTCTATTTTCTACCTCATAATTGTGAGCCTTAAACATATTTTCATATATCCAAAAGACTACAAATAATAAAACAAGATACTATCATAAATAAAGTAAATTTATTTCTATTATTAAAACAAAAATTAAAATATAAATATAAATTTATACACAAAAACAAAATAATTATAATTCAAACATGAAATTACATTGAAATTCAAAATTGTGAAAACACATTTTTACTTAAAAAAATCAAGTAAAAATGAATTTTTAACAAAATTACTGAAATTAAAATATTTTTGTAAAAAAGTTGAAAAAAAAATATTATAACTTTCTATCCAATGAATAAGCAGAAGAAAACTGGTTCACCATGGGATTCCTCATGAAAAATAAGGTGGGGTCACCTCTGGGTGAAATTTCTGTAACTCAACTGTAAATAAGCTCAAATTAAGTTTTTAGTATTTTCTGTATAAAAATTTAAAAAACCTCAAAACTTGTTGTGTTAAATTTGAGATGTGGTGTGTAGCTTAGAAGTTATAAGGAATTGAAGTATTTTCAATTGAAATGTCAAAATGTGCACATGTATTACATAAGGGAACTGTAATTTACATATGAGGTATCAATTATTACAGTTGTGTAACTGTAAATCTCAATTGAATTGCATGTGTAAATTATGAGTACATTAAATGATGAGGAATTGAAGAAAAAACAAATTGGAAAGATTAATTTTGGAGGGGAAAAAGGAATCTTGGCTTGAAGGGAGCCAGACACCCAAATTTCTTGCCAACAGGCTTGACTGTTGTCAAGAGGGTAAAACTACCCTTAACATAAAAAAAAGATTTTAAAAGAGTTTTAACTTGTATTTACATCCCTTACACAAATTATGATTTTTTTTGAAGGCTTGAAACAAGGTATTACTATAGAAATGGCTGATTTAAGGGTCTAAAATGGCTAAAAACAGCCCTTTTTTGGTCTAAACCAGGGCCCAATAATTCCATATTTGGCTTTCTGGTTGTCAGATTTTTTCCAACAACTGACAAAAGTAAGGTTTACTTTGGGAGTAAGAAAATTGGTGGCTATAAAAGACTGTCTTCTTTGCCCCACTTTTCTCTTCATGTTAGAATCTTTTCCTTTTATAATTGACATAAATGCTGTTAAGCCAATCAACAAAAGCTTCCAACCAACCTTTTTTAATCATTTTTACCCTTGAACCACTCCATAAGTGAATTGAAGCCTCTTTAATCACTTTTAACTTTGGCACTTTGTTTCCAAATTCACTCTGTCCAGTTTTGGGTGTGTTTTGTCTTTAATAATCTTTTTAAAGACTTTGTGCTTAAATTAATTTCCTGCAGTTTGTTGCTCAATTAATTCCAATTGAAATTACTCTTGAAGAAATATTTTTTGTAGCATTAAATATCTCTTTTAGAATGTTTTTGAATAACAATTTATTGTTGGTAAAACAATAAAACTTCATAATATTATTGTTTTATAATTATAAAGTTAAAAACATTAAAATTGCCTGGTTTTCTCTTAAAAATCTTATTTCATACTACTTTCAGTCAATTTTTATCTTATAATAATGTTGAGGACAGGAAAATTACTTGATTTGAAATCAAATTTTTATATCCACACCTTAAAATAATCATAGTTATGGGATAGTATCCCACAGTAAAGCTGTCTTGGCTAAGCTATGGGAATTTAACCTTAAAACTGCTATAACTTTATCAGTTTTTAGGATATTGGGCTCAAAATTGGTTCATTGTGTAGCCCTAGATGGGATATAAACTATGGTTCCTCATTTGGTATGGGTAAAATTCAATATGGAAACGTTATGCCATGTTCAATTTTTGTTATCCAGAAATATGATTTTCTCAAAATCTGTATGTAACTTGTTTTACCCATAACTTCTGTTGTAGATGGGATATGGGGAAATGTATGGCACCCTTTTGTAGCCCTGATTGTTCTCTAATCAAAATGACACCACTTTAGGTATCTCACACCAAAACTTTAGAAGCTACATGAGAGGTGAATATTTTATTCACCCTTATTTGACCTTGTTTTGGTCAAAACTGCTGTAGTTTTGGTGCCAGCTCCATTTGGCTAGTACCATTGGATAGCCCTGACTTACAGTTCCAATTTGAAAACCCATTCTCTGGGTTTAATCCTCTTCCTCTGGATTCCAGATGAGAGGTGGAAATTAAGGTTTATGCTCAGCAACTTCTTTGAGCAGGAATAGCTTTGTTATTATTTGTCCTATGGTTTTGGGACTTGTATATTTGGTAACAGGTGAGTTTCCTCTTTTGTTTGATACATTGTGAGCTGGTTTTGCTCAGCTCCATGTTTTGGTGGTATTTCACTCTACCATTGGTTTATGGTATATGGCTGTCATGCTGGTGCTCTGGTTCGAGTCACAGGCTGACATACCCTCCCTCAAAAAAAGGCTCATAATTGATGAGAATTTTCAGACATCATAAAGGCTCTGAATCTTCTCAGGTGGAGGTTACCATTTGGGATGGCATCTTTTACCAACCATTTATCCTTATCTTCTGTTTGGTTTTTGAATCTGACCAAATATTGTCTCTGGTCTTTACCATTTCATCTGATCTTACTGGCCTTGATGATCTTTTTCACAGGGCCAGGGGAGTCTTCCATCTCCACTATGTCTTATGGGGTGTAGGTCTTATTCCTGGAGGGGAACTTGTACTCTGTAGTCTGGAAGTAGGGTTTGACCAAACTCACTGGCAATACTGGGTGTTTCCTAGAGAATTTCTCTGTAAGTCTAACCTCCACTACATTTTCCCCTATCAATTTGATGATAGTAAAGGGTCCCACAGATGAGTCTCTCATTTTCTTTGGTCCCTTAGGGTTATTAAAGTTGAGTGTAGATATTAACACTTGGTTGCCTTATTTGAAGTCTGGTTCCATGTGTGTTTTGTCATACCTCTGTTTGTTGTATTCTTTAGCCTCATCTATGCACTTAGCAGTTGTATCACACACTCTCTTGAGCATGTCATGGAAGTCTTTGGCTGTTGGGTGGATAGTCACAAGATATTCCTTCATGTGATCCACAGGAAATAAGGGGTTCCACCCTTTTTCTACCAGTGAGGGTGATTTCCCTGTGGTAGATTTCTGGCTGGTTATGAACGCCAGTTGGACTGCTGGTAGAAGTGTGACCCAGTCATGGGTATATCCTTCATGGTCCTTATATTCCATGCCATGGGCACAGAATGTTCTGATGATCTCCTTGATTGCCTGGATAATCCTTTCAGCTAAACCATCTGTCTGTGGACGATAAGCTGTACAAAATGCAAGTTTTTTTCCAAGCATGTCATAGAGGTTAGTCCAAAATTCTGATGTGGAATTTGGGTTGCTATAACTAATGATGATTTTAGGGATTCCACATGTTGATATGATGTTATTCCAGAATAACAACACTGTATCCATAGGTGTGTCTTCCTTGTGACATGGTAGGAACTTTAAACTTTTACTATACCTATCAGCTATGAATAGGCAAGTCTTGAAGTTTTCCTTGCCTCCTTGGACCAGTCCTGTGATATAGTCCATGTTGATGGTTTCCCATAGGTGTTTGGGTTGTTCTATATGTTTAGGCAGCCCATATCTCTTCCCATGTCTTCTGTTTGCCTTCTGGCATCATTCACAAGTTTTGATGTACTCACTGAACTCTTTTTCCCATTGAGGCCACAAAGCTGTGCTTGATACCCACTCTTTGGTCCTGTCTTCACTCATGTGTCCCATATAAGGGAAGTAATGGCATTCTCGCAGGATCAAGGATATATTGTCTCTATTTATCACTGTGAGGGCACTAGTATTCTTCTCTCTGATAGAGTAGTCCAGCTATGAGGGAAAATTTATTATCCTATAGTGACTGAACCAGGGCTCCTCCAACTAGGATTCCAGTCCTGGGTTCCTGTACTTCTGTTGAAGGAGTTGTAACAATGTGATACACTGCTTGTGCTTGCAATAAGCTTTAGTGACTGAACTGAAAAATTCATTGTGAATTTGTGAGGAACCTATTCCCAATATGGGAGTTTCTGTTCCTTCTTATTCAGTGTTATCACTGTCTGAGGCACCAAATTCTGGTGGTTATTCATAAGATTTGGAGTTTTTTCTCCTGTCTACTTCAATTAAATGGATGGGAATCTTGGCAGCTACTTCAGGGTCATAAGCTGGGTTGCTTTTGACATTATTCAGTAGCCATCTACTGAGGCCATCTTCACTGTTGTGGTGTTTTCCTTCTTTTTATATGATGGTCATGTTACCTCTATAGTCTTGGATAGCTATTTGCCACCTCAACATGTCTCTATCTGTTGTCTTCATGTCAAGTAAAGACTACAAGTCTTTTCAGTCTGTTTATACTTTAGATACTGAACCCTCCAACTAATAATGGAGTTTTTCCAGATCCCAGACTACACATAAGAATTCAGTCTGAGTGGCTCCATACCCAGCTTCTGAATCTTTCAGTTTCCTGGAGAAGTAGAATATTACTCCCTCTCTTGGTTCACCATCCACAATTTGTCTTTGTTGAAAGACTGATCCCAGGCTTTGACTACAAGCTGCATCTATATATAGCTTGAATGGTAGTTCAAAGTCAGGTAATATGAGGACAGGTGCATTAGTGAGTTCATATTTGATCCTCTCATATGCATCCTTCCATTCCTTGGTAATTTCAAAAACTACCTCTTTTGAACATAGCTTGTATAGACTACTAATTATGTGGGCAAAGATTTTGATTTGGTTTCTGTAGCAGCCAGCAAAACCAAGGAAAGATTGCATCTCTTTGATGTTCTTTGGTACTGGTTTTCTCAGTACTGCTGATACTTTGTTCTCATTTATGGCCAGACTAAAGCCTGAGATTTTATGTCCTACTGCCAATAGTTTTTGTTGACCAAAATTACCATTCTTAAGTGAAACTTTCAGATTAATGGGTTTACATTTACTAAGGACTCTGTATATTTACTTTACATGGCCTTCCCATGCCTCTGAGTATATAATTATATCATCAATATATACTACCATCTAGCCTCCCAATATTTCTCCCTGAAATATTATGTCCATCATCCTTTGGAAATGGGATGGGGCATTTTCGATGCCAAATGGCATTCTAGTGTACTCATATCTGCCCATATGACATACAATCCTGAGTAGCTCCATGGA
This sequence comes from Austropuccinia psidii, assembly GCA_023105745.1. Lineage (NCBI taxonomy): Eukaryota > Fungi > Basidiomycota > Pucciniomycetes > Pucciniales > Sphaerophragmiaceae > Austropuccinia > Austropuccinia psidii. The sequence continues at coordinate 18,690,716 of JALGQZ010000008.1, read as the reverse complement.
TTTTGGTTTAACTACATTATGGTGAAAGCCTTTCATACACTCCATCTTGGTTATGTATTTGGCTTTTGTTAGCTTGTCTAGGGAACAAGGTATCCTTGGTATAGGGTACCTATCAGCTTTTTTGTAGTTATTAAGGGCTCTGAAATCTCCAAAGAACCTAGATTTTCCATCATTATAAGTGATAAGGATAGGAGTGGTGATTTCCAATATTTCATTGTGTCATATCTTCCTGATAGAATCCATATCTAGGAGTTCAGTGATTTGCTTTTCAATTTCTTTCCTAGTTTCCAGGCTTGCTGGATATGGAGGTCTTCTGAGCATGGGTGAATAAGGTCTTTCCACATCTTGATATAGTTCTCTATTATGGCCTCTGATCTTGCGCAAAGGTTCTTCACCAATCACAAAGGCTGGTTTATTTTTCTCAGTATTTTCAGTAAAGTAAGTTTTTTCTTACTGGTGACGTTAGCACCAAATTGGCCCACTTTGAATTTATTGGGCAATTCTTCTAGAGGGTCTTGGTTTGACAGATGGTATATATAAAGTGAAAATTTCTTTTCCTTGTTTGTAACTATGGTAATGTGCCTGTTATTACTATTGTAAATTTCAATGCCATACAGCCTTTGAAAGTCTGTTCCAAATAACAATCCCTGGATGTGAGCATCTTCAAGCACTAAAAGCTTTGGGTTTAGTCTGATATTACCTTTCCTATGGGGTATGATTATCTCTTTGATAATTGTCCCAATGGATTTCATCTTTCCTGATGCACTCTTAAAGCTCTTTGCTGTGGTTGGAAAGAGTTGCTTCTCCCAATTTGGGAAGTGGTTATCCAGGTATTCTCTGGAAACTATTGAGCAGTCTGAACCACTATTAATGATCAATTGGTGTTGAGCATTGTAAATGAAAACAGTAATCTTTGTGGCTGTCTCATTTATATATGCTATTCATCTAGTTGGTGTGACTAGGAACGTCTGTATATCTTGTGTATGTTTACAAGTCTTTGTTTGCACTATATTGTGGAATTCCTTCTTTCAATTGTATATCCTCATTTTCTTGTTGTATTGCCTCTTGGTACTCCACTAGAAATTCTTCCCTTGGGTCTTGGTCATCATCTGAGTGTTCTCTTATGGCATAACCCATATCACCTGATTCAGAATCCTCTGTTGGGGACTCTTCCTCTGGGACTTGCTCAATGGAATAGACTTTTTTCTTTCCCTTTGATCTGTTGTTAGAATAGTCATCTGTTGACCCAAAATTGTGACAAGAGGGTTTATTCTTGGTCAATTCTTCAACTCTTTCTTTGGTTTTGTCTTTGATTTCCACCCTGAAAGGTTGATTCTCTTTGAAACTACTGCTTTTGTATGGGGAATATTTCGCTATATATGTCCTTTTCCTTACATCTTGTAAGGTATTGGAAATTTCATCTAGAGTGCAACTCTGGTTGCATCTTCATTTTATTGCATGCTCTAGTTCTCCTGGCATATGTGTTAAGAGTCTTTGATTCCTCATTTGAATTTTCATTTGAGGCTCAATGGCTTTATGTCTCTTAGACTGTTTAAGTCACCACTCATATGGATCTTTGTCCACAGAGTACTTTTCATTTGCAAATGACATGGTCTTTTGCCATATCCAAGAACCATTGATGTACTTCTATATTATTTTACTCTCCCATCATGGCCAGTTTCTTCTGCCATGAATTCTTTTCATTTCTGTGTACCAAATACTAGCATCTCCTTTGAATTCTGTACTTAATCTAGCAGTAATCCAGTAATCTGGTATGCTTGATAAATCAATGAAGATTCCATCAATATAATCATTGAGTTCCCTGTGATCATATTCTCCTACACCAGAAAATTTTGGCCAGATTGAGGCCTCTGGAAGCTGTTTCAAAGCTTCCTTCTTGGAATAAGTCATTTTGTCTCCATCTTGGTATTGTGATGAAGATCTTGGCTTATTATCCAACAAGACATCTGGTTTGATGTCCTCTTTGTATGGATTGTCCAAAGCATGGCCGCGAAGTTGACGCTTCATGTTTTGGAATACATTAAACAATTTGTTTATGTCTTAATCCAGACAATAACTGTTGCTCTTGCAGTGGTATTTCTATTCAAATTCATGATTTAGTCTCTTATTGGTTTCTTCAGAGGCTTTGCTTAATTTAACACAGCTTTCTTGGATATATTTTATTGTAGCCTCATGTGAGGTTGTCAATTCTTTCAACCGTTTATTGCTCCTATGGAGTTCATAAGACCTCTCCTGAGTTTCAACTAAAAATTGAAACATTTGTAACCACAGTTGATCACTTTTTAGGTTACTCTCAGGTGTAAGAACATTGTGTTCATTCTGAGTAGGGGTAGTATTTCTATTAATAGGACGACTGATTCTAGAAGTATTTACAGCTATTTCTTGCTCTTGTGTACTTCTTTCAACAAGTCCAAAAGCTTCTGGATCATTGGGTCTTGCTCTTTCTGCCTGTTCCTGAAAGAAGTCTTGTTTTTCCCTTTGTATCCTTGTCTTCTCCTGGAATCTACGTGGGATTGTGAGGAACTTTGACTCTTGGCCACTGATCTTTTGTTCCCTGAATGGTGTGAAGCCACTGGAGAGTTGGGTTGGTCTACTCCTTGTGAGCCTGAAGGAATCAGAGTAGGCTTTGTCTGGTTCAATTGTTCTTCTATAGTTTGGATAGTGGCTTGATTTTCCCTTATGCTGGTTTCTCTCTCCTCCAGGAGTTTTGACTTCCTGTTGGAATTCCATCCTTTGGTGATTACTATATGATAGTTGATGGGTATCTCTTTGATACATATCCTATGGCAACTTGCTCCAAATTCTTCCCAGTGTGATTCTAGGTTGAATCTCTTGTTATCCATGCTCCATTGGAATAGATCTTTGAGGAGTTGGTGGAGCTGATGAACTTGATCCATATCTTTCCAGTCCTCTGGTTCCAGGTTTTGGTTAAATTTTAAGGTGAATGGTAGAGTGGGTATGATTTCCCTCACTGTATTGCAATCCACCACTGTGTCCAAGGTGTCCTGTTCCTGGTCTTCTGGTTCTGAACAGGCCTTGTCTGTCCTCTGGCTGGTTCCTGAGGTGTACAGGGCACCTTTCACTGTTTGCAAGCAGTGAAAAAGTTTATGTTCTTAGAGTATTTACCTTTTTGCATTCCTCATAACAATTTATTTTCTATTGCTTTGGGCAATTTTCCTTTAGAAGTTACAACTGGGTTAATTACTGTAATCTTCTCTGTACAAGTTATCAAGGTTGGTTTAACTTGTATGGAGGCAGAGGTTTGTGGTTTTCTACTCCTCTGAATGGAGGTAATGCGACTTTCACTGTGCCTTTTCATTTTCTCTTGTTTCCTTCTGTTTCTGAAGGTGTCACTGGGGTACTGCCTTGTGACTGGGTTTCAAGTGGGATAAATGTTTCTCACAATGAATCAAAGAAAATGAGGACTTGTGTCAGTCAAGACTTCTTAGAATGCTGTTTGCACATCTAAGAATGACCTCTGGGCAATATATTACTATATAATGCCTCTGTATTATGATATGTAATTGAGGTTATAAATTTCAGGTAAAAAATACTGGCTTGTGGATGTATGGTATACAGTTTGTATCCCAATGTCTCACAGATTTACTTTGAATTAACAAGTGTAATTTTATCAGTGGTTCTGTAGTGGACAATTGAAATTATCAATATGTCCAACCACACCTCTGAGCTGGTATTTACAGTACTGAGGGTTATTTTTTATTAAAAAAGAATTAATTAAGGGTTTTTAAGTGTTTTGATATCAGAAACACACCCAAAATAGTCTTTTGGTGATTAAATTATAATCAAACCACATGAAAAAGCAATAAAAAAAGATGGTGGTATATGATTATATACCCCTCAAAAAAATAATATATGATATATAATATATTTTTTTATAAGACTTTATGCCTAAAGGAAGATATTGTTAGGTTAAAGAAGAAAATTAAGAGAAAAAACTCACTTTTACACCAAAAATAGTCCAAAGAGCTCAAAAAACACAGCCAGGCCCCCAAATTGTCAGGATGAGTCTATAATGAAGTGGTTATAAGTGTATTTAACACTTTCAATCAGACTTTGACATGCATTTTTAAGGTAAAAAAAAGGTTTTTATTGATTGAGTAAGGGCTTTACTATGGTAATAGTGGTGGTGAGAGCTGCTGAAAGCCCTGGGTGCAGTATTCCCAGATATGTTACTATAATAAGAGCTACAATACATTAGATTAAGGTATACCCAACTATTTTCCAAGGGTATACCTTTTTTGACAGTTGTATCATGTAGGAATTCAAGAGCAAGATGGGGATTCCTTTTCTGGCAGAGAAAAGGCTTCCTTTTATCCTGAAATAGGGTGGAAAGGACCTTGAGACCATCCATGTAGCAGAAGTGAAGATTTTCCACTTCAGAGTACTGGCTTGTGATTTGAACAAGGCCTGTATAGTCTGTATTGCGCTCAGATGTGATTTTGAAAGGACATCTGGGCAGTTTTCCCCAATACAGGGTGAAATATTTTTTCTGGGGACCACACAGCCCCCTTCTGACATGTATAGAACCCGTATGAGACCCCAGAATTGAATAAACTATGAGGTATTGAAGTATAGAAAATCTTCTTCATCTATTTGACACCTCATAATCATAGTTATGGGATAGTATCCCACAGTAAAGCTGTATTGGCCAAAATGTGGGATTTTAACCTTGAAAGTACTATAGCTTTGTCAGTTTTTATGATATTGGTCTCAAAGTTAGTTCATTTTGTAGCCACCGATGAGCTATATGAAATGGCCTCTTATTGAGTATAGGTAACATTAAATATGGCAAGGTTATGCTATGTTCAATTTTGGTTATCCAGATATATGATTTTCTCAAGATCTGTATTTAACTTGTTTTCCCAATTACTTTTGTTCTAAATTGAATATGGGGGAATGGATGGCACCATCAGATAGCCCTTATTGTTCTCTTTTTAAAATGACCCCATTTTAGGTATCTCACACCAAACCTTTAGAAGCTAGATGAGAGGTTAATATTTTATTAACCTTTATTTGAACTTTCTTTGGTAATGCCTTCTGTAGCTTTGGTTCCAGATTCACTTTTCTGGTACCATTGGATAGCTTTGACTTAAAGCTCCACTTTGAATAACCATTTTCTGGGGTTAAGCCTCTTCCTCTGGATCTCAGATGAGAGGTGAAAATTAACGTTTATGCTCAGCAACTTTTTTTGAGAAGGAATAGCTTTGTTATCATTTTTCCTATGGTAATGGCACCTGTATATTTGGAAACAGGTTATTTTCCTCTTTTTTTGGTACCTTTTGAGCTGGTTTGACTGAAATCCATGTTTTGGTGGTATTTTGCTCTACAATTGGTTTATGGTATTTGGCTGTCATGCTTGTGCTCTGTTTTTGAGTCACAGGCTGACAATATGAATAACTGCACTTCACAAAATTTTATACATCGAAATGATTATCTCAATATTTATGGTATTTATATTAATAATCATAAAGACAGATATTTTACTATAGGGTAAAATAAAAGACAAATATTTGCTGTTCCTCTGGAGAACAAAGACATAACTATCATCAGACAAGTTAAACATTTTAATAAGGAAAAATTTGTGTAAGATCAATTAATTGAAGCACAAATTGGTCCTTAATTAAAATTTTAAATGAAGGAAAACCTTATTGAAATTTTGTTTCAATATAGGCAAGCTTTTGCTTCTGATAATGAACCAGTAGGATCTATTAAAGGCCATGAATTGGAAGTTATGCTTAATGTGGGAAGACCTTACCCTCTGCTATTAAGAATACCAGCTTACCCAGCTAGCCACAGGGCTAGAGAACCATTGCAATCTCATGTCAATTAGCTGATGAAACTGGGAGTCCTTAGAAGTGTTGTACACAATGAGGAAGTAGAAGTCACAGACCCTGTAATCATTAATTGAAATAATAATAAATAAAGGATGGTTGTTGATTTTAGAGCATTGAGTGACTATACTATTCCAGAGAGGTATCCAATTCCTAGAATGCATGAGACTTTAACTCACTTATCCAAAGCAAGATTCATCACTTCTATGGATGGCCTTAAAGGTTTCCATAAGCATGTATTGACACCTCATTCTAGGGAATTATTTAGAATCATTTCTCATTGTGGTATTTGAGAATACTTGGGGATGCCTTTTGGTATTAAAAATTCACCTTCTCATTATCATAGAATGATGAATTCCCTTTTCCCACATGAATTATTAGAGGGATGGTTAATCATCTATATTGATAGCATTATTATATTTTAAGAAACGTGGAAATTATCTTTGGAGAGACTTTAATTATGACTTAAGAAGATTCTTCAAGAGAACATGAAAATATCTCTTAAAAATGTAATTTTGGGTTTCATGAATTAAAAGCTCTAGGACATGTAGTTTCAGGACAAAGCCTTGGTGTTGATAAAAAAATGGCTGAAGTATTACAGAAGCAAATTCCCTAGAACAAGAAAGAAATGATGTCTTTCTTAGTGTTTGCCAGTTATTGCAGGAATCACCTTCATGATTTTGCAATCCATGCCAGATCATTGTACAGAATTCGTGACCAACAAACTGTCTTTGAAATGACAAAAGAAAGGAATGAAGCATATGATAAAATCAAGTATTCCTTACCCAATGCACAATTATTATTAATGCCAGACTGCAAACTTCCTTTCAAGCTGTATATTGATGTGTGGTGAAGGTTTATGTGCAGCTCTTCATAAAGCTCAAATTGTCAATGACAAGCCTTATGAAGGTCCAGTTTTTTTATTTAAAGACAAATTAAGCCTACATAAGCTAGGTGTGGAGCAAGCCAAATGGAGTGCCTTTGCCTTTTTTGGGCTCTGGAGAAACTTCATTATTATTTTGATGGTAGTTTATTGAATTAATTATTGATTGTGATGCAGTAAAATCATTCCTCAACATGAAACCTCCAAGTAGACACATGTCAAGATGGTAGATTTCTATAAAGGAGTATAGAGGCAGTATGACCATACTATATAAAGCTGGAAATATTCACAATAATTCTGATGGCTTGAGTAGATGGGATTTGAGCCTTTGAGATATGACCTCATATCCAAAAAGGTCACAGCAAAATTTCTGTAATAATTATACTTATGATAATTATCTCAAAAATTAGTAAAATACCATGAATAAGTACAAAAACTGAATTAAAGCAGAATCTAATGAATAAAAATTTGAAATAAATTACACCATTGGATTCCCCATGGTAAAATACACATATGTCATTTTTATGGCATATCTGAAAAGTCAGTAATTACTGAAGTATAAGTAATAATATCTTAAAAAAGGTACAAAACCTCATTTATCTCAGAAACCAATGAAGCACATGTGGAATGAATTGAACCATTGCACTCTCCATAAAGTTCTACACATAAAGAAACTCTAAAGCTAATATCTAAAGTTAATACTTAAGGAATTAAGCTGAATATATGCACTTTTTTGGTCAATGCATATATTCATGGTTTTTAGCTAATATCTCTGGAAATATACATGATAGAGAGATAAACCAAAAAAAATCACCACGTAATTACTGTAGGAAAACAGATATGAACTTTATTTCACAAGCTATAAACAACATTAAAACCTGTAATGGATTATTGAATAAAATCAATAGAGCTGTTGACCACTTTGATGTGAAAGTGGTCCAAACTTACAAAACAGTGGACAGGAAGGTTTTACTAGCTCATACGTGAAGAATGACATAATTTTTATTATAATATTCAAGGTATAACCCCATGAAATCATGGTTTGAAGCTTAAAATATCGAATTTTGACAGAAAATATGAGTTACAAGAAAGATGATCAAAAATAGAGTTTTGATTATGTAAGAAATTATCTCTGCAGTTTAATAAGGACATTCAAATCTATCAGAATCTACTCTCAGAATAGCTTTAGCATGTATAACTCAAAAGTTATTAATGATCAAAGTTTAAGCTTAAATTTGATCATTTATGATCACTCACTGTAATCTTATTTTAAGTTTAACAGTCATATAAGTGATAAAACTGATGAATACTATTAGATTATGATTAATACTAATATAATTCACAAATTTTAGGCTTCTTCCAAGCCTATGATGTCATTAAACCTAGAGCTATAGTGAGAGCTCTAAATAATGGCGTAATAATGAGATAAGATGGCTTGCTCATGATGTAATCATCACTAAACCTTAAAATATTGATCATTTCTAGTATAAAGAATCAGTAAAAGTCTACTAGAAGCCTTCTGGACTCTAGAAGGGAGGTATTTACTATAAATAGAGCTCTTTTTACTCTATTTTCCCCTCAGGTGCATCAAAAACACTAAAATAATTAAATTAAAAGGTAAATTCTTTATTTTTTATATATAAAACTTTTATATAATCAAAGACCAAAGATCATCTTTATTATAATCATCAATCTTGATGTGATTACATCAATTATTTAATTGTTTTTGTTCAAAAATCTCTTTAACTCAATTTCCACGTAAAAATTAAAGAATATTTGTAATTTCTCTATTTTTATTTGTAAATACAGTTTGTATAAATTGTATTTACATCATTTTGGTGTAAAATCTTTCAAAATTATTATATTAAGTGTTAAAAGTAGATTATTTTCCCTTTTATAATAATTTCTCTGTATTATTCTTTTTAATAATTCTTATATTAATACAAATAATATTTATATTAATGAATAACTTTATTATTAGTAATATTATTGCTATTAATTGTTTTTTATGTACAAAAACCACTTTTTTACGCCTTTATTATTTGTTGGTAACAATAATAAAGCTGTTTTAAATATATTAATTATCTTATATTAATTTATTTATTTATTATATTATTTTTTATAATATAAATTATATCATTATATTAATCAATAATATAATTATTTTTATGCCTTAATTATAATAATTTTTTATTATTATAATTATTTTTTATCTTATTTATTTTATTTATAAGGACATTAATTGTACAATAAGTAAAATATTAGTAGCTTTTACTTATTGTTACATAGTAAAACCTTACATGGGAAGTACCCAATAAACCTGATGATCCTTTTTTATGTTCCTGCAAATTCATGACCTCAAATTCCAATGGAAGGAATGAATATCACAGATGTAGGCACAGAGCTCTTTGAAGATGTTAGAGAAAGCTATAAGAAAGATAAGAATTGTGATATTATTACTTCTCTCCTTGACAAAGATTGCAAAGATACATATTTAGCCAACTCTTTAGATGATATATATATAAAACCATATGACAAGGAAGATTTCATGTGTTATATGGTATCTTGTATCACATGTCTAAACACACATGTGTAATGGTCTTATGTAGTAGAAGGTTAATTAACACAATATTACTAGAGTGCAATTACAACCATTATTCTGGACATCTGTCAAAAGACAGAAGAATGGAAAGCATTAAGACATGTACTTGGTGGCCATATTGGACCAAAGATTTCATTGAGTACTGTCACAGTTTCACAGGTGCCAGAAATCTAATAAAGCTACATTCAGAAGATTTGACTTAATTATCAATATCCAAGAACCAAATACCCTATGGGAGGTGGTTCATATGGATTGGGTAACTGCCTTACCACCTGTTGGTGAGAAATGTTACAATGCATGTCTTGTTATTGTAGAGCAGTCATAAAACCCCCAATCTTTTTACCATGTCATAAAGATGACACAGCTATTAATACAGCTCTTTTAATTTGGAAGGGGGTAATATCTCATACTGGTCTCTTCAAAAATGTAATTGGTGATACAGAGCAAAATTTACATCAGCCTTATGGACAAATTTACAAAAGACTTTGGGTATAAAACTATCATTCTCAACATCTTACCATCCACAGACTCATGTATTATCAGAGAGAATGATTCAGACCCTTGAGGACATGATCAGAAGATTTTGTGATTATAGCCTGTAGCTTAAAGATTCTGATGGCTTCACCCATGATTGGTGTACACTTATACTAGCATTGGAATTAGCCTACAAGACTTCTGTCCATGCTTAAACAGGGAAAACTCCTGCAATGTTGGAAAAAGGAGGGAACCCTAAGCTTCCAGTTGATACTTTGAAGGAAGATTGAGTTGATATTCATCCAACTGATTCAATATTTATTCTCTCACTTGATAAAGTGAGGCATCATTCAAATAAAAAAAATTACTGATGCCTTTGACTATGCTGAAAAAGTGGGATGAAAGTCATAAAACCCCAGAATTCAAAGTAGGGGACTTAATATTGGTTTCAAACTTGAGCTTGAATAATATTAAAGGCCAAAGAAAATTGAAATATTCCTTTTCAGAACCATTTATTATTAAAGCCACTCATGGGACAAATGCAGTACAAGTAGAACTGTCAGGAGAATTGGAAAAAAACATCCAGCTTTCCCTGTCAGTCTAGTAAAGAATTATACTTCAAGTGATAAGGAATGATTTCCTTTAGGAAATTAAACACCCTTAGAGGTACCAAGACTTGATCAACATGAGGAGAAGAGGGTGCTGAAAGTCCTGAAAGAAAGAAGACTTAGGGGGAAAATGATAGATAATACTCAGTCAGGTAGACAAATCCACAACATGAAGATGAATGGATTTCAGAAAGTAAAATACCTGATTCCCAAAAGTTTCTCAGAAGATTAAGACATGAGAGAAGAATGATTCTTCAATAAAAACATTTAATTGTGTGCTTTACATACTTAAAACTATAAGGAGAGAGGTTGTAAAGTGGATTGTACCCCCAATTGAATTGGGGGTAAACTACTAAGGAAAATTCACAGTGCAATTTTTTCTTAGTGGTAGTGAATGTGAGCCTGTGAGATATGTATGACATACCCATAAGGCCACAAAGAACTTTATACACACTTGATTTGGTCTTGAAAAGACTTATCAACTGGATTTAAAATGAAAAATAACAAAAAGTAAGTATACCTTTTATGGTATAAACAAAGTTATAATTATTATGTCATTTTTGGATTCTGCACTAAACATAACCTAGGGTAGACCCATAGGGTGTTATACCCAAAAATGATTATTTCTTATGTTATTAGAGTATTTAAGAATCTCACAGCACAATTTCAATTTTTGTGCCATTTTCTTAAAGTTGTCAAATTTAAACTTAAATAAGCTTAAATTTAAAGCTGCATAGGGTTTATGCAAGCTTACCAAAATTTTAGTTACAATTGAGGTGTTGTGTAGATTTACTGAATTGGCTAAGGATTTTCCACACAGAATGTAAAACCTGTGTGAGCTTAATTTAAAAGGGTTTAAGTCCATAGTATGATTTTAATTAAATAAAAGGGCAAAAGCCATGCAGAAAGGTGGGACAAAGGAAAAAGACCAAACAGAGCTGGGGTAACCAAGTTTTTGGATCTTCAGAGATTTAATTAGGGTTTTCTTCCTGTATTGCATGTTTTTTAACATTATTTAAGCTTTAAGATTAGACTTTGATCCAAGTTTAAAGTTTAAACTGGTTTTATCCTAATTTGGACAGTAATTTCAATCTGCCAAAGGGTAAATCCCAATTCTCAAGCTCGAAACCAAGTTTTCAAGAACTTTAAAAGCTTAATTAAGCTTAAAGCTATAAATTGACAAGAATTGAAACCATATCAAAGGCTAAGGATTGGTTTTTATTGCTATTTCAAAATTCATTAAAAATACAATTCTTAATGTATTTGCTTGAACATTTCACACAACTTACAAATTAAGGTTATCTGTGTCTCAATGAAATTTTATGTATATTTTATAAACGGCTTTTATTGTTAACTGGTTTGCAAATTTATGCTTTCAATTATACCTAAAAAAAATTAAGATTTATTTAAAAATCAATTTAAAATGAAGTTTCAAAGATTTTTGCTTGATCCTCTATTTTTAAGTTGTTCATGTGATGAACTTTAATTTCTATTGAAGCTTAAATCAATTAATTTAAAAGAGGATTAAATCTACTCAGAGTGAATTATAACACTGGTAACTTTTAAGTGGAATACAAATTCAGTTACCTTAAGATAAGAACCTTATTTTTAAGCATGGTTTTTCAGTTTTGACCTGAGAACACCCTCTATATCCATTATGAAAAGAACCTACACATCAGCTTTTTTGCCAATAACAATTAATCCTCCCCATCATATTAGAAATCTAAACAGGTAAGGTTTTATTAAAAATAAAATCTTATTATTAAAGTAATTCTTAAGTTATTTTATTCTTAATTAAATTTTAAAATTGAATAATTGAAATCATAGAAGTCAGATTATTGATGTAATCACCAATAATACATTTTCTTATATAAAATTATTGTCTTGAATATCTTTTAAAATCCAAAAATTCCTCTTAAAAACTCCTTAATCATACTTCTTATCATAAAAAGTTGTTTTATCTTTTGAAATAATGATTTTTGGTGTGTTTTTAACCTATAATCATTACTTAATATAATAACTGTTGTTGTTTGACTTGTTGTATTAAATGAATATTATAAGTAATTTTTCTCTCAAGCTCTATATTCTTCATCTATTATTAGTTTTGTTATATAGAATTTTCTAGAAGAATTCTTTCTGCACATTGTGTGTGATAACGTATTTTATAAATAATATTCATATCATTTATAAGTGGATAAATCTTAATATTTTCCATGTGTAATTGTCTCATTAAGATCTTTAAACTTCTTATTGTTATAATTTTCAAAGACTATACCAATAATAGAATAATGATAATTCATTGTAATTATTAAGATATCTTTTATTATTAAATTATATAATAATAACTAAATTTCTTTTTTCATTATAATTATTTCTAACAATCATATAAATTAGTGGTTATAATATTTGATTATATTATATTTTCTACTGATGAAAGTCATAGTACTCTTGATATTTGCTACTATTATGAAGAGTTTCATAGACAAACCTTACACCTACTCACAAAAATGTTTTTTGTATTTTTCTATATGAAGAATGATTATTTTGGGTATACACATAAACCATGACTTAGGTATATTTGAGAAGTTATTTTGGTGTTAATTGTGGCCTATTTTGCTATTCGAAATATACCTCAGGGATAACACTTCTGATCTTCTGGAGATAAAGGGATAAGAGTCATGTTTCTATGTAGCCCTGAAGAAGCACTTCTATAAAATATCATACTTGATTGTTCTCTACTCAAACCTATACAGATTTTATGAGAGGTAAAAAATATCATAATTTCTTTTATTAATTCAAACAGTAGTAGAATGGAATCTTCTTTGGTGGCGCTAATTTATTGAAGCTGGTACCATTGAATACTACTTTTCAAGAGTTTTAATGAAAGAACTCACAGGATGGTTCTGTGATTAAAACTAAAGAATTTAGATTGGAGTTAAAGATGAAGTTTTCTTCTCAGAAAGGGTTTAAAACCTCAATCACATAGTCAAACATTATTGGTTGGTAATGAAAATGATTCTTTTTGAAAGGGGAAGGTTCCCTCTTTAATATAATCATATTTACAGGATGTATTTTTACAGTTCTAATTTTGATATATATAATCTTATTGTTACTTTATCTGGCATAAGGAATTCAAAGGATTCATGTTCCAATCTTTATATTGAGGAATATCTTCTGAGTTATTGTATTCTTCATGATTGTTCTCTGGGTTGAAGTCACAAACTGACATAATTTGAGACAACAATACTTAACAGACCTGAATAATATGAAGGATTAATCAAAAGTCTTATTATGCTAGGGTAAGGAGCATAATGAACGTATAAACTTTCCCCTATTCCTAAATTATGGTCTAATATTTGTGCTTTTGACTTCTGATTAATTGAAACCTGTGTTTTTAAATAATTCTTTACTGCGAAATGGGATTTCTTACATTTATTTTTCAGTAAGTGTTTTTTGAATTTTTTTACTAATTTTTAATTAACAAAAATAACAGCTCATGAAATTTTATTCAACTTTTCCACCTTTTCACAACATAATCAGACTGACTTGAATTAAAAGCACAGAACTATCCAAAATAAAAAAATAATCTCAAAATTGGTCAATCTCACATATTATTTATTACCCAACAACATCAACTTTTGAAACATAACATTACTTCTTTAACTATTTTTTTGGATCTTTCAAGATTCTCAACAAATCTTTATAAACTAAAAAATATCAATTCACTTTAATTTTAACCCCAAAATCCTTACCTAATGATTATTTTGTCTTGATTTTGTTTAATTAAATCAATGAAAATCCTTTTCAACCTCTGATCTCAATATATTTTGGAAACTCATAAACACAATTATAGATATTTGTATATGTTGTTGTAAGATATACTGAGAAGTCAATAAGAAAAAAACCTGTTATTTCAGCTGTAAAAGTTCTTTTCCAGATACAATTCTGAAATTTTTAATTAAAACAATGATTAATTTATCTTTATTTTTTCCTTGTTGATGTCTTGGGCCTTAGCAAAAACGTTTGATGAGTTTATCTTATTGAAATCCAAATTATTAACATCATTCTGATTTCATGAAGGCATAAAAATTGATAACTTGGAATAATATCCCAAATCTACAATCAATTTACAATTAAGAGGGAATTAGGCTACACCATTTATCCAATACTTCCTTTTTTGAGATTTCATAAACTTAAAAATTTCATGAACGAAGCATGGAAGTCCATAATAAACCTATGCCCAAGAAAACATAAGAAAAGGTTATTTCATAGGATATTATATAATAAAATATCACTTCAATTTGAAAAATTGACATTTATGTCAACAATTAATTGGGATAAAATGTAATTCCACCATTTATACCTTACATATTAATTCCACTGATCATTTGATGGAAGAGGTATTGGTATATTTGTGCCATAAATAGTGCTAAGAATATTAGTGATTCCTTGTTGCGTTTGGAATTATTCCTTCCTAAATCCCCACTCCTCCTATTTATCAGCCTTAGAAAAACCTCTCAAAAGAAAATTGGTATTTTCAATCTATTTACAGCAATAAAATATTATTGAACTCACATAATTGTCATATGATTCCATACTACCAAAATCTCTTCAATAATAGCTTGTGATAACTGGTGAGCTGTGGAATTACAAAAATTGAAAAGATGGGCTAAAGATTTGTGAGAGCTACCATGCCCAAGACAATAAAGAAGGACACCTTATTACTCTCCTGATTTCAAAGCCCTTATATCCCAATTTTGATAACTGAAAACATGTGCAGTTAATATTGCAGCTAAAGAAAGAAATATTTAAATACTGCTAGAAGAAACTCAATTAATTGAGCTTAATTAAACTTCTCCTGATCATTCCAAGGATGGACTTGGGTCCTTGTTTTATTGCATTAAGTAATCTATGGAGATATTTTTGATACAATGCTAAATCCAAAGCCATGGAGATTATTATTCAAGTCATGCCATAAGCTTTGGAGCCTTTGTTTCATTTTGAAAATGAAGAGTTTAGAATCAATAAATACTATAGCTTTAAAATTAACTAGACTGGAGAAGTAAGCTGACAGGTGTTGAAAATAAATTATGAACGCATATAAATTTTTGATATTATTTTGTAATTATTTCAAAAAATTTAATATAAAATTAACAAATAAAATAAAAAAAATTGAAAATTAATTTAAAATAGAGTTCAAAACATTATTATTAAGTTACACTTAAAATCTTCACCTACAGTTCATTTTTGATGATTCCAGGTGAAACACTAAATCTTCAAAAATTCACAGAAATTTGAGCCTTTTATGACACTTTCAATGAGATTAAAAAAATTGAAAAAAAAAATCAAATTTGAAATAAAAGAGTATTCAATGTAAAACCATTTCTACTTTTGAGCTGAAAATGAATTGGTATCCATTTGAAATCACATAACTTAGAAATTATGATCATTTTACATGACAAAAAGTGATTTAACAATAAGTCCAGACAGGGAAAATGGTTTATCATCTTCCTTTATCAGCTAACTACTTTTAATGACTCTTTGATTCTCTTTGAATTGAAAAGAACCCTAATATTGCTGTTTTTCAACAAATAATCATATCATTGCTTCCAAATTATGGATTTACACTAATATACCAAAAAAAATATTATAAAAAGTGCTCTCATTATCCCAAGTGTTCTAATTCCTATAAAGGACACAGAATCAAAGAATAACTATCAGTTCCAATAGTTTCTTGATACTTATGCTCTTCATTCATTGTTATGAATCCACAATGACTCATTTAAGAATAACTCAAAAGCCTTCAAGCTGGCAATTCTACGCAATTTTAAAGGGTTTTACCTCATATTTTGTGGTGCTAATTCTTTTAAGATTATTTTAATAAATCTTAAGCCTATATAAACAGTTTTAATTAACTTGATAAATATAGAAGCTTCAAGTTCTTCTATATTTAATTTTCTCCCAATTTATGTATAAGGGAATGTCTTTTAGATATTTTTCTTTTGAAATAATCTTTTCCAATACTTCTTAGTCTATAAAAATCTATTTTGAAGTGAATTTATTTTTTAGTAGCATTTACTCTGGCAGAGCAATATTACCCTTACCTTCATATTTTTGGTAAAATATCTTGGTAATAGAATGATTATTTTTTTGGTTTTATATAAGCTGACAAATAATTATATAGTTCAAGTTCTTATGTACTTATAAATTCAGAGCTTGGGGTTATACCAAATTTCTTCACATTATGTTGTTTTTTGATGACAGTCATATTACACTAGTTGTTTCATAGACAAATACTACAAAAGCTGTTGCCTTTAATTCTTCTGTAGATGATAAACCAAGTCTTTTTTCAAGGTCTTAATTACTGCAAAAGATATTTATGATGAGTTCTGTGACAGATTATAATTAATTTCAGCACTTTCAAAAGTTTTTTTGATAAACAAATTATAAATAAAGGGAAGTTCTCAAAAGAAATTAATTCAACAAAAGGAGAAAGATCCTGAAAGAAATTATAAAACAATAGAAAACATTGATTTTTGATTCTCATTTAAATTTCTTCCTATCTCTATTCATTGGAGTTCCCTAAAGTCATTTTTGTTATGGTTTATGTTATAGTAACAAATAATTCTTTTATAAAGTGATTAATTAATTCATTAAGCTAAGTAAGCCTTTTCTATCTAATCAGAAACTTTTTTAAGTAAATATCAATAAAGATATCATGAATAAAGGAAAAGTACTTTTTTGGGCTTTTTTAGGCTTGTTTTTGCCCAATTATGATTCATATTCATGCTATTCATATTATCAGGTCTGAAAAATATGATGAAACTATTCAAGCTACTTTTCATTTTTAGAAGTTATAAACTAGAGCTAAAAATTAAAGTAATTCTCTTTTTATGTTGAAGATTCCTTTGAAAGGACAATCCAAATTTCTTTATTAATCCAACAAAATAGAGAAATTTTTTGTTATAATAGATCCTCAAAAATTTTGAATCACATGGCTCATAATGAAATATTTATTCCAAATCTCTCTTTTTTAAAAGAAAGGATATAACTTTCAGCTTGATCATAATATCATGATTTTTTCAAAGGGGTTTTATGGTAGAGGCTAATGTCACAACAGTGGGAATCAGCCTCCAATTGATGCAATTTTGGAAATATTCAGCCATAATTATCATCTCACCAAGAAGCCACATTTACATTCTATGGAAAATTGGCGATCAATAACAGATGTCATACTTTTGGCCTAATACACCTCATTTTAAGCCACTGGATTTAGTTCTGTAAAAAGACCTCAAATTGGCCGGCTACCCCAATAGACCCAATACTCAAGCAGTGGCCCCTGGAGGGACCAAAATCGGCCCATAGCTCGAAGTGTCAAAGTCAGGCCTCAAGGCCTTTCTACTACCAATTATTCTAACATAAGCAAATTTCATAAGTGGTGTTATACACATTTATGAAAAATTCTTACTCAGCAATTCAATGGTGATGTTTTCAATATCCAATTCCTTCATCTGAAATACTGAACCATCCCTCAAGGGAGTTTTAAAAGGGAAGATTAATAGAATTCAAGTACGTATATTCAAGGGCTTAGGGAGTAGGAATTAACAAGAAATCTCCAACGACAACAAGTGAATTTACCATCTGGTATTGGAAAGCTCATTAATGAAGTATTCTCCCATGGGGATACTTGAAAGGCATCCTCAAAGGATATAAAAGAGGAATTTCTGAATATTTTTCCAATATTCAAAGCTCCACCAATACACCTTTGAAACCAGCTTCATATAATACCATGATTTTTAATAGAAAATTTTTTTACAACCACACAACCTGAGAATATCATTCAACCCAGTCCATTTCTCATTTTTGAAAGCTTTATTTTTCCTCAATTAGTCAATACAGATCCAAGGTTTTTTACATACCATTTTCAGCCTGAATGATCCATCCTATCAGCTTTGCACAAGTACTAGCCTTCCGTTCATCCGTAGGGGTTTTTATACCCCAATCAGATGATCTACCAATATTGATTCTTCTCTTTATATTCTTTCATCTTGATATTAAATACTGATATTATTAGGTTAGTAATTTGCACCCCTTCTTTTCAGTTTCAATGGATATTTGTGGTAATATCCTTTACTAGTTCCTTTATTCCTTCTGAAATGTTGAAGAAGTGATTAAGAAATTACTTTTTTGCTCTTTCAAATTGGTTATTTTAATCTCATATTGTACTCAAGTTCTCTTGTTGAGGTAATATATTCATTTTTTTATCTTTGATTATTTTAAATTCCTCCAAGTGAGCTCCATAAGACCTGATTTCCAGCCAACTGTTATTTTCCTCAAGAGTCCTGGTTACAGCTACATAATTATATTCATAAATATAAATACTGTAAGACATTTTTTTACAATAATTTGTTTGAAAACCATTCAAAATTGAAACTCAATTCATAGAAATCTTGACCTATGCATTTTGGAAGCCTTAATAAGATAATCTTTATTTTTTTCAAAACTATTTTCCAAAGAAATATTTCATGAGCTTCGATATTCTATTCTACATATATAACTTACAAAACAGTTTTTTTAAGTTCATTTTGGTTCAAAAAATGAATGATTTGTGTTTTTTTATCCCGTCAGTAGCAGAAATATCCTTTAACATTTATTTCAATTGAAATGTTTTTATTGGTCCTTTTTATATTTCATTTTTAATGAATATAAGAAACTTTCTGAGGAATTAACTGAGGGATGAATTCCTTGATAAAAATCTTTAGGCAACAATAAATATTCATTTTAAAGAATCCTTAGAAATTTCTTAAAATTTAAGGATTTCATTTCTTTAATAAATCTTCTTTATATTAAAAATTAAAACAAGCCGCTTGGGAGATATTTACTTCAAAAGAAGCTTTATACTTTTACTTTCTATTCCATTGAAAAGAAATAAATTTCAATTCAATTAGTTTGAGTTTTTTTCAGCTCAAAAGCAAATTGGAGCTCACAGTTTCTATAAAAAGTAATGAATAATTTCTTCTGAGTAATATTTGTAAAAAATTCTTTCAAAAAAACATCTATATGCTTTAATTATAACAAATATGTCTAAAGTCCTCATTTATGTGTTATTAATATGCAATATTCATAAGTAAAATTTCTTCAAGGATTGAATTTAGGTCATTGAAGGGTAATTAAATGCAGGTTTTGAAAAATTTCAGATCTCCCATAATTATAAAATAATTTGACATTTTTGATCTCAAAGAGAAATAGATAAAGTGAATTCTGATAATATCTTCTTCCATGAAATTTTGAGGTGCAGGTTTAATTTTTAATTCAATTGAATCTTTTTGATATTTTCATCCTATTTAAAATTACTGTGGAATTATTTAAATTTCATTTTAAAAATTTCTTTTCATAACTTGTAGCATGGATTACCCATTTATCATCTATCAGCTCCCTTTGTTCATCATTTTCAAACAATAAGGTTTGTATAGTATATTTTTATACTTAAACAGAGCTCTTTAATACATTGGAAGGCAATAAGGTAAAACTTTCTGTGAAATTAACTCTATTTTGCTTCTCCAGCTTAGTTGTAGCTCCAAAGAGCTCACTAAAACATAACTGATTTTGTGGAACTCTGATATGTTTTTGCATAATTTATTTAGCAAATATTCTTTTAGATGGTCTAAATTTTCTCTCAATTATGGAAAGGTGTCATTATAATAGCTATATATGGCATATCCTTTCTCAGAAAAATATAAAAAGAGAGAAAGTGATAAGTATTCAAGTTAAGTAAACAACTAAATTGTTTTAATCCACAATTCAACTAAGCTAAACTGAAGGAAGGTGAATCTGTTTGACTAATGATTATTTATGTAAGTGGGTATCAAATTGGTGAAAACCTACCCACAACCTGAAATTATTAACCGGTTTTTTACCTGGTTTTCTATTTTTTGTCAAGAGCTCATTGATTTGTGGTATGGAAGGAACTTCTATGACAAAAAAGCAGGTACCCGTGTCAAGCATTTTATTCTGCTTTGAGAAATAGGGTGAATTTTGAAAACCACAATCACTGGGTTTTCTGTTTCTAAGGAAAAGATTGGCCCCACCCCTCAGGGGTTCATTTAAGGAACCCTTTCTGACTAATTTAGCTCCATAAAGTTGAGGCTATGGGTAAGACCATTGGGTATATGCAATTTATGATTAAGTGCCTTATTCCTGGGGGTACTTCCAAACTAGTAAAATTGGATGTAAGAACTTCCAGTATTGCCTTGGATTTTGCCTTTCTTGATAGCCGTTCCAGCCAGATTTCACTTTGTTTCAGTCTGGAAGGCCCAACTCTAACCATGGGAGAGCATTCTGAGGAAAATACACAAAGGATGAAATTAATTTTCAAAATTTGAAGAGCCATTTTACACCTGACCAAAATATGAATTAGTTGTGATTTCACTTTATGAATTATATTTTCATCACTTAAAGAAAAATTAGATTTCAATTCCCAATATGGGTGATCCAATTCAAAAAAACAACTTCAAAATGGTAGTTTTATTTAAAATTATCTTCAATATATAGCTATTCATTTTATATCATTTATATCCTTATAATAGTTATGCTTTCAGTAATATCATTTTCTTAATCAAGAAATATTTCTTACTTTACCCTCTTATATATGCTCATTTCCAAAGAAAAATCACTATTACAGGAATTATTTATCATTTTAGAGTTTCTTTATTCATTATTATCTCTGAGATGAGCCAAAAAGAAGAGCCATCATAATTTATTTTTGGGTTTATAATATCTTCCTCAGAAAAATAATAATTCACTCTTTTATTTATTTATAAAAATTGAGTATGATAAATCTGCCCCATATCCTCTGTTATTCAATATGATATTCTTTGATTTTTAATCTTCATTTAACGTGTTTTGGATTTTAGATAACCTTAAAAAACAAAAGTTTTCATTATGAATTTATAAATAATTTTCCCAATACTACTTTATATAAATTAATTCAAAAAAATTAATTTTTGAAAAAAAAAAAGAGTTTTCATCTCTTCATTTATTACTCTTCATGAAAAGCTTTACCTAAAAAATTATCCAAAAATTTTGAATCTTTCACAAATACTTTTTTTTAAAAAAACAAGTCTTTCCTAAAATTGATAAGCTCAAATTAAATCGTTGAAAAGGGAATTAAAAATTAAAACAATATGATTTTTTTTCATCATATTACATTCCTTAAATAAATATATTTGGTTACTACACTTGTGGTTTTTTTCCCAAAAAAAATTTTGGCCTTCAACGATCCTTGAAATTTTTTCAATTGTTTCTCAGATGAAGATGAAAAATATTTGTAACAAAAAATATGAAAATTCATAATTACAAACAAAAAAGTTATAAATTTCTTTGATAAGAAATAATTTTGGTATCAACTCCTGAAATTCTTCAATTTCGTGACAAAAGAATGTGTTGAAAAAGATAATGTTGTAGTGGGCCCCAAATTAATGATTTTCTCTTTTTGGTAAAAGTTTTAAAAAGTATAAAAAAGGTATCCTTTGGAAAAAGAGGCGCGATTAGAGGTTTTTAACATTATTCTATAATATATATTCATTATTATCATTGTTATTGTCATATATTTTATCATTATCATTATATTATCATATTATTATATTATTGAATCATTATTATTATTCTAACATTTCCATTTTTAAAACTATGCAAAATTTTTTTTTACTTAGTTATCCTTATAAGTATTATTTGGTTTGTTTTTGTTGGGGAAAATATAAGAATTTCAGTTTCTTTAGTAGATTATTATAATTATTAAACATACATTAATGAAAAATAACAAAAAAAAGTATTTTCAATTCATTAAACCCCTCAAAAAACAGATAGTTTTTTTTCGAATCATTATGATTCTTTGATTCAAAAAAATATTTTGGTAGTACTTTACTCTGATGAGATTTACACGCTTATAGTCATCGTCATACTCAGAATTTTGGTGTGTTAACGTCATCACACCTCTTTTCTGGTGCATCTGTTCAATATTTATGTGATATCCTCATAGGCTTATTAACCTCCAAACGTTTTTTATTTAAATTTGTAGTAATAGCGAAAAAACATTCTTTATTTCATCACATATAAGTTCAAACAGGTATTTAACAGTATCAACATTGCGAAAGGTAAGCTCAAGCCCGCAGCTTAGATTTCTTCACATCTCCCATAGGATGTACGATGCCTTCATACACATCGTGGGTAGAGGACACTTTATACTTTGGTACACTTACATTCTGTGCGACCATAATCGTATTTCGTGACTTGTCGGGATTATTATCAAGCCTTTTGAGCTTTGTCACGCTCTCTTCTGCAAGATGGGATGTATTTTCCAGAATTTTATCCATATGGGTGAGTTGAGGTGTGTGAAGAGAGGTCTGTATGCGATGAAAAGATTGATTAGAATTTTTCTGTTCACTCAGAAGGAAATTTGTCGTTAGATCTCCGGGTCTTACTGAGCTTTTTGATGGTATGTCCCCTTTGGATGATGTTTTCAAATTCTTCTTCGGAGCGACTTTTGTACCAAGCTCTTGAGGTCGAGTGGCTGAAGTGACTGTGGGTTCGCCAAGGGTGTTTCTTGGCTCCTTGACCGCATCAGAAGCTTTCTGATACTTCAAATTCTGCGCTTGGCGGCAGTGCAGTGGAATAAAAATACTACTTCCCGCGGATTTGCTATGACTGACTTGATTTTTCCCCACAGTATTCTTTTCGAAATTGTTCAAAACATTTTGTAGTTCGTCCGAAGCCTCTGCTGGACTCATTCTGCGTGTTCCCGTGAAGCCTTGATTGTGAATGAAAGGTTTAAGTTGTTTTTTGGACGGTAAAGTGCTTTTTAAGGCGCTTGAAATAAGGGCTGGAGTTGGAAGACTTGGAATGTTCGTTGGCGGCGCATATGGCAACGAGCTAAGTTCTTTGATTTGTGAGAAAAAGAAAGCGCTTTCCTCATCAACAAAGTTCGGATATCGTTGATTGACTAGCAAATTAATGTGAGCTTCAGGTTAATAAAAAAATTTGAATGTTTTGGAGCAAACTTCACAAAGAGACAAACACGTTACACTATCACAATATTTCACACTTTCTTTGGAAGCTGATTCTGGATCAAAAGAAATGAACTCATTGTGGTGTTTCTCGCCTTTTCGGTAAGAATTGGAACAAAGAGTCTCAGAAAGGGAGGTTTGCGTTGATTTGGATGGGAATTTTGTAGACGGGTATGTGGCCATTCCAGACTGGAGATTTCCATCATGGAAGTTCTTTAAGTCTGGAGTCCCAAACCCGTAGTTTGGTGGGGATGGAAAGTAAGGAGAGCACCTCTCCATCCCCTTTGGATCTTTCACCTCATAATAAGCTTGCGAATGTTCCTCTTTTCGGTCTTGAGCAGTTTTCTGTTCTTGGATTCCAGAAAGTAAGACGGGTTCAAAATCAAGATTTTGAAACGCCGCATTCAAGTAATGTTTTTGGTCTGAGACACGATGGTGGTCGAAATTTTTCGATTCATTTGATTCATTTGTAGGTTGCCATGCTATCGATTCTTGTGAGGCATAAAACTTAAGATCGGGGGTGAGACGGAATCTTTCTTGAACCGATTGACGATATAATGTAGTTGGAAAATCATTGGAGAACTCTTCCTTTGGGGAAATTTTGCACTGGAAAGATAAAGGGCTTCCATATGTTTGAGCCATTTTGGTATGCCCGTTATGACCAGGTTGTTTCCAAGTAGGCTCATGCTTTGGTTTTCCTTACAGATACGTTCAAAATTATCACGGATTTAGGATGCAGACTTCTATCAAGCATCAGGATATTTTTTACGACTTACTCTTGATTCTTTTATTCATAAAAAAACAGACAGAAATTCCAGCGAAAACAGCCAACAATAGGCTTATTCCTATGAAGACGTAGTTGAGGGGATGAAATGAAGGCTTTCTTACATTTTGTTCAAAAGGTAATGTGTGGTTCGAGTTTGAAGGAATCATGGCGGGCCAAGAACTGATGGTCATGTTCGAATCTCTAAAACCTCATGGCTTTTTCAGATCATTTTAAATGAGTTCTTGTATCTCTCAAACTCACGTAGAAATATTTTTTCCCAGAGCCATATCAGTTTCAAGGAAACTCGATGAGCGAAAAATATTCTGAGTGTTATCTGAAGAGTTCTTTATGGTGGCGAGTAAGCCACTGGTCATTTTCGGAATTAGCGGTCGTGCTATCGGGTGATGAACAAAGTGTGAAGATTTGTTCTTTGGGTGAAAAACTCTGGCGTTGTGTAGCTTTGAAGGTCTTGACGGAGAAATTTTCATATTCGGGCTTTTTGGAATTATTCAAGACTCAGAAAATGAGCAATCGTAGGTGCAAAGTATTTTCGAAATCCGTGTTGCCTCAAATCTCTGATGCCGAAGTACTCTTGCAAAAAATAGCTTATAAGAAACACAATTTTGTCTTGAATGATGGTATAGAGTGTTTTTTAAAAACTACTTGCGTGACGTAGAGAATTCGGTGCGTGTTTTTTTATTCCCGACCAAAATTTTGCAAAAAAAGATAAACTGTATGATAGCGTCTCACACGTTAAGGTATTGAGTTTGTGAGAAGTAGCTTAGCGGCGAAGGCCTGGCTCATAAAAAACTGAGAAAAGATCAGATAGACGAAATCTCTAAAAAGTTTCAACAAAACAAGTTTAGAGGAAGCACTAGGGCAAGAAACAGAAAGCTGCCAAAAGGAAGGTCTAACGTCAAAAGCTGCCAATCATACAAAAAAGAGCGTGGTGCTGTAATTAAGGTAAGTGTAAACAGATTGAAGGAAAGCAGGAAACAGGAGAAGTGGTATTTTCAATAACGAAAAGTATTTTGGAGAACCGAATAATGAAGAAAGATTGAACACTGCCCAATGAATTTGTGGATAAAGTGCTCAAAAGAAAAGCAGGAGCTGGAGAAAGTAAGATCTTTAAGAGGCAGGGAGTTTCATGAACTCGTAGTTTAAACAAAACTGTAATGTAGAATGTTCTCTTTCGAGTCTCCAGTTGGATTACTGCCACTAAGCAAACCATTGATTGGACTAAATCGTCTATCTTGATCTCAGCCGAGGGGCCCAAGATTTTCAAGTTTTATGCTAGCTATTGGTTGCGGCCTAAATCAATATACTACTTGGGATTTGAATTAGGCCGCTAGTGGGGCAGAGCGAGTCCAGCATGGTCTTCTTTGAGCTCCTGGAAAGCCATCAGAGGATATTGTGAGCGCAGAAAAGAAAATTTTAAAGACAAACTAGAGCAAGTGTCGGTGGTCGTTTGGAGAATGGCGGCCAGAAGAAAGAAAGCACTTCTGGGGAGAATATCTCGTTCCAAACGGTCCAGACAGCCAGACTATTCCAGCTCCCATGGGCTTGTTAAAGGCGAGCTTTGAAGCTTTTGAGTCTGAATGGCCTAACTAGTGGTTTCAAAAAGATCACTGGAGATTGGTTATAAATTTTCTTTCCCGTCAAAACTAAAAGGCCAGACTCAAAGTGTGGAAATTGTGGGATCGTGATTTCGGAATTGTTTAATGGCTGGAAGATTCCTGCGAAGCCTGCTAGGAAGAGGTGGTGATGAAGTCTCAACTTCACACTTGATCAAGCTACCAATCAATATCTTCAAGAAATGCTTGATATGGACCAAAATTTGTTCGATTGTTGGTGCAGAGTTGGATTCCCTAGCCAAATCCGCTCTTGAGGATCAAGTCATTGACAACTTTTAGCCTCCATTTGGCTTTTATTTTAATTTTTGCATTTTAACAAAGCCACTCAAATTTTACAAATCAAGTCAATAATTTTAGGCTGGTTAATGCAGGTGATTCAGCTTAACCAGATAAACGATTCAGACATTTAAATTAATTTGTTCAGATATAAGCTCAATAAACAATTAGTTTAGACCTAAGGAAAGTGATACCAAAAATGACAAATACTAACAAAAGCATTGTGTTGAAATAGGAGATCATGAATGAATGAATATATGAAAACAATTCATTTCTGTTCATTTAGCTATATATATAGGTACTAATGTGAAAGCACTAGTAACAGAAAAGACTTTATCGATTTGAACAGAAAATAAGGTCATTGCACATTTCCAATGAGGGAAAAGGTAGAAGCATAAAAATTATTGTATGATTCAAATAAAAATGAAAAATATTTTAGAAGAGATGTGGTATAGGAAACAGGTGATAATTACATAAAATTTAGGTGGGAATTAAAACCAGTAGGCTTGATAATGACTGAGGACATTCAAAGATATGAAATATGAAAGGGATAAGCAATTGGTGAGTACTTCACATGATTTGGATAAAGAAAGAAGAATACTCCTCTGGTATTTGAGATTCTAAACCATGCCAACAAGTTTCTCATTAATAATTTCATATTTTAGTTGAGTTGCAACTGTCAGATGCAATGAAACGTTCTCCTTACTCATTAAAATCCCAAAGGTAGTAATGCAATTGGTCTCCATAATTGTTGAAAACATGGGTTTGGGGGGAGAGCAATATTGTCTGTGGTAAATGCTTTTTTGAGTTGTCCAAGTTAATCTTGAGCTCCCTCTTTTGGAATAAAAGGAGTATTATTACAAAGAAGATTGGGTACCACACAAGTTCCCATTCATATATTGTTGAAAAAGAAGAAACAAAAAATGGAAAATTTAACAAAATACTGTGGAGATTTTATATTTTTAGAAGAAAGCCTATTTAGACTTGTATATGTTGGAGTACTTCAGTTTTGTCACCATCACTAGAACAAATAACATAAATGATATTGACTTAATATGAGATTAATGAATAAGAAACTTAAATTCATTGTTTCAATAGTTATCATACATTCATAATTGAAAGAATAATATCAAAATAAATGAAATTTGCTTCCTATGACGTTGAAAACAGCTACTGGTATTTGAACATACTACTAATTCAATACCCAAGAGGACATTAGAAAATATTTTACATCAAATTTCACAACACAGCTGGAGCATCGGTCATGAGAAGATCAACAACAATTTCTCTCTCAAATGACATACTTGGTTTTAAAAAACTTAAATGCTTGTTCACCTATTGATTCTCCAGATAACTGAAGACCTGTTGCAGGGGTTCTTGGGGAAAACAAATGGCATGGAACTCAGTAATAAGAAAAATAACTTGTAAGAATCCAAAAAAATTGAAAGCATAAGAAAATTAATATATTTCCTTAATGAGAAAATTAAAGTGCAAGATGAGATACAAATAATAAATCCAGTGGCCAAAGAGCTAACCAAGTGAGTCTTTGATTACCATCTCATCTTGTCAAAAAGAACCATGGAATCAGTAAAGGATATGACCACTAATATCCATTGAAATGCAGAGAAAAGTGTTCAAATGACTGACTTAATGATATCAGTATTCACTTATTGAAATGGAAGAAAATAAAGATAGAAATAGATCCTAGTAGATTAATTGACTGGGGTAAAAAGCCCAGGGCTGAAGAGAAGGCTATTTATGGGAAAACTTGAGAGCTTGAATCCTTCAGGCTGAAAATGATCTGTAAGAAAGCCTTCAAGCTGCAATGACTTCTTGAGGAAACATGCAAATTTATAAAATGGGAAATGAACTGGGTCAAATAATCTTCCCAATGTCTGTGGTTGAGATACAGACTTCTATGCAAGAATACTGCATTAGATGAGTGTGGTTTCCAAGAGGGATTGATGAAGCTTTCACACTTGACAACTTATTTAGAACTTCCTTTTGAATATCCCTGGAAATGAGATTTGCTAGTACTCCCTTGAGGGAAAACTGCATATGTCAAATGAACCAATAATTGATTAATGAGCTGAATTGTCTTGATTAAAACACATGTTCCTGAGCCCTGAGTGTTAGGTGTGGATATGAAAATTTGATTAAAAATCAAGTAATTTTTGTGTCCTCCAAATTTTTATATAGTAAAATTCAATTAAAAAAAGTAAATTTTGAGAGTTTTAAGAGAAAGCTTTCCAAATTTATTGTTTTTACCTTTATTATTATAGAAAAATAATATTATAAAGATTTATTGTTTTACAAACAATAAAATTTATCCAAAAATACTCTACAAGAGATGTTAATGGCTACAACAGAAATTTCTTCAAGAAAAATTTCAACTTTGATTAATTGAGAAACGATATTCAGGAAATTAGTATGAGAACAGAGTCTCTAAAAAGAATATTAAAGAGAAATCACACCCAAAAGTGACCATAGTGAATTTGGAAAGAAAGTGACAAAGTTAACAGTGATGAAAGATGCTTTAATTCACTTTTGGGGTGGTTCAAGGGTAAAAATGATTATAAGACCTACAAAAAAACTATTATGACAATTTTCTAACATGTTTAAAAGGTTCAAAATCATTCAAAAAAGGTGGTTGAAATCTTTTATTTATTTGTTTAAAAGTTTTTAAACTAATTATAAAAGGAAAAGATTCTAACATGAAGAGAAAGGTGGGGCAAAGAAGAGATTCTTCCATAGCCACCAATGTTATTACTCCAAAAGTACAATTTGCTATAATAAATAGTGAGAAACACACTGAAAACAGAAGAGCCAACTATGGAATAATTGAACCCTGGTTTAGTCCAGAAAAAGGTCTGGTTTTGGCCATTTTAGTCCCTTAAATGAGCCATTACTATAGTAGTACCTGCTGTCAAGCCTTTAAAAATATCAGAATGTGTTTAAAAGACCTCAAAGCCAGTTAAAACTGTTTTTACAAAGATTTTTTTAACTGAAGGGCAGTTTTACCCTCTTGGCAACACTTAAAACAGCCCAGGTTGGTATCAAAATCTCATCATCAATTGACTCACTTCCAGGGCAAAATTGATGAACCTTTGGGTGAATTTGGACATCTCACGCCTGTCAAAAACAAATTTGGGGGAGTCTGGCATCCTTGTAGACAAAATTCCTTTCCCCCAAAAATTAATCTTTCTAATTCATTTTTTCTTTAATTCCTCATCATGTATTATACTAGAAATTTACATATGTAATTCAATTGATAATTTACAGTACACAACTGTAATAATTGATACCTCATATGTAAATTAAAGCTCACTTAGGTAATAAATGGGCACATTTTGACATTTCAATTGAAAATACTTCAATTCCTCATAACTTCTAAGTTACACACCATACCTTAATTTTAACACAAAAATTGATGCTTAAAACCACATTTGGTATCAATTAAATCCAGGTATTGATGATCTTCCAATGTTAATTCAGAAAATACTAAGACTTAATTTAATCTTATTCAAAGTTGAGCTACAGAATTTTCACCCAGAGGTGACCCCACCTTATTTTTTATGAGGAATCCAATGGTGAAATAATTTTCATAAGTTTTCTCATTGGAAAAAAACTTATAATAATTTAATTTAACCTTTTTCCAAAAATATTTTAATTTTAATATTATTGTTGAAATTTTATTTTAACTTAATTTTTTCAAGTAAAAGTGTATTTTCACAATTTCAAGTTTCAATGTAATTTTGATTTTCTATTATAAGAAATTTTTTTAATTTTTTATATAGATTTTATCTATATTTAAATTTCTGTTTGTATAAGACAAATAAGTTTATTTATTTAAAATTATAGCATAATTTTGTTATTTGTGGGCTTTTGAGTATACAAAGCTACCTCTAAAATTCAAATTTCCTCACCCTAAAAAAGGAATATTACTCTTTAATATTGTTTTTTCTAGTGTGCCTGGCCATTCTGAGGAGTTTTTTAGCTTCATGTATGTCTTTTTCTGCCAACCATTCATCTTCACAAGTTGGGTCACTATATCTGACAAGGTATTCCCTTGCTTCCATATTTCTCAATTTCCTTTCTTTAAGAACTTTGGTAATTTTCTTAACACCAGATTATTAAAAAGGATGTATATTCTGGGGAACCTTTTTCCTTAAGGGGGATTTTTGAGCATCACTAGATTTGTAAGGATTTATCAAGCTTACTGGAAATGTAGGATGCTTATTACTGAGCTCTCCAGATAATTCTACTTCAACAGCATTGTATCCATTAAGGGCCTTGATAACAAAATCTCCTGCAAAGGAGCCTTTGAGATTTTTGCATCTTTGATGTTATTGAAGTTAATGGTAGATCCAAGTACCAAATACCCTACATTGAAGTATAGATTAGCATTTGATTTGTCCCATTTGTATTTGGAATATGCAAATAAGTCTTCCATGAATCTTATTGCATGCTTCCTAGCTTTTGCTAGCATTCCTGCGAAGCTAGAAGATGTGCAATGTATTTCAAAAAATCCTTAATCAAGGAATCTTTTGGTGGTCTGAAATTCCATCCTTTTTCTAGAATAGCAGGAGTCTAATTGGTACTGGAATGAATAGATTTTTTATATGCTCATTCCAGTGCAGGCAGAATAATAAATCAACCATGAGCTAATCCATCACACTTTTTGAGCTCTAGGCCATATCCACAAAATACTCTGACAATGTCTTCAAAAGTTTGGATCATTCTTTCAGCTATACCATCAGTTTGTGGTTGGTAAGCTGTAGAGAAGGTTAACTTTTTTCCAAATAGTTGGTGATGGTATTTCCATATTATTGAGGTAAAGCTTGGATATATATTTCTAATAATGTTTGTAAATATGCCAGTCCATGATACTAATCTATTACATATCAGAAAAGCTGTATCCATGGCTGTATCATCTTTGTGACAAGGCAAAAAGATTGGAGTCTTACAGAAAGTTTCAACAATCACTTGGAAGGAATTATAGCTTTTATCACCTCCTGGTGGTAGGCCATTACCAAACTCATATGGAGAATTTCCCAAGTCCTACTGGGTTCTTGGATTTTTACCATATTTTGGAGTCTTTTGCCAGTGTATTCATTTTCCTCTTGACATCTGTCACAGGTTTTAAATATTCTGCGACATCTTTTTTCAACATTGGTCACCATATGAATGTCTTGATTTTCTCCCTTTTTCTGTCCTGAGAAGGGACTGTCATGGCCTTATTTCAATACAATATTGATTAAGGATCTTTCCACAACTGTCATTGGACATGTGTGTTTGGTTCTATGGTAGATTATGCCATCAAGTAAATGAAATATTCCTTCATCATATGGATTCTTCCATCTTTCATCAAAGGAAATTATTGAGGAGTTATACTTAGAGTATTTAGTCAGTAATTGGAATGGGATTCTACAGCTCCTATCCTGAGTCTAGCTGTTCCTTACTTCCTCACAAAAGGTAGTGTTCAGGTGTTTAACACTTATTACTTTTATTGGGATTTGTGGGGAGCTTCTTCTGGTACATCAGCAGGATTTCAAATGTCATTTGGTGATGGCCATATGCTTAGTGCATCTGAAATTTTGTGAATATCTCCATCTTTTCGTACAATGGTCATATTACCCCTATATTCTTGTATGGCTATTTGCCATTTGAGAATATTTCTGCTGGGTGGTCTCATGTTTAGAAGTGTGTTGAAAGTTGTAGAATCTGTTATGACTTCAAAAACACATCCTTCAAGAAGATAATTAAGTTTTTCTAAGGCCCAGACAAGACATAAAAATTCCATTTGACTTCCTCCATATCTGCATTAAGTAGGTTTGGTTTTAATAGATATGAAACATATGGGTCCTTCCATAGGTTTGTCATTCATAATGTGGACTTAATGAAGTGTAGCTCCTAGCCCATCCCCTTATTTATAAATGTAAAGCTTAAAGGGAAGCTTGCAAATCTGGCATCAGAAAAAATAGGGAAGTGGTCAAAGTTCTTCTCAGAGATTCAAAGGCTTTGACTCTGTCAACAGCCATTTCAAATACTGTGCCTTTGTCACACAATTCATGAAGAGTTTTTGCTATGGATTCAAAGTCTTTAATGTGCTGTCTGTGGTATCCTAAAATCCCCACAAATGACTGTATTTCATTTTTTTTTGAGGCATAGGTTTCAATAATACTTGTGCAGCTTTCTTTTTGTCAATTTCAAGGGATAGAATGGCTATTACATGTCCTGGGGCTTTGAGTTCTTTAGATCCAAAATGACATTTATTCAAAGAAATATTCATGTTTACAGATTGGATATTTTCCCCAAAAATCTAGATAAGCCAAACATATGTTCTTCCCAAGTCTTAGAACAGGAAATAATGTCATCAATATATATGATCAACCATCCTTCTGAAAGCTCTTCAGTAAATATTCCATTTATCATTCTTTGAAAGTGTGAAGGTGCATTCTTGATACCAAAAGGCATCCTTAAGTATTCATACACCCCACAATGAACAATAATTCTCAAAAATTTTCATGCTCTTGGTGTTGGTAAATTTTTAAGAAATCCCTTTAGCAAATACATAGTGCTTATGAATATTGCTTGAGAGATTTGAGTGAGGGCAATTGGGATCTTGGGTATTAATTATCTGTCTGGGACAGTGTAAGTATTTAGAGATCTAAAGTACCCAACCATCCTCGAGTTTCCATTATTCCATTCCACTTTGAAAGGTTTAGGTATTGCTACCTCTTCATTGTGTACAACCCTTCTTCTTACCCCAAGGTCCAGCAGCTCTTTAATGTGAAGCCCCAAGGGCTTCTCTTTATTTTGGGCTTTCTGGGTATTATGGTCTTCTCAAGAGTGGTGAATAAGGTCTCTCAATGTTCAAAATAATGTCAATTTTATGACCAATAATTGCCTGAATGGTTCTTAATCTGATGCAAAGGCTTCTTTGTGGTCATATAAAAGAGTAGCGAGCTCATTTTCCTGTATATCAGTAAGATGCAAACTTAATTCAGCCTCATCAATTTATTCTTACTTGAGCCTCTCTAGCTCTAAGCTTACCAGTGATGCTTTCTTTAAAGTAATTTATCTTTCAAAAGGTAAAAAGGAAAATTTCTGATGGTTATTGTCCCAAATAGTAAGGTATCTGTCCTTATTGTAATTTAAATCTATGCCATAAATGATCAAATAATTATTTCACAATATGAAATGGGTATTAGACCAGTTTTTCATAAGAACAATTTAACCATAATTCTTACATTTCCATTGATATGTGGAAATATTTCAGTGGTCTATAATATTCCCAATGCTTTCTGTTGGATTACTTGCACTGTTAAATTTTATGCCATCAATTTCCAAAAATTTATATTTAAAATTTGGTACACAGCTCTTCAGAAAAGATTTTTCAACACAAAAGCAGAAGACTCCTGGGTCAAGTAGAGGTTCAGTGGTTTTTTATCAATTACCACTTCTGTTATACAGGAATTACCAGCTGTATAACCTTTCCCCCTGTTTGGTTTGGTTTTCATAAGCTGTTAATCTTGGATTTTTGATAAATCAAGTTGAATATTGCTTAATTGTGACAAGTGGGAATAATATTACATGATGTCAAATGTGAGATTGATATTTTCTATGTCTTTTGAATATTCCAAAAATATTGATGATTTATTATCTGAATTTTCTTCATTTACATCATCTTTTTCAACATCAGCTTCTGTATTAATGTCAATTTCATTCATTTGTCCTCTTTTTGCACATTTGTTAGCTAAATGTGTGGTGCTATGGAAGATATTGAATTTTATGATTGGATCTGATGATTTACATTTCATATTACTAGAATTTTCTGTGTGTTTTTTTGTCCACAGAATCTTTCCAAGGTGTATCAAACATTGTTATAAGACTCACCCTACTAGAACCAATTATGGTTCTGGTGTTACTTCTAATATACCTATAATATCTTCTGCTGAAGATTTTGAAGTAGTCCTCCTATTGAAAAAATGTTCTAAGTAACCTCCACATTTTCAGAATTTTTCTGTGGATCATAAGTTCTGACATGTCAGGATATAATGCTGTTGAACTGTCTTTCTGTTGGCAGAACCATTGTAAATCTCTGTCTTTGAAAGCATTGAGCTTTTCAGATTCAAAGGCTGTTTCTACTTCAAATCTCCGAGCATCATTGGCCCACTTATTACTGATTTGGGTTTTCCACCAAGTCTGACTTTGGTGTTCATGTGATTGTCTTAACTTGATATGCCATCTATGAGATGATTTGGTAAACAAGGTGTTACATCTTTTTGTTACCAATATTTCTGGGAGTTCAAATTCTCCTTTGATCATGTCAATACCCCTGATGAATTCTATTTGGTCATATTCCCCTTCACCACTGAAGTGAGGCTATTCTTGAAGTTTTGCTACTTATTTAAAAAGTGCTTGTCCCATTGATGGTTACAATGTATGGAAAGAAGTGGAAAATTCATTTTTTATTTGTGAATCTTCTACATAAAATACCTGTGGGTTGGAATCTCTTATCCCCTCATCTTGATTAAAAGGTGTAGACATTCTTGGTAAGGTGTGCAGTAATTGTTCATTTTCATTCATTTTACTGGTACTAAACCTTTCAGAATTTCTCAACTCATGTCAAAACCTTTGGATCAAATTTATCACCTCAATTTTATACATTTCTTCTTTAATTTTCATTTGATGCCATAATTTGTTTTGTCTAGTATCATCAGAAACAACCTGATTCAATTTTATGGTTAATTTTGATACTTCCTCTTGTGAGGTATAAAAACAATTTTGAAGGAAATGGTATATGTCTTTAATTCAGTAAATGAACTTAAAATATCATCAAGGAATTTCTTATTATCTTTTTTGATAATACTTTTGGCCTTTTTATTCTTGTTAAAATTATGTCATCAATATTGAACTTAGAATATTTATCTGTTAATAATTTCATAATGGAAGCCTGTTAATTTCTCTCATTTTCAAATCAATTGTCATTTTTTGAAGCTTTGATTGCTCTTAAACATTCTTCATAAAATATAAGTGTTTCATTCATTTGGCTCAAACTTAGATTATTTGTCTTAAGATGGTTACAAACAGTTGAATATTTATCAGAAATATGACTTTTTATGTCATTTATAGCTATATACAAGGATTTTATTCCATCTAAAATGTCAAACATTATTTCTGGTATTTTAATCTGGCTCCCTTCTTTTTCTGTAATTACATCATGTTTCTGGCCATATGAAACACATTTTACATGGCATCTTGTTGAAATTTTGGGATTATATAGCCCTGAATTTATGGATTTGTGGCTTGTGCTTTGTCTTTGAATTTGTTCTGAGATTTTGAATGCTTTTTCATATTGTAATTACTGCTGCTTCTGGACACTTGGGCTGTTCTCGGAACCTGTTTAGGTGTTGGGGGGTTTTTCATCTACTCTGCTGTGAACACATCATATTATTCTTTTTCATCAATGAATGCCATCCATTCAGTAACTTTCAAGTGCTGGGATGGCCCAGTAACTTTCTCACAGTCAGGTAAGAGTTCATGCAGTTTTTCCACAGGTCTGCAAGGATTCGATACTCTTTGTGCTGAAGTGTATTGTATAAGCCTTCCGGCTGGCTTTGTATTTGTCCACTGAGGCTTCTTGTGGAGGTTTCAGCTCTGTTTGAATGTAAAAAAGCTTAATAAGCTCCAGAATGGCATAATTTTTCAGTTTGGGCTTCATTAATTGATTGGCTTCTGCCACAAACACATCTATAACCTTTTTTGGAGCTTCTTTAAGAGTTTTGGATTGCTCCCAATTTGGTTGAAGGCATAATTATGAGTAAAAAATTTCAAAATAGTATTTTTACATCAAAAACCTACTAATGGGAAAATTATTTGCTTTTTGGATTGTATTACTAAGATCCAAATTGATTAACTCAGAAGCAATTGGCTCTGTTTGATGATTGTGAGTTACAATAACAGTGATATTATGGTCAGAATTCAAAGTACCTTCAGGAATAATGCTAGTATCTGTTGATTCTTTTTCAATATTTTCTTGTCTTACCACATTTTCAGAAACTGAAATTAAATTAAAAAGCTATTAAATAGGTAAAAAAAGTTTTTTCAAAAGGAAAATGAAAAATACAGCCTCACTTCTAATATGTAAAAAGCTTTATTTTTTATTATTTTTAAAATTATAAGTAGTTTTTATGGACTATTCAAATTTTTTGATATAAGAAAAAAGATTCAAAAAGTAATACAAAATATTTCACAGGTAAAATATCATGGCTAAGCCCCCAAATATAAGATGTGGATATGTAATGTACCCAATATATTTTTCTTAACTTTGGTACTTTAAGAAGAGTAATATTATAAATATTTATTGTTTTACCCACATTAATTATTTTTTCAAAAATACTTTACAAGAGACATTAATGGCTACAGAAGTGATTTCTTCAAGAGAAATTTCAATTTTGATTAATTGAGCAAAGAAATAAAGCCAATTAATATGAGAACAGAGTCTCTAAAAAGAATATTAAAGAGAAAACATACCCAAAAGTGACCAGAGTGTATTTGGAAAAAAAGTGACAAAGATAATAGTACTGCACAATGCTTTAATTCACTTTTGGGGCAGTTCAAGGGTAGAAATGATTATAAGAGTTACATAAAGTGATAATAAAGAATTTTTCACATTGTTGAAAGGTCTAAAATCATTAAAAAAGGTGGTTGGAATGTTTTATTCATTTGTTTAACAGTATTCAAACTAATTATTAAAGGAAAAGAATATAACCCGGAGATAAAAGTGGGGCAAAGAAGACATTCTTTTACAGCCACCAGTTTTCTTACTACAAAAGTAAAATTTACTCTAAGAAGTGTTGAGCAACAGGCTGAAAACAGAATAGGCAATAATGGCATCATTGAACCCTGGTTTAGACCAAAAAACAGCTGGTTTTAGCCATTTTTTGCTATTTTCAGCCATTTTACTCCCTTAAATCAGCTATTTCTATAGTAGTACTTGGTTTCAAGAATTCAAAACATATGATAATTTGTGTAAGAAGCCTCAAACCCATTTAAAGCTGCTTTTACTAAGAGCTTTTTAACTTAAGGTTAGTTTTATCCTCTTGTAAACAGTTAAAACTGCCCTGGTTGGTATCAAAAACTCATCATCAATTGAGTAACAGACCCTGTGACTCACTTCCATGCCAAAATTGATAAACCTTTCATTAAATTTTGACATCTCAAACCCGTAAACAAGGAATGTGGTGGAGTCAGGCACCCTTTGAGCCAAGATTCATTTTCCCCTCCAAAAGTAATCTTTCAAAATCTTTTTTCCTTGATTCCTCATCATGTATTATACTAGAAATTTACATATGTAACTCAATCAAAATTTTACAGTACACAACTGTAGTAATTGATATGTCATATTAAAATTCAAGTTCACATATGTAATTAACATGCACATTTTGACATTTCAACTGAAAATACTTAAATTCCTCATAACTTCTCAACTGCACACCACACCTCAATCTCAACACATAAATTGATGGTAAAAAGACATAGTTGGTGTGAATTAAGTTGAGGTTTTGAGGATTTTCAAAATTTCATAAAGCAAATACTCATACTTAATTTAAGCTAATTTAGAGTTGAGTCACAGAATTTTCACCCAGAGGTGACTCCACCTTGTATTTTATGAGGAATCCAATGGTGAAATAATTTCAGATTTAATATTTTTGTTGAAAATCTTCACTCAATTTTTTCAAGTAAAGGTGCATTTGCACAATTTTAAAATTCACTGTAATTTTAATTTTATATTATATTTATTTTTAATTTTGTATATAAATTCTATTCATTTTTCAATTGCTGTTTGTATAATAATTTCATTACTTGTGGTTTTTTGGGTATATAGAAATACCTCTCAGGCTTGCACTGAGTGTTCCTTGAGGAATGAAAAGGAATTTCAAATGGAATAATGGTCCCATAAAATTGTCACCATTGGATTGCTGATGAAAAAAGGTGCTTAAAGGTGTATAGCACCATTTATGGTACTTATGGTTGTTTAAGGAAAATTTGGAAAAAATTCTCCTGGAATGTTTCCTTGAACAATGTGAAAAAGTGGAATTTCATGGCCTTCAGGGGTATGATGAGTATTTTGGACAATTGGTGTTTTTGGCTTAAAAAAGCCTAATGAGACTAACAACTGTATTTATGAAAAACTTCACAGAAATTTTCCAATCTCACAATAAAGCTAAAAATGGCCCAAAATTTTTATTTGGGAATATTTTCCTTGTCTGGTGGGAAAATGGAATATAAGTGCAAAATACACCAAAATGAGAGAAAATGGGAAAAATATGAAAAAGTGTGAAAATTGCAAAAAACTGTATTTGAAACTGAAATGACCCAATAAAGAATTTGGGATTGATCTTCCCTGTTTCAAGGGAAATTCCAAAAAGTTCTCAAAGGCAAGAAATTGCCAAGGATGGCCTTGGGTTGGTGAAAGTACCATATTGGCCCAGAGGATGGAATATACGATTGGACTAAGAATGATTGATACAGCCCATTGCTGCAGAATTGTTTTTATGGCCAAATTTACATAAAATGGATATGGCAGATAATTTCCATAATTGAAACAAGGGGTGTGATTTTCCAACATTGTGATAAGACAACACAAATTTATCTTTGAGAGAAGAGTATCAAAGTCTATGATAAACTCAATTTCTGGTCGGATAGAGGGAACTGATAGTTTTCTTCCTAGTAATAAGACTAAGACAATAAAGTAAAAACATAACTGAAGGTCTCGACCTTACTATTTTTGTAAGGAGGAAAGGTATAATAATGTTGTAGGGAAATTTTCATTATTGAATGGTCTTCTGAATTTTCTGGAATGTGGTAATAGATATTTTATAGAGATGTTTTGGATTTGTATTAGATATGATAAGCTTAAAATTGACACTAATTTATATAAAAAGGATGTTCAGAGAAATGGTAAGGGAGATTTTTTCATATTTCCTACTCAGAAAACCCTACCAATTGATGGTGATAAAAATTAAGATATAATAAATTACAGATCCACTTATTTTTGAATCTTCTTTACAAACACTCTGATGCATGTGGAATACAAGGGTGAGAAAATAATATGATCCTTTGAGGTATATAAAGCCTACTTGTAATTCCCCATAATAAAAGTACAAATGTTTAAATTATTATACGTTGACTAATTTGAGGAACTTAAAAAAAACCATCAACTATAATTGAAGTTTCTTTTTTGACAAAAAAAGCTATAAATATTATTTTATATATTAATTCCAAACTAAAGGTAATCTAAGGCAGCTCCAATGGGTTTTGCAATGCCAAAAGAAAATTAAAGAATTTCACAGAAAAAATCTGCAAAATTAACAATTTTTTCAATGTTCTCAAATCTAACTGAAGAGGGAAGTTTCTCCGTGTATATATAGCTTACAAAGCTAATGCTATACTATAGGTGTGTTTTTATATACCAAATTGGCTAGGTATGCAGAACTCAAGTGGTAAGCCTTGAAAAAGCTAAGGAAAAGGCTGTTTGAAAAGTGGGTGGATTTCAATCATCAAATTAGTAAAATACATACAAACAAGGGGAAAAGGAAGTGATAGGAAAGGTCAAAGTTTATCGCACATTTGGAACATTCAAGAAACAAAGTAAGGTTTTCCCAATGTCAAAAGAGTATCCTTGAAGCTTTTCAAGCTTTAATACTTCCATTCAGTTTGAAGTTGAAGTTTGAGCTGTTCTATACCTCATTGAAACTCCAATTACAGGTCGCAGAAGGTCAAATCCAGCTTTCATACTTAAAATTAATGTTTTAACAACTTTCTAGATTTTAATATTCAAAAAGAGGTTTTTAGATAAATATTTACCTTTTAAAAGCTTATCAAAAGTTATTTTCATCTGGAGAAAAGAAATTACTTAATAATCTCAAAGAATTTCCTTTCCCAATGTACTTAATTGGAAATATCAGTCAAACTATTGAGTGCTGTTTTCAGGGTATGAATATCAAATAAAACACAATATTTTGATAAAATAATTTGATATTATATTTCAAAAAAGCCAATTTGGTCATAAGGAAATAGAATGAAGAATAACTTAATAATTCATTAGAAGAAAATTTGGAATCATTTCTCCTGAAATTTAATTTTTCTACCCATCACACAATGAAATTGAAATATATACTTTTTTTGGTGGTAAAAATCAGAACTGATATATAAAAATGGACTTGAAATCTATATTGAATTATTTAAAGCAATGTTAAATTGAATATTGATTCAAAATTTAAATGGCTTACAGGAAAGATTAATTCTATTGCGGGAATTTTCATGTTGATGCATAATTTTTACACTGGAATCTTTGTTCAATTAAAGGGGTTCTGGTGGAAATAAGAAGCTTATTCTTATCACTTTCATTTTAATATGAATTAGTTGAATCAATCTTCAAGTCTTATATATTCTATTTAATATAGTATATGAAACTCTTGATAATATGAATAAAAAACCAAGAGTTCTACAACTGTCCTCAGTAGAAAATTTCATGAGGTTAATTATTATGACCACAAATTAATACAGTTATTAGAAATACTCATACATACATAAAGAAAGGATTAACCATTATCAAACAATTCAATTATAATGAATGATTATTCTTCTATTATTATTATAGTCAATGAAAGCTATAATATTGAGAAATATAAAAACTCCTAATGAGACAATTATATGTGGAAAATGATAATACTCAACCAATTATAAATTATTAAAATAATTCTTTAAAAAAATTATCACACACACTATTCAGAGATAACTCTTATAGAGAAATTCTATACAAAAAAACCCAAAAATAGATGAAAAAGATATAAGAATTCAGAGAAGGACTCATTTGTAATATTTATTTGATACAATAAGTAAAATGCACCGGTGATAGTAATGAATAATGCCTTTAAGTAAAAAAAACCAAATAAATCAATATTTGTTTGAAAAAACAAGAATTTTATATGATAAAATGTGATTCAAGAGTTTTTAGAGGATATTTGTGTAATTAAAAGAAATTTTAAAACAAGAATTTTTGTGATAAATTCAATTATTGGTTAATTCAAAAATATCATCCAAGCTCGATGATTTTCATTCTTTCTTTGTAATTTATGAAGAATAGAATAGCTTAATAGTTATTTAATAGTATAAGATTTTAAATATAATAAAAGATTAGCTGTTTCAAAATGGCTTATTGATGTATTGTGATGATGCTTGACAAAAACAGTGTTTTAAATGCTCCTTTTATGCCTTGAGAGAAGGTATTATAACAAATAATTGATATAGAAGAAATTCCCAGATAAAAGCTCAAAAACAATACTTAAAAATAAGGTTCTTAACATATGGTCACTTATTTTAGATCTTATTTGAAATTTACCAGTATTCTTTTAAAATCCAACAAACTTTCATCCTGAGTTATACATATTAACCATAGATTCATTCTTTATATATTAATTTTTTTAATTCAATTTCTTCATATGAAGAATCCATAAAAAAAGCTTCAAGAAAAATCTTATAAATAATATTTTGAATTAATTTTTATGAAAAAATTACTTTTCTTG
This sequence comes from Austropuccinia psidii, assembly GCA_023105745.1. Taxonomy (NCBI): domain Eukaryota; kingdom Fungi; phylum Basidiomycota; class Pucciniomycetes; order Pucciniales; family Sphaerophragmiaceae; genus Austropuccinia; species Austropuccinia psidii. The sequence goes on along the minus strand of JALGQZ010000008.1, from coordinate 18,648,943 downwards.
TAATAATGATCAAAAGAGGTATTATAAATACTAAATAACAGATAATTCCATTTGTAAGAGATAATAAAGGCTTAGTTTATACACAGGTAACATTTCTTTTTAAGTTGTGTGAAAAATTTAAGCAAATTCATCAATAATTGGATTATATATAAATTTTTGAAGTTATTTCACTTTTTACATGTAGAAATAAAAATATAAGATAAATCTTAGCTTCTGATAAGTTTTTACAGCTTTTTACTGCAGCTTAACAATTACTTAAGATTATTTAGACTTAATTAAGCTCTGAAAGTTCTTGAAACCTTGATTATAAGCCTGCATATGACAATTTACTCTTTGGAAGCTTGTAATTCCTGTCCAATTTCACCATAAACCTCCTTAAACTTTAATTTTCAATTGAAGTCTAACCTAAAAGATTAAATAAGGATACAAATCCTTCAATAAAGGGGCAAAGCCTTATTTGGGCTCTTGAATATCCCAAAAGCTTGGTACCTTGAAAGCGTTTCTGTTTTTTCCTTTTTACCACCTTTTGTGGGAATTTTTCCAATTTTTTTACTTGGCAGTACCATTGTTTTAAACAAACTTTAAATGAGCTCAGGAAGTATTTGCAGCCTTTATGGAAAAAGCCTTAGGCAATTCACACTACACCTTATCTTTAACATATTTTTTGTAAGTTTACATAAAACTTATGTATATTTGATATTAAATTTCAAATTATAAAATTTGAAAATTTTAACAATTTTTGTTAAATTATGTAAGTGTACTGTGAGATTCTCAAATCTTCCAATAACAGCCAAAATAACCACTTTTGGGTATACCACCCTATGGGTTTACTGCAGGTTATATTTGGTTTAAAATGCAAAAAAATGAAATAATGATTCTAACTTTGTTTATCCAAAATAAAGCTATAGTCATTTATCATCATTTTTAATTTTGAAGCCATTTGATAAATAAATTTTGGACTGAATAAAATGTATAAAATAGTATTTTTGGCCTCATGGGTATTGTAAGGTGTGGATATGAAACTTTGATTAAAAATCATGTACTTTTCCTGTCCTCAAAATTTGTATAAGGTAGAAATCAATTAAAAATAGTAAGAAATATTATTTTTAAGAGAAAACACGCCAAATTGATTGTTTATAACTTTATTAGTATAACACAATAATATTATAAAGATTTATTGTTTTACCAACAATAAAAATTTATCCAAAAATACTCTACAAGGGATATTTAAGGCTACAAAAGAAATTTCTTCAAGAGCAATTTCAATTGGAATTAATTGAGCAAAGAACTGCAAGAAATTAATTAAAGAACAAAGTCTTTAAAAAGAATATTAAAGAGAAAACATGCCCAAAAGTGACTAGAGTGAATTTGGAAACAAAGTGACAAAGTTTACAGTGATGAAAGATGCTTTAATTCACTTTTGGGGTGGTTCAGGGGTAAAAATGATTATAAAAGTTACAAACAATGATTATAATGGTTTTTTCACGTGGTTAAAAAGCTTAAAATAATTTAAGAAAGGTGGTTGGAATCTCTTATTGATTGGTTTAACAATGTTTAACCTAATTATAAAAGGAAAAGATTCTAACATGAAGAGAAAAGTGGGGCAAAGAAGACATTCTTTTATAGCCATCAATTTTCTTACTCCAGAAGTAAAATTTACTGTTGTCAGTCGTGAAAAACAGTGTGACAACAAAAAAGCCAATTATGGCATCATTGAACCCTGATTTAGACCAAAAAGGGCTGGTTTAAGCCATTTTTAGCCATTTTAGACCTTTAAATCAGCCATTACTATAGCGATACCTGGTCTAGAGCCTTCAAAACACATCAGAATGTGTGTAAGAGACATAGAAACCAGTTAAAACTGTTTCTACTATGATGGTTTTATGTTAAGGGTAGTTTTACCCTCTTGGCAACAGCTAAAACTACCCCAGTTGGTATCAAAACCTCATCATCAATTGAGTCCACAGACCCTGTAACTCAATTCCAGGCCAAAAGTGATGAAATTTTGGGTGAATTTTGACATCCCACGCCTGTCAGAAAGAAATTTGGGGGTCTAGCTCCCCCTTAGAGCTGGAGTTCCTTTTCTCCCCAAATTTAATCTTTCCAATTTATTTTTCCTTTAATTCCTCATCATGTATTATACTTATAATTTTCATATGTAATTCAATTGAATTGTACAGTACAATACAGTAATAATTTATACCTCATATGTAAATCAAAGATCACTTATGTAATACACATGCACATTTTGACATTTCAATTGAATTCAATTGAAAATACTTCAATTCCTCATAGCTTCTAAACTAAACACAACACCTCAATTTTAACACAAAAATTGATGGTTAACACCACATGTGGTGTGAATTAAATTAAAGTTTTGAGGATTTTCAACTTTTGTATTGGAAATACTAAAAACTTGATTTAAGCTTATTTAGAGTTGAGTTACAAGAACTTCACTCAGAGGTGACCCTACCTGTTTTACATGGGGGATCCAATTGTGAGCCTTAGAGGTAATTTCATATACCCAAAAGACCACAAATACAAAAATAACATATTAATATAAATAAAATGAATTTATTTATATTATTAAAATAAAAATCAAAATATAAATATAAAATTATATTAAAAATAAAAAATTAATTACAATTTAAAAATAAAAATACATTAAATTCTGTAAGTATAAAATTACATTTATACTTGAAAAAATTAAGTAAAAATAAAATTTTAACAAAATTGTGAAAAAATAAATAAATTTGGAAAAAAGTTGAATAAAAATTACTATAACTTTTTATCCAATAAATAAACACATAAAAATTATTTCACCATTGGATTCCTCATAAAAAATCAGGTGGGGTCACCCCTGAGTGAAATTCTTGTAACTCAACTCTAAATAAGCTTAAATTAAGTTTTTAGTATTTTCAATACAAAAGTTGAAAATACTCAAAACCTTAATTTAATTCACACCACATGTGGTGTTAACCATCAATTTTTGTGTTAAAATTGAGGTGTTGTGTTTAGTTTAGAAGTTATGAGGAATTGAAGTATTTTTAATTGAATTCAATTGAAATGTCAAAATGTGCGCGTGTATTACATAAGTGAACTTTGATTTACATATGAGGTGTCAATTATTACTGTATTGTACTGTACAATTGAATTGAATTACATATGTAAATTATAAGTATAATACATGATGAGGAATTAAAGGAAAAATAAATTGGAAAGATTAAATTTGGGGGGGAAAAGGAACTCCAGCTCTAAGGGGGAGCTAAACCCCCAAAATCCTTGCTGACAGGCGTGGGATGTCAAAATTCACGCAAAAGTTCATCACTTTTGGCCTGGAATCGAGTTACAGGGTCTGTGGACTCAATTGATGATGAGGTTTTGATACCAACTGGGGTAGTTTTAGCTGTTGCTGTCAGGGTGAGTCTATGTAGTAGCTTAAAAATAGTAAATACAAGCTAGCACTATGACTGTGACACACAAAAAATAAATAATAAATGAAATCTTCAGGTCCTACTGCTATGTGGTAACAGTGGTGATGAGTCTATTGAGGACCTGGGTTGCAATGCTCTAATATCTTTGACTGTAAAGAAACACTACAATAATTAATTATTTTAATTATATCAATATAATCCTAAGAGTACTACTGGTATAAGACAGTTTTACTACGTAAGGATGTTAATTCATGATAAGATGAGTCTTTTCCAGTGAGGAAAGACCTGCTTTTATCTCCTCTGAGGACTGTGAGAGACTGGTAGGCTCTTCACACGTCTACAGAGTGAAAATTTTCACTCTGGAGGCTGGGTTGTGGTTCTGTACCATCAATTCTGACGTCAGCATAGTCAGAATTGTGGTTTTTGGACCACAAATGATCATTCTGGATCAATACAGGGTGAAAAAACTCTTCACAGGCCACGTCAGCACCATTGTGACGTGTCCAGAGTGTCTGGATGACTAATATTAGTCATTCTGGGCGGGTTTAAGCTTTAAACAACCATTATTTTAAGTATCAAGCCAGTACTGGTTGGTACAGGTTTGATACAGACCAGTATTGGTCAAAATACTTCCAACCAAGATATCTTAGTCAGTTTTTGAGATATCAAGAATCCAAGAGCACAGAATTGAAGGGCTTAATGAGCTCTTCAATTTGATATGCTTCATGCTTACCCTTCTCCAAGATAGCAAAAGCTATAAGGACTTTAAGTTTCTGGATGTATTTTTGTACATCAGTATGAGGCTTCAAAACCTTCCAAGCCAGATATCTTCTCCAATTTAGAAGATATCTGTATTCCAATGATACAGTATTGTAGGGCTTGATTAGATCTACAGTTTGGTATACAACACTTTACAACTGTATGAATATATTCCAAAGATACAGGGGTTTCTTTATATGGTTAGTTTCAGAAATCCTGTATTTTGAGATGTAAACCTTTAAACCAAGATCCCTCTGTCAATTTTGAAGATAGAGGGGTCTAAGGTATCTCAAATTAAAGCTCTCACTCAGACCTTCAATTTGGCTGTACTTTTGTACAGTTTTGTACAAGCCCTCCTACACCTTTGAGGGGTTGTTGGTGGAAAAGAGGTGGTATAATGGTATCTCTTGATTTAGGAGTGCTACAGATGAATAGATGATACCATTGGATTGCTCTACCTTAGAGCTTCAAGAAAAAAACCATTCTGGTTGGGGTTTCATGAAATATGTATAAGTTAGATTAGAGGCTAGAATAAGAGTTTTTGCTTATTTGGTCTTATCTTTGATAGGGCATATCTTTGTCCTTTCTTATTATATTTGAGGAGGTTTCCTCTTTATAATTTACTTGTATTGGCTATATTTGTCCAATACTCCTCATACCATTACTTATGGTATGTTGGATGTCATGCTGGTGCTCTGTTTTGAGTCACAGGCTGACAGTTGCCAAGAGGGTAAAACTACCCTTAAGATAAAACAACCATAGTAAACACAGTTTTAACTGGTTTCTATGCCTCTTAAACACATTCTGACGTGTTTTTAAGGCTCTAGGCCTGGTATTGCTATAGTAATGGCTGATTTAAGGGTCTAAAATGGCTAAAAATGGCTAAAAATGGCTTAAACCAGCCCTTTTTGGTCTAAACCAGGGTTCAATGATGCCATAATTGGCTTTTCTGTTGTCAGACTGATCTTCATGACTGACAAGAGTAAAATTTACTTTTGGAGTAAGAGAATTGATGGCTATAAAAGAATGTCTTCTTTGCCCCACTTTTCTCTTCATGTTAGAATCTTTTCCTTTTATTAATTAGTTTAAACACTGTTAAACCAATCAATCAAAGATTCCAACCACCATTTTTGAATCATTTTAATACTTTTAACCACGTGAAGAAATCATTATAATCATTGTTTGTAACTCTTATAATCATTTTTACCCCTGAACCACCCCAAAAGTGAATTAAAGCATCTTTCATCACTGTAAACTTTGTCACTTTGTTTCCAAATTCACTCTGGTCACTTTTGGGTGTGTTTTCTCTTTAATATTCTTTTTGAAGACTTTGTTCTTTAATTAATTGCTTGCAGTTCTTTGCTCAATTAATTCCAATTGAAATTTCTCTTGAAGAAATTTCTTTTGTAGCCTTAAAATATCTCTTGTAGAGTATTTTTGGATAAATTCTTATTGTTGGTAAAACAATAAATTTTTATAATATTATTTTTTTATACTAATAAAGTTATAAACAATAAAATTGGCGTGTTTTCTCTTAAAAATAATATTCCATACTATTTTTAATTGATTTTTACCTTATACAAATTTTGAGGACAGGAAAAGTACTTGATTTTTGATCAAAGTTTCATATCCACACCTTACGCCAATGGTGAAATAGTTTTTATGTGTTTATTTATTGGATAAAAAGCTATAATAATTTTGATTTAACTTTTTTCCAAATTTATTTATTTTTTTACAATTTTGTTAAAATTTCATTTTTACTTAATTTTTTCAAGTATAAATGTAATTTTATAATTCCAAAATCTAATGTAATTTTATTTTTAAATTGTAATTAATTTTTTATTTTGAATATAATTTTATATTTATATTTTGATTTTTATTTTAATAGTATAAATAAATTTATTTCATTTATATTAATATGTTAATTTTGTATTTGTGGTCTTTTGGGTATATGAAATTACCTATAAGGCTCACAGGTATGTCATACCTACCTCACAGGGTCACACTTATATTGTAGTTGAAATCTCTTTAGTTCCATATTATTTGTAATTATTATTGAAAAAAGACTTGAAATCTGAGAATTTTGAATACATTCATATCAAAATTGATAATATCTTTATTAAATTTTTGGTCCAGAGTATTTTTAAATTATTAAATCGATTGAAATTTTATTTTCCTCTCTTTTTATGAGTTTTTACTTGTACACTGAGACCATAATATAAGAATATTCCTCCTCAAAAAGATTTCCATTCTTACTCTGAGCTATCCTTAGTCCATGTAATAAGAAAGTCTCAATTGGAAGTCATAAATAAGCATATTTCTTTCAAGCCAAAAGGGAAGAAAAAATTGCAATAGCAAGAATAAATTCCACAAATGAATAAATATTTAAATGAAAAAAAGAAAGAAAAAATCACAATAAAATAAACATTGAGTCACAGAAAAGTCCTGCAATAGATTACTGTGTTTCTTTTGTTATTGAGAATTTTGGATATCTGTCACAGGGGCTCTTATGGAAGCAAGAGGGCCTGGCACTCAGGAATCAAGAGCTCACTTGGAAGGCTCCAAAAGATGATAAGAAATACTACAGAATGAATTTCTTAAGAAGGGATAAGAGAAAGGACAAATATGCCAAAGATAACAAAGAATAATAAGAATGAAGCCAGAGGCCAAAGATAAAAGAAAGCCAAAAGCCAAGGAGCCAACCAAGTGAATCCTCAATTCACTGTTTCAACCTGCCAGAAATAACAATGGAATTAGTAAAGGATATGACCACCAATATCCACTGACAGGCAAGGAAAGAAAAGAGAAAGGGTGCTAATGACTGACTTAAGATTATCAGTATTAACTTTAAGAAGGTAAAAGAAAATAAGGATAAAAATAAATCCAATATATTAATTAACTGGGGAAAATGTCCCCAGGTGATGCAAGGGAGCCGGTATATGTGAAAACAGAAAAATTGATCCTGGAAGGTGGATCAATGACTGTATTGTCCAAATTGGGAAATACAGTTCTGGCCATCTTGAAATTTGAACTGTGTGATTGAATTCACACAGTGGAATATGGAATGGCCCCAATTGGGCCAAGACCATACAGGTTGATTGAATGAGGCCTGTACGGATGAATTGAGTTGTCCAAGGAGTATTGAATACTTGATGCCTTGACAACTGATTGAAATGATGTAATACCTCTTGAGAATTGCCCTTGAATAATTGTGAGCCTTTGAGATATGACCACATACCCAATAAGGTCACAAAAAAGACTCAGAATAATTATACCTTTAATATAATTATATTAAAATTAGTTAGAATAATTATACATTAAAAATAATTACTTAAATATACAAAAAATACCATAAATTGGTACAAAAATTGGTTTAACTTAAAAACCAATGAACCAAAATGTAAAATAAATTATACCACTGGATTCCCCATCGTAAAATACACATATACCATTTTTATAGCATATCTGTAAAGTCAATATTTAATGAATTATAAGGTATAATACCTTATAAAAGCCATAGAACCTTATTTATATCAAGAACTAATGAGACAGCATGTAAAATAAATTGTACCAATGGATTCCCCACAAAATTCCACACATAAAACAATTAATAAGCTAGTTTCCAAAGTTAATACTTAAGGAATTAACCTGAATATATGCACTTTTTTGGTCAACGCATATATTCAAGGATCATAGCTAATATCTCCTAAACTATACATGATAGAATGATAAACCAAAAATAAAGTTACCACGTAATTACTGTAAGACCACAGATATGAGCTTTATTGTACAAATTATAAACAAGGTTAAAACCTATGATGAAATATTGATAAAAATCAACAGAGCTGTTGACCACTTTGTTGTGAAAGTATTCCAAACTTAAAAGAAAGTATACAGTTGGATTTTACTAGCTCATTCGTGAAGAATGATGTAATTTTTATTATTAAATTCAGGGTATAACCCCCTGAAATCAAGGTTTGAAGTTTAAAATATTGAATTTTGACAGAAAAGATGAGTTATAAGAAAAATCATCAAAATTAAAGTTTTGATGATGTAATGAAAAGCTCTTGGAAGAATAATAAGGTTATGCCAGGCTATCAGAATTCACTCTCTTAATTGCTGTAGCGTGTAAATCTTCAAAGTTATTGAGGATCAAAGTTTGAGCTTAATTTGAGCAGTTATGATCACTCACAGTAACCTTAATTTAAGTTTAACAGTCTTAAGAGTGATATCGTTGGTGAATACTATGAGTTTATGATTAAAACTAATAAAATCCACGAAATTTGGGGTTCTGCCAAGCCTCTGAAGTCATCAAACGTAGAGTTATAGTGATAACTCTAAATAATGGTGTAATAATGATGTAATATGGTTTGATAATGATGTAATCATCTCCAAACCTTAAAATATTGATAATTTCCAGTGGGTATGATCAGTACACGTCTACTAGAAGCCTGTTGGACTCTAGGAGGGAGGTATTTACTATAAATAGAGCTCTTTTTACTCTATTTTCCCCTCAGACGCATCAAAAACATTAAATCAATTAAATCAAAGGTAATTTCTTTATTCTTTATATATAAAACTATTATATTATTAAAGACCAAAGACCACCTTGTTGTAATCATCTATTTTGACGTGATTAAATCATTTATTTAATTGTTTTTGCTAAAAATCTCTTTAAAAACTCATTTCCACGTTAAAATCCAGAATAATTTGTAATTTTCTTTATTTTTATTGTAAATACAATTTGAAAAGGTTGTATTTATTTTTTTTGGCGTAAAATATTCCAAAATTATTATATTAAGTGTTAAAAGTAGGTTATTTTCTCTTATTATAATAATTTCTCTATTATTACTCTCTTAATAATTCTTTAGTTAATATAAATAGTATTTATATTAATTAATAACTTTAATATTAGTAATATTATTGTTATTAATTGTTTTTTATTAATAAAAACCAATTTTTTACGCCTTTATTGTTTGTTGGGAACAATAATAAAGAGCTTTTTAAATATATTAATTGTTTTATATTAATATATCTATTTATTATAATATATTATCATAATATAAATTATATTATTATATTTATTTAATAATATAATTATTTTACGCCATAATAATAATAATTATTTATTATTATTATATTTTTAATCTTATTTATTCAATTCATAAGGACATTCAGAGTACAATAAGTAATAAATTAGTAATTTTTACTTATTTTTTCATAGTCAAACCTTACATTTGGGGGCCTGGCCATGATATTTACTTAAAAGACCTTTAAAAAGATTCTAATTGGGTTTATCCAATAATAAATTATATTTATAATCATAAAATTATATAATAATTTTATATTTTATTGATTTTAAAAGCTATTGAGGCATTTGGAAAGCAATTGTACTGTCTTACATGTGGTTTTTTCACATCCTTAGACTTGCAAGAACTTTCTTTGAGTGACTCTAGTGATTAAAAAAGATAATTTATAAATTAAAAATAATTTTTTATAATTTAATTTTGTAAAAGAATCATATTCATTTTTTATTTTATTCTTTAAAAATAAAAATATAAAAAATATTAAAAAATATTAAAAAAAACCAATAAAAAAAAAAAGTTATTTTTTTTATTAATTTTTATTCATTTCTTTATTCATTTCAATTTTTTTAAAAAAAAAGATATAAAAGCAATTTCTACGTGGAAAATTGCCATATCTTGCCAAAAAATAACACTTCTTATAAAAAGACTTATATTTATTTGTCTTTTTTAGTGTTTGAAGATAACCCAACAGAAGACAACCAAACTACTGTTGAGAGATTGGTGTAAGAAACTTGTCAAAGTTCTCCAACACCAGTTATCACCAAAAGAAAGAAAGCTAAGAAATTAGACTTTCCAGGACCCACCATTCAAGACTCTGAAGGTGAGCACCTCTTTTATAATTGCCATAAAAAGAATTTTTATCCTAAAATACTTTTATTTCTCATTTTCTTAAATTATGACTACCAGAAGAGGTTCCCAATACTCCATCCAATCAGATGGAGCTGGACTCAGAGGTAGAACTGATCCCTCAAAAGGGAAAAGAAAGGGCAATATCCCCGGTGGAACAGAATCCACACAAGGAAGTGCCTTATCCCAAAGGCAAGTCCCAGAAATGCCCATGATATCTGAACCTGAATTGGAGCTAAGTATGAGTAACTCAAATAGGTACAAATCACATTCAGAGGGCTCAAATAGACATCTACATGAGCCAGTACAAGCAGTATTACACAGTGTACCAGGACAAAGATTGGGAAATGCTGCCTCAAATACACCAAGGAGCGATGAACTCCTGGCACATCCTGAAAAAGTTCCTCAAAGAGGAGGAGATAGTGAAATACTCCAATCGATGGAATCCACTGTCATCCAAACCTCAAATCAAAAAAATCAAGCATTACCATGCCAAAAAGAGGGAGGCAACCAAGGAAGAAGCCCCAGTAGCTTCTACCAGCAAGCCCCAAGCCAGCCCACTTCCCCAAGAAGGGAAGAAGAACAAGAAAAAGCATTGGAGGAAACCATATTCCCCAAGCTACAGGATCCCAAGAATCCAAAAGGATGCCATGGACAATGTTTTCAACATGGCCAGAACCTTGATGGAATTCAAGGACAAGGAAGAGCAAAGAATGAGACAACCTCATTTCCCAAAGAAATAACCTTGTCCAAAGATGTTGTAAATAATTTAACAGAAATTGAAAATAGTATATTACCTCTAAAAGAAATTAAAGATAGTTTATTATCACTACAAGAAATAAATAACAATTTATCTTCTTTAACGAACATTGTTGTGTAAAACAAGAAAGAAATTGACAAAATTAAGTTTATTGTTGAAAAGAATAAACCAAAGAATTTAATTGACAATTTTCAAAAATTAATACAAGGACAACAAGAATTGTATAAATACATAAAAGATATCAAAGACAAGACTTTGACAATCAATTATGATGTGAGTATTGACAATCTTACAGAAAAATTAAATAAATTAAGTATTTCTGTAGAAAAATTTGAAGAAAAGACTTCATCACACCAAAAATTACTTTTGGACCATGTGGAAAAAAGTGATGAAGCAAGAATGCATCTGAAAGATGATATTCAGAGTGAAATAAGGCTTATTACTGAAAAAATGGATAAAATTAATGAGGCTAATTTAAATATGCCAAAGTTATCAACACCATTTTCTCATATAAGAAGCCCTGTTAAAACAAAAGAGGAATTGTCAAATCCTTTCATAACAGACTTGAGTCACCAAGATAATAACCAAGTCTTAATGAAGGAAGCACCTCAGCTGAAGGAATGGCCAACATTCACAGGAGAAGGTGAATATGACCACATGTCATTTATTAAAACAATTGACATGTTACAAGAAGACTATGCCATACCAGATGAATTAATCACTGCAAGATTACATTCATTGTTTGAGAAATCTGCAAAAAGATGGTATTATGGCATAAGACAAACAAATGGTAAAAATACCTGGTCTTGGTTGAAACAAGAAATAATCACCAAGTGGGCAAATGATGCCTGGAGGTATAAGATAGAAAATGCATTTGAAAACTCTTTCTTTGACCCAGAGAAAGACAAACCTTTAACTTGGTTCTTGAAACAAGTTGAAAGGCTTAATGCACTGTACCCAGAAATGTCACAAAAGATGGTGCACATGAAAATACTTAAAAAATGTGGAGGGGAACTAGAACATGCCCTAAGAAGCAGGTGTATAGAACCATGCTCCACAGAAGAGTATATAAATGCACTAGAAGATATAGTGACAAGAACAAAAATTGGCAGGACTTGGAAAAAATTGGACATTAAAAGCCCAAATAAACCATTTATCAAAAAAGATAACTCAAAAGAATCCTTTAAGCCCAATACATCCAACAATAATGAGCAAAGGAAATGCCATAAATGTGGAGGTATTGGACACTTAGCCAATAATTGCCTTAAAAAAGCAAATATTAATGAAATTGTGGAAACAGAAAACCACAATGACAAAGAAGAGGAATCTGACTCCAAAAAAGAGACAGAAGAGTCAGAAAGCTCTGAAAATGATGAAATCAATATAATTAATGCACAAATTAATAATATTGATATAATTTATGAAGTACTGGATGTTAATTCAAACTTACCACAAGTTGGAACATCTGACACGAACCTGACAAACATACAAGATGCCAAAATGTTTAGAACCAAACCTGCAAGAGGAATGGGATATACAGCTGGAAAATCAAGTATAAGTATTGTTATGGTTGATAACCAAGAAGGAAAAGCTAACTTGGATACAGGAGCATATTGCACTTGTGTTGGCAAAAGTTATTTAAAAACCATTGTCCCAAAATGGCAAGAAAAACTTATGCCAATACAAGGTGTCAAATTTAGTAGTGCAAGTGAGAGCATGAAGCCCCTTGGAATAATTGATTTAACACTAATTTTTCCTCATCCCTCACAATGTGTCAGAATTAAAGTAGAGTTTGTAGTAATGGACAACTGTACTAGTAATCATTTCATACTTGGGAATGACTACTTATCAATCTATGGTATAGATATCTCCAACCAAAAAGACAGATATTTTACCATAGGAGATAACAAAAGACAAAAGTTTGGCTTCTTAAATAACAAAAAACAAATCACAGTTATTAAGAAGGAAGAAAAAATTCCAGAAAAAGAACTTTTTATATCTGAACAACTTAAAGAGGCAGAATTCAATCAAGAATTAACAGAAAAAATGAAAGAAAAATTGATTGACCTCTTATTTAAGTATAAAAATGCCTTTGCAACTGACAAATAGCCACTAGGTGCCATAATTGGACATGAAGTGGATATAATTCTTAATGTAGAAAAGCCTTACCCACCTTTATTAAGGACACCTGCTTATCCAGCCAGTCCAAGGGCTAGAGAAGCCTTAGAGGTGCACATTAAAGAATTAATGGACCTTGGAGTATTAAGAAAGGTTGGACATAATGAACAAGTAGAAGTTACTACACCTGTCATGATAACTTGGCATAATGGAAAATCAAGGATGGTAGGAGACTTCAGAGCCCTTAACACCTATACCATTCCAGACAGATATCCAATACCTAGAATCCATGAGACATTGACCCAATTGTCACAAGCAAAGTTCATCACAGCTATGGATGCTCTTAAGGGTTTTCATCAAAATGTCTTAACAGATAATGCCAAGAAACTACTAAGAATAATAGTCCATTGTGGAATTTTTGAATACTTAAGAATGCCATTTGGGATAAAAAATGCACCTTCCCATTATCAAAGAATGATGAATACCATATTCCCTGAAGAATTATCAGAAGGATGGTTAATTATCTATATTGATGATATCATAGTTTGCTCAGAAACTTGGGAAAATCACCTTACAAGACTAGAAAGGGTACTACAAAAAATAGTCCAAGTAAATATGAAAATTTCCTTGAAAAAGTGTCATTTTGCATATAGTGAATTAAAAGCACTAGGACATGTTGTATCTGGACTTAGTCTAGGCATAGACAAAAATAAAGTAGCAGCAGTACTACTAAAACCAATGCCTCAAACCAAAAAAGAAATGCAATCATTTTTAGGATTTGCTGGTTACTACAGACAGCATATAAAGGACTTTGCAAAAATTGCGAAATCCTTATATAAATTATGTGACCAACAAACAGTTTATGAAATGACTGAAGAAAGGGTCAAGGAATATGAAGAATTGAAAAATTCACTAACAAATGCCCCATTTCTTCTAATGCCAGATTGGAAACTACCTTTCAAACTATACATTGATGCTTGTGGAGAAGGATTAGGTGCTGCACTTCACCAAACACAAATTATCAATGATAAACCAGTGGAAGGACCAATTTGTTTCATTTCAAGGCAAATAAAGCCAACAGAAGCAAGGTATGGAGCAAGCCAAATGGAATGCTTGTGCCTAGTGTGGGCTTTAGAAAAATGGCATTATTATTTGGATGGCACAGTATTTGATGTAATCATAGACTGTAATGCTGTGAAAAGGGTTTTCATCAAAATGTCTTAACAGACAATGCCAAGAAACTACTAAGAATAATAGTCCATTGTGGAATTTTTGAATACTTAAGAATGCCATTTGGGATAAAAAATGCACCTTCCCATTATCAAAGAATGATGAATACCATATTCCCTGAAGAATTATCAGAAGGATGGTTAATTATCTATATTGATGATATCATAGTTTGCTCAGAAACTTGGGAAAATCACCTTACAAGACTAGAAAGGGTACTACAAAAAATAGTCCAAGTGAATATGAAAATTTCCTTGAAAAAGTGTCATTTTGCATATAGTGAATTAAAAGCACTAGGACATGTTGTATCTGGACTTAGTCTAGGCATAGACAAAAATAAAGTAGCAGCAGTACTACTAAAACCAATGCCTCAAACCAAAAAAGAAATGCAATCATTTTTAGGATTTGCTGGTTACTACAGACAGCATATAAAGGACTTTGCAAAAATTGCGAAATCCTTATATAAATTATGTGACCAACAAACAGTTTATGAAATGACTGAAGAAAGGGTCAAGGAATATGAAGAATTGAAAAATTCACTAACAAATGCCCCATTTCTTCTAATGCCAGATTGGAAACTACCTTTCAAACTATACATTGATGCTTGTGGAGAAGGATTAGGTGCTGCACTTCACCAAACACAAATTATCAATGATAAACCAGTGGAAGGACCAATTTGTTTCATTTCAAGGCAAATAAAGCCAACAGAAGCAAGGTATGGAGCAAGCCAAATGGAATGCTTGTGCCTAGTGTGGGCTTTAGAAAAATGGCATTATTATTTGGATGGCACAGTATTTGATGTAATCATAGACTGTAATGCTGTGAAAAGGGTTTTCATCAAAATGTCTTAACAGACAATGCCAAGAAACTACTAAGAATAATAGTCCATTGTGGAATTTTTGAATACTTAAGAATGCCATTTGGGATAAAAAATGCACCTTCCCATTATCAAAGAATGATGAATACCATATTCCCTGAAGAATTATCAGAAGGATGGTTAATTATCTATATTGATGATATCATAGTTTGCTCAGAAACTTGGGAAAATCACCTTACAAGACTAGAAAGGGTACTACAAAAAATAGTCCAAGTGAATATGAAAATTTCCTTGAAAAAGTGTCATTTTGCATATAGTGAATTAAAAGCACTAGGACATGTTGTATCTGGACTTAGTCTAGGCATAGACAAAAATAAAGTAGCAGCAGTACTACTCAAACCAATGCCTCAAACCAAAAAAGAAATGCAATCATTTTTAGGATTTGCTGGTTACTACAGACAGCATATAAAGGACTTTGCAAAAATTGCCAAATCCTTATATAAATTATGTGACCAACAAACAGTTTATGAAATGACTGAGGAAAGGGTCAAGGCATATGAAGAATTGAAAAATTCACTAACAAATGCCCCATTTCTTCTAATGCCAGATTGGAAACTACCTTTCAAACTATACATTGATGCTTGTGGAGAAGGATTAGGTGCTGCACTTCACCAAACACAAATTATCAATGATAAACCAGTGGAAGGACCAATTTGTTTCATTTCAAGGCAAATAAAGCCAACAGAAGCAAGGTATGGAGCAAGCCAAATGGAATGCTTATGCCTAGTGTGGACTTTAGAAAAACTGCATTATTATTTGGATGGCACAGTATTTGATGTAATCACAGAATGTAATGCTGTGAAATCACTATTAGATATGAAGACTCCAAATAGACATATGCTGAGATGGCAAATTGCTATCCAAGAATATAGAGGAAACATGACTATTGTACATAAATCTGGAAATATTCATAAAAATGCAGATGGTCTTAGCAGATGGGCTTTAGCAAATACCCCTGACAATCCAGCATGGGTACCACAAGAAGAGCACCATATAGAAGGAATATGTGTCACAGACATAGGCACAGAATTCTTTAACCAAGTTAAAGAAAGCTATAAGACAGACAAAAATTGCCATATCTTAAGCCAACTTCTAATGAAAGACTGCAAAGATCCATCACTTTCATCAAAACTAGATGAAATATGGAAAAAGGCATATGATGAAGGAAGATTCCACCTCCTTGATGGAATCCTTTACCATAGAACAAAACACACATGTGTTATGGCCTTAGCAGATAGAACACTAATAAACACTATTTTACATGAGTGTCATGATAGTGTTGCATCTGGACATCTCTCAGAAGATAGGACACTAGAGAGGGTGAAAACCTGCTCTTGGTGGCCAAATTGGAAGAAAGATGTTGCAGAGTACTGCCAAACCTGTGACAGATGTCAAAAAGCCAACAGAGCCACAGGAAAGAAATTTGGAATGATGATCCAAATCCAAGAACCAAAATCCCCATGGGAAATAGTTCATATGGATTGGGTAACAGCACTACCTCCAGGAGGAGACAGGAGCTATAATGCATGTCTAGTGTTAGTTGACAGGTACAGTAAAACTCCCATGTTCTTACCATGTCATAAAGATGACACAGCTATGGATACAGCCATAATGATATGGAATAAAGGCATTAGCCACACAGGCTTATTCCAAAATATTATAAGTGACAGAGACCCAAAGTTCACTTCAGCATTATGGACAAAT
The DNA here is from genome assembly GCA_023105745.1 of Austropuccinia psidii. Classification (NCBI taxonomy): domain Eukaryota; kingdom Fungi; phylum Basidiomycota; class Pucciniomycetes; order Pucciniales; family Sphaerophragmiaceae; genus Austropuccinia; species Austropuccinia psidii. The sequence goes on along the minus strand of JALGQZ010000008.1, from coordinate 18,632,131 downwards.
ATCCATAACTTATTTGGGACAAAGCTATCATTCTCAACAGCTTACCATCCCCAAACTGATGGTTTAGCAGAAAGAATGATACAGACCTTAGAGGACATTATCAGAAGATTCTGTGCTTATGGGCTAGAGCTCAAAGATTCTGATGGTTATACCCATGATTGGTGTACACTGATACCAGCACTGGAGCTGGCATATAAGACATCAATCCATTCTTCTACTGGCAAAACACCAGCAATGCTAGAGAAAGGTTGGAATCCAAGACTTCCTTATGATACCCTCAAAAAGGACTTAGTGGACATACATCCAACAGCAAGCAGCTCTAAGATAATGCTTGACAAAGCAAGACACCATGCAAACAGATGCATGCAAGACTCTTTCAAATATGCAAAAGAAAGATGGGACAAAAGTAATAAACCACCTGACTTCAAAATAGGAGATTTGGTATTAGTATCAACTCTTAACTTTAATAACATAAAAGGACCAAAGAAATTGAAAGATTCCTTTGCAGGACCATTTATGGTAAAAGCACTTCATGGACCCAATGCTGTCAGGCTGAGTCTATGATAAAAGTAATAAAGTGTATTTACAACTTTTAACTATGACTGTGACACGGTATGTAAAAGTTAAAAAGGTTTTATAAGAGTTGAAGATGGTTTTAATTTAATAATAAAAGGGCTTTACTATAGTGAATATAGTGGTGGTGAGCGCTGTTGAAAGCCCTGGGTGCAGCTTTACCTGTTGGGTTACAATAATAAAGACTACAATTATTAAGATTATAATAATACCTGATTGTTACCCAAGAGTAAAACTGTTTTTGACAGTTTACTACGTAGGGTATTCAAGAGCAGGATGAGGAAAGGTCTTTGGCTGTGAAAAGCCCTCCTTTTATCCTGAAATTGGGGTGAAAAGGTGATTAAACCTTTTCACGTAGAGGGAGTGAAGATTTTTCACTCCTCATGACAGGCTTGTGGTTTGCAAACAACCTGTATACCCTGTATTGGGCTCAGATGTGGTTTTGAAACCACATCTGGGCGGTTTTCACCAATACAGGGTGAAAATTTTCATCTGGGGACCTCACAGCCTGATTCTGACGTGTATGACGCGTAGAATGCTGTACAGAAACTGTATGGGACCCCAGTATTGACTGACATATGAGGTATTGAAGTAAAAACATGCTTCTTCGTCTGTTGACACCTCATATTCATGATTATGGGGTGTTATCCCATGGTAAGGCTGTATATGACAGCTGGTGGGATTTTGACCTTAAAATGGTCATAACTCTGTCAGTTTTTGAGATATCAAGCTCAAAGTTGGTTCATTGAATAGCTCTATATGAGCTCTACACAATGGTACCCAACTTGACATAGTTATCATTAAATATGACAAAGTTATCCCATGTACAAGTATTTTTGTACATTGGCGTGGTTTGGGCAAAAAGCTGTATTAAGCTTGTTTGGCCAATAACTTCTGTTGTAGTTGAGTTATGGGGAAATGGATGACACCATCAGATAGCCCTGATTGTGCTCTTTCCAAAAAGACCCCACTTTAAGTATCTCACACTAAAACTGTAAAAGTTAGATGAGAGGTGAATGTTTTGTTCACCCTTATTTGGTCTGAATTTGACCATAACTCAAGTAATACTGGTGCTAGCTCAGTTTGGCTGGTACCATTGGATAGCCCTGGCTTAGAGCTTCATTTTGAATACCGATTTGATGGGGTTAAGCCTCTCCTTCTAGATTTTAGATGAGAGGTGAAAATTAAGGTTTATGCTCAGCAATGATTTTGAGCAGGAATAACTTTGTTATTTCTTGTCCTATGGTGATGGGACTTATATTTTCAGAAAGAGGTGAGTTTCCTCTTTCTTTTGATACCTTTTGAGCTAATTGGGCTCAGTTCCATGTTTTGGTGGTATTTTGGCTATACCATTGGTTTATGGTATTTTGGCTGTCATGCTTGTGCTCTGGTTTTGAGTCACAGGTTGACATACCCTCCCTCTAAAAAAGGCTCATCATTGATGAGACTGTTCAGTCCTCCTAGAGGCTCTGAATCTCCTTAAATGAAGGTTCCCATCTGGTATGGCATCCTCTGCCAACCATTTGTCTTTATCAGCTGTCTGGTTTTTGAATCTGACTAGGTATTGTCTTTGATCCTTCCCATTAAGTCTGGTTTTTCTGGCCCTGATGATTTTACTCACAGGTCCAGGAGAGTCTTCTACTTCCACTATTTCTGGTGGAGTGATGTTCTTCTTCCTGGAGGGGAATTTTTCCTCCTCTGTTTGGAAGTATGGCTTGACCAGGCTCACTGGAAAGACTGGGTGTTTCCTAGAAAACTCCTCAGTGAGCTTGACCTCTACTGCATTCTTCCCTATCAACTTAATGATAGTGAAGGGCCCTACAAATGAGTCTCTCATTTTCTTAGGTCCTTTGAGATTGTTGAAGTTCAGTGTAGACACTAACACCTGGTCCCCTTCCTTAAAGTCAGGTTCCATATGTGATTTGTCCCACCTCTGCTTGTTATACTCTTTGGCCTCAGCTATGCATTTGGCTGCAGTATCACAGGCTTTCTTCCACATATCATGGAAGTCTTTGGCTGTGGGGTGGATGGTCAGAAGATTTCTCTTCAAGTGATCCACAGGTAACAGGGGATTCCACCCCTTCTCTACCAGTGCAGGTGTTTTTCCTGTGGTAGAGTGCTGGCTTGTGTTATAAGCCAGCTGGACTGCTGGTAAGAGGGTAACCCAATCATGGGTGTATCCTTCATGGTCCTTGTATTCCATGCCATAGGCACAGAACCTCCTGAGAATGTCCTCCATTGTTTGGATCATTCTCTCAGCTAGGCCATCTGTTTGGGGATGGTAAGCTGTGGAAAAAGCAAGCTTGGTGCCAAGCATGTCATATAAGTTGGTCCAAAATTCAGATGTGAATTTTGGGTCCCTGTCACTAATTATGATCTTGGGGACTCCACAGGTGGATATGATGTTATTCCAAAATAACAGAGCAGTGTCCATGGCTGTGTCCTCTTTATGGCATGGTAGACATCTCATGCTTTTGCTGAACCTATCAACTATGATTGAGCAGGCATTGTAGTTTTCTTTGCCTCCTGGGACAAGTCCTGTGACCCAGTCCATGTTAATGGTTTCCCATGGGTGCTTGGGTTCTTCTATATGTTGAAGTAACCCATATTTCTTCCCATGTTTTCTATTTGACTTTTGGCATCTTTCACAAGTGTTGATGTATTCACTCAACTCTTGTTCCCACTTGGGCCACCAAGCTGTGCTTGCTACCCTCTCTTTGGTCCTGTCTTCACTCATGTGTCCCATATAGGGGCAGTCATGGCATTCCTGCAGGATTAGAGAGATGTGGTCTCTGTCTATCACTGTGAGTGCACTGGTGTGCTTTTCTCTGTGATAAATCAGGCCATCTATAAGGAAGAATTTATTGTCCTTATAGGCCCTCAACCAGGGTTCCTCCAGCTGGGTTTCCAGTTCTGGGCTCCTGTATTTTTGTTGAAGGAGTTGGAGTAATATGCTACACTGTTTGTGCTTAGCATAAGATTTCAGGACTGCATTGAAAAATTCATTGTGCAGTTCTGAGGAACTTATTCCCAGTATGGGAGTTTCTGTCCCTTCTGAATCAGTGTTTCCACTGTCAAGGGTACCACTCTCTGGTGCCCATTCAGAGAATCTGAAGTTCTTTTTCCTATTGATCTCCATAAAATGGATAGGAATTTTTGCAGCAACTTCAGGGTCATAAGCTGGATTGCTTTTGACATTGTCCAGTGGCCATCTGCTAAGGCCATCTGCATTGGTATGGCTTTTACCTTCCTTGTATATGATGGTCATGTTCCCTCTATACTCCTGGATGGCTATTTGCCATCTCAGCATATGTCTATTAGTAGTCTTCATGTTTAGTAAAGACTTCAAGGCTGTGCAGTCTGTGTAGACTTCAAAGACTGCACCCTCCAAATAGTAATGGAGTTTTTCTAGAGCCCAGACTAGACATAGACATTCTGTCTGGGTGGCCCCATACCTGGCTTCTGAATCTTTCAGCTGCCTGGAGATGTAACATATTACACCTTCTCTTGGTTCACCATCCACAATTTGTCTTTGGTGAAGGGCTGCTCCTAAGCCTTGGCTGCATGCTGCATCTATGTATAACTTGAATGGTAGTTCAAAGTCAGGCAAGATGAGCACAGGTGCATTTGTGAGTTCATATTTGATCCTCTCATATGCATCCCTCCTTTCCTTGGTTATTTCAAAAACTACATCCTTTGAGCATAACTTGTATAAGCTACTAGTTATGTGGGCAAAGTTTTTGATGTGGTTTCTATAGTAGCTAGCAAACCCAAGGAAAGATTGCATTTCTTTAATGCTCTTTGGTACTGGCTTTTGCAGTACTGCTGCTACTTTGTTCTGGTCAATTGCCAGACTAAGGCCTGAGACTTTGTGTCCTAGAGCTAGTAGCTCTTGTTGGCCAAAATTACACTTTTTAAGTGAAATTTTTAGATTGATGGGTGTACATTTACTTAGCACTCTGTCTATGTATTGTAAATGATCTTCCCATGTCTCTGAGTATATAATGATATCATCAATATATACTACCATCCAGCCTTCCATTATTTCTTCCTGAAATATGGTGTCCATCATCCTTTGGAAGTGGGCTGGTGCATTTTTGATGCCAAATGGCATCCTGGTGTACTCATATATGCCCATATGGCATATTATTCTGAGCAACTTCATGGAGTTTGGTTTAACTCCATTTTGGTGGAAGCCTTTCATACAATCCATCTTGGTTATACATTTGGCTTTAGCCAGCTTATCTAAGGCATGAGGTATCCTTGGTATAGGGTACCTGTCTGCTTTTGTGTAGTTATTCAGGGCTCTGAAGTCTCCACACAATCTAGACTTGCCATCATGCCAGGTGATTAGGACACGGGTGGTAATTTCCACTATCTCATTATGTCCAATCCTCCTAATGACATCCATGTCCAGGAGTTCATTGATATGTTTCTCAATCTCTTTCCTGGTTTCCAGACTTGCTGGGTAAGGAGGTCTCCTTAACATGGGTGGATAAGGCCTTTCTACATCCAGATATAGTTCTATATCATGGCCTTTGATCTTGCCTAATCGTTCTTCACCAATGGCAAATGCTGGTCTATTCTTCCTCAGCATCTTCAGTAAACTTAGTTTCTGTTTACTGGTGAGGGTAGTGCTAAACTGTCCCTCTCTGAATTCTTTCAGAAGTTCTTCCAGTGGGTCCTGAGAAGATATCTGGTATATATCAAGAGAGAATTTCTTTTCCTTGTTAGTACCAATGGTAATATGCCTATTTTTACTATTGTAAATATCTATGCCATACATCCTCTGGTAATCTGTTCCCAGTAAAATCCCTTGGATGTGGGCATCTTCAAGCACTACAAACTCTGGGTTGAGTCTGATATTACCTTTTCTGTGGGGTATAATTATCTCTTTGATAATTGTCCCAATAGAGGTCATCTTTCCAGATGCACTCTTAAAGTTCTTTGCCCTGGTGGGCAAGAGTTCTTTTTCCCAGTTTGGGAAGTGGTTATCCAGATAGTTTCTGGCCACTATGGAGCAGTGTGCTCCACTGTCAATGATCAGTGGGTGCTGAGCATTGTCAATACATACAGTCATTTTTGTGGCTGTTCCATGTATATATGCCATTCCTTTGGTTGGTGTAACCAGGAATGTTTGTGCATCTTGTGTATGTTTACACAAGTTTTTGTTGGCAGTGTCTTGTGGCATGCCTGCTTCCAACTGTATATCCTGGATTTCTAGTGGGGTTTCCTCTTGGTATTCCACTAGAAATTCCTCTCTTGGGTCTTGATCCTCATCAGATGGTTCTCTGATGGCATCACCCATAGAGTCTGATTCAGAATCCTCTGTTGGAGGTTCTTCCTCAGGGACTTTCTCTATGGCATAGACTTTTTTCTTTGCCTTTGGACAGTTGTTAGCATAGTGGTCTGTTGAACCACAATTGTGACAAGAATTCTTCTTCTTTGCCACTTCTGCCACTTTTTCTCTGGGTTTGTCTTTAAACCCCACCCTGAAAGGTTGTTTCTCTTTGAAACTACTGCTTCTATATGGGGTGAATTTCCCTATATTAGTCCTTTTCCTTATGTCTTGTAAGGTATTGGCTATATCATCTAGAGTGCAATTTTGGTTGCATCTGCACTTTACTGCATGCTCTAGTTCTCCTGGCAGTTGTGTCAGGAGTTTGTGATTCCTCATTTGGATGTTCATCTGAGGATCAATGGCTTTAAGTCTTTTAGACTGTCTAAGACACCACTCATATGGATCTTTGTCCACAGAGTATTTGTCATTTTCAAATGACATGGTCTTTTGCCATATCCAAGTTCCATTACTGTACTTTTGGATTATTTGACTCTTCCACCATGGCCAATTTCTTCTGCCATGGATTTCTTTCATTTCAGTGTACCATATACTTGCATGACCTTTAAATGCAGTATTCAGTCTAGCAGTAATCCAGTAATCTGGTATGCTTGGTACATCAATGAAGAGTCCATCAATATAATCTATGAGTTCCATATGATCATATTCTCCTGATCCAGAGAATTTGAGCCAGCTTGAGGCCTCAGGAAGCTGTTTCAAGGCTTCCTTCTCTGAATAAGACATGCCATCTCCATCCTGGTATTGTGATGGAGATCTTGCCTTATTCAACAACATGGCATCTGGTTTGATGTCATCTGGTTGATATGGATTCTCCATAGCTTGGCCTTGTGGTTGGGGCTTTAAGCTATGGTAGGCATCAAACAATTTGTTGATGTCTTGGTTCAGACACTCCCTGTCCCTGCTACTATGGTGTTGTTCTTCAGAGACTTGGTTCAGTCTCTTGTTGGTTTCTTCAGAGGCTTTGCTCAGTTGAGCATATCCTTCCTGAAGGTTTTTAACTATCTGCTCCAATGAGGCTTGAGTTTTTCTCATCCTCTCTTGGGCAGCTGCAAATTCTGTAGCCTGCTTTGCAGATTGCTCAGCATATTGGGACATTTGTAACCACAGTGTGTCACTGTTGATGTTACTCTCAGATGTGATAATGTTATTTTCAGTCTGAGTGGGGGTAATGTTTCTATTACTAGGACTACTGATTCTAGAGTGGTTTACAACTACTTCTGGTTCTTGTGTACTTCTTTTACCAAATCTAACAGCTTCTGGATCATGGGGTCTGACTCTTTCCTCCTCTGGTTGAAGGAGGCTTTGTTTTTGCCCTTGTTGCCTTGTCTTCTCCTGGAAACTTCCTGGAATTGTGAAGAATGGTGACTCTTGGCCACTGATCTGCTGGTTTCTGAATGGTGTGAAGCCACTGGAGAGCTGATTTGGCATGCTCCTTGTGAACCTGAAGGAATCTGAGTAGGCCCTGTCTGGGTTAACTGTTCTTCTATAGCTTGGATAGTGGCTTGATTCTCCCTTATCCTCTGTGCCCTTGCCTCCAGGAGTCTGTGCTGCCTGGTAGGATTCCAACCCTTGGTGATTACCATAAGGTCTTTGAAGTCTATCTCTTTGAGACAGATCTTCTGGCAACTTGATCCCAGTTCTGCCCAGTGAGTTGCTAGGTTGAACCTCTTGTTGTCCATACTCCATTGAAACAAATCTTTGAGGAGTTGGTGGATTTGAAGAACTTGATCCATATCCTTCCAGTCCTCTGGTTTGAGGTTTCTGTTGAATTGGAGTGTGAATGGCAAGGTTGATATTATCTCCCTCATTGTTTTGCCATCCACCACTGTGTCCAATGTGTCTTCTTTCAGGTCTTCTGGTTCTAGACATTCCTGCTCTATCCTCTGGCTGGTTCCTTTGGAAGCCAAGGTCTCTGAGGTATGCAGGGGACATATCAGTGTTTGCAAGCAGTCAAAAACTTTATGTTCTTAGGGTATTTACCTTTGACTGTGCCTTGTACAAATTTGCTATCTGCTGATTTGGGCAGTTTGCCTTTGGAGGTTACAACTGGGTTAATAATTGTAATCTTCCCTGCAAAAGTGGTTAAGGTTGGTTTACCTTGTATTGAAGCAGAGTTTCGTGGTTTTCTACTCCTCTGAGTGGCTATTGGTGTCCACTTTTTGGCTGTGATGAGGCCTTCACTAAGCCTTTTTCCTTTGCCCTTGCTGCCCTCTGGTTCTGAGGGTGTCACTGGTATGTTGGCCTGTGACTGGGCCTCAAGTGGTATGAAGTTTTCTTCCACTGAATCAAAACAGGAAAAAGAGGGCTTATGTCAGTTAAGACTTCTTACAAGGCTGGTTTTGCACGTCTAAGAATGGCCTCTGGGCTTGTATGTTACTACAGTATGCCCTTGTATAGTGACAGTGTAATTGAATTAACAATTCCACGTCAGAAATACAGCTTATTGATTATTGGTATACTGTTTGTATACCAATATCTTACAGAATACTTGTTATTAGCAAGTATAATCTGTCAAAAATGGTGTATTACAGGGCAATTGAGTTAACAATGTGTCCAAACACGCCTCAACTGTTGGTTTATCAGTATGAGCTGTCTTAATTCAATTAAGAATTGAGACTGTATAAATGGCTTAAAAGTGTTTTTATATGCAAAACACGCCAAAAATACTGGTCTTGTGGTTATTAGCCACTAGACAAATACTCTTTAAAAATATGAGTATTAGTAAATCTTTAAAGAAGAATATATATAAAATATATTTTTCAAAAGAAAATGACGCCTAAAAATAAAAAACAGGTGTCAATAAATGATAAAAAAGAGAAAAAACTTACTTGTAAGGTCCAAAATAAGTAAAAAACACGGCCAGGCCCCCAAAATTTCAGGCTGAGTCTATGATAAAAGTAATAAAGTGTATTTACAACTTTTAACTATGACTGTGACACGGTATGTAAAAGTTAAAAAGGTTTTATAAGAGTTGAAGATGGTTTTAATTTAATAATAAAAGGGCTTTACTATAGTGAATATAGTGGTGGTGAGCGCTGTTGAAAGCCCTGGGTGCAGCTTTACCTGTTGGGTTACAATAATAAAGACTACAATTATTAAGATTATAATAATACCTGATTGTTACCCAAGAGTAAAACTGTTTTTGACAGTTTACTACGTAGGGTATTCAAGAGCAGGATGAGGAAAGGTCTTTGGCTGTGAAAAGCCCTCCTTTTATCCTGAAATTGGGGTGAAAAGGTGATTAAACCTTTTCACGTAGAGGGAGTGAAGATTTTTCACTCCTCATGACAGGCTTGTGGTTTGAAAACAACCTGTATACCCTGTATTGGGGTCAGATGTGGTTTTGAAACCACATCTGGGCGGTTTTCACCAATACAGGGTGAAAATTTTCATCTGGGGACCTCACAGCCTGATTCTGACGTGTATGACGCGTAGAATGCTGTACAGAAACTGTATGGGACCCCAGTATTGACTGAAATATGAGGTATTGAAGTAAAAACATGCTTCTTCGTCTGTTGACACCTCATATTCATGATTATGGGGTGTTATCCCATGGTAAGGCTGTATATGACAGCTGGTGGGATTTTGACCTTAAAATGGTCATAACTCTGTCAGTTTTTGAGATATCAAGCTCAAAGTTGGTTCATTGAATAGCTCTATATGAGCTCTACACAATGGTACCCAACTTGACATAGTTATCATTAAATATGACAAAGTTATCCCATGTACAAGTATTTTTGTACATTGGCGTGGTTTGGGCAAAAAGCTGTATTGAGCTTGTTTGGCCAATAACTTCTGTTGTAGTTGAGTTATGGGGAAATGGATGACACCATCAGATAGCCCTGATTGTGCTCTTTCCAAAAAGACCCCACTTTAAGTATCTCACACTAAAACTGTAAAAGTTAGATGAGAGGTGAATGTTTTGTTCACCCTTATTTGGTCTGAATTTGACCATAACTCAAGTAATACTGGTGCTAGCTCAGTTTGGCTGGTACCATTGGATAGCCCTGGCTTAGAGCTTCATTTTGAATACCGATTTGATGGGGTTAAGCCTCTCCTTCTAGATTTTAGATGAGAGGTGAAAATTAAGGTTTATGCTCAGCAATGACTTTGAGCAGGAATAACTTTGTTATTTCTTGTCCTATGGTGATTGGACTTATATTTTCAGAAAGAGGTGAGTTTCCTCTTTCTTTTGATACCTTTTGAGCTAATTGGGCTCAGCTCCATGTTTTGGTGGTATTTTGGCTATACCATTGGTTTATGGTATTTTGGCTGTCATGCTTGTGCTCTGGTTTTGAGTCACAGGTTGACAAATGCTGTACAATTGGAACTTACAGGTGATTTAATGAATAAACACCCAACTTTCCCTGTAAGTCTTATAAAACCTTACAGCTCAAGTGACAAGAAATTATTTCCACTAAGAAATAAACCCCCACTTGAAATTCCCCCTTTGGAAGAAGGAGAAGAAAGAAGAATTGTAAAAGTCCTTAAAGAAAGAAGGACAAGGAACAAAAAAGAAAGAGAATACCTTGTAAGGTATAGAAATCCAACTCAAGAAGATGAATGGCTACTTGAGAAAGATATAACAAATGCTGATAAACTACTGAGGAGGTTTAGACATGAAAGAAAACCTATAGAATAAAAAATCAAGCATTATTGAGCTTCAGGACTGATAAAGTCTAATGAAGAGGTAGGACAGTGGATGATACCCTAATCACACATATCAGATTGTGGTACAATATTTTTTGGTGGTAGGGAATGTGAGCCTTTGAGATATGACCACATACCCAATGAGGTCACAAAAAAGACTCAGAATAATTATACCTTTAATATAATTATATTAAAATTACTTAGAATAATTATACATTAAAAATAATTACTTAAATATACAAAAAATACCATAAATTGGTACAAAAATTGGTTTAACTTAAAAACCAATGAGCCAACATGTAAAATAAATTATACCACTGGATTCCCAATGGTAAAATACACATATACCATTTTTATAGCATATCTGTAAAGTCAATATCTAATGAATTATAAGGTATAATACCTTATAAAAACCATAAAACCTTATTTATATCAAGAGCTAATGAGACAACATGTGAAATAAATTGTACCAATGGATTCCCCACAAATTTCCACACATAAAACAATTAATAAGCCAATTTCCAAAGTTATTACTTAAGGAATTAACCTGAATATATGCACTTTTTTGGTCAACGCATATATTCAAGGATCATAGCTAATATCTCCTAAGCTATACATGATAGAATGATGAACCAAAAATAAAGTTACCACTTAATTACTTTAAGAACACAGATATGAACTTTATTTTACAAATTATAAACAAGGTTAAAACCTATGATGAAATATTGATAAAAATCAACAGAGCTGTTGACCACTTTGTTGTGAAAGTATTCCAAACTTAAAAAAAAGTATACAGTTGGATTCTACTAGCTCATTCGTGAAGAATGATGTAGTTTTTATTATTAAATTCAGGGTATAACCCCCTGAAATCAAGGTTTGAAGTTTAAAATATTGAATTTCGACAGAAAAGATGAGTTATAAGAAAAATCATCAAAATTAGGGTTTTGATGATTTAATGAAAAGCTCTTGGCAGAATAATAAGGTTATGCCAGGCTATCAGAATTCACTCTCTGAATTGCTGTAGCGTGTAAATCTTCAAAGCTATTGAGGATCAAAGTTTGAGCTTAATTTGAGCAGTTATGATCACTCACAGTAACCTTAATTTAAGTTTAACAGTCTTAAGAGTGATATCGTTGGTGAATACTATGAGTTTATGATTAAAAATAATAAAATCCACGAAATTTGGGGTTCTTCCAAGCCTCTGAAGTCATCAAACTTAGAGTTATAGTGATAACTCTAAATAATGGTGTAATAATGATGTAATATGGTTTGATAATGATGTAATCATCTCCAAACCTTAAAATATTGATCATTTCCAGTGGGTATGATCAGTACACGTCTACTAGAAGCCTGTTGGACTCTAGGAGGGAGGTATTTACTATAAATAGAGCTCTTTTTACTCTATTTTCCCCTCAGACGCATCAAAAACATTAAATCAATTAAATCAAAGGTAATTTCTTTATTCTTTATATATAAAACTATTATATTATTAAAGAACAAAGACCACCTTGTTGTAATCAGCTATTTTGACGTGATTAAATCATTTATTTCATTGTTTTTGCTAAAAATCTCTTTAAAAAGTCATTTCCACGTTAAAATCCAGAATAATTTGTAATTTTCTTTATTTTTATTGTAAATACAATTTGAAAAAGTTGTATTTATATTTTTTGGCGTAAAATATTTCAAAATTATTATATTAGGTGTTAAAAGTAGGTTATTTTCTCTTATTATAATAATTTCTCTATTATTACTCTCTTAATAATTCTTTAATTAATATAAATAGTATTTATATTAATTAATAACTTTAATATTAGTAATATTACTGTTATTGATTGTTTTTTATTAATAAAAAGCAATTTTTTACGCCTTTATTATTTGTTGGTAACAATAATAAAGAGCTTTTTAAATATATTAATTATTTTATATTAATATATTTACTTATTATATTATATTATCATAATATAAATTATATTATCATAATATAAATTATATTATTATATTTATTTAATAATATAATTATTTTACGCCATAATAATAATAATTATTTATTATTATTATATTTTTAATCTTATTTATTCAATTCATAAGGACATTCAGAGTACAATAAGTAATAAATTAGTAATTTTTACTTATTGTTTCATAGTCAAACCTTACAATAATCCTGAATGAATTGTACCAACCCAACTCCTGCAGATACAGGTCTTTGGGATCCTTGAAGAGTCTTCTGATTGCTGCCATAACTTGTCAGACTGATGAGCTGATTAATCCTCCTTCAAAATGGGCATTGGGATTTGAGACCTTGAGCTGGAAAGGTGGAATTGGATCCTGAAAACGTCACCATTGGATTGCTGAGCAAAAATGGTGCATAATGGTATATAATACCATATATTCACCATGCCTGCAACCTTGAGTACGGATGGTATGAAGGAAAGGAAGAAATCCCCTGGAGTTTAGGGGAAAGACAGACTTAGCTGATCTGGTGGCTTCTGGTGGTTGCCAGAGGCCATGGCTGAACTATTTGTCCATGGTGTTCCATGGCCAAAATTGGGTCCTACAGGATTTATGGCCAAAATGGTGTCCATGAGGTTTTTGGTCACTTTTGGGTACAAGGAAGTGGTGGCCAAAAATGGCTCAGGTGGGCCCAATTGTGGTTTAGGACCTAGGTGGCTGGCCTCTTTGGCCTCATTGGATCAGGCCAAAAGGGGCCTAAATGGCCTATGGACCGCGGACCGTGGACTGTGAATCACGGCCCACGGGCCGTAGGAGCCATAGGGGGCCTAAATGGCCCAAAAAGGCCATTTAGGCCAAGACCCCAATAATGAAAGGGGTGGCCCTGAATCCAAGAATGATGGCTAGGGGGCCTAGAGGCCCCTAGAAGACAAAATGACCCCCCAGGCCCAAAATCAAAGATGAAGGCCTGGGGGTTGGTGAAGTGGGAATTGGCCAAAAAGGCCAATGACGGCTGGATATGACCTGAGGCCATAAAATGGCCATTGGAAGGTGTCATGGCGTGGGTGCCATGGAAAACCCAAGGGCGCCAATTGACCACAAAAGATATGACGTGACCAATTGGCCCCAACTTGGCTCCAGGTTGGATTGCCGCAACTTTCAAGGAGGAGGGTCAAACTCGTGGTTGTGACAGTACCCCCCTACCTTGAATGGTAAGCTCCTGAGCACCAAGATAAGGTAGAATCCTGTTGAGGCTGTTGAGAAGGATTGGACAGAGGGGTTCCAGAGGTATTTTGATCTTGAAAAGAAAATTTTGAACTGATAATAATGTTGGCATATGAATTGAGGTTGACGTAGGCTTCTCTTGACATTTGGATTTGAAAATGTTGAAGGATTGAATTTGATGTAGAGTTTTGGAATAAAGATTAAAATAAAAGAAATTTAAAGAAGAGTAATGATAAAGAAACAGAAAAGGAAATTCAAAAAGAAAAATTTTGAAGGGGGATCCAATCTTCATCATGGATTTTGACGGTTGAGTTGAAAGTGGCCAAGGACCTGGAATAAAAGAAGTTGATTCCAGGTGCTCACAGAGTGGCCAAGGTGATGTTTTGAAAAGATTGTAGACCCCTCAGGGAAGTGCACACCAGGAGAGGAAGTTACTTTTAGAAGTTGCCAATCCCGCCAGTGCCATAAATAAGAATATAAATTTGATGAAGGAATGTCTTGAATTGGAAAACTTGGAAAGGAAAATGAAAGTGAATGGTCCATTTTCCCAAGTGAAAAATGGCCATAATTTTGGAATTGATGTTGAAAGCCAGGCCAATGAATCTGTGTCCAAATTGCAAAGTGCTCACAGAGTGGCCAAGTTGATGCTTACAACAAAGAGGAGTAGAATACCCCTAAAGGTCCATACCAGGAGTGGGACTTACTTTTGGTAATTCCTCTCCCCATCAAGCACCATAAAAGATCAAGCTTTTGAAGAATTGGGTCCTGGCTTGTCAGGATCCAAAGAATGGAAATCTTTGACAAGATCAGGACAATTCTTGAGGTTTTCGGCTGGTTCCCAATTGGATCTTTCTGGGTCTTGACTGAAACCTTTCCATTCCACCAGATACCATAACTTTCTCCTCTTGAGCTTTGAATCCAGTACTTGAGAGACTTCCCATTCCTCTTCTTCTTCAATGGTAATTGGAGGAGCAGGCTCTTGATGCTGATTTGGGATTGTTGATGTCTTGACTGGTTCCAGAAGGGAGATATGGAAGACTGGGTGGATGGATTTCCATTGAGATGGAAGCTTGAGGTGGTAAGCATAAGAGCTGATTTTCTTTAAGATTAGAAAAGAACCCAACCATCTTTCGGATTTTCACCGGGATTGAAAACAGGTGGACTTGCTCTACCTTTATCTGCATACCTCTTAAACCGGTTTATGTAAGCTTCAAGTTCTCTCTTGACATCTTGCTGTACTGATTGGATTTTTGTTGATAACTTTCCAGAAGGAGTATCTTGAGTGATGTGAACTGAATCAAATTGTTGATCTCTTCCATAAACAGTGAAAAACAGGGATTGCTTGGTTGAAGAGTGATCAGAATTATTGTAGGCAAATTCAGCCAGAGGGAGCCAGGTGTTCCAATCATCTTGATGATAACTGACATACATCCGAAGATACTGTTCTAGTATCTGATTTACCCTCTCTGTCTGTCCATCAGCTTCTGGATGGTAAGCAGTTGACAAGTCTCTTGATATCATGAGCTGCTGACAAAGATTGGTCCAAAAAGAAGAAACAAAGAGTGAACCTCTATCACTGACAATGCTTAACGGAAGGCCATGCTTTGAAAAGATATTCTTGATAAATAAATGGGCCAAATCCAGGGAAGTGATTGAAGACATTGTTGGAATAAAAACCGCCATTTTTGAGAATCTGTCCACTATGACCAGGATTGAATCAAAAGAATTGGACAGCGGCAGTTGAGTGATGAAGTCCATTGAAAGACAAATACAAGGAACATTTGGAATTGGAAGAGGTTTGAGGAATCCAAACTTCTTATGGTGAATATTCTTGTTTCTTGAGCACTGTTGACAGGATGAAACATAATTCTTGATAAATTGAGTCATGCCGGACCAGTGGAAATCCCGCTTGACAAGTTTGAGAGTCTTCTCTTGGCCAGGGTGGCCAGCTAGAGGAGAATAGTGATGCTTTTGAAGAATACTGAGTTGAATTGTGGAGTCATTTGGGACCACCACCCAATCTTTGAAGAGAAGTTGGGAAGAGGAATCAAGAGAATAATCTTGGACAGATTTACCTTTACCCAGATCTTCAAGGATACTTCTGTACTGAGGGTCTTGCCATAATTGTTTCTGGATTGAATCACTCAAATTTGAAAGAGACTCCACCTTGACTGCAAAAACCTTTGAGGGTTGAACTTCATCTGGCTTAATGATTTGCTGAAGATTCATCGGATTCTTGCTAATGAGATCCTCCCCCCTCTCCGGATAAACGTCGTCCCGACGTAATAAGGAATCCGGAAGAGTAGCTAGGCGGCCAGGGCAGTAAGTGATTGAGAAATGAAATTAAGAAAGGAATTCAGCCCAACGGGCTTGATGGCAAGTGAGTACTTTAGAGGTCATGATGTATTGAAGGGAAGAGTGATCGGTGAGAACTTCAAAAGGGGAATACAGTGAAAGAAGAAAAGCCCTCCAGCGCTTGAGCGCCCAGACAATTCCAAGGAGTTCCTTGTCATGAATTTCATAATTGAGATCTGCCGGGATAAGCTTGCGGCTGTCAAATTCAATGGGATGTTTTCCTGAGTCAGAGACCTGACTCAGTACAGCACCCAAAGCATAAGCTGATGCATTGGTCTCTAGAATGGTGGGTAGAGAAGTATTGAAGTGGGAAAGGATTTGAGCGGTGGTGAAAGCCTCTTTGAGTTGGTGAAACTGACTGAGAGCTTCCTCATTGAGGGGAAAACAGGAATATTTCTTGAGGAAACTGGTGAGTGAACTGATCTTCTTTGAATAATTCTTGATGAAACGGTGGTAGAAGTTGGCAAAGCCAAGGCAGGATTGAAGAGCCTTGAGGTGTCTTGGAGGCGGCCAATTTAGAATCTGCTGGACTTTTGCTTGGTCCATCTTGAGGCCTTCAGAAGAAACTACATAACCAAGATATTCCACACTTGAAACATGAAACAGGCATTTGGACGCCTTAGCCAAAAGGTTATTGGCTCTGAGTCTGGAAAGAACAGTGGACACATGAGTGACATGTTCTTCCTCAGATTTGGAAAAGACCATAATGTCATCCAAATAAGCCACAACATAAAAATTGAGAAGATCTTGAAAGATATCATTGACAAGATTTTGAAAAGAAGCAGGAGCATTGGTGAGCCCAAATGGCATAACCAATTACTCATAACTACCATATTTAGTTCTAAAGCAAGTCAAATGTTCATCACTCTCCTTGATTCTGAGCAGGCTATATGCACCACGCAAATCAATCTTGGAGAAGATAGAAGAACCATTAAAGACATTGAGAAGCTGATTCATAGGAGGAACAGGATACTTGTTCTTCCTAGTAACAGCATTGAGTTTGCGGTAATCAACACACAAACGGAGGCCACCATCTTTCTTTTTGTCAAAGAGGACAGGTGATCCTGTTGAAGAGGAGCTTGGCCGGATGAAACCTTTCTCTACATTCTCTGAAATGTAGGCCCTGAGTGTATCTGACTCTTGTTTGGATAAAGAGTAGATCACCCCAACTGGAGGTAGAGACCCCTCCAGCTCAATATGATGATCACAGGCGCGGTGAGGACAAAGTTTTTCTGCTTTCACCTTGGAGATATTGGTGATAGACAGAAGGAACAACCTTCATCACAGGTTCTACTTCTTCTGGCGCTTCCTCTTCATCCCACACCTCCAGGGAGTCATGATAAGATGAAGGAGGAAGGTCCATATTCCCAAATAAGAGGTGAAGCAAAGATACAGAATTATCTTCTCCAACATCTTGAATCTCTTGGAAGACTTCAGCTCTAGGAGATAGTAATGACTGTGGGGAATTAAGGGAAGGAATATGGACAGAAGACGGAAATGATGGTGTTCTAGAATCACCAATCAGAGCTGCACATGATTTGGCAGAAGAAAAGTCATTATGGAAAGAATTAGAAGGATCAGGATTAAAGGTGATAAGCCCTTGCCTCCAATAAATGGAAGGATTAAAATGATTGAGAAAGTCAAAGCCCAATATTAGGTCTCCTCCCTTGGGAGTATCAATGACTAAAAAGTCCCATTCAAAGCTTGGGAAGGAAGGGAGCTCAACCATATATCTAGTATGGTGAGTCACAAATAGGGAAGGAGACTCAGAGGAGTCAAGAATGGTAAGGGGAATCTTCTCTGGAAGTTCTGACGTAGTCAATGGGTACTTGTGAACAAACTGCTTTGCAATAAATGAGTGTGTAGCACCAGAATCAATGAGAATACTGTAAAAAACATCAGAAAGAGAAGAAAAAACAAAAAATTTAAGAGAATTTTTGACACCAGTATTCAGAATGCACAATTGTGCTCTGGAAGGAAAACTGTGAAGACCATTGAACACAACATGGTCTCCACTCAGGCTTTTCCCTGGCTGGGAAATTGGCCTGACGGTTGGGTAAGCTTGTTTTGAGGTCTTTTGAAGCAAGACTCAAGACTATGCTTCCCACCACAATAAGTACACAAGCCCTCCTTGATTCTTCTTTCTCTTTCAGAACCTTTCAACTTGAAGTCCTTATTCAACAAGGAAGAGTGGGGCTTGTCCCGCTTTTGAGCATGAAAATTCTTCTTCTTGTGGCTTGAGCTTGAAGAACTTTGATGATGAGAAGAACTTGACTTTGAGGGTTCAGGCTTCTTCTCTTGATGATTATTCTTCTCCTTTTTCCTCTCATGGTACCTGGTATCAAGTTCCAGGGTAATGTCCATTAAGTCTTGAAGAGAATCAATATTTGAAGGATGGGAGGCCAATTGATCCAGAATCCTGGATGGCAATCCCTTCCTGAAATGATGGATGAGAGCCCTTTCACCCCAATCTCCGATTCTTGAGACTAAGCTTCTAAAATCAGCAATGTATAGTGATACATGCCCTCCTTCTTTCATTCTTAAGGAATCCAACTCTGCTTCTGATTTTCTGACTTCATTCGGGTCCCCAAAAAAAGTGAAGAGTTGTGATTCAAATAAATTCCAATAATTGAGAAGGTATTTGGAATCTTGATTGGTGAGATTAGAAAGATAAGGCTCAATCCATTTTGCAGCCCTGCCAATAAGAAATGAAGTGGCATAAAGAACCTTCTTCCTGTCTTGAGAGAAGTTTGCCAGATCATTATGAAAAATTAATTGACAAGACTGGATAAATCTTTTGACTTTGAAGGGCTTAGTCCCATCAAAGCATTCTGGTGCCTTCATAGATGGATTCTTGAAGGCTGGTGGTCTTGATGAATTAGAAGAAGAAGCTGCTTGAAGATTGGCCATAATTTGAGTCATCTGCTGCATAATGGCCAATAAAGATGGTTCAGATTGATGAGAGACAGGCTGATTAGACTGGGCTAGAGTTGGTCCTCCAGTACCTTGGGATACCCCCACTGGAGCAGGAACACCTTCAGTACCATCAGACTCTTCCTCTTCCACAGAATTCTCCTCCTCCTCTTCACCATCTTCACCTGGACCTTTGAGACTAGTCCTTGAAATGCCTGGAAAACTGCCAACTACTCCTGAGAAAGAATTTGATCTTCATGGCACTCTTCCTTCCTTCCTGGATGGTGCTGCTCCTTCCATGTGGGGTCCTCTATCTAATTGGGCCCTCAGTTGAGGAACTGCTGGGGTGCCATCAAGAGGAACTCTTGGAGTAGGAGTAAGAACAGCTTGAGTTCAAGCCTGGGATCTGGTCTGTCTTGCAGGAGGTGAGTGTTGGAGTGGCATGATTGAATAAGAATAAAATTTAAATAAAATGAACCAAACTTGAATAAAACTTGAGGCAAAACCAAAATAGTCTTGAGGATCAAATCAAATCAAATCTTGAGGGAAAAATCAATGAACCAATGAAAATCTTCAAGTACCTCAATCACTCAAATCAAATGAGTCTTGAAGTCAAATTCAATATCAATGAAAAATCTTTAAGTCAATAAAATCAATCAATCAATCAATAAATGAAATCTTGTAGTAAGAATCAATCAATCAAATGAATTCTTGAGGCAAAATCAATTTATGTCAAAGTCTTGATGTGAAATTCAGCAAAATCAATGAGAATTCATCAGGTCAATCAAATATCTTGAGGTCAATATGAATTATGTCAAATCAGTCAATCAAATCAATTATTAAGTGAATTCTTCCTGAAAATCAAAATTCTTGAGGAATAAAATCAAACTGAATCCTGATATGAAGAATGTGTCTGAACAATTTGATGAATAATCTGAGAATGAAAATGATAATACACCTGATTGAAGGATAAAAATGAGATTGATGATTGGTTGAGATTAAGATTGAAAAAGATAACGGAAATAAAATTGGGTCAGCTTTCAATTTTCAGAATGAAGAATGAATGAGAGAAAATTGAGAGTTGACAAAGAATCATTAATTTCATATGCGTTAAAGAGTCATAATTTCGATGAAGGAATGAATGAAATTGATGAAGAGTGAATGAATAAAATGATGAAGAATGAATGAATAGAATGAAAGGAAATTATGAGTTAATTAATATAATGTCACAGGGGCTCTTATGGAAGCAAGAGGGCCTGGCACTCAGGAATCAAGAACTCACTTGGAAGGCTCCAAAAGATGATAAGAACTAATACAGAATGTATTTCTTAAGCAGGGATAAGAGAAAGGACAAATATTCCAAAGATAACAAAGAATAATAAGAATGAAGCCAGAGGCCAAAGATAAAAGAAAGCCAAAAGCCAAGGAGCCAACCAAGTGAATCCTCAATTCACTGTTTCAACCTGCCAGAAAGAACAATGGAATTAGTAAAGGATATGACCACCAATATCCACTGACAGGCAAGGAAAGAAAAGAGAAAGGGTGCTAATGACTGACTTAAAATTATCATTATTAGCTTTAATAAGGTAAAAGAAAATATAGATAAAAATAAATCCAATATATTAATTAACTGGGGAAAAAGTCCCCAGGTGATGAAAGGTAGCCGGTATATGTGAAAACGGAAAGATTGATCCTGGAAGGTGGATCAATGAATGTATTGTCCAAATCGGGAAATACAGTTCTGGCCATCTTGAAATTTGAACTGTGTGATTGAATTCACACAGTGGAATATGGAATGGCCCCAATTGGGTCAAGACCATACAGGTTGATTGAATGAGGCCTGTATGGATGAATTGAGTTGTCCAAGGAGTATTGAATACTTGATGCCTTGACAACTGATTAAAATGATGTAATACCTCTTGAGAATTGCCCTTGAATAATCCTGAATGAATTGTACCAACCCAACTCCTGCAGATACAGGTGGTTGGGATCCTTGAAGAGTCTTCTGATTGCTGCCATAACTTGTCAGACTGATGAGCTGATAAATCCTCCTTCAAAATGGGCGTTGGGATTTGAGACCTTGAGTTGGAAAGGTGGAATTGGATCCTGAAAACGTGACCAATGGATTGCTTAGCAAAAATGGTACATAATGGTATATAATACCATATATGCACCATGCCTGCAACCTTGAGTACGGATGGTATGAAGGAAAGGAAGAAATCCCCTGGAGTTGAGGGGAAAGACGGACTGAGCTGATCTGGTGGTTGCCAGAGGCCATGGCTGAACTATTTTTCCATGGTCATCCATGGCCAAAATTGGGTCCTAGGGGATTTATGGCCAAAATGGTGTCCATGAGGTTTTTGGTCACTTTTGGGTCCAAGGAAGTGGTGGCCAAAAATGGCTCAGGTGGGCCCAATTGTGGTTTGGGACCCACCTGGCTGGCCCCTTTTGGCCCATTGGATTAGGCCAAAAGGGGCCTAAATGGCCTACGGACCGAGAACTGTAGGGGGCCTAAATGGCCCAAAAAGGCCATTTAGGCCAAAACCCCAATAATGAAAGGGGTGGCCCTGAATTCAAGGATGATGGCTAGGGGGCCTGGAGGCATCTAGAAGACAAAATGACCCCCAGGCCCAAAATCAAAGATGAAGGCCTGGGGGTTGGTGAAGTGGGAATTGGCCAAAAAGGCCAATGACAGCAGGATATGACCTGAGGCCATAAAATGGCCATTGGAAGGTGTTATGGCGTGGGTGCCATAGAACACCCAAGGGGGCCATTTGGCCATAAAAGGTATGACGTGACCAATTGGCCCCAACTTGGCTCCAGGTTGGATTGCTGCAACCATCAAGGAGGAGGGTCTAACTCGTGTTTGTGACAATATCCCTTTGGAAAACCAAGAGTCCTTTGAAATGACGCTTCCAGCAAGCATCCTTTGATCCAGCTGGCCAACTGGAGATATAAAATAATTTTTTTTTCAAGCTTGTTTTATCTCTTTTATTTCACAAAGAAGTTTACAAATTTCATTTACATAATCTTCCTGACAGACATTTTATATTTCAAAAGACTGTTTACTTGATTAATTAGTTGTAGTTTGGTTTAGAATGTTCAATACCAGATTCTCATCAGTTGGCATGGGATAATTTTCATCTTTATTATGTACAGACACTGGGATGAGCTGATTTTGAATTCTCAGCAGGGCCAATGGTCTTGATTTCAATTGGTCATCACAGTTAGTAAAGTGGCTTAATTAACCATGAAAAAAAGCCTATCCTTTCCAGTGGGGGTAGCAGGTCCAACCTTAGTCTCAACCTTGGTTCTAATTTTGAAAAAGGTTTTCAGATACTTTATTCCACATCTTTCGTTATTCAGAATTTGACTCAATTAAAACAGAATAGTATTGATTTCCTATGTCATCTACTTGTTTACTCATACAGCATATGTAACCTATGCAGTAATGCAATGAATACCTTGATGAAAATAATTACTAACAATTAAAGAAGCTCCTTTTGGAAAGTGTGAAAAAAATTAACAGGGATTCCTTTGGTCTTTCTACTTGGAAAAAACATCCTTTTTGAAACATTATCACCATTCCAAAGCCCTTGACTGTGTTTTATTTGAAGGAAACTCTTCAGTTAATAAAACAGACTTTTCAAAAATATTGAATATCTTCCAGTGCAATCCACACCTAAAAATAAGTTCTCTGTCCTCTCAAGTGTCATGTTTATTTCAATATGAATATCAAATTATTCAAGTATTTTTATACATATATAATACTCCTGTTATTTGGCACTTCTCTTAGAGCTTCATTTGCAAGAAATTATTTCAAAAGGATTCCTGTGTTTGGTGATAAGCTGCCAAATTCAATAAAGAAAAATTCCTTCTTCTTCTTCAAAAATATTTGTGTTGTTATCTTTATTTCTCAGAATTTTCATGATGAAGGAATCGTTTTTGATAAGTAAGATTTACTCTTAGAAAGTTCTCATCTTCTTTCCATGTAACCAAAAGCTTTAGTTATGAAGAGTCTCTTTCAATTTGAAAATTATATTTTTTTGAGTTTTTCAGCTCTTTCAATCAATTTTGATAATATAAGAACTTGCTTACAATATGCTCTACAATCTATTAGCTTTTGTTTAGTACAAATTATTTTTTGTTGAAAATGAAACTTTTCTAAAAGTTCAGATTCATTTCAGTTAAAATAAGATCGAAGAAGTTTCTTTTTTCAATTACCATAGCTTTTTATGACCGACTGCCTCTTGCAACAAAGTTATTTATTTATTTCTGTTTTGATGTTACTTTTTCAACTTTTTGAGTATTAAAAATATTATTAAGATGGAATTTTTTTTGGAAAAGTAAAAATAAACATCAAAAATTATTTTGATTGAAAAGATAAGTGGAAAAATCTCTTCAAATATTTAATTTTTTGCAATTTATGCTTTCTTTTTCATTTTTTCCCCTTTTTAAGTTATTGTTTCACAATTGTTACAGAAGTATGGTCTTATTCTTTTGAATTTTGGTTAATTTCTTCTCATTGCTTTATCATTTTATTTTTATTATTTGCTCCTTTTTCATCTATTTTGACTTTTTCTAATCTTATCTTATTTTTCTTAAATTTTTTTTAACTTTCTTTAATTTATTTTCAATTTTTTTTTTTTGATTTTGTTGTATTTTTTTAAATTTTATACAAATTCTGTGAATTTCAAGTTAATAATTTTCAAATTTTTCAACAGTCATATTTTTTCTATCCTTTCTAATTTTAATTTCTTATTTTTTTTATTTCTTTTCTTTCTTTCTTGTTTATTTTTTACATTTGACTTGTGTTTTTTTGTTTTGGTTTCATTTTTTATCCTTTAGGCTTTATTTTTTTTATCATTTTCCTTTGTTTCCTTTTTTCATTATTTATGTATTTATTTTATTTTATTTTATTTTCCGATGTATTTGCTTTTTTTCTTGTCTTTGTTTTTTTATGTCTTTTTTTATAAACTTTTTGTGTTGGGTGGGTGTAGATACACTATAATCAATGTTATTACCTTCATTGCAGTCTACATGTAAATATTTGTTCGCACTAATATTATTTTGAACAAATATCTACATATACACTGGAATCATGGTAATAACACTTATTCCAGTGTATCTACACCCAGCCCACCAAAAAAAGGAAAAAAAATTAAATTAAAAAACTTTCAAAAATTAAGAAATAAATTTTAAAAAAAAATAAAAAATTTAGAAAGAATCCAAAAATTGAAAAAATTTAAGATTGGAAAAGAAGGCTCAAGAGAATTTTGAAAAAAAAACCTAAATAAAAATAAATAAAATAAAATAAAAAGAAAATATAAAAATAAAATAAAAATTCAAAAAAAAATCAAGAAAACCAACCAAAAACCAATGAAAAAAATCAATCAAAAGATAAGAAATGATCAAGAGAAAAAAACAAAGAAAATAATAAAACAAAAAAAGGAAAACATACCAAAGAAAAAATGAAAAAAATTCACAAAAAAACAGCTGTAAAAATTCAAATTACCAATTGAAAATTCACACTGAATATGGATTAAGTTAGAATAAAATAGCAAACAAGTGGAAGCAAATTGTATATATTGGTATATATGTCATAAAAGATACATTTCAATTGAATGAATCCATATGAATCAAAAGACTTTCGATTGAAAGTTGATGTGACATTTTATTCTCATTTCGTAGCATAATTAGAAGAACTTGAAAAAATTTAGAATCCCGAATATTATCTCATTTTCAAAATCAATTAGGCACTGATAAATTATATTTCTGTTGATTTTTTAAATATATATTATGTGTAAGTTATTCCAATAAATAAACTCCAAGATATTCCAATATTTCTTGGAATTGGGGGGTGTCCAATTTGTTTTCAATTTGAGACTAACAAATTCCCAGCCCATCCAGTGGAGGTGTGTTTAAAAAGAGTGCGGGCATAATTTTAAAGAGGTGAAAAATAATTTCAAATGAAATTTGAAATGAAATCTCACAACATTGCCAAGATTTCTGCCTAGCTATTAAGTCATTTCATTAAATTTGAATATATAAATATCTTTTAAATCAAAGAGAAGTGAATAAAAATTTGTACAACAAGTAATAACTTATGATAAAATTCTGGAGGAAACCATGATTCCCAGTGACTCAGAAAATTGAAGATTTTCTATTAATTTTTTTGCACAATACAAACAATCTGTACCACATTTCCAATTTTGAAATATAACTATTTATGTAAATATTATATCTGCAAGCTTTTCCAAATGTCCAATTTCATGGAAATTTCCATGAAGTATAATCAGATATTTGACATTGAGATGTAGGTGGCTTTCACATAATAAGGCCATTGTAAGAATGAGGAATAGAAAAGAACTTTGGAAATTTAATTTCATGAATTTCACAAGAGCTCCTCTGAATTGAAGAGCAGAAGAAAAAGGGAAATAACTGATTAACAAGGAATATTTCTTTATTTTTTGGTATTTGAAAGGAAAACATTAGAAACACAAAATTCTGTAGAAGAAGTGATTGTAATTTTTACCTCATTCTGTCAGGCTGAGTCTATGATCAAGTGTTTATAAAGGTATATAAAGCTTTGACTATTACTGTGAAATGTATAAAAAGTACTTCAAAAGGTTTGGGTTAGAGATATTTAAGGGCTTTACTGATAAAATTAGTAGTCGTGAGCACTACTGAAAGCCCTGGATGAAGTTTTACCTGTTGGGTTACAATATTAAAGACTACAATAATTAAGTTTAAAGTATACCTGACTTATTTTCAAGAGTATAACTGTTTTGGACAGTTGTACTACATACTAATTTAAGAACAGGATGAGGAAACCTTTTCTGATGGAGAAAAGGCCTCCTTTTATCCTAAAATGTGGTGGAATGGCCCTCTAGACCATCCATGTAGAGGAAGTGAAGAGTTTTTCACTTGAGGGTACTGGCTTGTGGTTTCCTCAATTCCTTTATGCCCTGTGTTGGACTCAGATGTGGTTCTGAAACCACATCTGGGCAGTTTTGACCAATACAGGGTGAAAATTTTCATCTGGACACCACACAGCCCTCTTCTGAGGTGTATGACGCACAGAATGCTGTACAGAACTTGTATGGGACCCCAGTATTGAATTAACTATGAGGTATTGAAGTATAAACATGCTTCCTTGTCTATTTGACACCTCATAATCATGATTGTGGGATATCATCCCACATTAAAGGTGTATGGTCCCAATTGTGGGATTTTAACTTTAAAGCTGCTATAGCTTTGTCAGTTTTTGTGATATTAATCTCGAAGCTGGTTCATTATGTAGCGCTAGATTTGGTCTATACAATGGTACATTATTTGTTATGGGTAACATTAAATATGGCAAATTCATGCCATTTACCAGTTTTGTTATTCATACTTATGATTTTCTCAATATCTGTATGGAGCTTATTTTCTCCGTAACTTTTGTTCAAGATGAGATATGGAGAAATTAAAGGAGCCATAAGATAGCCCTGATTGTTCTCTTTCCAAAAATACCCCACTTTAGGTATCTCACAATAAAACTGCAGAAGTTAGATGAGAGGTGAATATTTTATTCGCCTTTATTGGACATTATTTGCCCCATAACACCTGTAATCTTGATGCTAGATCAGCTTGGCTAGTACCATTGGATATCCCTGACTTGAAGCTTCAATTTGAAAACCCATTTGATGGGGTTAAGCCTCTTCCCCTGGATTTCAGATGAGAGGTGGAGAATAAGGTTGATGCTCAGCAACAACTTTGAGCAGGAATAACTTTGTTATTCCTTGTCCTATGATGGTGGGACTTGTGTATTTGGAAAATGGTGGGTTTCCTATTTCCTTTGATACCTTTTGAGATGATTTGGCTCACCTCCATGTTTTGGTTTTATCTTTGTTTTACCATTGGCTTATTCTATTTGGCTGTCATGTTTGTGCTTTGGTTTTGAGTCACAGGCTGACACATTCAAACATAGTTCAATGTTGAAGAAATTGAGGAAGTGGAAAGGAACCATTCTATATGAATTAATTATCCTTTTGAAAATATTGAAATCAATAACATTTTACAAAGAAAGAAAATAATATTCAAGCTTACAATCTTTGCATCCTACCTTGAGATGAACTCACTTCATAGTTTGTTAAAAAATTCTTAATCAACATTTACTATTAAGCTCTACTGTCTGAGTGTAGTCAAAAATATAGATAGATGTTGTTTCAAAATTCTGAATAAAATTATTTCAGTGATAAAATTGTTACAAAAATCCATAAGAGGGACCTAATTGCAATATTCCCTCAAAATTTCCTTTTTAAATACTTCAGAATCTGGTTAGTAACTTTTCTAGATCTCAATTTCTCTATTAAGTCATATAAGTCTTCTCATCAGTATATCTTTAATCAACTTTTAGTATTGAGAAGGCAAAGGGAAAATTAGTACTAATTATTTTTTACTCATAGAACACATTGATTAAAATTAATTATTCGGGATATCTGAGAGGTTAATTTAGTAAATTAATTCATTTTAAATTCTACAACTTCAAGGAATATATTTGAAAAAGATCACTTGTAAAAATTTATTAATTTATTATAAAGATAGAAGTATCATAAATCAATATTTCGGAAATTCAGAATAATTAATGAATATCATATTATAGATTTATAGAATGAAGGGGGTATTTTAAATTAAGTCTTTTATTATTTCACCAAAACGATAAAATTGTGTGAAACCGTATTTTGAAGGTCTTTATCAGGTCCCAAATTTTTATAAAACTGGGTAAATAAATAAAATTAAAAATTGAAATTGGTCAGATTATTAATATCAGGTGGCCAATTTTTGTTTTGTGATATTATCTCCCAATATATTTATTTATTTAGAATTGAATCTGTCTTGGAAAACAGATTTATCAACTGACCAAATATTATTTTTGAGCTAAGAGTGATAATTCTTCAACATAAACTATCACAGTGGTAATCAATGCAAAACTTTCAAAAATATGGGTAAAGAAAATTTGAAAACCTAATTTGGAAAGTTTTCTTGGATCCAAAACCCTTTTCAAAAATTAATCATGAGGTAGTTCTATATATATCATGAAAAAAAAATCTCATTGCAATAATTACTCCTCTCAATGGATATTTTAGTAAATTAAAATCCTTGAGCTTTCATTATTACTTCTTAAAGAATTTGCATATTAGTACATACTTATAATACCAAGAATATAATTATCTATATAAAAAACAAAATAAAATTTGAAAAAATCCATTGTGATAAGGAAATAGAAAGTTATTCTAATTTTTATGAATAGGAAATCTATTATAAGATTTATTGCTTTTTTATGTGAAATAGGAAAATAATAAATGGGATAATTTTTATTTCCCTACAGGAGTATCATTGAAAAAATGAGTAGATTTTCAACAATATCCTTATTTTCAAGGAAATGATATTTCAGAAAATAATATTGAAGAGTATTTTGTGTTGAAAATTTGGCATATATTTTTTATCATAAGAAAATCTAAAAAATTCGTTTTGTGCAGCCAAAGGTTTGAATTTTTCTTTATAATATGAAGCATTCACAGATATTCATATTTCAAATGTAAAAGGAATGAAGAACCAAATCCATATCATTTTTTTGTGAAGAGAGTTCTTTTTGGTTTGCAATTCAAAGAGAATTCAGAAAAAAATTAAATTGATTAAAAAAAGAAAAATATGTTCAATTGTGTTAAATTTTCATAAATAAAGATAAACAACGTTGGAAGAGAAATTCATAATGAAAAAGAAATATTTTTTGTAGCTTTCTGGGTAATAGAAGCTGGTCATAATAGCTTCCTTAAAGAAAAGAATTTTCCTCTAAAAGCTTTTAAATTGGGAAATATTAAAATTTGATAAGGAAATTTTCAGTGAAAAGAATCCATCAAAAATAAAGAGCTTATATGAGCTTAGTAAAGATGCAATTTGATGTTGGAAAATATACAAAATGGTTCATGATTATATTTTCTTTGGCTCAATTTTCAAGAAAATGGTTTGGGTCTCAAAGAATATTTTGGAAGCGATTAATTCTCAAAAATTCCAGAAGCTACATAATGCAATGCAATTTGTATGAAGTATTTCCAAATTCTGAAAACCCAGCTTGGAAGATGACCAAATAGTAATAGCAAGTTAGAGCCCAGTATGAAGCAAGCTGTCAGCCTGGTTGAACCTTCTACCCCCACTGGAAGGGATATTATCTCTTTCATGTTGATTGTATTTAGAAATCTGATATTGTATCCTTTACACCAGGAATTTAATCAATTTTCATTTTTTGAGTTTATTTTTCAGGAGAGTTAAAGAGTTATGTGTGCTTCCAGAAATTTCAATTTTTTCTGAGCTTATTAAATCAGATGCTTCTTAAATTCTGGACATGGCTTTGAGGTGTTCAATGCTGTATATATCTCAAAAATCATTTTTTCAGATTCTTCATATTGGCTTACTACCAGCTCAAGGAATGAAGCTTGATAATGAGCTCTTACTGTTGTGATAGTTCCTAATTATCAGGGTTGAATCATGATGGCTAATATTGGGGGAAAGAATGAATCTTTATATTTATTAAGCTGAACAAGATGAAAGTACTGCTTTAAGCACTGATTTAGTCAAAAATAAATAGTATTTCTTTATTATCCTCATAAGGATGTGAATACAAATTAAGAAACCATTTAGTGAAGATTAATATGGTCATCCAAGCTGTCTGGTTGAATTATCATTTAAATTTCCAATGAAAGGAAAAAAAACTTTTGAAGGATCATGGTTTCCAATATATCAAAATGAATACTGGAACCAGCTTGTGAGAGCCAGTGGCATTGCATTCCAGAATGTAGCTGAGGAAGTGCTTGTTCCATTTTAGGCGAGAAATGGTAGTTGTTGCTAAAGAGAAATCAGGGGCCAGCCTTTAGAAAACTAGTTCAAGAAGAGAAATAGCAAGAGGGAAGATTACTGGTACATTAGGCCAGTCTCATATTCCTTATAGAAAATTTTTTAAGGTATACATCTCTAACACCTTCCAAAGCTCCTTGAAAGAACCTTGAACTGAGTCAGCATCAAAGAATCCGGCCTCTACATACAAGTGAATGTTTTTGATTTTATTCCGGGATCTGAAGTTATAGAGCCAGCCATTTGAAATTGAGAAAGTGACTCTAATAAATTTTGAAGATCGTGAAGAACAATAAACCAAGTTACTGTTGCTGATTATTAGTTTTTGATTTTCTGCTATTGAGATCTAGAAATAAAGAGCTTTCTCAAGCTTTGGGTATAAACTCTGAAAATTGTGCTTTTCCTTTGGTTTATTTTGAGCTTCCTTATCAGGAATTAAGTTACCAGCTTGCAGCCATTGAGACAGCCGGCCCTGGTGAATTCCAAATTTTTCGGCCTTTTCAAGTTGGTTCTGGCCAGGATTTCTTCTATGATCATCAATGATGTTTTCCTGGAAGAAAACATAATTAAAAGGAAGTAACTGAGTTTTTTGATATTCTTAAGTGATTGTTTTTGAATTTCTCTTCCTCCTTTTTTGGAATCATATTTGAAATTATTTCAACAGGAGTAAAAATCAGACCCTCTGTTTCTTTGAGAAGTCAATTCATCAGTTGAATTTTTGAAATAGGAAAAAAAATGACAATCATTCCAAAACGTCACAAAGAAGTTTCGATTAAATTTTAAAAAGCTCATCAGAGTTCCATGACATATTCTGGAGTGCCTTTCAAATATAAATGGGATCTAGCTCCGCACAAGATTTTTGACGATTAAGGTATTTTGAGCTACTATCAATTACAAAATCCACATTGAGAACCTTGTCCACAAATTAACAAGCCCCTTGTTTATGGTCCAATATGGATATGATGAGAGGCCCTGTAAAATTTATAAAAAGGCGATGTTTTTTATTATTATACTGTTCAATAAGATGGCCTTGTATATAGATACTATATAAAGTATGTATGACTGGCTTTAGACTACACAAAAATGATAAAGAATTCTGTAGGAGAGATTTTATCCTATTTTTATCAGGATTTTTAATCAACTATATGATTATTATGAAAATATCATATTATCTTTTATAGTTACTGTAAGATCCCCTATTTAATAAATAGGAAGGTTTTCCAAGCAGCTTTCAATCAATATGAGCTTTATTTGTACTGAAGTTTTGATTCATATATTGGACTTATCAGAACTCATACAGTATAAATATTATTGATCAATATTTTTGACTTAAAATGTCATTGAGCTATTTGAAAGAAATTATTACTTTCTAGGCATTTGAATTTCAATAGAAAGCAACTGAGATTAACTCTTTGAATTTTTATATTATTGTTTTTCTCAATAATAAAATTCATCACTGAGCTATTATTAGTTTCATATAGGAAGGCTTTCCTAATGATCAAGGGCTCTTTCATCATTCAATTTTTTTTATAATTTGAGGGAATTTCGCCTTAACAAAACCTGTAAAATTTCTGTTCAAAAAGTTAATAATCCTTTGGCATTCTTTGCCATCGTATATAGAAGGCTGGTGTTTTTTTATTTGAGGTTAAAGTGGTATATTTAAGTAGAAATTGTCTAGAATAAAGTAAGACCTGTTGTGAAGGTTGAGTTTGATTCTACATACTCAAATGGGCCACAATTAATATTTAAATAACATCTTGAATATAAGTAACCCATAAGGCATGCAAATATGAACAATTGAATTTTTTACATATAAAATAATATGACTACACTTTTGGTTAGTAGGTCAACCCCTGGACTTAAGGAAAAATTTAAATTCTACACAAAAATTTACCTAGGGTAACTCAAAAGAGTTAATAACATAAATTTAACCTCATAAGGTTGTAATATGGAAAATATCTCCATTCCTCATCATCAATACCACATGAAAGAACTGTGATTTTTTCCATTTTCATGCCAAAATAATGGTTTTGTGAAAGAGCTCATATTACATGTACACCAAAAATTGTGATATTCATGTTTTTGGCACTTATAATTACTGTCTTATTACATAAAGTTCCTTTACACCCACAGTAAATATCAGTCTTGAAGAATGAATTACTTCTTTTGATTGGAAAATAGCTAAGGGAAACAAAAGACATCAAAGAGATCCAGGGTACTTAGCTTCTGATGCCTCTGAGGCATGGTTAGCTCCAAAGCTTGGATATATGGCCGATCTTGGACCAACTGGTCTGCTTAAGTCTTTTTAAAACTTGGTAATCAATTTATAGTCCCATTAAATCATTGCAAAATAGCAAATAAGCTTCCATTTTGATGTGAAAAGTAGGGAATGGGAAAATCTGACTCCTGTGACCATGTTCATTATTTTTGATTTTCTTTGAATAAGCCCTAAAAGAGTAATGAAAACCTTTTTGTGACTATTATCCATGAAACTAACTCTTTGAAACCAGCTATTTTGATTGTATTTGACTACACCATATAGAAAATGAAGTAAAACTGCAAAGACTGATTCAAAATACAATTATTAATGAATATTTATGAAGCTTTCAGAATAAATGGAGAAAGAAATAATTCACACTAAGACCAAAAGCATTGGAGCTTTATAATGCAAATAAAAAGTTTTACTGATGGTCCATTTTTTATGTTGTGACATAAAACATTGAATCTTCAAAAATTCACAGAAAATAAAATCTGTGATAAAATTTCCAATAATATTTATAGATTTGAAAAAAACACCTTTTTTTGAGAATAAAAAGAACTTAAATTTGTAGCTCACTTATTTCTTAACCATAAATGGGTTGGTAGTGTTTCTCACTAGCTAATTTTTCAGTTTTCTCTATTTCATGTAGCTGTGAGCTTTTGTAGACTTAAAAGAAGCCTACCATTTCTATTGTTTTCAAACATAATCTTCTTATCCAGCTTAATTATTAATTTAATTAGTAAGTATTAGTTAGGATAACTATTAAATATCTTTATCTTTCTAAATAAATCAGAGAGATGTTAGTTCATATGATATCAATATTTACAATATTGTTCAACTTGAAATGTTTTTATTACTTCTTTTAATCAACTTTTGATCCTTGAAATACACAAATAATCCATCAAATTACTCTAACTTTTTTTGGAAAGTTATTTTTGGAGTAATAATGAGTGATTTGTTGAATTCTTGAAGTTTTTCTCCAAAACTTGCAGTTTTATTCAAGAATTCAGAGCAATTATTCTTGAGAGATCTAATTATTTATTAAGATAATTTGAAATTATTTTAATAAGAGGTTTCATTATTAAATATTACTTTAATTGATTTGAGTAGACAATAGCTTCTTGCTGTTATACTTACTAGTATTGAATAACAATTACAAGAATGAATTAAGAATTATTTTCTTTTTCTGTGTTTAATGTATGTTTATGCATTATATCCCATAATGACATTCATATTAATATTTATTAACAGTAGTATTTTCAAGAGTTTCATACACAAATATTTCACTTGTGAAAAAAGCATGGATTTCTGTACCAGTACAGTTTCAAATAAGATTTTCACAAATTTATCTTTTGCTAATCATTGGGGTTCAATGTCACAGGGGATATTAGGATTAAAAAGAGTAGCCTGGGACTCAATTGATAAGAACTCAATTTCATTTACTCCAAATTTTTGGATAAATAATTGATATCAAATATATTTCTTTGAAAATATCCAGTAAAAGGATTGTAAGAAGAAATAAGAAGACAATTGAAAAAGAGAAAACCAACTAAATGTGTATTTCACTTTTTTTACCTGTGCAGAAGCAATAAAGCAATTAGTGAGAATATCAATGTCAATATCCAATGAAAATGGGAGGAAATTGTGAAGCTTCTGAATAACGATTATTAGTATTAACTATTGAAAGATGCAAGAAAATGAAGAATTCAATTAAATCCACTGGATTTATCAAATTTTGAAAATTAACCATTATATGAAAGAGGGCAATGTAAAAGTTAAATGTTGATAGCTTTATTCCTGCAGGTTGGAAAAAAAGATTTAAAATTGGTGGAAATATTGATTGCCCACTTTGGGAAAATGTAATTTGGCCAAATTCAGAAATGAACTGAGTTTTTTGAAATAAGAACAGTTTTGAGTTGAAATTACAAAAAGAGTTGATTCCAAA
This sequence comes from Austropuccinia psidii, assembly GCA_023105745.1. Lineage (NCBI taxonomy): Eukaryota > Fungi > Basidiomycota > Pucciniomycetes > Pucciniales > Sphaerophragmiaceae > Austropuccinia > Austropuccinia psidii. The sequence goes on along the minus strand of JALGQZ010000008.1, from coordinate 18,598,009 downwards.
CAGGTTTTTTTGAATTCAGCCATGATTGGATGAATTGATTTGTTCATAGATTAATGAGCTTCTAAACCCAACAGGCTGGTCTTGCATCATCCTTGGACTGAGTCCTTGAAGGTAGATGGATATTATCTACTTGGGGGATACTTTATGATTGAGGATACAGCCTTATTGAAGGAGGAGGGTGGCCATCAGTGACTACAACTTTTTATACTAAACAAATTTCCCTTTTAATGGTTTTTCTTGAGGAATTGAGCCTTGAAGACATTTCCATAAATGAAGAATGAGAGGAACAGATTTTCAGAGGAAGATTAACCCTAAAGAATGAGGTATAATGATATTATTCTCATTAGGAAGGAGTATGGTGGCCAGAGGTGAAAGAACAGGAGAAATTCATGCATTGTGGCAATTGAGGGCCATTATGTCAGGCTAAGTCTATGATGAAGTAGTAATATAGAATTCAAAACTTTAAAACTGACTGTGATATGGATATTTTAAGTTGAAAATTTTTTATAGATGTTAATTAAAGGGCTTTACCATAAGTGATAGTATTGGTGAGCACTACTGAAAGCCCTGGGCATATTATTTATCTGTTGGATTGCAATAATAAAGACTACAATAATTAAAATTATTATTCTACCTGGTTATTTTCCAGGAGAAAAACTGTTTTGGAAAGCTGTACTACGTAGTAATTCAAGAGAAGGATGGGGATTGCTCTTTTGGGGAGAGAGAAAGCCCTTTTTATCCTGAAATTGGGTGGAAAGGTCCTCTAGACCACTGCGCATGTAGGAAGTGAAGATTTTTCACTTCAGTGAATTGGCTTGCTGTTCCACAATGCCTGTATACTCTGTATTGGGCTCAGATGTGGCTTTAAAAACACATCTGAGTAGTGTTCCCCAATATAGGGTGAAAGGTTTCATCTGGGGAGCACAAAGCCCTCTTCTGACATGTAAGATGTGTAGAATGCTGTACAGAAGCTGTATGGTACCCCAGTATTGACTGAACCATGAGGTATTGAAGTATGAACAAGCTTCTTTGTCTATTTGACACCTCATAATCATAGTTATGGGATAGTATCCCACAATAAAGGTGTATTAGCCAAAATGTGGGATTTTGACCTTAAAGCTGCTATAAGTTTGTCATTTTTTGAGATATTGAGCTCAAAGTTGGCTCAGAAAGTATCCCTGGATGAGATCTACAAAATGGTATCTCATTTGGTATGGGTAAAATTAAATATTGCAAAGTTATGCCATGTTCAATTTTTCTTGTCCATATATATGATTTTCTCAAAATCTGTATGAAACTTGTTATCCCAATAGATTTTGTTCTATATAATATATGGGGAAATGAATGGTGCCATCAGATAGCCCTAATTGGCTTCTTTCAAAAATGACCCCACTTTAGGTATCTCACACTAAAACTGTAGAAGTTAGATGAGAGGTGAATATTTTCTTCACCCTTATTTGACCTTATTTTGGCCATAGCTTCTATAGTTTTTGTGCTAGCTCAATTGGGCTAGTACTATTGTATAGCCCTCACTGAGAGCTTCAATTTAATTACCCATTTGATGGGGTTTAACCTGTCCCTCTACATTTTAGATGAGAGGTGAAATTTAAGGTTTATGCTCAGAACTTGCTTTGAGATTGAATAACTTGGTTATTCTTTGTTCTATAATGATGGGACTTGTATATTTAGAAAGAAGTTAGTTTCCTCTTTCTTTTGATATCTTTTCAGCTGGCTTGGCTCAGCTCCATATTATGGTGGTATTCTGCTCTACCATTGGTTTATGGTATTTGGCTATCATGCTTGTGCGCTGGTTTTGAGTCACAGGCTGACATACCCTCCCTCCAAAAAAGGCTCATCACTGATGAGACTTTCCAGCCGTTATAGAAGCCCAGAATCCTCTCAGGTGAAGGTTACCATCTGGTATGGCATCTTCTGCCAACCATTTTTCCTTATCTGCTGCCTGGTTCTTGAACCTGTCCAAATATTGTCTATGGTATTTACCATTCAGTCTGCTCTTCCTGGCCTTGATTATATTATTCACAGGGCCAGGGGAATTCTCCACCTCTACTATTTGTTGTGGGGTGTAGGTCTTGTTTCTTGAGGGGAACTCATCCTCTCATGTCTGGAAGTAGGATTTGACCAACCTCACTGGGAATACTGGGTGTTTCCTAGAGAACTTCTCTGTAGGTCTAACCTCCACTTAATTTTGCCCTTTCAGTCTGAGGATAGTGAAAGGTCCCAAAAATGAGTCTCTCATTTTCTTTGGTCCTTTGAGGTTATGAACGATTAGTATAGACACCAACACTTGGTTCCCTTCTTTGAAGTCTGCTTCCATTTCTGTCTTTTCATACCTTGGTTTATTGGACTCTTTAGCTTCAGATATGCACTTAGCAGCTGTATCACCTGCCCTCTTCTACATATCATGGAAGTCTTTCGCTGTGGGATGGATAGTTAGAAGATAATTCTTCAAGTGATCCACTGGTAATAGGGGGTTCCACCATTTTTCTACCAATGAGGGTGATTTCCCTGTGGTAGAGTGCTGCCTTGTGTTGTAAGCCTGTTGGACTTCCAGTAGAAGTGTGACCCGGTCATGGGTGTATCCTTCATGGTCTATATTTTCCATTCCATATGCACATAATCTTCTGTTGATGTCCTCCATTTTCTGGAACATCCTTTCCGCTAAACCATCTGTCTGTGGATGATAAGCTGTAAAAAATTCAAGTTTTGTTCCAAGCATGTCATAAAGGTTAGTCCAAAATTCTGATGTGAATTTTGGGTCCCTATCACTCATGCTGATTCTAGGGACTCGGCATGTGGATATGATGTTATTCCAGAAGAACAGGGCTGCATCCATAGCTGTGTCTTCCTTGTGACATGGTAAGAACCTTACACTTTTACCATATATGTCAGCTATGAGTAGGAAAGAGTTGAAGTTTTCCTTGCCTCCTGGGACTTTTCCTATGACCCAGTAAATGTTGATGGTTTCCCATGGGTATTTGGATTCTTCAATATTTTGAAGAAGCCCATATCTCTGCCCATGTTTTCTATTTTCCTTCTGGCATCTTTCACAAGAGCTGATGTATTCACTCAACTCTTGTTCCCATTGGGGCCACCAAGCTGTCCTTGTTACCTTCTCCTTGGTTCTGTCTTCACTCAGGTGTCACATATAGGGGCAGTCATTACATTCTTGCAGGATCAGGGATATGTGGTCCCTGTCTATTACTGTGAGACAACTAGTATTCTACTCTCTGTCATAGAGTAGTCCATCTATAAGTAAAAATATATTATCCTTATAGTCCCTCAACCAGGGTCCTTCCAACTGGGATTCCAGTTCTGGGCTCCTGTACTTCTGTTGAAGGCGTTGTAACAATATGCTACACTGTTTGTGTTTGGGATAAGTCTTCATAGCTGAACTGATTAATTCATTTTGAAGTTCTGAGGAAGTTATCCCCAATATGGGGGTTTCTGTTCCTTCTGGTTCAGTATCTTCACACTCTAGGGTATCACGTTCTGGTGCCCATTCTAAAAATGTGAAGTTTTTTCTCCTGTATATTTCCATGAACTGGATAGAAATCTTGGCTGCAACTTCAGGGTCATAAGCTGGGTTTATTTTGAAATTATCCAGTGACCATCTTCATTGGTGTGGCTTTTTCCTTCTTTTTATATGATGGTCATGTTACCTCTATACTTGTGGATGCCTATTTGCCACCTCAACATGTCTCTATCTGTTGTCTTCATGTCAAGTAAAGACTTCAAGTCTGTTCAGTCTGCGCAGAGTTTAAATCCTGCACCCTCCAAGTAATAATGGAGGTTTTCTAGAGCCCAGAATAAACATAAGAATTAAGTCTGGGTGGATCCATAAATAGCTTCTGAATCTTTCAGATGCTTGGAGATTTAGCATATTACTCCCTCTCTTGGTTTACCGTACACAATTTGTCTTTGGTGAAGGGCTGCACCTAGGCCTTGACTACGAGCTGAATCTATATATAGCTTGAATGGTAGCTCAAAGTCAATTTATGTGAGGACAGGTGCATTAGCAAGTTTGTATTTGATCCTCTCATATTGATCCCTCCCTTCCTTGGTATTTTCAAAAACTGAATCTTTTGAACATAACTTGTATAGACTACTAGTTATTTAAGCAACATTTTTGATGTGGTTTTTTCAGTAGCTAGCAAACCCAAGGAGACCTTCCATCTCTTGATGTTCTTTGATACTTGCTTTTGCAGTACTGCTGCTACTTTGTTCTGATCTATGGCAATGCTAAGGCCTAAGACTTTATGTCCTAGTGCCAATAGTTCTTGTTGGCCAAAATTACACTTTGTAAGTGAGATCTTCAGATTGATGGGTATGAATTTACTTAACACTCTGTCTATGTATTGTACAGGGTCTCCCCATGCCTCTGAGTATATAGTGATATCATCAATATATACCACTATCCAGCCTTCCAATATCTCTGCTTCAAATATTGTGTCCATCATCCTTTGGAAGTGGGATGGTGCATTTTTAATTCCAAAAGACATTCTGGTGTACTCATATATGCCCATATGGCATATGATTCTGAGTCATTTCATACAGTTTTTTTTAACTCCATTCTGGTGAAAATCCTTCATAAAATCCATTTTTGTTATTTATTTGGCTTTTGCCAGCTTGTCCAGGTAGTGAGGCATCCTTGGTATAGGGTACCTATCAGCTTTTGTGTAGTTATTCTGGGCTCTGAAATCTCCACACATCCTGTATTTGCCATCATGCCATTTGATAAGGACAGCAGTGGTGATTTCCACTATTTTATTGTGTCCTCTTTTGATTATAACAGTCATATCTAGGAGCTGGTTGATGTCCTTGTAAATTTCTTTCCTATTTTCCAGGCTTGCGGGATATGGTGGTCTTCGAAGCATGGGTGGATAAGATCTTTTCACATCTAGATATAATTCCATATCTTAGCCCCTAATTTTGCCTAAGGCTTCTTCATCAATGGCAAATGCTGGTTTATTTTTCCTCAGAATTTTCAGTAGACTAATTTTTTGTTTAGTGATGAGGTTAGTACTGAATTGCCCCTCTTTGAATTCATTCAGTAATTCTTCCAGTGGGTCATGGGTAGACATTATGTATATATCAAGTGAAAATTTCTTTTCCTTGTTTTTACCTATGGTAATATGCCTGTTTTTACTATTGTAAATGTCAATGCCATAGATCCTTTGGTATTCTGTTCCCAGTAAAGCTCCCTGGATGTGGGCATCTTCAAGCACTACAAACTGTGGGTTGAGTCTGAGGTTACCTTTCCTAAGGCGCATGATTATCTCTTTGATAATGGTCCCAATGGATGTCATCTGCCCTGATGCGCTCTTAAAGCTCATTGCCTTTTCTGTAAAGAGTTTCTTCTCCCAATTTGGGAAGTGGTCTCCAGTTATTCTCTGGTAACTATGGAGCAGTGTGCCCCACTATCAATGATCAGTGGGTGTTGAGAATTGTCAATACAAACAGTCATCTTTGTGGTTTTCCATTTAGATATGCCATTCCTCTAGTTTGTGTGACTAGAAAGGTTTGTGCATCTCTTGTGTGTTTAAACAAGTTTTTTTTGAAGTATCTTTTGGCATTCCTGCTTCCCACTGTACATCCTGAATCTCTAGTTGTGTCTCCTCTTGGTAATCAACTCAAAATTCCTCTTCTTGAATCTTGGTCTTCATCAGAGTGTTCTATGATGGCATCACCCATAGAGCCTGATTCAGAATCCTCTGCTGGGGATTCTTCCTCTAGGACTTTTTCAATGGCATAGACTTTTTTTCTTTGCCTTTGGACAGTTGTTAGCATAATTGCCTGTTGACCCACAACTGTGACAAGATCTTTTCTTGTTGATCACTTCTTCCATTATTTTTTTGGTTTTATCTTTGGTGTCCACCCTGAAGAGTTGTTTCTCTTTGAAACTACTGCTTTTGTATAGGAAATATTTCCCTATATTTGTCCTTTTCCTTACATCTTGTGAGGTGTTGGAAATTTTATCTAGAGTGAAACACTGGTTTCATCTGAATTTTATTGCATGCTCTAGTTCTCCTTGCATCTGTGTCAAGAGTTTGTGATTCCTCATCTGAATGCTCATTTGAGGATGAATGGCGTTAAGCCTTTTGGACTGTCTAAGACACCACTCACATGGATCTTTTTCCACAGAGTACTTGTTGTTTTCAAATTACATGGCCTTTTGCCATATCCAAGTACCATTGCTTTAATTTTGGATTGTCTGTCTCTTCCACCATGGTCAGCTTCTTCTGCCATGGATTTACTTCATTTCTGTGTACCAAATACTAGCATGTCCTTTTAATGCAGCATTTAATCTAGAAGTAATTCAGTAATATGGTATGCTTTGTACATCAATGAAGAGTCCATCAATAAAATCAATAAGTTTGATATGATCATATTCTCCTACAGAAGAGAATTTTGGACAGCCTGAGGCCGCTGGAAGCTGTTTCAGTGCTTACTTCTCTGAATAAGTCATGTTATCCCCATCTTGGTATTGTGATGGAGATGTTGGCTTATTATCCAACAAGGCATCTGGGTTGATGTCCTCTTGTTATGGATTATCCAAAGCATGGCCTTGTGGTTGGGGCTTCATGTTTTGGAAGAAATTAGACAATTTATATATGTCTTTATCGAGACAATCCCTGTCCCTTTTGAAATGTTATTTCTCCTCAAAGACTTGATTCAGTCTTTTATTGGTTTCTTCAGAGGATTCAAACAATTTATCACAGCTCTTTTGAATGGCTTTTATTGTAGCCTCATTTAAGGTTGTTAATTCTTTCATCCTTTCATTTTTCCTATGGATTTCATCAAGCTTCTTTTGAGTTTGCACTTAAAATCAGGACATTTGTAACCACAGTTGATCACTTTTTAAGTTACTCTCAGGTGTAACAACATTCTGTTCATTCTGAGTGGGGGTAATATTTCTATGAGGAGGGCTACTGTTTCTAGAAGTATTTACAACTATTTCTGTCTCTTGTGTACTTCTTTCAGCAAGTCCAACAGCTTCTGGATACTTGGGTCTGACTCCTTATATCTGTGGTTGAAAGAGGTCTTGTTTTTCCCTTTTTATACCTGTCTTCTCCTGGAAACTACCTATGATTGTGAAGACTGGTGACTCTTTCGCACTGATCTGTTGGTTCCTGAATGGCGTGAATCTACTTGAGAGTTGGGTTGGTCTACTCCTTGGGAGCCTGAAGGAATCAGAGTAGGCTCTGTCTGGTTCAGCTGTTTGTCTATAGCTTGGATAGTGGCTTGATTTCCCCTTATCCTGGTTTCTCTCTCCTCCAGGAGTTTTAACTGCCTGTTGGGATTCAATCCTTTGGTGATTACCACAAGATACTTTAAAGATATCCCTTTGAGATATACCTTCTAGAAACTTGCTCCCAGTTCTTCCCAGTGTGTTGCTACATTGAGCCTATTGATGTCCATGCTTCATTGGAATAGATCAGTGAGGAGTTGGTGGAGCTGAAGAGCCTGCCCCATATCCTTCAAGTCCTCTGGTTTGAGATTTCTGTTGAATTGGAAGGTGAATGGCAGAGTGGGTATGATTTCCCTCAGTTTCTTGCCACCCACCACTGTGTCCAAGGTGTCCTGTTCCAGGTCTTCTGGCTCTGAACAGGTTTTGTGTATCCTCTGGCTGGTTCCTTGGGACTCCAAGGTTCCTGAGGTGTACAGGTGACATATCAGTGTTTGCAAGCAGTCAAAAACTTTATTTTATTAGGTTATTTAACTTTCTCTTTTCCTTGTACAGATTTGTTTTCTGCTGCTTTGGGAAATTTTCCTTTAGAAGTTACAACTGGGTTAATTACTGTAATCTTCCCTGTATAAGCTATAAATCTTGGTTTACCTTGTATAGAGGCAGAGGTTTGTGGTGTTCTAATTCTCTGATTGGCAATTGGTGTCCCCCTTTGGGTGGTGATGAGGATTTCACTATGCCTCTTCCCTTTTCTTTTGTTTCCTTCTGTGTCTGAAGGTGCCACTGATGTACTTCCTTGTGACTTGGCTTCAAGTGGAATGAAGTTTTCTTCCACTGAAGCAAAGGAAAGAATGAGGGATTATGTCAGTGAAGAGTGCTTAAAATTCGGTTTGAAAGTCTAAGAATGGAATCTGGGATATCTATATCACTATATTATGCCTCTGTAGTATGATATGTAATTGAAATTATCAATTACATGTCAAAAATACAGCTTTGTGGATGTATGGTGTACAGTTTGTACCCAAATATCTCACAGATTAACTTTTAACTAACAATTTTAATCTTATTAGTGGTTCTGTAATAGACAACTGAAATTATCAATATGTCCAAACACATCTCTGAGCTGTTATTTACAGTACTGAGGGTTCTTTTTAACTAAAACAAGTTGATGAAGGGGCTTTAAGTGTTTAGATATCACAAGAATTCCCAAAATAGTCTTCTGGTAATTGAAGTATAATCAAACCATGTAAAAAATAATAAAAAAAAGCAAAAAAACACAGTGGTACATTGTTATATACCACTCAAGAAAATAATATATGATATCTGATATATTATTTTTTTTGAGATTTTTTTGCCTAAAAAAAGAAACAATGGTATTAAATAAGAAAACAAGGGAAAAAAACTTACTTTTACACCAAATTTAGTCAAAACAATTCATAAAACATGGCCAGTCCCCCAAAATGTCAGGCTGAGTCTATGATGAAGTGTTGATATAGTATGTAAAGCTTTAAATCTGACTTTGAAATGGATATTTCAAGTTGAAAAAGGTTTATAAATGATAATTAAAGGGCTTTACTATAAAGAATAGTGGTGGTGAGTGCTGCTGAAAGCCCTGGGTGCAGTATTTAGCTGTTGGGTTACAATAATAAAGACCACAAAAATTAAGATTATAATTATACCTAGTTATTTTTCAGACTTATAGCTGCTGTGGACTGTTTTATTATGTGTGGATTCAAGAGCAGGATGGGGATTCCTCTTTTGGGCAGAGAGAGAGCCCTTTCCATCCTGAAATTGGGTGGTAAGGTCCTCTAAACCACTGCACACTGGGGAAGTGAAGATTTTTCACTTCAGAGAATTGGATTGTAGTTTTCAAAAAGCCTTTATACTCTGTATTGGTTTCAGATGTGGTTTTGAAACCACATGTGAGCAGTTTTCCCTAATACAGGGGAAACTTTCATCTGGGGACCACACAGCCCTCTTCTGACATGTATGATGTGTAGAATGCTGTACAGAACCTGTATGGGACCCCAGTATTGACTGAACAATGAGTTATTGAAGTGTAAACAAGATTCTTTGTCTATTTGACACCTCATAATCATAGTTATGGGATAGTATTGCACAGTAAATGTGTATTGGCCAAACTGTGGGATTTTGACCTTAAAACTGCTATAGCTCTGTCTGTTTTTGAAGTATTGAGCTCACCATTTTTTTTGGGTAGCCCTGGATTATATTTAAGAAATGTCACCTCATTTTGTATGAGTAACATCAAATATGGCAAAGTTATGCCATGTTCAATTTTTGTTATCCATATATATGATTTTCTCAAATCTGTATGTAACTTGCTTCCCCCATAAATGTTGTTCTAGATGAGATATGTTGAAATTGATGGCACAATCAGATATCCCTGATTTTTCCCTTTCCCAAATGACCCCACTTTAGGTATCTCACACTAAAAAAAGAGAAGTTAGATGGGAGGTGAATATTTTATTCACCCTTATTTGACCTTATTTTGGTCATAACGTCTGTAGTTGTAGTGCTAGCTTAGGTTTGCTTGTACCATTGGTTATCCCTAGCTGAGAGATTTGATTTGAATAACCATTTTATTAGGTTCAAGCTATTCATCTTGATATTAGATGAGAGGTGAAATTGAAGGTTTATGCTCAGCACTTGCTTTGAGCTTTAATAAATTAGTTATTTTTTGTCCTATGAAGATGGGACTTGTATATTGAGAAGGGGATGAGTTTTCTCTTTCTTTTGATAGCTTTTGATCTGGTTTGGCTCAGATCCATATTTTTGTTGTATTTTGTTCTACCATTGGTTTATTGTATTTGGCTTTCATGCTTGTGCTCTGGTTTTGAGTTACAGGCTGACACATGGATTGGAGGGTACTTAGGGGGTTGACTATTTGCAGGGGTTCCCATAGGCCATATGGAAAATTGGGGAAAAATCAGGTTTTATGTCCTATTTTTGTCCTGGGTGTTGGGCCTGCCTACAGACTGTAGAATGAGGACCAAAGGCCATGGGCTGTAGAGGACATAGGAGGCACCCTGATGGTTCTGAGAAGATATAAAATCTAATTTATTTTTTGATTACCCTAGCAGTGTTGAGAATTGTCATCTAGACAAGCTGACTTGTGGTCTGTGAAGCTTTAAGGCTTTCTTTTATTTGGTTTACTTATTTTATTTATATCTTTTTCATATACCTATTAATGGGTGTCTTTCCAAAAATAACTTGTTTCATCTTATTTTTACCTATCATTTGATTAATATATTTCTATTATATTTCACTTTCTGATTACACTTATCCTGATAATAAGAAGGAGCTATAACTTAGTTGAATTGCGGTATCCTGGACATTTTCCCATCAAATTCTGCTATAGAATCATATATTTATAGAATTAGCTATACTCATAATCATGCAACATCAATGTTGAGGCATTGTTCCTTACCTTATTGAATGGATTTCTGATATTAGAACATAGTAATGGATAGTACTGTGTTCTTAGAAATTGATAGGTAAATACCTCAGGTATTTCTTAAAATTCAGTGTTAATTTTTTAATTGTATTAACAAATTACACTTTCAGCTACTAATAATAGTTTTTTGGGGAAAAAATATCTCAATAAAGTATCTATAGCTCTCATATTACTATAGAGGGGTGGGGGTTGAAAATTGATCCCCAATTCAATGGAAGGGTCATGACTTTGTGATAGATTCCCAAGTAGCAAGCCAGGTGATGGTCAAAGAATTCCTGTAAGAGTTGATGATGGAAATCCCTCCTTTGAAGGCTCAACAAGTCCTTCTATAAGAATTACTTTGGATTGTTCTTGGATGACTTGGTTTTTGATAGTAACCCTCACCTTGAAAATGGTAAGCTCCTGAGAAACTTGACAAGGTGACTCTGGATGGGAAGTTGAAGGTAGATAATTATGTTAAAGAATTATGGAAGAATGATAATAAGAGATATGGAAAAGAGTATAAGGATCAAATTTTCTTCTTGTTTAATTGGCATATGTTTGTAATTGTTTTGAAAAAAACCTTGATAATAAAGAGTGACATGGTCAGTAGATCCCTACCAAAGAAGAAAGACGAAGAAAGCAGACACAAAGAAAAAATGATAAAAGAGTGAAAATAAAATGATTTTTGAATAGAATTTCTTTTGAATTCTTTTCTTTGGGATTAGTTGATGCTGATTTCTGTGAACCAAAAATGTAAAGGGGTTCCTACAGAGTGGCTATGATTATGTTTTGAGTAAATAGAAAAACCTTGAGAAGTGCATACCAGGAGAGGAAATTACTTTTACAATTTCACCCCCCACCAAACACCATTTGAGCATAAAAATAAATAATATTGGAAAAAATTGCCACAAAGCATGTCTTGAATAAATTAAAAAATATAGAATAACAAATTGGCAGTAAGGTGTTATTTTTTCTAAAACCAGATTCCTATTTCAAAGAAATCTTACAGGTGCCCACATATTTTCCAAGCTGATTCAAACAACAAAAGAGTGGAATAACTTCTAGAGGTTCATTCAAGTAGTGGAAACTCAATTCCAGAAACCCCCCTACCGACCAAGCATTGTAAAAATCAAGCTCTTGTAGAATCTATTACCAGATTTTCGGGATATAATACAGCTTCTTGCTAGCCCAAGACTTTCAAGGGCTGCACACTACAATTTCCCAATAGGGAGGAATGACAGTGCCAAGCGTTTATTCAAGAAATCTTTACTACAAAAAGGGATATGAAAATAGGAAAGAGGGTCTCCTAAACGCAGAATCAGACAAAATATGTAGAGATATTTGGAGTTTCATGAGAGAAATATTTTTGGGAATAATATAGAAGATACAGAATAAGAAATAAATGAGGAGAGTACATGTCAAAAAGGTTTTGTGATAAATTCTTTAAGAAAGTCAACTGCTCAGAATTTATGGATTAAAGAGAAGAATTCTTATAGTCAAATATTTTCTTCCCACCTAAAAAAGCCCACTCAGATGGAGCACTCATTTCTGATATGGTCAAGCACTTTTAGGCCATATTTGAAAGGGTTAGGAAGATTGTGGTATGGGAATTAAAAAAAATTAAAATGCTGTTTTTTTAGCTGGTTGTTTCCAAAATAAAGTAATCAATTCTGGTTTAAAGGTAGCAGTATCAATATGTAAGATGTGTCTATGAAACTGTTGATAATATTACTTATAATCAAAAGTACTATGAATGTTCTTATGAAACATAATAATAAAAATTATTATAACCACAATTAAATAATTAAAGAATTATTTCTTTTATGTGTTATACACTACTAGTCACTATAGCAGTGAGCAGTAATTTTCTACAAGAATCAATTACAAGAAGAGTTTAATAATAGAAACTTCTTTCTTAAAATAATAAAATTATTTTAATATATAATTATCTTTTACAAGGATAATTATAGAGATAACTCTTGAAAAAAACTATTAATAGTGAATAACCTTAAGAATTAAAATAAATCACTGACTATTAATCCAATGAACCTTTCAGAAGATAATAGTAGAGAGATTTGATGTAGAATTGTGGATTTAATAGATCAAAATTGATTTATAACAATATTACAGCAATAAATAGTTGATTCCTATGATTTCACTTCTTTCTTATTGATTTCGGAAAGAATAAAACACTTAAGAAACATTTTAACTAATATTTACTTGTTGGTACTAAAGGTATAATTGAATAAATGGGATGATTTTGAAAAAAACAGCAAGAGGAGGTCTCATTTAAGTGTAAGACAGCTCACAGAGGCATGCCATGGAGCAAACTGAAAATCCAGTGAATGAGAAAACAATAAACCTTTTTGGATTATTGATTGCATCATCTGTTGTCATGTAAGATTATCATAATTACTTAATTGAGGCTTTTATGTAACTACCAACCCAGTTATGGTCTAAAATAAAAGGAGTAAAAACTGTAAATCTTCTTTTATTTTAAAATAATCATTCATTTCTCAAAGTTATTAATGTTATTGGAAATTTCATCACAGAATGTATTTTCTGTAAATTCTCAAAGATTCTGTGTTTCACATGGAATCTTCAAAAATGGACTGTAAGTAAGAGTTTTAATTTTACATATAGAAGTATAATTCTTTGTGACTTTAATATGTGCTATACAGCTCTCAAGTGGTCCTGAAGGCTTCATAAAGATTAATTAAGAATTGTATTTTTAATGAATTTTTGAAGTTTTTACCTCATTTCTATGTAGAATTGCAAAAAGCAGTATATGGCTGGTTGCTATGAGGTAAATCAATGAATACTAGTCCAAAAAGGGTCTTAATTACTCTTTTGGGGTTTATTCATGGAAATTCATTAAGAATCAACATTGTTACAGGAGTCTAAGTTGCTCTTTACCTCCTTGGCACGTCAGAATAGCAGCATATTTGCTATTTTCTTATGATTTACTGAAGTTGTGACATGGTAATCAAGTTCCCAAAAGGCTGTAGTTTACTAATTGGGCCAATATCAGCCATGGATTCAAGATCTGGAGATGTACATGCCCCAGAGGCCTCAGAAGTTGGGTACCCTGGCTCTCTTTGATGTCTTTTGTCCCCCTTGACTATTTTTCACATCAAAATAGAAAGTCAAGCTTAAAGTGAGATATTGTCACAGGGGCTCTTTTAAGTGAAGAGGACCTGGCACTCAGTAAACTGGGACTCACTTATGGAGGGCCCAAGGATAAGAAAGAGATGAAATACACTTAAGAGTATAATATGATGAATTACTGATAAAAGAAATATAAGAAAGCAGCAAAAAAAGAATAAGAGTAGTAAATAGAAGAGCCAACCACAAACAAGTCCAAGTCCACTGTTTCAACCTGTCAGAATGGAAAGAGAAGGGTTAATAAGGATATGGCTACCCAGCTCATACCGTACAGGCAAAGAAAGAGAAAGGCAAAGACTAACTCAAAACCAAATACTTATAATACCCAAAATAAGGATAGGAATAATTCTGAAATAATGAATAAATTAAATGAATTAGCTGGGGAAAAGTTCCCAGTGGGGAGAAAGGGGGGCTGATATATGTGAGAATCACCAGCCCTGATCCAGAGACAGAATTTCTATGAGAGGATTTGATGCTTCAATTGAGTCTGGCCAATACAGGTCCTGTACAAGGGCAGTGGTGGTATTGAGTGATCATAAAGTTTGGAAATGGTGTATCCAAACTGTATTGGGTAATTCCAACCTGTAAAAGTATTGACAGGCTGTATTGATGAACCAGAATGTATGCATGTTTCAGCAAGGGAGATTTCTGAAACTGAATGTTGATGGACACAGTGGATTTGCTGGTTTAAGGTGTTTGCGTGGGTGTATCAATGAATACCCTTACCCCTGATGGGTGGTTGTTACAGTATCCCCCTCTTGAGACTGGTGGGCTCCTGAACACCATAATACCCTGCCACTGTTGAGTGGCATCACAATATCCCCACAATTTTTCAAAAAAAATTGTTTTTAACTTTCATTTGCACTTCACCATTATCCGCAAATCCTTTTTTCATTTCTTCCCTGACAAATCAATTTGATTCCCCCCTTCTTTAACTTGAGTAAGTCTTCCACTTCGAAATATGCCTTCTTTTATTCTTTTGATTCAATAAGTCCTTCTTTTCGGGGAATGGCCTTGGGTTGTATCCCAAAATGATGGCCACTGAGCTCTTCTCCTCAAAAAATGATGCAAGATGAGTATATGAATGTATACTCATATGACAAGGGCCAACCTGATGTTGGGCCCTTCCTTGCCTTGACTGAACGTGTCTTGGAAAAGAATCTTCAAGGAGTCTTGTCCCCATTTACCTTGGAAATACCTCCCCTGGCCTTACCATAGCTATTTTGGGCCTTGGCCCTTGCTAGGGTGCTTCTTTGATAAAACTGATTTTATGGCCATTTAGGCCTTTTTTGGGTCTTGGGGTGGAAATGGTGAAAACTTGATATATGGCCATTTTTGTCCATTTTCCGTGTTGGTGTCCTATGCTCTGCGGTCCGCAGTCTGTGGGGCTATTGAAGGCCCCCTGGACCCAATTTTGCTGGGGACCCAGGGGTGCCATGGGACGATAAATTGGCCCCTGGCCCAACTTCCACCTATATGGCCTGGACCCATTGAGAGGGTCCAGTACCATCAAGATCCTGGCCTCCCCAAAGTTGCAGGGGAGGTTCTGGGTGATGAATTCAGCCCCAAAGGGGTCTTTAATCTTCACTTTGGAGGCTTTGAGGGGGGGCCATTATTGAGTTATTCCCCCATTTCCTTGGGGTCATGGTTTTTTACTTGAAGTGGACTGATTCTGAGGTATTGAATCTTCTGCTTGCATATTTCTTAGTCATGAGTTCCAAACTGACTGAACTCACTGAATATTCTCCTTCTGCAACACCACTTTCTGTCTTTGTGGTTCTGGCTTCATCAGTCAATTGGCTTCACCCTCCATGGCTTCTTTGGGACATTTTGATCCCTCCCAAACTTATGATGGTTACAAGGCAGTTGAAGTGATTGATCCTGCTTGTACTGAATGTTTGGCCAAGGGTAAGGATTTTTTTCAACATTAAAATCCCTGATCTTCAAAGTGTCACTATTGTTTGATTGGAAATAAGCCATGTCATTGTACCTGGTTGCAAGCTTCAAATGTCAGGAGGTATTTATGGAGTAGAAAAGATGGGCCTTTTGGAAAAGAGCTTCCAGTTTCAAAGGCACCTACTCCTGATGGAACTTCAGGGTTTTCTAATTGTGAGTAATTTGAGTAGGACCCATTCCAGTTGGTGGTAGGCCAATATACTCCAGCTCAGAAGTCCCAATCTCCAGAATCAACACTGACAGTGTAGTGAAGAGAATAAGAAGAATTACTATTCCCCACCTGATCCAGATGCTGAAGGTAGTGATGAGTTGGATGGTGAAGAAGTTGAGGTTGTTCCTCATTTAGTTGGCCATCAATCCAGAAATTCCTCTTCTCAGCCTCTTGCCAACAGATTCCATAGTCACATAACTCCCAGTACTCCCAGAACTTTCCAACCTACTCTTTCTGCCATTCCTACTTCCCTTCCTCCTGCCTCACCAAGTCCTTCCCATTCCAGGCCTCCCTTGAATCAAGCAGTAAGACAATCACCCATAACCACCTCTCAACATCTCCAACCTATGGCCAGCTCCAGCAGAAGAAGAGATGAATTTTTCCTTTACCATTTCCTGCCGCTCAAGTATTTCAAAGAAGAGATTGCTGGCCTATTCAAGTTACCAGAGAATATCAAAACGCGGCGAGTGAAAACCAGGAAGCTGTGGCCAGGTTGTTCAGGAGAGTTGATAGAAATAGTAGGGAGGTGATCATGTATGCAAATGATAGAACTATTCCAGGTATTGCTTCTGAAGAGATTGCTGCAAAATTTGCCTGGTATGAAGATGAGCTGATAAATGAATTCCAGAGAACCTATGACGTTTTGGGTAGAGATAACTAGTTTCTTTGTTCTTGTTTGTGTTTGGTTTGACTTCTATCCCCACTCTTATAGCTACTAAAAAATAAAAAAATTAATGGAACCTCCCAATGCATGACTTGGGAGGGGATGCTTCTGCATTAAAGAAATAAAAGAAAACAAAATTATACAAGTAAAGAAAAAGGAAGAAAATGAGAGAAAAAAGAGTGTAGAGAAAAGAAACAGAGAGATTCCTGAGGTTTTTCCTTCTTGTGGTGAGTTGCTTGAATCTTGGCCAAGAATTGTCTGAAAGATAAAACCAAGAATTTGATGCTCACAGAGTGGCCAAGGTAATGTTTTACAAGAATTAGAACACTCAGGGATGCATACCAGCAGATGGAATTTACTTTCATAACTCCTACTCCCCACCAAGCACCATAAAATGAAACAAATTGCCATAAATGACTTGAAGTAATGAGTGTCTTCAATCATGATTATTGGCATAAATTGAAATAATAATAAAAGAGAAAGAAAATAAAGATAAAAGATAAAAGAAGAACAAATTTGGCCATATCTTGATGAAGGTCCAAATTTGAGGGTATTGATGTTGCAATGCCTTCTGAATCTGTCCAAAGAATTGACAAGTGCTAACAAAGTGGCCAAGGTGATGCTTAAACCAACATTTTGGTAGAATACCCCCTTAAAGGTGCATGCCAGGAGTGGAACTTACTACCATAACCTCTTCTCCCCACCAAGCATCATAGAACTCAAACTCTTGAGGTATTTGGACCAGGCTTGTCTGGATACAATGGGTGGAAGTCCTTGACAAGGTCTGGTGAGTTGGTAAGGTTGAAAGCTGGTTCCCAAGCTGTTTTTTCTGGGTCTTCACTGAATTCTTTCCACTCTACAAGATATCATAATTTACCCCTTCTGAGTTTGGAGTCAAGAACCTGAGCCACTTCTCATTCTTCTTGCTCCTCCACTAGAACTGGTGGTGGTGGAAATTGATGTCAATTTGGGATAGTTGATTGCTTCACTGGTTCTCATAAGGACACATGGAATACAGGGTGAACTGACTTCCATTTTTGAGGCAACTTGAGGTGGTATGCAGGGCTTCCAATCTTCTTAATGACTTCAAAGGGTCCCAGCCATCTTTCTGAAAGTTTCTTGGTGGGTCTTGTAGTCTTGATGCTCTTGGAAGCTAGCCATACCTTATCCCCATTTTGGAAATCAGGTGGAATTGACCTATTTCTATCTGCATACTTCTTGAATCTCCTTATTGCTGACTCTAATTCTTCTTTGACAACTTGCTGTACTGATTGGAGCTTTGTTGATAACTTTCCAGAAGGTGAGTCTTGAGAAATATGGATTGAGTCAAAGCTGCTATTTCTTCCATAAATGGTGACAAAAGGTGATTGCTTTGTTGATGAATGTTCTGAATTATTATAGGAAAATTCAGCCAGAGGGAGCCAGGTGTTCCAGTCATCTTGATGGTAACTGACATACATCGGAAGATACTGTTCTAGAATCTGATCTACCCTCTCTGTCTGTCCATCTGTTTCAGGATGGAAAGAAGTTGAAAGATCTCTTGATATCTTGAGCTGCTGACACAATTAAGTCCAAAATGATGAAACAAATAAAGAACCTCTATCACTAACAATACTGACTGGAAGGCCATGTTTGGAAAATACATGACTAATAAAGATTTGATCTAAGTCCAGAGCAGTGATTGATCCATAAGTTGGAATAAATATTTCTATTTTTGATAATCTGTCCACAACTACTAAAATTGAATAAAAGTTGTTTGAAAGTTGCAATTGAGTGATAAACTCTATTGATAAGGAATTCCAAGGACCAGACAGAATTGAAAGAGGCTTGAGTAATCCAAACTTCTTCGGATGAATGTTCTTGTTTCTTGAACATTTCTGAAATGTGGACACATAGTCCTTAAGGAATTGATTCATGCCAGCCCAATAAGAATCCCTCTTGATGGGCTTGAGGGTCTTCTCCTGGCGAGGATGGCCAGCCAATGGTGAGTCATGACACTTTTGAAGAATATTGAGTTGGATTTCTTCATTTCTTGGGATTACCACTCTATCTTTGAATAATAATAGCTTGGCTTGAGGTTCAAGAGAATAATCTGGAACTGATTCACCTCTTGCTAGTTGCTTGAGTACTTCTTTATAGTCTTTGTCTTGCCATACTTCTTTTTGAAACTTGTCAACTAAATCTGAGAATATTTCCACTTTGATTGAGAAGAATCTTGACTCTTGAATTCCATCTTGCTTTATTACTTGATGAAAATTCTGAGGATTTTTGCTGATGAAGTCCACCCCCCTCTCTGGGTACACCTTGCCCCTATGTGAAAAGGCATCTGGTAAAGTGGCCATCCTGCCTGGGCGGTAAGTAATAGTGAAATAAAACTCAGAAAGGAATTCAGCCCAACGGGCCTCACAACAAGTAAGAGCTTTGAAAGACATGAAATACTGAAGAGCAGAGTAGTCTGTTGAGACCACAAAGGAATTCGAAAGAGAAAGAAGAAAAGCTCTCCAAAGCTTGAGAGCCCAAACTATGCCAAGGAGTTCCTTGTCATGAATTTCATAGTTCAGCTCAGCTGGGAGAAGCTTGCAACTATTAAATGAAATGGGATGCTTTCCTGAGTCATTCAGCTGACTCAGTACAGCACCCAAGGCATAATCAGAGGCATCAGACTCTACAATAGCTGGTAGAGAAGGATTGAAATGAGAAAGGATAGGAGCAGTGGTAAATGCTTCTTTGAGTACTTCAAACTGACTAGGAGCTTCCTCATTTAAGATAGAGGGAGAGTCCCTTTTGAGAAGGGAAGTGAGAGCAGTGATCTTTTTGGAATAATTTTTAATGAAACATTGATAGAAATTGGCAAAGCCAAGAAAGGATTGAAGAGCCTTGATGTTCTTTGACTGAGGCCAATTCAGGATTTGTTGAACTTTAGAAGAATCCATCTTGAGGCCATCACTTGAAACAACATAGCCCAAGTATTCCACACTTGACGCATGGAATACGCACTTGGAGGCTTTGGAAAACAAATTATTTTCCCTCAGTCTTTGGAGGACAGAGGCCACATGTTTGACATGTTCCTCCTCAGAACTGGAAAAGACCATAATATCATCCAAATAAACTACAACAAAAATATCCAAGAAATCTGCAAATATGTCATTCACAAGATTCTGGAAAGAAGCTGGAGCATTGGTAAGGCCAAATGGCATAACCAAATACTCATAACTACCATATTTGGTTCTAAAGGAAGTTAAGGGCTCATCCCCCTCTTTGATTCTCGGGAGATTTTATGCACCACACAGATCTATCTTGTAGAAGATATTGAAACTGTTGAATATGCTAAGAAGCTGGTTCATAGGAGGAACAGGATACCTGTTCTTCCTAGTGACAGCATTGAGTTTACGGTAGTCAACACAAAAATGAAGACATCCATCCTTTTTCTCAACAAAAAGGACAGGTGCTCCTGTTGAAGAGGAGCTTGGCCTTATGAAACCTTTCTCCAAATTCTCTGAAATGTAGGCCTGCAGTGTTTCTGACTCTTGATGGGATAATGAGTAGATAACACCAACTGGAGGTAGAAGACCTTCCAATTCAAGATGATGATCACAGGTGCGATGTGGAGGAAGTTTCTCTGCTTTCACCTGGAGAATACATTCAAATATTGGTGATAAGCAGGAGGGACTACCTTCAACACAGTTTCAATTTCTTCTGGCTCTTCCTCCTCATCCCACTGCTCCTCCAGGGAGGAAGGTCCATATCCCCTTGAAAGAGATGAAGTGAAGATATAGCAACATCTTCTCCAAAATCTTTTATCTCTTTGAAGACTTCATTTCTTAATTGAAGTAATGACTGAGAGGGAATGATGGAAGGGATATGGACAGAAGAAGGAAGGGAAGGTGTCTTAAGTTCACCAACCAGAGCAACACTGTTGACAGAAGTTGCAAAGTCATTACTAGTAGAAGAGTTAATACCACTAGAATCCTTATGATTAGAATCATAGGTGATCAATCCATTCTTCCAATCAATAATGGGATTAAAATGGTAGAGGAAATCATAGCCCAATATCAGGTCTTCTCCTTTGAGTGAATCTATAATAAAAAAGTCCCATTTAAAGCTTGGGAATGAATAAAATTCAACTATCCAATTGTTATAACGGGTGATGAACAAGGCCGGGGATTCATTTTGATCCATAATGAAAAACGGAATCTTTTCAGGGAGCTCTGACATAGTCAATGAATACTTGAGAACAAAATTCTTTGCAATAAAAGAGTTTGTAGCACCAGAATCAATGAGAATACTATAAAAAATATTGGAGACAGAAGAAAAAATAAGAAACTTTAAAGATTTCTTGACACTAGTATTCAGAGTGAAAAATTGTTCTCTTGAAGGAAATAAGTGAGAACCATTGAACATATCATGATTCCCAATCAGGCTTTTCCCTGCTTGCTAGGGAAGCCTCTTGATGACCCAGGCTTGTTCTGAAGTCTCTTGAAGCATTTTTCAACTGGGTGCTTTTCACCAAAATAAGTACACAACCCTTCTTTTATCCTCCTCTCCTTTTCAGAACTGATTAATTGATTGTCCTTATTGAGGAGAGCATAATGGGGCTTATCCTTTGAAGCTTGAAATTGCTTGCACTTCTTGTTCTTCTTATGGTGAGGCCTTTTTGAAGATGAGTCCTGAGGAGGCCTTGAAGAATTGGATCCAGTAACAGGAGGCTTCTTTTCTTGATGACTAACCTTCTCTTTCTGCCTCTCATGGTATCTGATATCTAATTCCAAGGTAATGTCCATGAGTTCTTGAAGAGTATCAAAATTACCAGGTTAGGAAGCCAACTGGTCCAAAAGTCTTGATGCCAATCCTCTTCTATAGACATGGATATAAGCTCTTTCTCCCCAATCTCCAATTATTTACATTAAGCTTCTGAAATCAGAAATTCACAAGGATACATGGCCACTTTCCTTCATCCTCAAATTGTCCAACTCTTTTTCAGCTTTCCTGACTTCATTGGGATCACCAAACAGAGTAAATAATGGAGTTTCAAATAATTTCCAATTATTGAGGAGGTAGGAACGGTCTTCATTGGAAATATTCAAGAGATAGAGTTCAATCCATTTGCCAGCTCTAACAGTGAGAAAAGATGTTTAGTACAGGACTTTCTTCCTGTCAGAGTAGAAATTTGCTGGCTCATTGTGGAAAATCAATTGACAGGATTGGATAAATCCTCTCAATTTATGAGCTTGAGTACCATCAAAAAAATCAGGTGCCTTCATTGATGAAGTCTTGAATGCAGGGGCTTTGGAATTGTCCCTGGGGGCTTCTTCTTGAGAAAGATTTCCCATAATAATAGCCATTTGCTCCATGATCTTGAGGAGACTTGGGTCAGATTGAGAGACAAGAGGTTGATTAGTAGGGGCTAGATTAGAACCCTGGGGTGCCTCTGGAACATTTGCCAAGGCATCTGCCACTTCAGTTTCCCCAGAATATTCCTCTTCCTCAGACTCCTCTTCCTCTTCCTCTTCAACTTCTCCAAGTCTTGCTCTTGCACCTTCAGACATTCCAGGATAACCACCCAAGAGGCCAGAGAAAGATCTTGATCTTCTTGATTTCATTCCCCCTCTTTGGGAGGGTGCTGCTCCTTCCATATGTGGTCCTCTGTCCAAATTTGCACTCAGTTGATGAACTGATGGTGTGCGGTCAAGAGGAACCCTTGCTGTAGGAGTGATAACAGCCGGATTTATTTGATATCTAGTATTCTTGGCTGGAGGGCTATGTTGAACTGGCATTATTGAGAAATTAAGAATAAGAACTTGATGATACTTGAAAATAAGGAATCAAAGCTTGGCCAAATCAATAATCAATAAGATCTTAATAATCTTGAGGAATCAATCAACAGTCTTGAGGTGAAATCAACCTCAATAAACAAACAATCAATCAATTCAACAATCAATTCAAATCAAATATCAATAAGTCTTGAAGAATTCAATAATCAATCAATCAATCCATGTCTTCAAGGTCAATTCAAGGTCTTGAGGAATTAATTAGTCAATCAATATCTTCAGGAATCAAATCAATAAATAATCAATAATAGATTCTTGAGGATAAGTCAGTTATCTTGAGGAATTCAAAGGTCAATCAATCCAATCCAAAGAAAATCCTGAATTGCTGGATCAATAACCAAATCAATTGCAATCAATAAACCAATCAATAACTCCTGATAGACCTGAGCAATAGAACAGAAGAATTTGATTTGAGATATAAAAAATGAAATGAAATGGTCAGCAATGATTAAGAAAAAATAGAAAGAATCAATTTTCATATGAATGAAATGGATTAGATGAAGATTGATGAGAAAAGAAAAATCATAATCATTAGAGAATAATAGAGTAATGAAAGATCATAATTGATGAATGAGAGAAATGAAAATAAATGAATGAAAAGAAAGAATCAAATATGAGCTAATTAATTCAATATCAGAGGGGCTTTTCTAAGTGAAGAGGACCTGGGACTCAGTAAACTGGGACTCACTTATGGAGGGCTCAAGGATAAGAAAGAGATGAAATACACTTAAGAGTATAATATGATGAATTACTAAAAAAATAAACATAAGAAAGCAGAAACAAAAGAATAAGAGTAAGAAAAAGAAGAGCCAACCACAAACAAGTCCAAGTCCACTGTTTCAACCTGTCAGAGTGGAAAGAGAAGGGTTAATAAGGATTTGGCCAGCCAACTCATACTGTACAGGTGAAGAAAGAGAAAGGCAAAGACTAACTTAAAATTGAACAATTATAATACCCAAAATAAGGATAATAATAATTATGAAATAATAAATAAACTAAATGAATTAACTGTGAAAACATCCCCAGGGGGAGAAAGAGGGGCTGATATATGTGAGAATCACCAGCCCTGATCCAGAGAGAGGATTTGATGATTGAATCGAGTCTGAACAATACAGGTCCTGTACATCTGTACAGGGCCTGTACAAGAGGAGTGGTGGTATTGAGTGATTATACAGTTTGGAAATGGTGTATCCAAGCTGTATTGGGTAATTCCAACCTGTACAAGTATTGACAGGCTGTATTGATGAACCAGACTGTATGCATGTTTCAGCAAGGAAGATTTCTGAAACTGAATGTTGATGCATACAGTGGATTAACTGGTTTAAGGTGTTTGAGTGGGTGTATCAATGAATACCCTTACCCCTGATGAGTGGTTGTTACAGATATCCACTATGGGTGTACCAAAATTGCTTGTAAAAATACCAGAATATTAAGTGCCACAAACATGCATAACACTATTCTTAGTGTATTTGTAACATGGGATTTCTCACATTCCCATTATTTTGGCATGAAATTAAGAAAAACAAAAATTTTCACGGATCTTTTATGTGGTATTTATGATTTGGTATTGAAGTATTTTCCATATTACCACCTCAAAGAGTTAATTTGAACTTATTCACTCTATGAAGCTACCCTAGGTGAAACTTTTGTGTAGAATCCAAAGCTGGCCTTGAATCCATGGACTTACTTACTCAATAAAAAGTTATTCATCTTTTCTGAAATTAAAAATGATGAATTTTGAATATATGCATGACTTATGGGTTATGCATAGTTGAGAATTTATTTTTTAAGGTAATTGTGGCCTGTTTGGGTATGTAAAATATTCCTCAAGGCTCACACAATACATGTTGCCGTTGCTGGATAGTCAGGCCTGGTTGTTATCCTTTTTTGGTGGGATTCTTGGAGTGTTTGTTTGAATTTTCTTTGAAAATTAGAAAATGTTTGTGTTCTGAAGTACCAAAAGGAGGCCCAAATTCTTTTTTTGTAAAGGGAAGCCTCAGATAGAGCTGTTGTTTTAATATTGAATTTCAAATGTCTGTTTTCTTGTAGAGAAAAAAATTCCAGATATCTTGTTAATTTGTCATGAATGAAAGAATGAGAATCCTTAATTGGGGAAAAATTGCACTCTTTGAGCTCCTGAAGAAGTTCAATTTGCTAATATTCCAAAGAAAAAGAAGTCAAATTACTGACATACCTGATCAATTTTCTTTAGAAGCATGATACACAGTGAAAATTAACTATTGATAGTGGAGTAATCCTCCCCAAAAATGACATGAGTTGCATTATGGAGTGGATTAAGAAATTTCATCATCACCCTTACCTTTTCCCATTAACAGGAAGCTTCATGGTATGGGCTAGATTTGGTGATGAGGTAAATTTATTGTAGGGTACTCTCAATATTAATTGTTTATTGATAAAATTCTATGTAGAACTACATTTTATAGTCACATGAGACAAAAGATAGTGGCATTTTTTTGGTCTGGAATATTTCTATATCAGCTGGAAGATGGTAAGAGATCCTTTTGTCTTTGGGGTCTTTGATGAAGCTATGAGGCAAGCTCATAACAATCTTGGATCCCGGGGAACAAATTGTTCTGGTGGGTCTGATGCCCTGTTCTACAATTAATAAAAGCCATCACATTCTGGAACATGTTTAACATGATCCATGAAGCCAATTAATTTCCTATTAGCTGCATATTTTGGAAATGAATTTTGAGCTTTTTGAGTAATACTATGACTGATTAATGCCTTCTTGTTGGTAATGCATACAATTTTTGGGTTGAGAATATCTAATGAGATCATGCTGAAAAACATTTCTCTGGAGAATTCCTAGAGTGAAAACCTAGAGGGTTTGTAAGTAAAAGAAGAAATTAAATCTAAAATAAGGTAATAAACCTTGATCTTTCAAAGTACAAAAATAATAGAGGTGAGCTGGACTTATTAATCCATGAAATTAGCAAAAACACACATCAAATCTTCCAATTAGTGGTGGTCCAAGTCTCAGTTGTGAAGAAAAAAAGAAGCCAATAAATGGAAGGAGATTTTTAATATTACATTGGTCAAAACAGACTATTTGACAAATTCTGGAAGCCAGGACTGTTCAACAGACAATGAGCTTAAATACAGACACATCTCCCAGCTTGATCAGTGCTTCAATGGTGGTTCATTCGTATATTGATATGGGAAAATCAAATTACACAATCAAACAAAGCAGGAATGTGTTGAGGGCTTCCAAAGATAACATAAATTGATGTATTTCATCAGTAACCCATAAATTGAAATATGAAGAGAATCACAAACAATTTTAAATGGCTGAGCCTTCAAGGAACTATTAATAGATCCTTGTGGTTCACTGGAAGTGTTGTTTTGGATTATGATTTATTATTCACTTCTCTGAGATAGTGAGTCATACCTTTTTTACTATATATTTGATCCGTTTTAACACAATTGTTTCATTTATTTCCAGAACAATCCAGTTATTTACATGTAACCAGCCCGCTGTTAAGGTATTTGAATTATATACAAACCCATGTACAACTGGCTTTAGCACAAAACTTTCTTGGAGGTAGCTGAATAATACTTTTGAAATTACTTATTGCCATTGTATCCTGTGACGTAGTGGTAAAGAAAAGGTACCTAAATACAATTTTAAGCACAAATGAATAAGAATAAAAATTAAACATCATATTTAAAAAGCCATGAATTAAAAAAAACCCAAAGCAAGAGTGAAATATATTTTGGAAAAGAGTCGCAATCATAAACAAAGACAATAGTAAAAAAAAGATTTTTTGTTTTGATGTGTTCATGGGTTTTTTTGGAATGAATTTGTATTTGTTTTAAAATTTTTGTAAATTTTGTAAGGGGAATTTACGATGGAAAGGAGAGTGAGGAGTAAGGGTTAATAAATAATTTGGATGGTGGTTGAAATTGAAATCAGAATTTTTTAAAATGCCAAAAAATATAAAATTAGTTTAAAAATTAGAAAATTAAGAAAAACACTTTTTTCTTTGAGTTTTTTTAACAAAGCTAAGTTAAAAAGCATAACAGAGGGAAGGATTGTATGGAAAAAGATGTGAGGCTTAGTCCATTATGAAGCTAATAAATACTAAATACAAGCTTTAACTATGACTTTGACACTGTGAAAATGATTAAAAAGCTTTGTTTTGATGATAATAAGGGTTAAAAATGAGGTATACAGGGCTTTACTATTGAGGAATAGTGGTGGTCAGTGCTGTTGAAAGCCCTGGGTGCAATGATTATCAGTTGATTTACTATGATAACTACTACAATAATAAATATTATAATTATAACCTGATTATTTTCCAAGAGTATAACTGTTTTTGAAAGTTTCACCATGTAAGAATTGAAGAGAAGGATGAGTGAACCTTCTTTGGTGGGGAAAAGGCCACTTTTTGTCCTAAACCTGGGTGAAAAAGTCATCTAGACCTTTGCGGCTAGAGGAAGTGAAGATTTTTCACTTCCAAGAACTGGCTTGTCTTTTTCAAAATGCCTGTATAGCCTTTATTTGGCTCAGATGTGGTTTTGAAACCACATCTGGGGACCGCACAGCAGTCTTCTGACGTGTATTAGGCGTAAAATGCTTTACTGAACCTTTACAGGACCCCAGTATTGGCCAAACTGTGAGGTATTGAAGTATAACCAAGCTTCTTTGTCTGTTTGGAACCTAATAATTATAGTTATGGGATATTATCCCACAGTAAGGGTGTATTGGTCTAACTGTGGAATTTTGAACTTAAAGCTGCCATACCTTTGTCAATTTTTGACATATCAAGCTCAACGTTGGTTCATTGTGTATCCCTATATGTTTTCTACACAATGGGACCTCATTTGATATGGCTACCATTAAATATGGGAACATTATGCCATGTACAATATCTTTGTACATATGTATGATTTGCTAAAAATATGTATGGAGCTTGTTTGGCCCATAACTTTTGTTCTAGATTTTATATGGGGAAATGAATGGCACCATCAGATAGCCCTGATTTTTCCCTTTCCAAAATGACCCCACTTTAGGTATCTCACACTAAAACTGTAAAAGCTAGATGAGAGGTGAATATTTTATTCATCCTTATTTGACGTCATTTTGGCCATTACTCCAGTAGTTCTTCTGCTAGTTCAATTTGGCTAGTACCAGTTGATATCCCTGACTTAGATCTTCAATTTTAATACCCATGTGATGGGGTTAAGCCTCTTCCTCTGGAGCTCAGATGAGAGGTGAAAAATAAGGTTTATCCTCAGCAACAACTTTGAGCAGGAATAACTTTGTTATTCCTTGTCCTATGATGATGGGACTTGTGTATTTGGGCATTGGTCTTTTTCCTCTTTTTTTGATATGTTGTCAGCTTATTTGACTCAGCTCCATGTTTTAGTGCTATCTTGGCTTTACCATTGGTTTATTGTCAGCCTGTGACTCAAAACCAGAGCACACGCATGACAGCCAAAATACCATAAACCAATGGTATAGCCAAGATACCACCAAAACATGGAGCTGAGCCAAATCAGCTCAAAAGGTATAAAAAGAAAGAGGAAACTCACCTCTTTATGAAAATATAAGTCCCATCACCATAGGATAAGGAATAACAAAGTTATTCCTGCTAAAAGTTATTGCTGAGCATAAACCTTAATTTTCACCTCTCATCTAAAATCCAGAAGGAGAGGCTTAACCCAATCAAATGGGTATTCAAAATGAAGCTCTAAGCCAGGGCTATTCAATGGTACCAGCCAATCTGAGCTAGCACCAATATTACTGGAGTTATGGTCAATTTCAGGCCAAATAAGGGTGAACAAAACATTCACCTCTCATCTAACTTCTACAGTTTTAGTGTGAGATACTTGAAGTGGGGTCTTTTTGGGAAGAGAACAATCAGGGTTATCTGATGGTGACATCTATTTTCCCATATCTCACTTATAACAGAAGTTATGGGGAAAATAAGATCAATACAGCTTTTTGCCTATACCACGCAAATGTACAAAAGTTTGTACATGGGATAACTTTTCCATATTTAATTATACCCATATAAAATGAGGTACCATTGTGTAGAGCACATACAGGGCTCCACACCGAACCAATTTTGAGGTTGATATCTCAAGAATTGACAAAGCTATGGCTTTTTTAAGGTCAGATTCCCACCTGCTGTCATATACAGCCTTACCATGGGATAATATCCCATAAACATGAATATGAGGTGTCAAATAGACAAAGAAGCTTTTTTTAATTCAATACCTCATATTTCAGCCAATACTGGGGTCCCATACAGTGTCTGTACAGCATTCTATGCCTCATACACATCAGAATCAGGCTGTGATGTCCCCAGATGAAATTTTTCACCCTGTATTGGTGAAAACTGCCCAGATGTGGTTTGAAACCACATCTGAGCCCAATACAGGCTATACAGGCTGTTTGCAAACCACAAGCCAGTCCTAAAGAGTGAAAAATCTTCACTTCCTCTGCGTGGAAAGGTCTAGCACCCTTTCCATCCCAATTCAGGTTAAAAAGGAGGCTTTTCACAGCCAGAATTGTTTCCTCATCCTGCTCTTGAGTACCCTACGTAGTAAACTGTCAAAAACAGTCTTACTCTTGGGTAATAATCAGGTATAATTATAATTTCAATTATTGTAGCTCTTATTATAGTAATCCAACTGGTAAGACTGCACCCAGGGTTCTCAATAGCATTCAAAACCACTATTATTTAATAGTAGAACCCTTTAATTACATTATGAATCTTTATTTTACTCAAAACACTAATATCTTCAATCATTTTTTACATGTCACAGTCAAAGTTCTATTTGTAAATAGCCTACTTACTGCTTCAACATAGACTCTATCTGACATTTTGGGGGCCTGGCCATGTTTTGAACCTTTTTTGAACCCTTATAAGTGAGTTTTTTCTCTTATTTCTCATTTTCTGACAAATTTTTTATTCTTTTTAGGCATAAATTTTTCTTAAAAATATATTATATATATATATTTTCCTTTTTTTGGTATATATACCACTTTATACTCATATTTCAAGAGTATCTGTCACATGGCTAATAACCACAAGACCCTTATTTTCGGCATGTTTTACATATAATAACACTTGAGCCATTAATACAGTCTTATTTTTTAATTAAAATAAGACCACTCATACTGATAAACCAACAGTTGAGGCGTGTTTGGACATATTGTTAACTCAATTGCCTGTTATACACCACTTTTGACAGACTATACTTGCTAATTACAAGTAATCTGTGAGATATTGGTATACAAATAGTATACCAAATATCAGTAAGCTGTATTTCTGACATGGAATTGTTAATTCAATTACACTGTCATTGTACAAGGCCACATTGTAGTAATATACAAGCCCAGAGGCCATTCTTAGATGTGCAAACAGCATTTTAAGAAGTCTTAAATGAAATTAAGCCCTCTTTTTCCTGTTTTGATTCAGTGGAAGATAGCTTCATACCACTTGAAAGCCAGTCACAGGCCAACACACCAGTGACACCCTCAGAACCAGAGGGCAGCAAAGGCAAAGGAAAGAGGCACAGTGAAGGCCTGATAATAGCAAAGAAGTGGACACCCATTGCCACACAGAAGAGTAGAAAACCACGAAATTCTGCTTCAATACAAGGTAAACCAACCTTGATAACTTTTACAGGGAAAATTACTATAATTAACCCATTTCTAACCTCTAAAGGTAAATTGCCCAAATCAGCAGACGACAAATCTGTACAAGGCACAGTCAAAGGTAAATACCCTAAGAAAATAAAGTTTTTGACTGCTTTCAAACACTAACATGTCACCTGTACACCTCAGAGATCTTGGCTTTCAAAGGAACAAACCAGAGGACAGAGAAGGTTTGTCCAGAACCAGAAGACCTGAAAGAGGACACCTTGGACACAGTAGTGGATGGCAAAACAATGAGAGAGATAATATCAACCCTGCCATTCACACTCCAATTCAATGGAGACATCAAACCAGAGGACTGGAAACACATGGATCAGGTTCTTCAGCTCCACCAACGCCTCAAGGATTTATTCCAATGGAGCATGGACCACAAGAGGTTAAGCCTGAAATATCACTGGGCAGAGCTTGGAGCAAGTTTCCAGAAGATCTGTCTCCAAGAGATAGACTTCAAAGACCTGATGGTAATCACAAAGGTTGGAATCCTACCACACAGCTCAGACTCCTGGAGGCAAGGGCACAGAGGATAAGGGAGAATGAAGACACTATCCAAGCTATAGAAGAACAGTTAACCCAGACAGGGCCTACTCAGATTCCTTCAGGCTCACAAGGAGCAGGCAAAATCAGCTCTCCAGTGGCTTCACACCATTCAGAAACCAGCAGATCAGTGGCCAAGAGTCACCATTCTTCACGATTCCAGGAAGTTTCCAGGAGAAGACAAGGAAACAAGGGCAAGAACAAATCCTCCTTCAACCAGAGGAGGAAAGAGTCAAACTGTATCATTCAGAAGCTGTTTTATTTGGTAAAAGAAGTGCACAAGAACCAGAAGTAGTTGTAAACCACTCTAGAATCAGTAGTCCTAGTAATAGAAACATTACCCCCACTCAGACTGATCATAACATTGTCACATCTGAGAGTAACATCAACAGTGATACACTGTGGATACAAATGTCCCAATATGCTGAGCAATCTGCAAAGCAGCTTGCAGAACTTGAAGCCAGCCATGAGAGGATGAAAAAATTACAAGCCTCCATGGAAAAAATAGTTAAAAATCTTCAAGAAGGACATGCTCAATTGAGCAAAGCCTCTGAAGAAACTAACAAAAGACTGAATCTAGTCTTTGAAGAACAACACCACAGGAAAAGGGACAGGGATTTACTGGACCAATACATAAACAAATTGTTTCATTTCTACCATAACTTGAAGCCCCAACCACAAGGCCAAGTTATGGAGAATCCATATCAACCAGATGACATCAAACCAGATGCCATGTTGATGAACAGGGCAAGATCTCCATCACAATACCAGGATGGAGATGGAATGTCTTATTCAGAGAAGGAAGCCTTTAAACAGCTTCCTGAGGCCTCAAGCTGGCCCAATTTCTCTGGATCAGGAGAATATGATCATATGGAACTCATAGATTATATTGATGGACTCTTCATTGATGTACCAAGCATACCAGACTACTGGATTACTGCTAGATTGAATACTGCATTTAAAGGTCATGCTAGTATATGGTACACAGAAATGAAAGAAATTCATGGCAGAAGAAACTGGCCATGGTGGAAGAGTCAAATCATCCAAAAGTACAGTAATGGAACTTGGATATGGCAGGAGACCATGTCATTTGAAAATGACAAATACTCTGTGGACAAGGATCCATATGAGTGGTGTCTTAGACAGTCCAAGAGACTTAAAGCCATTGATCCTCAGATGAACATTCAAATGAGGAATCACAAACTCCTGACAGAACTGCCAGGAGAACTAGATCATGCAGTCAAATGCAGATGCAACCAAAATTGCACTCTAGATGACATTTCCAACACCTCACAAGACATAAGGAAAAGTACTAATATAGGAAAATTCACCCCATATAAGAGCAGTGGTTTCAAAGAGAAACAACCTTTCAGGGTAGAGTTTAAAGACAACCCCAAAGAAAGAGTGGCAGAAGTGGCAAAGAAGAGAAATTCTTGTCACAATTGTGGTTCAACAGACCACTATTCCAACAACTGTCCAAAGGCAAAGAAAAAAGTCTATGCCATTGAGAAAGTCGCAGAGGAGGAATCCCCAACAGAGGATTCTGAATCAGACTCTATGTGTGATGCCATCAGAGACCTATCTGATGATGACCAAGACCCAAAGGAAGAATTTCTGGTAGAATACCAAGAAGAAACCCCATTAGAAATTCAGGACATACAGTTGGAAGCAGGCATGCCACAGGATACTGCCAATAAAAACTTTTGCAAACACACACAAGATGCACAAACATTCCTGGTTACAGCAACCAAGGGGATGGCATACATACATGGAAAAGCCACAAAGATGACTGTCTGTATTGACAATGCTCAGCATCCACTGATCATTGACAGTGGAGCACACTGCTCCATAGTTTCCAGAGAATATCTGGACAACCACTTCCCACATTGGGAAAAACAGCTCTTTCCCACCAAGGAAAAGAACTTCAAAAGTGCCTCAGGGAAGATGAATTCCATTGGTACAATGATCAAAGAGATAGTTATACCCCACAGGGAGGGTAATATCAGACGCAAACCAGAGTTTTTAGTGCTTAATGATGCCCACATCCAAGGGTTCTTACTGGGAACAGACTACCAGAGGATGTATGGCATAGATATTTATAACAGGAAAAACAGGGACATTACCATTGTTACCAACAAGGAAAAGAAATTTTCACTTGATATATACCATATACCTTCTCAAGATCCACTAGAAGAACTTCTGAATGAATTCAGAGAGGGAAAGTTTAGCACTACCCTCACCAGTCAACAAAAACTAAGCTTACTTAAGATGCTGAGAAAGAACAGACCAGCATTTGCCATTGGTGAAGAACCATTAGGCAAGATCAAAGGCCATGATATAGAGCTATATCTGGATGTGGAAAGACCTTATCCACCCATGCTTAGGAGACCTCCTTATCCAGAAAGCCTGGAGACCAGGAAAGAAATTGATAAACATATCAATGAACTCTTGGACATGGATGTCATCAGGAAGATTGGACATAATGAATTGATGGAAATTGCCACCCCAGTCCTAATAATCTGGCATGATGGCAATTCTAGACAGTGTGGAGACTTCAGAGCTCTGAATAACTACACAAAAGCAGACAGGTACCCTATACCCAGGATACCACATGCCTTAGATAAACTGGCAAAAGCCAAATACATAACCAAAATGGATTGTATGAAAGGCTTCCACCAAAATGGAGTTAAACCAAAATCCATGAAATTACTCAGAATAACATGCCATATGGGTATATATTAGTATACAAGGATGCCAATTGGCATCAAAAATGCACCAGCCCACTTCCAAAGGATGATGGACACAATATTTCAAGAAGAAATATTGGAAGGCTGGATGGTGGTATATCTTGATGATATCATTATATACTCAGAGACATGGGAAGACCTTGTACATTACATAGACAGAGTGCTAAGAAAATGTACACCAATCAATCTGAAAATTCCACTGAAAAAGTGTAATTTTGGCCAACAAGAGTTACTGGCTCTAGGACATAAAGTCTCAGGTCTTAGTCTGGCAATTGACCACAATAAAGTAGAAGCAGTACTGCAAAAGCCAGTACCAAAGAGCATCAAAGAGATGCAATCTTTCCTTGGGTTTGCTAGCTACTATATAAACCACATCAAAAAATTTTGCCCACATAACTAGTAGTTTATACAAGCTGTGTTCAAAACATGTAGTTTTTGAAATCACCAAGGAAAGGAGGGATTCATATGAGAGGATCAAATATGAACTCACAAATGCACCTGTGCTCATCTTACCTGACTTTGAACTACCATTCAAGTTATACATAGATGCAGCATGTAGTCAAGGCCTAGGAGCAGCCCTTCACCAAAGACAAATTGTGGATGGTGAACCAAGAGAAGGAGTAATTTCCTACATCTCAAGGCAACTGAAAGATTTAGAAGCCAGGCATGGGGCCACCCAGACTGAGTGTCTATGTCTAGTCTGGTCTCTAGAAAAACTCCATTATTATCTGGAGGGTGCAGTCTTTGAAGTCTACACAGACTGCACAGCCTTGAAGTCTTTACTGAAAATGAAGAATACAAATAGACACATGCTGAGATGGCAAATAGCCATCCAGGAGTATAGAGGGAACATGACCGTCATATACAAATAAGGTAAAAGTCATACCAATGCAGATGGCCTTAGCAGATGGCCACTGGATAATGTCAAGAGCAATCCAGCTTATGATCCTGAAGTTGCAGGCAAGATCCCCATCCATTTCATGGAAAGAGATAGAAGGAGAAACTTCAGATTCTCTGAATGTGCACCAGGAAGTGGTACCCTTGACAGTGGGAACACTGATTCAGAAGGAACAGAAACTCCCATACTGGGAATAAGTTCCTCAGAACTACACAATGAATTTTTCAGTGGAGTACTGAAGTCTTATGCCAAACCCAAAAAGTGTGGCATATTACTACAAATCCTTCAACAAAAGTACAGGAGTCCAGAACTGGAATCTCAGCTGGAAGAACCCTGGTTGAAGGCCTATAAGGATAACAAGTTCCTCCTTATAGATGGCCTGCTCTACCATAGAGAAGAACACACAAGTGCACTCACAGTGGTAGACAGAGACCACATCTCCCTGATCCTGCAGGAATGCCATGACTGCCCCTATATGGGACATATGAGTGAAGACAGGACCAAGGAGGGGGTAGCAAGCACAGCTTGGTGGCCTAAGTGGGAACAAGAGTTGAGTGAATACATCAACACTTGTGAAAGATGCCAGAAGGCAAATAGGAAACATGGGAAGAAGTATGGGTTACTTCAACATATAGAAGAACCCAAACACCCATGGGAAACCATCAATATGAACTGGGTTACAGGACTTGTCCCAGGAGTCAAATAAAACTACAATGCCTGCTTGATCATAGTTGATAGGTTCAGCAAGAGCATGAGGTGTCTACCATGCCACAAGGAGGACACAGCCATGGATACTGCTCTGTTATTTTGGAATAACATCATATCTACCTGTGGAGTCCCTAAGATCATCATTAGTGATAGGTACCCGAAATTCACATCTGAATTTTGGACCAACTTGTATGACATGCTTGGAACCAAGCTTGCTTTTTCCATAGCTTACCATCCACCAACAGATGGCCTAGCAGAAAGGATGATCCAAACAATGGAGGACATCCTCAGGAGGTTCTGTGCCTGTTGCATGGAATATAAGGACCATGAGGGATATACCCATGACTGGGTTACCCTTTTACCAGCAGTCCAACTGGCTCATAATACAAGTCAGCACTCTACCACAGGAAAAACACCTGCACTGGTAGAGAAAGGGTGGAATCCCTTGTTGCCTGTGGATCACTTGAAGAAGAATCTTCTGACCATCCACCCCACAGCCAAAGACTTCCATGATTGGTGGAAGAGAGCTTGTGACACAGGTGCTAAATTCATAGCTGAGGCAAAAGATTATAATAAGCACAGGTGGGACAAGACACACATGGAACCTGACTTTAAGGAAGGGGACCAGGTGTTAGTGTCTACACTGAACTTCAACAATATGAAAGGACCCAAGAAGATGAGAGACTAATTTGTAGGGCCCTTCACTATCATTAAGTTGATAGGCAGGAATGCAGTGGAAGTCAAACTCACAGAGGAGTTTTCCAGGAAACACCCAGTCTTTCCAGTGAGTTTGGTCAAGCCATACTTCCAAACTGAAGAGGGTAAATTCCCCTCCAGGAAGAAGATCCTCACACCACCAGAAATAGTGGAAGTAGAGGATTCCCCAGGACCTGTGAGTAAAATCATCAGGGCCAGAAAGATCAGACTTAATGGGAAGGATCAAAGACAGTACTTAGTCAGATTCAAGAACGAAACAGCTGATAAGGACAAATGGTTGGCAGAACATGCCATACCAGATGGGAACCTTCATTTAAGGAGATTAAGATCCTCTAGGAGGACTGAACAGTCTCATCAATGATGAGCCTTTTTAAAGGGAGGGTATGTCAGCCTGTGACTCAAAGCCAGAGCACAAGCATGACAGCCAAAATATCATAAACCAATGGTATAGCCAAGATACCAGCAAAAAATGGAGCTGAGCCAAATAAGCTCAAAAGATATCAAAAGAAAGAGGAAACTCACCTCTTTGTGAAAATATAAGTCCCATCACCATAGGACAAGAAATAACAAAGTTGTTCCTGCTCCAAGTTATTGCTCAGCATAAACCTTCATTTTCACCTCTCATCTAAAATCCAGAGGAGAGGCTTAACCCCATCAAATGGGTATTCAAAATGAAGCTCTAAGCCAGGGCTATCCAATGGTAGCAGCCAAACTGAGCTAGAACCAATAATACTGGAGTTATGGTCAATTTCAGGCCAAATAAGGGTGAACAAAACATTCACCTCTCATCTAACTTCTACAGTTTTAGTGTGAGATACTTGAAGTGGGAGCTTTTTGAAAAGAGCACAATAAGGAATATCTGATGGTGTCATCCATTTTTCCATATCTCAACTATAACAGAAGTTATGGGGAAAATAAGCTCAATACAGCTTTTTGCCTATACCACGCAAATGTATAAAAGTCTTGCACATGGGATACCTTTGCCATATTTAATGATACCCATATCAAATGAGGTACCATTGTGTAGAGCATATACAGGGCTACACACTGAACTACGTTTGAGGTTGATACCTCAAGAATTGACAAAGGTATGGCTGTTTTAAGGTCAGATTCCCACCTGCTGTCATATACAGCCTTACCATGGGAGAATATCCCATAACCATGAATATGAGGTGTCAAATAGACAAAGAAGCTTGTTTTTACTTCAATACCTCATATGTCAGCCAATACTACGGTCCCATACAGTTTCTGTACAGCATTCTACGGGTCATACACATCAGAATCAGGCTGTGAGGTCCCCAGATGAAACTCCTCACCCTGTATTGGTGAAAACTTCCAAGATGTGGTTTGAAACCACATCTGCACCCAATACAGGCTATACAGGCTGTTTTCAAACCACAAGCCAGTCCTAGAGAGTGAAAAATCTTCACTTCCTCTACGTGGAAAGGTCTAGCACCCTTTCCACCCCATTTCAGGATAAAAAGGAGGCTTTTCACAGCCAGAATGGTTTCCTCATCCTGCTCTTGAATACCCTATGTAGTAAAATGTCAAAAACAGTCTTACTCTTGGTTGATAATCAGGTATAATTATAATTTCAATTATTGTAATCCAACTGGTAAGACTGCACCCAGGGTTCTCAATAGCGCTCACCGCCACTATTATTTAATAGTAGAACCCTTTAATTACATTATAAATCTTTATTTTAATCAAAACACTATTATATTAAATCATTTTTTATGTGTCACAGTCAAAGTTCTAGCTGTAAATAGCCTACTTACTTCTTCAACATAGACTCTATCTGACATTTATGGTATTTGGATGTCATGCTTATGCTCTGGTTTTGAGTCACAGGCTGACAAAAGAAGTCAAAATCAAAAAGTAATGGTGAAAAGTGAAATTGTGATGAATATTTTCATGGGTCTTTCTGTCAAATGAAAAATCTATTTGTTGCAGGTTGTTGTGACTTTTACAAAGTCAAAATGAAAATGATGAAATAAAAGTAAATGGTGAGGAGAAATTGAGTTTGGAATTAGGGTGAACTTTTTTTGGGTTTCATTTTTATTTTTCTGAAAAATTGTTTTTTGGAAAGAGAATATAAAGAAAAAAATTCTTGACAAAGGAGACTGGTAGAAAAGACGTGAGGATAATTTGAAAATAAAAAAAATACACAAGAAAGGAGCCATTAGGTAAAGAATAAAAAACAATAGCAAAGTAAGAAAAAAAAAATTAAAAATGAAAAAATTGAAGAATAAAAGAATAAAAGAATAAAAAAATTAAAAAATGGTGGTTGGGTAAGAATTGGCTCCCCCTATATGCCCTCGTTCCAAGAGGTCTGATTCTGGGGAGTTTTGGTTATGGAAAATCTTCATAACCAAATCCCAGTGCAAGTGCTTTACCTATCCATGTATTTTGTCTGCAGAAGGAAACCTGGGGATAAGATTTCTGAAAATATTTGACCATCTCAGGAGAATTCTGGAGGTTTTCAGTTGTTTCCCAGGTTTATTTCCCTTGTGCGTGACTGAAAGTCTCCAGTTTCACTGGAAACCATAATATTCCCCTTTGGAGCTTTGAATATGGGATCTGAGGAAACTCCCACCCCTCTTCTTCTTCATAATGATTTCAGGAACAGTAACTTGGTTGATCTTTCAAATTTATGATTTTGGACTACTTCCAAAAGGAAAATTTGGAAGAATGGGTGGTGGTTGGACTTCTATTCAATTTGGAGCTTGAGTTTGTAAGCATGAGTACTGACTTGCTTCAATATTGAAAAGAGACCTTACCATCTTTTTGGGAGTTTTTTGGTTGAGTTGGTGTATTTGATTTTTTTGGAAGAAAGCCAGACAATTTCACCAAGATTAAAAATGGGTGGCCTTTCTGTACCTTTATATTAATTATTCTTGCATGTTCTTATGGAAACTTCAAGTTGTCCCTCAAGCTCTTGCTGTACATAATAGACTTTTGTTGATAGTCCTCCATAAGGAGTCTCTTGATTCATTTGAGCTCAGTGAAATTGACAAACTTTCCCCTGAAAGGTGGGAAATCAGGATTCCTTAGTACAAGAACAGTTCTAATTACTTCAGTCAAAGGAAGCCAGAGGGAGGCAGATGTTTCAATAAGCTTTATGATAGCTTAAATGCACCTAAAGGTACTTGGCTAGTATCTGATGTAATCTCTCTGTTTGCCCATCAGCTTCAGGAGGATATGCATCCTGTCAGTGTCTTGAAATATTGAGCTTCTTCCAAAGAGTCATCCACAAATAGGAGAAAAAAGTTAATCTCTATCAATAACAATTCTTGAAGTAAATTACTGCTTGGAAAACAATTCTTCATGAATATATGAGAAAATGCAGGAGGTTGATTGAAATAATTTATGGAATGAATACTTCCATTATTATAAATCTCTCCACTATGACCTGCATCAAGTCAGAAGAGTTGAATAGAGGCAGTTGTGTGATGAAGTACATTGAAATATAGATACTAGAACAATTTGAAATTGAGAGATGTTTAGGAAGATAAATTCCTTGTGATAGATATTCTTGCTTCTTGAGAATCGTTTAAAGGATGATACAAAGTCCTTGAGGAATCAAGTAATTCTGGACTAGTAGAAATTCCACTCAAAAAAGCTCAAAAATCTTCTCTTAACCAGGGGGCTGTCAGGATGTCAGGATGAGTCTATGTAGTAGCTTAAAAATAGTAAATACAAGCTAGCACTATGACTGTGACACATCAAAATAAATAAAAATAAAGTCTTCAGGTCCTACTGCTATGTGGTAACAGTGGTGATGAGTCTATTGAGGACCTGGGTTGCAATGCTCTAATATCTTTGACTGTAAAGAAACACTACAATAATTATATTCTAATTATATCTTTAATAATTCTAAGGACACTACTGATGAATAACAGTCTTGTCACGTAAGAATATTGGTAAAGTAAGATAAGATGATGGGTTTTCAAGGGGAAAACCCTACTTTTTATATCTTTCAAGACTGTCAAGAGTTATTAACTCTTCACACGGCAGAGGAGTGAAAATTTTCACTCCAGTGGTCAGTCTGTGGTTCTGGATCCTCAATTCTGAGGTCAATATAGACAGAATTGTGGTTTTGGAACCACAAATGATCATTCTGGATCAATACAGGGTGAAAGAACTTTTCACCTGCCACGTCAGCACTTGGATGACGTTGTTCTGGTGTCTGTATGATCAATATTAGTCATTCTGGGCGGGTTTAAGCTTTAAATAACCATTATTTTAAGTATCAAGACTGTACTGGTTGGTACAGGTTTGGTACAGACCAGTATTGGTCAAAATACTTCCAACCAAGATATCTCAGTCAGTTTTTGAGATATCAAGAAGCCAAGAGCACAGAATTGAAGGGCTTAATGAGCTCTTCAATTTGGTATGCTTCATGATTACCCTTCTTGCAAATAGCAAAATTTATAAGGGTTTTAAGTTTTTGGATGTAATTTTGTACATCAGTATGAGGCTTCAAAAACTTCCATGCTAGATATCTTCTTCAATTTGGAAGATATCTGTATTCTGATGATACAGTTTTGTAGGGCTTGATTAGCTTTACAGTTTGGTATATTACACTGTACAGTTGTATGAGTTTATGCCAAAGATACAGGGGTTTGTTTATTTTCTTGTTTTCAGAATATCTGTATTTTGGTTATTAAACCTTTGAACCAAGATCCCTCAGTCAATTGAAGAGATACAGAGGTCTAAGGTGTCTCAAATTAAAGCTCTTGTTGAGATCTTTAATTTGGTTATACTTTTGTACAGTTTTGTACAAGCCCTCTTTGACTTTCAGGGGGACTTGGTTTTGAAAATGAGGTTATATGGTATCTCCAGTTGTAGTGGTGTTACAACAACATGGATGATATCATTGTGTAGCTCTCTATGTGAGCTTTAAGAAAAATACCATTTTGGTATAGAATAACTTAAATATGCATAAGCTAGATGAGAGGTGAAAATAAGGGTTTTGACTTGTTTATTCTCCTCTAGGTTTCCTTATTCTGTTTGGATAAGGTTGGTGTTTAATTTAAGAGGATTGTTTTCTCTTAATTATTACCTTTATTGACTATGTTTTTTCAATACTTTTCATACCATTATTTATGGTATGTTGGATGTCATGCTAGTGCTCTGTTTTGAGTCACAGGCTGACACAGGATAAGTCAACATAGAAGGTATGAGACATTAATAATAAGGTTTAACTATTACATTGCAATTTGAAAATAGTGTGAGATTAAAAGAAATGGGCTCTACTATTGAGAAATATTGATTATGGGTCTTTTGAAATCCTTGGTTTTAAAGATGATATTCTGATTTATTACAATAACTACTAAATATATTAAAAGTATAACTATAAATTAAGTATTCTGAGAATTTCTTATGCCTAATAGAGTTTAACCATGTAGGACCCAGTTGATGAGATGATGTGGGGAAGCCTCCTTTTATCTTAAATAAGGGTGGAAAGAGATTAATAACCTATTGGAAGTCTTATAGAGTGGAAGTTTTTACTAAGATGATTTTTTTGTTGTTGAACATAATGAAAAGCATCCACAAAAGCTCACAGATGTGGTTCTGAATCCACATCTCATCCTTTTACACCATAAAAGGTAAAGAATCTGAGAAATGGGAGTTTTAGGAATTCTTTTAAAGCCAGGATTCATCAAATGATGTTGGAATTACATTTTAGGGACTTTTACATGTCAGGCTATGAGTCATCAACATCAACAGACTAATGTAGGGGTTTGACACCTCATAGTTCAGTTATGTAGGAGGCTAACACATACTCCTACTCAATTAAGGTGGGGGTGGAGCTTTATATACTGAATTATGAGTAATAAATATATAAAAAGCATTTTGAAAGCTTTGAGGCCTCATAATTAAGCTGTATAAAATATTAGCCCATTCCAGAATTTGGTCTGGGATTGTAGCCTGAAATACTTGCTAGATTTTTCAGTGTTGGATATACAGGGATATAATTGTAGCCCCAGTTTGGTTCTAGCATATGGTTTAACTTTTAATCCACTCTCCCTTTAGTATATCAAATTTATACAGGCTCAATTCTTTTTATTATTTCTGCAAAATGGTATTTCCCTTGTCTTGAGACAAAATTACAAATAATTTTGATCTGTTCAAGAGAAATTAATAAGGAAAACTTTTGATGTAACTTCATTGGTTGCCTTCAGCAAAATATGCTACTTTACTTGTATATCATCAAGCCTGCAGAAGTTATATGAGATGTGAAAAATGATATTGTTTTTTGAGGTTTCTCCAATAGTATCTTTGTTGTAACAGCTTAACAATTGGTGTTACATTCTTGAAGCTGGTCATATTTAATAGACCTCTGTGAGAGCTTTGATAAAAGGTGCAAGTTGGTGTGTATTTGTTCCAAATCTTAGATTTCACATGAGAGGCAAATATCGAGGTATATTGTCAGCAAAGTTTTGCAGGCCAAATAACTTGGTTGAATCCAATTGTTAGTTAATAAGAATGATATTTTCTGAAAGATAATTTTTTTCTCTTTCAGATGGTCACATTTACATAATAAACCTGTTAGGCGTGATATTTTTTTTCTTTCCTTAGTGTAT
Organism: Austropuccinia psidii; assembly: GCA_023105745.1. Classification (NCBI taxonomy): domain Eukaryota; kingdom Fungi; phylum Basidiomycota; class Pucciniomycetes; order Pucciniales; family Sphaerophragmiaceae; genus Austropuccinia; species Austropuccinia psidii. The sequence goes on along the minus strand of JALGQZ010000008.1, from coordinate 18,555,634 downwards.
ATCTATATGATTAAATAAAGATTATAATTTAATGAAATGAACTTGCAAAAGATTCCCCATTTAATCAAAATAACTGTGAGGGTTGAATTTCATCTTTATTTACAATTTTTTGGAAATTGAGTTTATTCTTTCTGATTATATCTTTCCCCCTCTTTGAGCAAATGTTGTAAGATACTCCCCTGATTGAAATTAATAGGGAAGTTACAAAAAAAGGTTTTAAGTTTATATGATGACTTGTAGCCCTTTCTGCGATCCTTAGAGGTATTTTGGTATGCTCAAAAGAACAAAAACTATAATTTGATTTATAAGTAGAAACAACAAAGTTATTTTCAATTATTTAAATGAATTTTATACTAAAAGTGAAATTTGAAATCATAATTTCTTCAATAATTTCAAGAATCAAAAAAATTGCATAAACAAAATTCTTTTCACAAAAATATAAGTAAAACCAAAAATTAAAGAACATTTTAGAATGCAATATTCTTTGAAAAAAAATTAAAAATCTATGATAGCTTTTTTTCAAAGATATAAGCCAATCAATTTTATTTAATAATTGCATCCCCTCTCAAAATTCGGGCTAAAAAAACTTGGGATGAAATTTCCATAAATAAACTCTCAATTATCTCAAGTTGTATTTTTATTATTTTCATTATGAAAATCTTAAAATACTTAAAAGTTTGATTTAATTTATACTGAATGGGATGTCAATAATAGATTTCTGTGTTAAAATTGAGGTTTGTTTTGTAGCTTATAGTTTATTAGTAGCTCAAGTAATCTTAATTAAAACGTCAACATGTGCATCTGTATTACATAATTCAACTTGAACTTACATATGGGGAATGAATAGCTGCAGTTTTTGACTGTAATTTTCCAATTCAATCACATATTCAAATTTTTAATTATAGTCAATGTGGAGTAATGAAAGAGAAAATGATTTGGAAGATTCTATTTTTGGAGGAAATTGAATCTTGGCTCAAAGGTCTCCAGCCTACCCCAAATTCTTTGTTGACAGGGATGGGATTTTTAAATTTATTCTTGAGTTGATCAATTTTGGCCTGGGATTGAGTCCCAAGGTCTGTGACACAATTGATGATGGGTTTTAGCTACCAAACAGGGAAGTTCTAACTGTTTCCAAGAGTTTAACACAGCGCTTGAATTAATACAAAACTCACCAAGGAGTTTATACGGCCTTTTAAGGATCCTTATACCCATCAGTATTTTCTATGGAGACTCCTAACCAGGTATTTCTATAGTAATGGCTAGTTTATAGGGCTAAAATGGCTAAAAAAATTCCAATTTTGATCTGAACCAAGGGTCAATAATTCCATAATTGGATTCTATTTTTCTAATATGTTTCTCACAACTGGTGAGAGGAGGCATGATCTCTGGAGGAAGGAAAAATCTTTCTATAAAAGAATTCCTTCTTTTGCAAATATTTTCTTTGAATGTTAGAATATTCTCCTTTTATAGCTAGTTTAAGAATTGTTGAAAAACAAATAATATATTCCAACTACCATTCTGAACCTTTTAACTCCATGGAAGAATATTATGAATATTTTTTGTGACTGTGTTAGTTACTTTTATGTTTTAACCACCCAAAAATGAATAACCCCTTTCATAATTTGCTCCCAAATTTACTATGGTAAAATTTGTAAATGTTTTCATTTTCTATCTATTTGAGGGATTTTGTTCTCATATTGGTTTCCCACAGTTTTTTTCTCAATGAATTCCAATTGAAATTTCATTTGAAGGAACTTCTTTCTACCCTTAAATATCTCTTGTAGGGCATTTTTGGACAAGCCTTTATTGATGGTAGAGCAATAAATACTTATATATATTTTTTCTAATAATCAAGTCAAAGGAAATGAATTTGAAAAAAGAATTCTTTTACAACTCTCAAAATTACTTTTTTTACTTAATTTATCTTATACAAATTTTGAGAACAGGAAAAGCACTTGATTTTTAGAAAATTTACCTTACAGTTTCTGACATGTCAGAAGCACCAAGAGAGTCTCAGAGGATCTGTAGAAGTAACCTTTCACCCTTTATGAGGCAAATATGGCAACCTGTGGTCCAAAAGCTTTATTTAAGCTCAATTTAAGGATATATCAAGACTTTGGCACCAAATGTGAGCCAGAGGAGAGAAACATTTCCTCTGTGGTTGTGTGAATAGTTTCATAACCTCCCCTTCCCCTGGAGTAAGGGGAAGAAGGGGTCTTCTCCTCAATAAAATGAGAATCATGTTGTATTCAATATGAATTATACCAGTCTCAAGCTTACCAAGTTGCCAAAAAATGGCTGAAATATAGACAAATCCCAGAATAACTCCTGAGAAGGTAATAAAAATTCAGAATAACTTGGGACATGGAAAGGGAATCAGGGAATTTTTGAAGTTTTTGTTAACTTAGGAGATGAAAAAAATTGTGGAATTACTTAAGAGATGAAAAGAATATTGGGGAATAACGGGAAGATGTATCTATGAAACTTTTGATAACACTACTATCAATCAACAGTACTATGACTGTTTTTATGAAATATAATAGATAACTTTATTATAACCAGAATGGAATAATTAATTATGTTGCTATTGCATCTATTTGTTATACACTACTAATGATTATAACAGTAATCAGTAATTGTCTACAAGATGTATTTAATAATAAAAGTATTTTAATAAGTAATTATCTTTTGAAATAGTAATTAGAAAGATAATTATTTAAGAAAGCTATTACTAGAGAAAAACGTTTAGATTTAATAAAGAACAATCACTAATACTTCGATAAAACCTTGAAAAGAATTTGTAAAGAGATTTGACAGATAAATTGTGGATTTAAAGGAGCGAATTTGCTTTATAACAATAATACAGCAATATAATAGCTAAATACTAGTAGAAATAGTATATTTCTATTATTCCACAGCTTTTTGATTTATTTGAAAAAATTTAAAACACTTAAGAATTTAATTAACTAATACTTACTTGTTGGTACTAAAGATATAATTGGATAATAAGTGTGAGCCTTAGAGGTATTTTTATATATCCAAAAGACCAGAAATGATAAATTAAAATACAAATATAAATAAAATAAATTTATTATAAAAATAAAAATATAAATACAAATTTATATTTAAAAAACAAAATTTAATTATAATTTATAAATAAAATTACAATGAAATTTAAAGTTATGAAAATTCATTTTTACTAGTAAAAATTAAGTAAAAATGAATTTTTAATAAAAATTATGATATTAAAATACTTTTGGTAAAAATTTATATAAAATAAATTATAACTTTTTATCCAATAAGCTAACATATAAAATTTATTTCACCATGTGATTCCTTATAAAAAATGAGGTGGGGTCACCACTGAGGGAAATTTTGGTAACTCAACTCCAAATAAGCTTGAATTAAGCTTTCAGTATTTTCAATAAAAAAATTGGAAATCCTCAAAACTTGACTTTAATTCACACCACATGTGGTTTTAACCATCAATTTTTGTGTAAAAATTGAGGTGTTGTGTTTAGTTGAGAAGTTATGAGGAATTGAAGTATTTTCAATTGAATTCAATTGAAATGTCAAAATGTGCATGTGTATTACATAAGTGAACTTTGATTTACATATAAGGTATCAATTATTACTGTATTGTACTGTACAATTCAATTGAATTACATATTTAAATTACAAGTATAATACATGATGAGGAATTAAAGGAAAAAATAAATTGGAAAGATTAAAATTGGGGGGAAAAGAGCTCTAGCTCTAAGGGGGAGCCAGACCCCCAAAATTCTTGCTGACAGGTGTGAGATGTCAAGATTCACGCAAAAGTAAATCACTTTTGGCCTGGAACTGAGGCATAGGGTCTGTGACTCAATTGATGATGAGGTTTTGATACCAACCAGGGCAGTTTTAACTGTTGCCAAGAGGGTAAAACTACACTTAAGTTGAACCAATTTTATTAAAAACAGTTTTAACTGATTTCTATGCCTCTAACACACATTATGAAGTGTTTTTAAGGCTCTATACCAGGTATTGCTAAAGTAATGGCTGATTTAAGGGTCTAAAATGGTAAAAAATGGCGTAAACCAACCCTTTTTTGGTCTAAACCAGGATTCAATGATGCCATAATTGGCTTTTCTGTTGGCAGACTGTATTTCAAGACTTCCAAGAGTAAATTTTACTTTGGTAGTAAGAGAATTGATGGCTATAAAAGAATGTCTTCTTTGCCCCACTTTTCTCTTCATGTTAGAATCTTTTCCTTTTATAATTAGTTTAAACCCTGTTAAACCAATAAATAAAAGATTCCAACCACCCTTTTTAAAACATTTTGAACCTTCTCATCACGTGAAAAAATCATTATAATCATTTTTTGTAACTCTTATAATCATTTTTACCTCTGAACCACCCCAAAAGTGAATTAAAGCATCTTTCATCACTGTAGACTTTGTCACTTTGTTTCCAGATTCACTCTGGTCACTTTTGGGAATTTTTTCTCTTTAATATTCTTTTTGAGGACTTTGTTCTTTAATTAATTGCTTGCAGTTCTTTGCTCAATTAATTCCAATTGAAATTGCTCTTGAAGAAATTTCTTTTGTAGCCTTAAATATCTCTTGCAGAGTATTTTTGGATAAATCTTTATGGTTGGTAAAACAATAAATCTTTATAATATTATTGTTTTATACTAATAAAGCTATAAACAATAAAATAGGCTTGTTTTCTCTTAAAAATAATATTTCTTACTATTTTTAATTGATTTTTACCTTATACAAATTGTGAGGACAGGAATATTATTTGATTTTTAATCAAAGTTTCATATCCACACCTTACAATAAGATTATTTGAAAGAACCGCAAGAGGAGCCCTCTTTTAAGTCAATAACAGCTCACAGAGGCATGAAATAGAGCAAACTTTCAAAAAAGTGAGTGAGAAAACAATTACCCTTTTTTGATTATTGATTGCATCATCTGTTGTCATGTAACATTATCATTATTACTTAATTGAGTCTTTTACATGACTACCAACCCAGTTATGATTAAGAATAAAAGTAGGAACAGCTGTAAATCTTTTTTTATAATAAAATAGAAATTGATATCTAAAATTTTTCAATGTTATTGGGAATTTAATCACAGGTTGTATTTTATGTTAATTTTTGAATATTCAGTGTTTGAAATTGAATCATCAAATATGATCTGTAAGTAAAACTTTGAATTTTAAGGATGAATTAATATCATTTTTTGGTTTATTCATGGATCATACCATTCTGCATTGGCTCTGAAAGTATCATGAAGATTAATCAATCATTTCATTTCTAATGAATTTTTGAAGTTTTCACCTTATTTCTATGTAGAATTGCAAATAGCACAGTTTGGCTGGTTTCCACAAGGTAAATGAATGGATACTAGTCCAAAAAGAGTTTTTATTACGCTTTTAAGTTTTATCAATGGAAAATTAGTAATAATTGACATGGCTACAGGATCCAGAGCTCCTCTTTACCTCCTTTTCACATCAAAATAGCAGCTTATTTGCAATTTTTTTATGATTTAATGGGACTTTGACTTGGTAACCAAGTTCCCAAAAGATTTTAGGGAACCAATTGGGCCATTATAATCCATGGATCCAAGAGTTTAATCTATCCATGCCTCGGAGGCCTCCAAAGTGGCATGGATAGCTCAGAGGCCTCCAAAGTTTGGTACTATGGCTCTCTTTGATTCCTTTTGTCCCCCTTAGCTATTTTCACATCAAAAATAGTAATTCAGGATTCAATACTGATATCCACTATGGGTTTACCAAAAATGTAGGTAAGAATGATACTTTTTTGAGTGCCACAAACATGCATAACACTAATTTTGGTGTATATGTAACATGGTATTTCTCACATTCCCATTATTTTGATGTGAAATTGAGAAAAGCAAAAACTTTAACAATTCTTTTATGTGGTATTGATCATGTGGTGTTGAAGTATTTTCCATATTACTACCTCATATATATCACTCAATCATATCCACTCTATGAAGCTACCCTAGGTGAACGTTTGTGTAGAATCCCAATCTGGCCTTAAATCCATGGAATTATTTACTCACAAAAAGGTTATTCATATTTTCATAAATAAAGAATGATGAATTTTGGATATATGGATGACTAATGGGTTGTTCATAGTTCAGAATTTCATTTGATATTACTTTTTGCATATTTGGGTCTGTAAAGTATACCTCAAGGATAAAAATAACTTGGGAGACAGAAATATCAATGCAGAATAACTCAGGAGAAGGAAGTGAAATAGTGAATTAACTCCAGAGATGGAGATCAAATTGCAAAATAATTTGAAATATGGCTATAGGGTTTCAGAATTACAAAAGAGGCATGGAATGATTCTAGAGATGTGAATCAATCTTAATGATGAATATGGAGATGGAAAGAAAATTGCATACTAGCTCCAGAAAATAAAATCAAATTTCAGGACTTCAACACTAGTTAAATCAAACTGGGGATGTCAGCCTGTGAATCAAAACCAGAGAACAAGCATGACTGCCACAATACCATGAAAAAATGGTAGAGTAAAATACCCCCAAAACATGGATCTTAGCCAAAACAGCTAAAAAAGTATTGAAAGGAATAGGAAAGGCCCCTTTTCCAAATATAAAATTCTACTAATAATAGGATAAATAATAACAAAGCTATTCAGGCTCAAAGCAAATGGTGAGCATGAGCCTTAATTTTCACCTCGCATCTAAAATCCAGAGAAACAGGACAAACCCCATTTAATGAGGGCTCAAATAGAAGCTCTTAGTCAGGGAAATATCATGGTACTAGCCAAACTGGGCTTCCATCAATACTACAGAGGTTATGGAAAAAATAAAGTCAAATAAGCATGAAAAGATACCTAAAATGGGTTCAATTTGGAATTTGAAAATCAGGGATATCTGATGGTGACATCCATTTCCTCATATCTCATCTAAAACAAAAGCTATGGAGCAAACAGGTTTCATGCAGGATTTGAGAGAAATCCATATCTGACTGATGGAAATTAAAAATTCCATAACTTTTTAATATATGTTGTTCTCCATACTGAATGTGAGCCTTGGAGGTAATTTCATATACCCAAAAGACCACAAATACAGAATTAACATATAAATATAAATAAATTTATTTTATTTATATTTATATATTATAGTAAAAATCAAAATATCAATATAAAATTGTATTCAAAATTAAAAATTTAATTACCATTTCAAAATAAAATTACATTAAATTTTGAAATTATAAAATTACATTTATACTTGAAAAAATTAAGTAAAAATGAATTTTTAACAAAATTATAAAAAAATCAATAGATTTGGAAAAAAATTAAAATAAAAATTATTATAACTTTTTATCCAATAAATAAACATATAAAAATTATTTTACCATTGGATTCCTCATAAAAAATCAGGTCGGGTCACCTCTGAGTGAAATTTTTGTAACTCAACTCTAAATAGGCTTAAATTAAGTTTTTAGTATTTTCAAAACAGAAATTGAAAATCCTCAAAAATTTAATTCAATTCACCCCACATGTGGTGTTAACCATCAAATTTTGTGTTAAAATTGAGGTGTTGTGTTTAGTTTAGAAGTTATGAGGAATTGAAGTATTTTCAATTGAATTCAATTGAAATGTCAAAATGTGCACATGTATTACATAGATGAACTTTGATTTACATATGAGGTATCAATTATTACTGTATTGAACTGTACAACTCAATTGAATTACATATTTAAATTATAAGTATAATACATGATGAGGAATTAAAGGAAAAATAAATTGGAAAGATTAAATTTGGGGGGGAAAGGGAACTCCAACTCTAAGGGGGAGCTAGACCCCCAAAATCGTTGCTGACAGGCGTGTGGTGTCAATATTCACGCAAACGTTCATCACTTTTGGCCTGGAATTGAGTTACAGGGTCTGTGGGTCAATTGATGATGAGGTTTTGATACCAACTGGGGTAGTTTTAGCTGTTTCCAAGAGGGTAAAACTACCCTTAAGATAAAACAATCATAGTAAAAACAGTTTTAGCTGGTTTCTACGTCTCTTACACACATTCTGACATGTTTTGAAGGCTCTAGAACAGGTATTGCTATAGTAATGGCTGATTTAAGGGTCTAAAATGGCTATAAATGGCTTAAACCATCCCTTTTTTGGTCTGAACCAGGGTTCAATGATGCCATAATTGGCTTTTCTGTGGTCAGGCTGTTTTTCACGACTGACAAGAGTAAATTTTATTTTTGGAGTAAGAAAATTGATTGCTATGAAAGAATGTCTTCTTTGCCCCACTTTTCTCTTCATGTTAGAATCTTTTCCTTTTATAATTAGTTTAAACATAGTTAAACCAATCAATAAGAGATTCCAACCACCAATTTTAAATCATTTTAATCCTTTTAACCAAGTGAAAGAATCATTATAATCATTGTTTGTAACTTTTATAATCATTTTTACCCCTGAACCACCCCAAAAGTGAATTAAATCATCTTTCATCACTGTAAACTTTGTCACTTTTTTTCCAAATTCACTCTGGTCACTTTTGGGCATGTTTTCTCTTTAATATTCTTTTTAAAGACTTTGTTCTTTAATTAATTGCTTTCAGTTCTTTGCCCAATTAATTCCAATCAAAATTGCTCTTGAAGAAATTTCTTTTGTAGCCTTAAATATCTCTTGTAGAGTATTTTTGGATAAATTTTTGTTGTTGGTAAAACAATAAATCTTTATAATATTATTATTTTATACTAAGAAAGTTATAAACAATAAAATAGGCGTGTTTTCTCTTAAAAATAATATTTTTTACTATTTTTAATTGATTTTTACCTTATACAAATTTTGAGGACAGGAAAAGTACTTGATTTTTAATCAAAGTTTCATATCCACACCTTACACTGAATGAGGTACCATTGTTTAGAAACCATCCAGGGAGAAACATGGGAAAAACCTTGAGCTCAATATCTTGCAAACTGACAGAGTTAGGGAAGTTTTAAGGTTAAAATCCCACAGTTTGGCCAATACACCTTTACTGTGGGGCACTCTCCCATCTCCTTGAATATGAGATCTCAATTCTACAAAGGAGCTTATTTATCCTTCAATACTTCATATTTTGTTCAATAAAGGGTTCGCATACAGGTTCTGTACATCATTCTACATTTCATACACGTCAGAAGAAGTCTGTGTGGTCCCCAAAGAAGTGTTTCACCCTGTATTGGTGAAAGCTGCCCAGATGTGGTTTAAAAACCACATATGAGCCCAATACAGGATATTCAAGTGTGGTAAGAACCACAATCCAGTCCTTGGAGGTGAAGAATCATAACTCTCCCTATGTGAAAAGGTCTAGAGGACCTTTCCACCCATTTTCAGGTTAAAAAGGGACCTTGCTCTGTTCAAAAGAGGAATTCCTGACCTTCTCTTGAATTCCTATTCAGCAATACTTTCAAAAAAATCTATAATGGTAATCTTAAGTGTTTTAATATTTGGTATAATATCCCAAATGATAAAGCTGCACCAAGGGCTGTCAACAGTGATCACCACCACTGCATGTCTATAGTAACTTATTTTAAATTTATTAATCCATGTCACAATCATACTTAGAGTTGTCAATACATCTATTACCACTTCATCATAGACTCAGCCTAACAGTGGAGAAGTCCAAGGGAATAATGAGGAATTTTGGAAGTCTATAAGATACAAGTTTCATCACCTCATTTTATGTCAATATGCTTTATTGAAAGAAAATTATCAGGAATTTATTAATTGTGTGTTTCTGGGACAATAGATTTACTTCCTTAATCATTACTATGATGGTGTTTAGATTAGATTTAATTCAGCTTCTTATTGATAAAAGCTATTTTGATATTTGAAATTGAAAAATATTTATCAAGTTGAATCCTCTTGACCGATAAACGTTAAAGCAAATTGTAATTAATAATTCCAAAACATTTCTTTAATTTATTTGGATTAACCTTTTGATATGTTTTTGTTATTTACTTTAAAGTTCATGGGCGAGCAATTCTGGATCTTCTGAAGTGAATTATTTAAGATCTTATTACATTATACCTTAAACAAATCAGATTTCAATCTCACCATCATTAATAGCACTAATATAAATCATCCTGATCAAAACATTAATAAAAAATTCTTTTGATTTTTTTTCAAAATTGAATCATGGTGCCTATTTCATATCAAATTCAAAACCAAATTTTCAAACCTTCCTTAACAAGCTATTTCATTTATGGAATTTCTTTTATAAAAAATAAATCAAAAAACTGAATCATAACGTTAAAGCAGATCATTTGATTTGTTTAATCCTAATTTAATTTATCAATATCATAAAGATCATCTTTGAATTGAAGACTTAGACTTAATAACCAAGAAGTCTTTCAATAGAATCTTTGATTTTATTGGATTTTTATAAAATAAAATAAAAATTTCTCATGCTACAAAATTTGTCAAATCCTTGTTTCTTAAACATCATGAATCTCAAGATATCTTCTTACTCTCAAATATTGTCTCAACAAATCGTTTCATAAACCTGAACATCTTCTCTCAGAATTCAAAACTTTGATTCATCATTCAGGAGTCCCTTGTTATTGTGAAACATTGGTCATCTTGAATCCTTTAAGTAGTTCAGGAAAAGCTTCAAAAATATTTTTTGCTATGTCAGAAACCATCTTCAAGGTTCTCCTACCCAATCTTAGATTATATGCTGGTTTCTTCTTCTAACCTCATCACTGCATGAGCACATGATCACTTTGATAATTCGCTGATCTTTTAACATTCAATTTATTACTCTAGCTACTACTCACCTGGTAATAAATCCCAAATAGCTTAAGAGACAAAAATTTGAAACTTTGAAATTGTAGGCTTTATCTCAGGTGATGGATTACTTCATTAATTCTTGAATGGTTTTGGCCACAAACCACAAATGTCTTATCTTTGACATTTGAAATTGATATTTCAAATCAAACTGCTCACCCTCATTAAGCCATCTTGACAAACCCGTCAATTTAATCTATTCTTGAATCAAAATCATACAAAAAAAACTGAATTGGATTAAACTACAAGCACCACTCCAGGAATTTTTAATCAAACTAAATCATGAGGGATAAACATCAACTATTTCTAACTACATATCAAAAAGCTCCAATAATATTGCAAAATTTAAAGCTCTCTTTTCAAGCTTATTCTTCTTTCTTGATTGTAAGCCCCCTTGATTTTATTGGTAAATTTGTTTCTCATAATTTTTCCAAATTATCAAAGAAAAATTGAATCATGAAAAATCAAGAAAACCACCAAGATCAACCTGATCAAAAATCAGCCTCAAGCTTATCTGCTTCTATAAAATTAGGAATTCAAGTCACTACAATTATTTGCAATTTTTTTTGTGATCTATCTTCTTCTGAAACTTTCAATTTACAAATAATCAACTATTTTCACTTGTCTTGGCTCCTGATACACCTCCCAAACAAATCATTTAGCTTTACGAAAGAAGTCTTCTAAGAGCCGTTGGAACTGTCCACAATATCTTCTTTATAAGCAAAAGGCCAACCAGTAAAAGCGTAGCTCAAGGCATTCTAACTCAAACTGTTGGCCATGTCTTTGGTAGAATAAAATTGCGCTTAGGACCATTTCTTAAAGTTGTGACTGCTAATAAATATCTTACAAACTCTAAGACTCTTCATCAATATTCTCAAATTGACAGTACCAACTAAGCTCTTGAACAAATATCAAAATCTCCTCAGAATAGAGTTCATCATCTCTCTCAACCTCCAAGCCCAAGGAAACACTTATCACGAACTTCAAACAATCAAAATAATCTAAAAAAAATGGTGGCTAAAGTGCCAAAAAAGACACTCAAGTTACTCTGTAAGATAAATTAATATATATTCTGTTTCCGTCATATTGTCTTCAAGCTCAGCTCTCATCATTGTAATGTTTTGGTAATTATAGAGAATATTTCAATAAAAGTAACTCATTCAATTGTGTTTCGCACTGTGATGGACTGGGTCATTCCAGATTAATGAACTTATAAGAATATCATACCAAATATACCTTTCTAGTATCTAGTAATATATGTAAGCTGTCCATGAAGACTATTCCAGATTAGAGGTGAGCTCTAATCCTTAATTATGGTGTTAGTTCATTCATAATATTTTCAGTGATAATTCAATCCCAAAGAGTAAGAAACATTTGAAGTAACATGCAATTTGGCTCAAGTTTCTTTTTCTTCATCATATCTTGAGAATTTGAAGCACAAATCTGGCTGTGTTTATTGATCCGCAAGTTTTCATAATGTCATCTACTACACATGATCAAACACCATTCATTCAAGCCATCAATAAGTAGCTTTTCCTCATCATAAGAAGGAATGCTATCAGCTTTGTATTTAGCCTGTTTGAGCTTGGTTGTGGCATTTTTTTGAAATTTAATAGTGTGTGAGCTAAAATAAAGGTGAGTTTCTCTTTTTTTCACCGAATAAATTGTTTTTCCTCTTCCCTCGTCACTCCTTCTTCTGACTTTTTTTTTGAAAAAAAAGTTCTAACTGGTTGGTTCTAAATTAGAAACAAATCGGGGTCTTGTTGAATGAGATATTTTTTCCAACCTTGGAAATGTGCAGCTCATAAGTAAATAAAAATTCTATCTTATTCACTTTACTTGGAAGTGTATTTTATGATCTTCAAACCTTGGTTTTAGTTTATCTGAAATATAATTGTAACCGAACATTACTTTGTAATATTTATGAGCATCTAATGAACATTTTTCTTTAGTTTTTAGCTACTAAATGTACTACTTAAACCACTCCTTCAAAATATTTGCAGTTCATTAGCTCCCGAAATTTTCGGAATTAGACATTTCAACAGTAAAATTACTTCTACTCAGGAAGCTTCCATTCAACCATCACTTTGTATAACCTCAATGATTTAGGGTATGTAAGACTCAAAATCCTATTTTTGTCAATCTTTTGAGTTTCAAATCAAGCTTCAAAGCTTGAGATCTCTGGTTGCAGCTTTTTAAACATTGGTTTCTTGGGCTGATAAAGGAAAAATATCTTAAAAAGCTTGAATTTCAATTTCAATTTCTTCTGGTCCTGGAAATCAAGCATCCTACTCTCATCAATGATCTTCAAGGGCACAAAATTCCATCATTTCCTTCTCCAAGGCTGATCCATGACAACCTAAACTTCCACTGTAATTGAGACCAATTTAACCTGTGATAAAGGGCTAAACATCTCCCTCGGAATATTTAAAACTGAAAAAAAAAATAAGTCCTTCATGCAGGGAATTAAACAATTGAAATTTAAACCCAAATGTGTTACTGAGTTCTTAACTGTCAACCTATTAATTTTCAGTTCAAATCCCAGAAATTGAGCTAAGCTCTCATTGACTTCTCTTAGTTTAAGTAAAGCTATGAAAGGAGAATACAGGGGTGAATATTGAGTCAAATAAAAATCAGGTCCAATGGTTCAAGAAATTGAAAAACACGATATTCATTTTTTGTTCCTTTTTTAAAAATACTTTGATTTGTCATTTAAGCAATCCTGAAAATATAGAAAAATTCATGCATTTATAGATTTTATATATTTTACCAACATGAGGCTTACAGAAGCCGCAAGCCATTCTTAAAAGCATTTATATGACCAGGGGAAGCTCAGAAAATTGATATTTCAATGCTAAATTTTTTGAAAGATATTATGACGGGAACTCTAAAAATTTGGCTAATGCAGGTAAGTATTTATCCTTAAAAATTCAAAAACATCATTTGTAATTCAGACTTTTTTTAAGCCAAACAAGTTTTTTTTTCCTGAAGATGGTATCATGACAAAAAAAGAGCTTTTGCATGGTAATAAATTTTTGGATTTTCCGAAAGAATACTCATCAGCCCTACATGATGAAATTATTTTAGATGAAGTTCAAATGAAAGACAAAGTATATTCTGAGATTGATGTAAAATACGTGCCAGCTTCTTTATCTCATAATGTTACTAAGTCTGGAAGGGATTTACAGAAAGAGGTGTATGTTTTACAATCAAATGCAATTCCTGATAGTTAAAATATAATTAAAGCCTTGGTAGGATTTCCGAAGTCTCAGTGTTGCTTTGCTTTTACCTTTGATATTAATCTTCTTCTTTAAGAGGCAAAAGGACTTTAATGCAAGTGATTAATTCTGTGGAGATTCTCATTTTGAACATATCAGGACAATGTTTCAAGTTTTCCGGATTCCATTACTTGGCGTTCTTTCAGATCCATTACAGAGCTCAGATAAACTAGATATTACCACTTATTCCCTTAATGGGCTCAAAGAAGCTATTAACACTGTCTGCTTGTTTGATTTAAATCTGGAATGAAACATTTCTATGACAACTCTTTAAAAGCTTACATTTTTCAATAGTTTTGGTGAGATGAAACCAAAATAATTTGAAATGGTTAAGAATTTATCGGATGTAGATATTATAGATGAAAAGTATTTTAAAGTATATCAAGAGGGAGTGTTAGCTTTTCTTAAAAACTCAGGTGTAATGAGTGATTTTATATTTTTCAAAATATGAAACCACACAATATTATTGCCATTTGTGTATCAATATAAAATCAAATAGAAGCTATACGATTTTTTACAATAAACTGTAAATTTATTCATAAATACATTGATGACATTAAGAGTGCCTAATCTTTTTTTCAGAGAAAGTGCCTTTTTTTACGCCCATTTTCTTTCTGTGAAATGGAAAGGAAATATCCAATAAGAGAAGGATTGTTATTTGCTTTTATTTTGAGTCAAAAATAAATGAACTGTTCAAATTTGTCAAACTGAGTATTTCAAACCTGGGAAAGCCTTTCAAAGTTCTTCCTTTTTATTTCGCAGCATACATGGAAACTTGGATAATAGAATAAGCTGGAATTCCACAACTCAAAATAATTTTCCCTTCCATGTGGATAAAATCTGAGATATGGGTATCATTGACTTTGTACCATGAGATGAAGAAAATAATGAACTATGAAAAATTACTAATGTGTTAGCCTTAAGATATTAGAAGATCTAACTGTAAAATAACTTCCTACAGGTAGCTCTTGAATCACCCTAGTTCCAGGTACAACCATATTTACTTTTTGCCACAAAATTCTCACTCTGCATCAAAACTGATATTCTTCATAAATTAATCAAGAAAAAAGGTAAAAAGGAGTCCATAATAACTTAACCCTGATTGTGCAATGTAATTTGGTTCATTCATTTTTAGGTCAACCACCACGTACTTAGAAATAGTCTTTGAAAAGGGACCAGAAAACAGTTCACAAACAGAAAGTGTTACTGTGCATGTTGATCAGACACTCCTGACCAATCTCAGGTGTCTTTTTGCTCAACGCAACATGTTTTGTGAATTTCTATAAAACTCTTAATACTATCAATAAAAATCAAGAGTAGTATTTATTTTCTCAGTAGAAAGTATAATAAATCTAATTATCATAACCACAAACTAATATAATCATTAAGAATTATTGTATCAAAAAGAGTCCTATTAAGAAATTGGATAATTATAGGAAATTATGATTATTATATTATTATTATATTACCTTCAAGCTATAATAATAAGGAATACAAAATCTTTCAATGTGACAGTTGTATGTGAAAAATAATAATAATAAAAAGAATTTATCACACACACTGTTCAAAATTTAATATTATGAAGGAATTTCATATAAAACCCTAATGCTAGATAGAAAATATAGAGAGTCACAGGCAAATTACTTTTTATATTTATGTAATACAATAAGTCAAACAACACCAGCCATAGTATTGAATACTACTTTTTTTTCAGTTTCATAAAATTGAGTATATTTAACAAATAAAACAATTGTCCATGATAAAATATGTTTGAGAAATTTTTAGAGGAAATTCGTGGATTCATAAGAAATTTTGAAACAACAATTTTATCTAATAAAATCAATTAATTTTGATAACAAAAATATAATCTCAACTATATAATATCAATATTTTATTTAAATTTTATAAAGAATTGAGTAACTTTAGAATTTCTGAATAATAGAATATTTCATATTTGATAGAATATTACCCGATTTCAAATTTCTGATTGCTTGATTGTGATGATTATGAACAAAAACGGTGATGAAAAGGCTTCTTTTAGGCCTTCAAAGAAGCTCTCATCATCAATAATGGATTTAGAGGGAAGTCTCAGATAGAAAATGAAAAAACATACTTTCAAATAAGATTATTACCATCATTTCACTTCTTTTCAATATTATTTTGAAGTTACCAGTGTTATTATTAACTCAAAGCAACTTGAATCCTCATTTATGAATATCAGTTATAAATTTCTCCTTTATAGATTAAGGACCTGTTCTGAAACCAGTGCAAATTATAGAAAACTAACTTTTTTGGCTGAAATTTTTTTGACCGATTCGAAAAACTTTCTCACAAAAAGGTAAAATCATCTGTGCATGTTCCAATCAAAGGGACTTTTTTTCCGAATGTTAATTTGGCATCCTAATAGCCAATTCAAATTCACTCCACTCAAAAATGCCACCATACCTTAGTAAAAAAAGAAAAAAAGGTTAATGCTATGTCTATATTTTTCAAGATCACGTTTGGTCATTCTAGTAATTGAAGAGCCTCAACCATTTCATACTGGATTCCTGCGAGGGCATGAATATGTTTAGGGCCTTCTTCAAGCACCACCTGATCGTTTTTGACAAGTTCTTCGCATTGAAAAAGACATTTTTTTGAGATGAGTTGATTAATTAGAACAAAAGGGTTTCTTATCAAATTCTAAATACATCTTGGCAAAAGAGAAGTCAATGCATTATTTGTAAATCATTTCTAATGGCCATTCAACTCATCAAGCTGGAGAGCGCTTCCAAAGAGGTCAAGAAACTATTCACAATTTATTCCATGGTGTGGTTAAAGCCCTGTGTAAATTGTATTCATATTATGTATTCTAACCCAATGGGGAAACAATTCCAAAGGAAATGATGAAAAATGAAAAGTATTCAGCATTTCGCCATTGTATAGGGGTCATTGATGGTACACATATCCCAGCAAAGGTACTCAGAAAAGATCAGGTAACATGGCACAGCCGTAAAGGGGTCATTTCACAGAATGTCTTGATGGAAGTCAATTTTGACATGACTATTTCATATTTCTGTGTGCGTTGGGAGGGAAGCACTCATGATTCAAGGGTCTTGGTAAATGCCCTAAATGATGATGTTTTTGTTCCCCAAAATTGTTATTATCTAGCAGATGCTTGATATACTCTTACAAAACCTTTCCTCACACCTTATTGTGGCACACGGTACCATCTCTGTGAGCAGGCTAGAGCTCAACTAAGGTGGGTGATCCCATTGTATATTTGGTCTTTAGAACTCTGATGTACTGACAAAATTTTCCAAGGCACTCCAGACCTCAAACCAAGGAAGAGCCCTTCAACTTGAGACATGCTGCCTTGCACATATTGTTGAGCAAGTCTTTGGTCTTCTGAAGATGAAGACCTCATTTTGCGGAGACCATCTGATTATTCAGTACCTGTTCAGAATAATCTTATTTTTTCGATTGCTTGTCTTCACAACTACATTATCTTCCATGGTCCTCCTCAAAGCAAAGATGATGAAAGAATACCAAATGAAGTTGAGCTTCATGATGACACCCAACATGTGCCTGACAATTAAAACAATGATGATTGCTTGATGAACTCATTTCACACCAGGATGGCTACAGAGATGTGGAACCAATATTGACAAGTGGTTGGAGGACCCAACATGCAGTGACATCAATATTGTAGCTAAACACTATCTTAATATGTTTTACAGAATAATACACATACAATTTAGCCAATGTAATAACCTCTTCATGCTTTCTTTAACCATTTGAGGGTCTGTGATACATTCTTGTGAATTGCTAAAAACACCACTGCTTTTCTCTCATTTTCCAATATGGTGAGGCAATCAATTTACTCATTTTGAGTTAGTAGAGTGCTGTATTCTTCCTCATGAATCCTAAGTGCCAGGCTTAAATTTTTGTGGCCATGGGTGTTTGAGGTTTTTCCCCCAAATGGCACCTCTGGTGCTGTCATGATTTTTTCCATTGTTGCACCAAGGTCTGCTAACACCTGGACCAAGGCTTCTTTTTTTCTTGGTCGGGGAGATCTTGATGAGGGGTGTCCTTCTCCAGGTGAAACACTAGAATTTTCAGATGAGTTAGGTTGCCCTTTGAAGTTTGCCAAAACCTTCTTTCCATTTTTTCCTGGTCCTTGATCAGAAGGAAGTGATTCATCTGAGTCATCACCTACACATAGTATAGGTGAGCGTGTTGCATTGATGAGTGGAGATGACCAAGCTAAATGGCCAGCTGCATAGGTCCCCCCAAATACCTTTGTACAAAGCTCATAATTTGCACATTGAATATTACATAATTTCTCATATCCAGCACTTGGATGTTGAGTTTTGAGGTTGTCCCAGAATTCATCATTGCCAATGATGATCTGTTTCTTCTCATCCCACCCAGGCCCACTAAGTGATCATAGGAACTCATACTTTATATAGAGCTGTTTGATCTGTTTTGATTATACAGTTAGATGATGTTTGTAAAATATTGAGTAATATTGACAAACATACTGAGTCCTTCTTATTTTTTAATTGAGCCCTTCCCAGGGTTAATCCAAACTTCTCATTCATCTGATCCACCAAAATAGTCCAAGCTTTTTTTTTAAGATTTCCACCATCTGTGTACTTCCCAAGATTACGCATCTCCACATATTTCTCCAGGAAAAAAGTCGTTTCATTGGTTTTCCAGTTGTGTGCAGCGGCACGTTTTGTGTGAGCTTGTGTATATGGCTTTGGTCACCTTGGCTGTTCTTACAAGGGTTTGCAATTTCATTAAGAGAAGCGGAGAAATATAGGAGTGCTGGATCCATCATATATTTGGGGCTGTTTTTGAGAGCTGAAAGCACAAAGCAAAATTTAAGGAAATTGAATTATAGCTTTTCAGCTTTCAGCCCACTAGAAACAAAAAGTCGCTTAACTGCTTTCTTATTGCTTGGAACAGTTACAAGCTTTCATTTGAAAATTTACTTTTGATTAAAAGCGACTTGGGGCAGGAAAGTAGGTTTTGGGGCACAAGGAACAGCCCCTCATATTTTAATTGGATATCTTCATATGAAGAAAACTGAAAAAAAATTGAAGCTAAAATCTCTTAAATAAGATTTTTGATGAATTTTTAAGGAAATATTAATTTTCTTTCACAATCATTAAAAGTGGTGCTTTCAAGGCTAAAGAAAAAAATAATCTTACTCATAGAAGACAGTTAAAATTGAGCTTGTACCAAAATAACATTAATGTGTAGGTTGTGTGATATTTTCAAGTAAGCTCTTCAAGGAATGAACTTTAAATCAATTTTGAAATTAATTGCTCTTTTCCATGTAAAAATAGTAATATACATTAAAAATTGAATTTCTTTAAGTTTTTGAAGCTTTCAATTATTGTTTGAGGCTAATTCAATTTAATTAAGCTCTGAAAATTCTTGAAAACTTGATAACAAGCATGCATATAGGGATTTACACTTTGACAGCTTCTTTTGCCTGTCCTGATTGGGGAGGAAATTCTTTAAGTTTCAATTCTAAATAAAAGTCTAATCTCAAATTTTAAAAAGGTTTGAAATCATTCAATAAATGAGGAAAGCCTTATTTGGTCACCTGCAGATCCAAAAATTAGGGTACCCTGGAGCCTTTTGGTCCAACGTTTATGGTTATTTTCCCCCTTTATTTATATAAATCCATAAAATAGCTTGAGACAAAAATTAATTGATCTCACACATGATTTACATCCTGTATGAAAGATCCTTAGCCAATTCAGTAAATAAACACAACACTATAATATCAACATAATTCTTGTAAGATTAAATAAACCTCCTTTAACTTGAAATTACAGTTAAAATCAACAATTTTAAAATTTCAATTTTTTTTCTTGAATTGTGTAGGTGTACTGTAAGATTCTTAAATCTGGCCATAACAGTAAAAATAGCCATTTTGGCTATAACACCCTATGGGCCTACCCTTGGTTATTTTTGGTGTAGTATCCAAAAATAACATAATAATAATTTAGTTGGTTTATCCAAGGTCAAGCTATAGACCTTTTCCATTATTTTTTGCAAAATAAATTGAAAATTCAAATTTCAACTGAATCAAATTTTTAAAATACTATTTGTGGTCTCATGGGTATGCATACATACCTCACAGGCTCACATCACAACTACTCTAATAAATGTGTTACAACCACAGAGACTAGGGTGGAAATTAACAGTGACTGTATTGTAAAATTTCAACCCAGAAATCAAAACTATTAGATCAATATGCTTACAAATATCCTTTGAAATAAAGGGTTTTGTGTATCAACCATGTAATTTGTGAGCCTTAGAGGTATTTTCATATACCCAAAAGACCACAAATAATGAAACAAGATACAAATATAAATAAAATAAATTTATTTATACTATCAAAACAAAAATATAAATATAAATATAAATTTACACACAAAAATGCAAATTGAATTATAATTTAAAAATGAAATTACATTGAAATTTAAAATTGTGAAAATAAATTTTTACTTGAAAAAATTAAGTAAAAATGAATTTTTAACAAAATGCCTGAAATTGATGTATTTTTGGAAAAAGGTTAAATAAAAATTTATCATACATTTTTATCCAAAAAGTAAATATATGAAAATTATTTTACCATTGGACTCCTCATAAAGAATAAGGTGGAGTCACCTCTGGGTGAAATTTCTGTAACTCAACTCTAAAGAAGCTCAAATTAGGTTTTTAGTATTTTCTATACAGATGTTGAAAATTTTCAAAACCTTAATTTGATTTGCATACCATGTGATGTTAACCATCAATTTTTGTGTTAAAATTGAGGTGTTATTTGTAGTTTAGAAGCTATGAGGAATTGAAGTATTGTCAATTGAAATGTCAAAATGTGTGTGTGTATTACATAAGTGAACTGTAACTTACATATGAGGTATCAATTATTACAGTTGTGTAAGTTCAAAACTCAATCTAATTGCATGAGTCAATTACCAATATATTACAGTATGAGGAATGAAAGAAAAAATAAATTGGAAAAATTAATTTTGGAGGGAGAAATGGAATCTTGGCTTCAATTCAGTCAGACAACCAAATTTCTTTCTGACAGGCATGAGATGTCAAAATCCATATGACATTTCATCACTTTTGGCCTGAAATTTCATCACAGGGTCTGTGACTCAATTGATGATGAGGTTTTGATACCAACCAGGGAAGTTGTAACTGTTGCCAAGAGGGTGAAACTACCGTTAAGATCAAACAATCATTTTAAAAACAGTTGTAGCTGGTTTTTACGTCTCTCACACACATTCTGACATTTTTTGAAGGATTAAGACCAGGTATTACTATAACAATGGCTGATTTGAGGGTCTAAAATGGAAAAACACAGCCCTTTTTTGGCCTAAACCATGGTTCAATGATGCCATAATTGGATTTTCCATTGTCAGATTGTTTTCCACAGCTGACAAGAGTAAAATTTACTGTTGGAGTAATAAAATTGGTGGTTCTAAAAGAATTTCTTCTTTGCCCCACTTTTCTCTTCATGTTAGAATCTTTTCCTTTTCTAATTAGTTTAAACACTGTTCAACCAATCAATAAAAGATTCCAACCACGCTTTTTAAATGATTTTAAGCCTTTTAGCCATGTGTAAAATCATTATAATCATTTTTTGTAACTCTTATAATAATTATTACCCTTGAACCACCCCATAAGTGAATTAAAGCATGTTTCATAACTATTAACTTTGTCACTTTGTTTCCAAACTCACTCTGGTCACTTTTGGGCATGTTTACTCTTTAATATTATGTTTAATAACTCTCTTCTTATATTAATTTCCTGAAGCTCTTTGATGAATAAATTCCAATTGAAATTACTCTTGAAGAAATCTCTTTTGTAGCCTTAAAATATTTCTTGTACAGTATTTTTTAATAAATTGTTATAATGTTATTTTTTTATACTTATAAATTTAAAGCCAATAAAATTGGAGTTTTTTCTCTTAGAAATCTTATTGCATACTATTTTTGATCAATTTTCACCTTATAAAAATTTTGAGGACAGGAAAAGTACTTGATTTTTAATCAACATTTCATATCCACACATTACATTTGGGGGCTCAGGAATAATATTTTACCTGTGACATTTTTCTTACTCTTTTTTAAACCCATCTTTTTATATTGAAAAATTTGAAAAATCCATAAAATTTATAAATCAAAAAATCCATAAAAAGATCAAACTTTTTCATATTATAAGTGAGGCTTCATTTTTTTCATTTCTCTTTTAAAAAATCCTTTTTTTACTCAATTGATTGCTTTCTTAAATCATTTTGGTGTCTCAAATGGTGGTAAGACAAGAAAATATTGAAACTGAATCAACAGTTACTAGCATTTTTCCTGCAAGTACTGCCAATTCTGAGCAAAATAGTACTATTATTATAACTCAGAATAATCAACCAGAACCAATCTCTTCAGAATTAATTTGTCTGGACATTAGTAATACTCTCCAAAAAGCTAAGAATTTGGAAAATAGTATTTTTGACGTAAAATTACTATTTTGGACCTTCTTTATCATAAAAATGCCTTCAAAAAGATCAGGAGCCAGCTATAACCCCTCAAGAAGCTCCCAAAAGGTTTTTAGACATGATTATGGCAGAAGCCAATAATTTACAGAACAAAGAGTGTCAGTAAAGGGATCTCAAACTGAAAAATTATGCAATTCTGAAGCTTATAATATTGTTTTACCTTCAAAAAGAGCTGAAACTGCCACAAGAAGCCCCAGTGGACATTTTCAAAGCCAGCCAGAATGCATAAAACAATGCATTGCAGCACAAAGAGTACAAGATCCTTGCAGATCTGTGGAGAAAATGCATGAACTCTTACCTAACTGTTGGAAAATTCCTGGGCCATCCCAACACTTGCAATTTACTCAACGGATGGCATCCATTGCTGTAAAAGAAAAAAATGATTCTTTTAACAGCAGAATGGAGGAAAAACAACCCTCCACCACCCAAGCAAGTTCCAAGAACAGCCCCAGTAGCCAGCAGGAGCAATTCCAACATGAAAAAGCAGCCACAAGCTCAGAACAAGGGCAAAGGCAAAGCATCAGCTACAGAATCCCAAAGACTCAGAAGGATTCCATGGAAAATGTATTTCAGATGGCCAGAACAATGGTGGAATTACAGAAAAAGGAGGAATCCAACCAAAATATCAGAAATGATTTCTGATATTCTGGACAGCATTCCAAACTTGTACATAGCTATAAATGATATGAAAAGTCAAATTTCTGATAAAAATTTATCCATTTGTAACAATCTTCAAACAAATAGCTTAAGTCTGAGCCAAACAAATGAGACACTTATGTGTTTTGAAAAAGTTTTAAGAATAATTAAATTTTCTAAGAATGAAAATTCATTTGGCAATAAATTAAATGAACAATATTCCATTATTAAAGAATTAACAGAAAAATATTCTAAATTCAATATTGATGGAATAATTGAGACAAGACTAAAACAAGCCATAAATATTATCAAAGAATAGAATAAGAAAGTCCTTGATGATATTGAAAATTAATTGACTGAAAAAAAGACATATACAATTGCCTTGAAAAAGGGTTTTGACACCTCACAACAAGAAGTATCAAAATTAACAATGAATTTGAATCAAGTCATTTCTTATAATACCCAACAGACAGAATTATGGCAAGAATTGACAAATAAGGAAGATATTTATAAATTTTAAGTAATAAATTTGATTCAAAGCTTCCAACATGTGTTTAGAAATTCTCAAAGGTGTAGAAAGAGTAAAATGAATGATATTGAACAATTACTGCACACCTTACCAAGAATTTCTACACCTCTGAATCAAAATGAGGGTACAAGAATTCCCAACCCACAAGTATTGGACATGGAAAATTCACAATTAAAAAATCAATATTCCACCTCTTTCCATAGCTTGGACCCATCAATGGGCCAAGCACTGTTGAATGAAGTACCAAAGCGCAAGGAATGGCCTCACTTCAGTGGTGAAGGAGAATATGACCATATGGAATTCATCAGGGGTATTCATATGATTAAACAAGATTTTGAATTACCAGACAGATTGGTAACAGAAAGATTTAACCCCTTGTTTAGCAGATAATCCCACAGATGGTATATCAAATTAAGACAAGCATATGAACACAAAAGTTGGACTTGGTGGAAAACTCAAATCATTAACAAATGGACAATGATGCTTGGAGATTTGAGGTGTAAACAGCCTTTGAATCTTCCAAATTTAATGCTTACAAAGATAGAGCTTTGCCATTTCTTTGCCAACAAAAAGATAGATTGAAAGCATTATATCCTGACATATTAAAATTTAAGATTCACAGAAAGGTTCCAAGACAATGTGGAGGTTATTTGGAGCATGCTGTTAAAAGCAGGACTACTGAACAATTTTCAGCAGGAGATATTATGACTATATTGGAAGCTGTAACCACCAGAACCAGAATTGGTTCTATTAGGGTTAATCTCAAGGCAATGTTCAATACACCTTGGAAAGATTCTGTGAGCAAATATACTAAATAAAATTCTAATAACCTGAAATATGAATCTGCAGATATAATCAGAAAGTGCCATATTTGACAGAGGACCACAAATTTGGCTAATTCATGTCCAACAAAGGGGAAAATAAATGAAATTTACATTGAAAGGGAACCTGATGTTGAAAAAGATGGTGAGGTAATTGAGGACAATTCAGATGATAAATCATCAATATTTTCTGAATATTCAAGAGATATAGAGAATATTAATCCCACTTTTGACATCATGGAATCTTATTCCCACTTGCCACAATTAAGCAATGTTCAACTTGATTTATCAGAGATTCAAGATGAACAACTAATGAAGACCAGACCAAACAGGGGAAACAGCTATACAGCTGGTAGCTCCTGTATAAAAGGAGTGGTAATTGACAACAAACCCACTAAGAGTTTAATTGACTCAGGAGCCTTCTGCTCTTTGGAAAATCTTTTCTTAAAACTTGTGTACCAAACTTTGAAGATCAATTGTTGCCAATTGATGACATCAAATTCAATAGTGCAAGTAATCCAATGAAAGCATTGGGCATATTTGAAACTATTATCATATTTCCACACATAAATGGAAATTTAAGCATAACTGTTTAATTTGTTGTTCTGGAAAACTTCTCTAGTACCCATTTTATATTTGGAAATGATTACTTAATCATGTGTGGCATATATTTACATAACAATAATGACAGATACTTTACTATTGGGGACAATAAGCATCAAAAATTTGCCTTTTTACCACTTAAAAGACAAATTACAGTAAGCAAAGTATCAACAGTCAGCTTAGAGCTAGAAGAATTCAAGTCTGAGCAGATAAATGACACTGAAATCAGTCTTCATCTCACTGATAAACAAAAAAGTGAACTTTCTGCCCTTTTATATTACCAAAAAGAAGCCTTTTCATCAGATAAAGAGCCACTGGGAGCAATTTTTGGTCATGAAGTTGAAATTATTCTTAATATTGAAAGACCTTACCCACCACTCTTGAAAAGACCTTCATATCCAGAAACTCCCAAATCAAGAGAAGCTCTGGAAATCCATATTAAAGAACTTCTAGACCTTGGTTTAATAAGAAAGGTTGGTCACAATGAGGATGTAGAAATAGCTACACCAGTCATAGTGGCATGGAATAATGGGAAATCTAGAATGGTTGTGGACTTGAGAGCTCTGAGAGCTTACACTGTTCCAGATAGGTACCCCATACCAAAAATCCAAATTTCCCTTGCCCAAATATCTCAAGAAGTGTATATAAGCACTAAGGATTCCCTTAAATGATTTAATCAAAAGGTGGTGAAATGAAGGGCAAGAAAATACTTGAAAAACTTTGTTCATTTTGGAGTGTATGAATATTTGAGGATGCTTTGTGGTATCAAGAATGCACCTTCACACTTCCAAAGAATGATGAATGAAATATTCCCTCAATAACTTTCAGAAGGATGGTTAATAATTTAAATTGTGATATTATTGTTTGTTCCAACACTTTGAAAGAAAATATATACAGATTATCCAGAGCTTTGAGCAAAATTCAATCTGTAAACGTGAAAATTTCCTTAAAGAAATGTCATTGTTGATTTGAAGAACTCAAAGAACTGAGACATGTAGTATCTGGTTTATTCCTTGGGATTGAAAAAAACAAAGTTGCAGCAGTGCTACTGAAACCTATTCCTCAGAACAAAAAAGAAATTCAGTCATTTTTGGGGCTTGCAGGATATTACAGCCAGCATATTAAGAATTTTTCATTGATAGAAAGACCTCTTTATAAGCTATGTGACAAGGACACAGTATTTGAAATTACTGATGACAGAGTCAAAGCCTTTGAATATTTAAGGCAAGCCTTGACCACTCGTCCACTCTTACTGATCCCAGACTTTAAGCTTCTCTTCAAGTTTATATTGATGCATCAGGGGATGGGCTAGGTGCCGCAATTCATAAAGTCCAGATTGTAAATGATAAACCTGTTGAAGGACCCATATGTTTCATATCCAGGAAAATAAAACCAATTGAAGCTAGATATGGAGTAAGTCAGTTGGAGTGTTTATTCCTCGTCTGGGCCTTAGAAAAACTCAATTACCTCCTGGAAGGATGTATTTTTGAAGTGATAACAGATTGTACAGCTGTTAAATCACTTTTAAACATGAAAACAATCAACAGGCATATGGTCAGATGGCAAATAGCCATACAGGAGTATAGAGGTAACATGACTATTATTCACAAAGATGGGAATATTCATAAAAATTCACATGGACTGAGCAGATGGCCATTACCAAATAATATTGATAATTCTGCTTATGTTCCAGAGTATTACCCACATATCCCAATGGAAGGAATCAGTGTTACAGATATGAACACAAAATTCTTTGAAGAAGTAAGAGACAGCTATACTCAAGATACAAATTCCAGAATCCTATGCCAATTACTTACCAAAGACTGTAAAGACAACTCTTTGATACATGACTTAGATTAAATATAGAAGTAATCATATAATGAAGGAAGATACCACTTACTGGATGGTATAATTTACCACAGAAATACGAATACATGTGTAATGAGAGTTGTGGACAGGTCCTTAATAAATCTTGTACTGAAAGAATGCCATGACAGCCCCTTCTCAGGAAATCTGTCTGAGGACAGGACAAGAGAAGAGATAAAGACCTGTATATGGTGGGCAATGTGGCAGAAAGATGTTTCAGAGTATTGCAAATCCTGTAACAGATTTCAAAAGGCAAATAAATACACTGGCAAAAGACAAGGAAATATGATCAAAATCCAAGAACCCAGCAGATCTTGGGAAATTGTTCATATGGATTGGGTAGCTGGCCTACTTCCAGGGGGTGATAGAATTTATAATGCATTCCTAGTGATTGTTGAAAGATTTAGTAAGACTCCAATCTTTCTACCATGTCACCAGGATGATACAGCCATGCATACAGCTCTTCTAATATGGGATAGAGTAATATTGTGGACTGGCCTATTCATAAATATCATTAGTGACAGATATCCCAAATTCACCTCAGCAATATGGAAAAATCTTCACCAATTATTTGGAATAAAGTTGTCCTTCTCTACAGCCTACCACCCACAAACTGATGGTCTGGCTGAAATAATGATCCAAACCTTGGAAGATATGGTGAGAAGATTTTTGTGCATATGGCCTTGAACTTAAAGATTGTGATGGTTTCACCCATGATTAGTTTAATCTTTTACCAGCACTGGAATCGGCATATAAAACATCCATTCATTCCAGTACCAATCAAACTCCTGCTATTCTCAAGCAGGGATGGAATCCCAAATTACCCCAATACTCATTAAGAAAAGATTTGCTTTAAATACATCCCACAGCTATTAGCTGCAAAGAAATGCTAGAAAAAGCTAGAAAGCATGCAGTAAGGTGCATGGAGGACTCATTTGCATATTCCAAAGACAAATGAGACAGATCACATCCCACTCCATATTTTAAAGTGGAAGATTTAGTAATTTTATCTACCACTAACTTCAACAACATCAAAGGATGTAAAAATCTCAAAGGCTCCTTTTCAGGACTTTTTGTTGTTAAGGACCTCCATGGAGAAAATGCAATTGAAGTAGAACTATCTGAGGAACTTAGAAATAAGCATCCTACATTTCCAGTAAGCTTGGTAAAACCATATAAATATTGTGATTATGAAACTTTTCCTTTGAGAAATAAATTTCCCCAGCATATACCTCCTATTGAATCATCTGGTACTAGGAAAATCACCAAAGTTCTCAAAAAAAGTAAGTTAAGAGCCAAAAAAGTAAGGGAATACCTTGTTAGGTACAGTGACCCAACTTGTGAAGATGGATTGTTAGTAGAAAAAGACATACCTGAAGCTGCCAGATCACTTAAAAGGCTTAGTCACACTAGAAATAAAAAATATTACAAACTATTTCTCTTTTTTTACGGGGAGGGAATGTGAGCCTTAAAGGCATTTTTATATACCCAAAAGACTACAAATAATAAAACAAGATACAATTATAAATAAAAGAAATTTATTTATATTATCAAAACAAAGATTGAAATATAAATTCAAATTTATACAAAAAAATTAAAATTTAATTATAAGTTAAAAATAAAATTATATTGAAATTTAAAATTGTGAAAACACATTTTTGTTTGAAAAAATTAAGTAAAAATGAATTTTTAACAAAATTAGTGGAATTAATATATTTTTGGGAAAAATTTAAATAAAAGTGATCATATCTTTTCATCCAAAAAAATAAACATTTTGAGAACTCCTCTTGTGTGGGATTAAAATGAGGCAGTACCTGGAGGGGGAAATCACAGGTAACTAGTTTTGAATTGCTAATAACTCCTGTAACCAAGGGTGGCAAGGGTGTATTGCCTGCCCCTCCTAAAATGCTGAACAAAATCTTCCTTGGAGCTCACAAACCAAAATAAAATTAGTAAGTGGCTTTACAACTGCAGAAGACAAAATTCAGCAGTCTCAGATCAGACCTATTCAATAAATAATATGAAAAATAATGTCAGTAATTTGGTTAATTTTTAGATTTTAATGAAATACTTGTATGTTGAATTTTTTTTGGTTAAATTTAGGTGAGTTGTTTCTTCTTGGTGATAGATCCTTGGTTAGATGGGTTATTTAAGGTTTTCTGGAAAATTTGATGAGTTTGATAAAGGTGATTTTGTTAAGGTAAAGTTATAATAGAGTAAAATAATTTTTTTAAAGGTCTGTTATTTTTTTCTAAGAGTGGTTAATAATAAAATTGTATTTGTTAATTTTAAGATGTAAGATTCCTTGATATTGGATTTTTAAAGAGGTAAGTTATTTTTAAGTCTTGATAAATGGTGTTAATTTTACTGGATAAAATATTTTAATAGAGTAGTAACCCTAATCTTGGGTACTAGGTAATTTTTTAATAATAATTTTTATTTCAATAATAAGATTCCACTGAGCTTAGCTACTGGGTAATCTTCAACACTATACTTCCACTGAGCTTAGCTACTGGGCAAGTAATTTTTAATACAATATACTGGACTACCTCCCAGGTGAGGGATGACTTATTCCTGTGCTTGTAATCTGCAGAGGATATATTGTGCATGGGGGGATTTTGAAGTTTGGGGGGAGAGAGCCCCTCTATTTATACCTTTTGGGAGCCTAGAGGGCCCTCCATGGGAGGAGCTGTCTTTTTCCACTTTAATTCCTCTTGATTTCATCATGTGACTCTGTTTTTGGTGAGGACCTTTCTTGCATGGGTCAGGTGATTTAAGGTTTGGTGATAATTTTCTCTCTGCACAGCCTCCATTTATCACATGATCATCTTTTGGTGGACTGATTATGATGTGATATTCTTGGATTTTCCTTGCATGCATGAGGTGATTGCATTTTGGCTGAGGATTTTTCTTGTGCTCAGACTCTTTTCTGTCACATGATATTCTGTTGGTGGATGCAGTATCACATGATGACCTTGTAATTCCTTTGCATATGTCCTATTTTAGGCTTGATAGAAGTGGCTGTGTAATTTATGCAGGTGTCATGGTTGTTTTTCTTCTTTTTGAACTTTAAAATGAATTCAGGTCATAATTTCTTGCACTGGTGAATTACTGTTGTGTATGAGATGATGTGATTTTTGAGTTTGATGCATGCTGTGCATAGTCATGTGGTTGAGATGTAATTAAAATTGTGTACTGCATGCAGCCTGTTGTAACTAGCTGTAGTTTGCATGAGGTGATGAGTGGTGTGAATAAATCTGATTCTGTTTTAAGGTTTCTAGTGGGGTTACTTTGGATATAAGATAAGGTACTCCTGTGGCTGTGTTGTAAATGAGTTTCAGGAATTCCATGGGGCTGGGCTTTGCATAATGTGACTTTGAATGCAAGTTGGCTGTATAACTAATGCATGTGTCATTTTCTTGCTGCATGAGTCCTATGGCTGTAAGGGGGTGTAAAGCTGGGTGGGGTGTGTAATTTAAAGGGTGGTACCTTATTTGTTGTAACTAGTGTACTATATGTAACTTGATTTTTTACATATGCATAATGAAATTGAATAATTTATTTAAACACATACACTACCCTTTGGTGCCTGTGCCATGGTTTTATGAGTTAAATCTAGCTTCTTGCTGTAAAATTGACCTTTTGGTGTAAAATTTGAGTGTAAGTCTGCCTGTAGGCTGGATTTACTGCTGTTATGGGGTACTATGAGCTTGAGCCTGGTGAAAAAAATGGTATGGAATACCACATACCCCTCTCCATTTAATGCTGTCCCCAGCATTCCAGGTGAAAGCTCCCTATTCTTCATCTGATTCTATGGCTTCCTCCAATACCTCTTCCTCAGTTATTGATTCAGCTTCTTCACTTTCCTCTTCTTCTGTGTCTTCTTTTGTGTTTATCAACTTTCCTCTTGGGTAGAACCTCTTGACTTGAGATGCTGCAAATATTCTTGCTAATTTTGTTCCATCAAGTTCCTCAAGTTCATATGGTCCATTGTTTATTTGTCTGATTACTCTGTAGGGTCCATTCCATTTGTTTTTGAAAATTAGTCCCCAATTAGTTTCTATTGCTTTGTTGTAAACCAGGACCAAATCTCCTGGATTGAGTGGTTACCTTAGTTGGTGTGCCATTCTTCTATCCCAATATTTCATTGAGTCTTCCCTTGATTTTTTGAGTTTTTTTTGCTGCTTTCCTTCTCATTTCTTCTTTCCCTTCTAATTGTTTAGCTCTGGCTTCCAGTAATTCCTCAGTTGTGGATATTTTGTGCCATTCTACTGCTAAAAATGTTTTTGTTTCAATGTCAATTGGTAATACTGGTATTTGTCCAAATTGGAGTTCAAATGGTGAGAAACCAGTTGTTCTTTTAGTGGAAATTCTGTCAGCCAATGTAACTAGTGGTAAATATTTCTTCCATTTCCCTCCATTTTCTCCACACATCTTGACTAATATAAACGTTTCTTCATGAGCCATGTAAGGTTTGACTATGAAACAATAAGTAAAAATTACTAATTTATTACTTATTGTACTCTGAATGTCCTTATGAATTGAATAAATAAGATTAAAAATATAATAATAATAAATAATTATTATTATTATGGCGTAAAATAATTATATTATTAAATAAATATAATAATATAATTTATATTATAAAAATATAATATAATAAATAAATATATTAATATAAAATAATTAATATATTTAAAAAGCTCTTTATTATTGTTACCAACAAATAATAAAGGCGTAAAAAATTGCTTTTTATTAATAAAAAACAATTAATAACAATAATATTACTAATATTAAAGTTATGAATTAATATAAATACTATTTATATTAATTAAAGAATTATTAAGAGAGTAATAATAGAGAAATTATTATAATAAGAGAAAATAACCTACGTTTAACACTTAATATAATAATTTTCAAATATTTTACGCCAAGAAATATAAATACAACCTTTTCAAATTGTATTTACAATAAAAATAAAGAAAATTACAAATTATTCTGGATTTTAACGTGGAAATGAGTTTTGAAAGAGATTTTTAGCAAAAACAATCAAATAAATGATTTAATCACGTCAAAATAGATGATTAACACAAGTTTTTCTTTGGTCTTTAATAATATAATAGTTTTATATATAAAGAATAAGGAAATTACCTTTGATTTAATTCATTTAATGTTTTTGATGCGTCTGAGGGGAAAATAGAGTAAAAAGAGCTCTATTCATAGTAAATACCTCCCTCCTAGAGTCCAACAGGCTTCTAGTAGACGTGTACTGATCATACCCACTGGAAATGATCAATATTTTAAGGTTTGGAGATGATTACATCATTATCAAACCATATTACATCATTATTACACCATTATTTAGAGTTATCACTATAACTCTACGTTTGATGACTTCAGAGGCTTGGCAGAACCCCAAATTTCGTGGATTTTATTAGTTTTAATCATAAACTAATAGTATTCACCAATTTTATCACTCTTAAGACTGTTAAACTTAAATTAAGGTTACTGTGAGTGATCATAACTGCTCAAATTAAGCTCAAACTTTGATCCTCAATAACGTTTAAGATTTACACGCTACAGCAATTCAGAGAGTGAATTCTGATAGCCTGGCATAACCTCATTATGCTTCCAAGAGCGTTTCATTACATAATCAAAACTCTAATTTTGATGATTTTTCTTATAACTCATCTTTTCTGTTGAAATTCAATATTTTAAACTTCAAACCTTGATTTCAGGGGGTTATACCCTGAATTTAATAATAAAGATTACATCACTCTTCACGAATGAACCAGTAGAATCCAACTGTATACTTTTTTTTAAGTTTGGAATACTTTCACAACAAAGTGGTCAACAGCTCTGTTGATTTTTATCAATATTTCATCATAGTTTTTGACCTTGTTTATAATTTGTAAAATAAAGTTCATATCTGTGTTCTTACAGTAATTACGTGGTAACTTTATTTTTGGTTCATCATTCTATCATGTATAGTTTAGGAGATATTAGCTATGATCCTTGAATATATGCGTTGACCAAAAAAGTGCATATATTCAGGTTAATTCCTTAAGTATTAACTTTGGAAATTAGCTTATTAATTGTTTTATGTGTGGAGTTTCGTGGGGAATCCATTGGTACAGTTTATTTCACATGTTGTCTCATTGGTTCTTGAGATAAATAAGGTTTTATGGTTTTTATAAGGTATTATACCTTATAATTCATTAAATATTGACTTTACAGATATGCTATAAAAATGGTATATGTGTATTTTACCATGGGGAATCCAATAGTATAATTTATTTTACATGTTGATTCATTGGTTTTCAAGTTAAACCAATTTTTGTACCAATTTATGGTATTTTTTGTATATTTAAGTAATTATTTTTAATGTATAATTATTCTAAGTAATTTTAATATAATTATATTAAAGGTAAAATTATTCTGAGTCTTTTTTGTGACCTTATTGGGTATGTGGTCATATCTCAAAGGCTCACATTCCCTACCACCAAAAAAGATTGTACCACAATCTGATATGTGTGATTAGGGTATCATCCACTGTCCTACCTCTTCATTAGACTTTATCAGTCCTGAAGCTCAATAATGCTTGATTTTGTTATTCTTTAGGTTTTCTTTCATGTCTAAACCTCCTCATAGTTTATCAGCATTTGTTATATCTTTCTCAAGTAGCCATTAATCTTCTTGAGTTGGATTTCTATACCTTACAAGGTATTCTCTTTCTTTTTTGTTCCTTGTCCTTCTTTCTTTAAGGACTTTTACAATTCTTTTTTCTTCTCCTTCTTCCAAAGGGGGAATTTCAAGTGGGGGTTTATTTCTTAGTGGAAATAATTCCTTGTCACTTGAGCTGTAAGGTTTTATAAGACTTACAGGGAAAGTTGGGTGTTTATTCATTAAATCACCTGTAAGTTCCAATTGTACAGCATTGGGTCCATGAAGTGCTTTTACCATAAATGGTCCTGCAAAGGAATCTTTCAATTTCTTTGGTCCTTTTATGTTATTAAGGCTAAGAGTTGATAATAATACCAAATCTCCTATTTTGAAGTCAGGTGGTTTATGACTTTTGTCCCATCTTTCTTTTGCATATTTGAAAGAGTCTTGCATGCATCTGTTTTCATGGTGTCTTGCTTTGTCAAGAATTATCTTAAAACTGCTTGCTGTTGGATGTATGTCTACTAAGTCCTTTTTGAGGGTATCATAAGGAAGTCTTGGATTCCAACCTTTTTCTAGCATTGCTGGTGCTTTTCCAGTAAAAGAATGGATTGATGTTTTATATGCCAGCTCCAGTGCTGGTATTAGTGTACACCAATCATGGGTAAAACCATCTGAATATTTGAATTCTAGCCCATAAGCACAGAATCTTCTGATCATGTCCTCTAAGGTCTGTATCATTCTTTCTGCTAAACCATCAGTTTGGGGATGGTAAGCTGTTGAGAATGATAGCTTTGTCCCAAATAAGTTATGGAGATTTGTCCATAATGCTGAAGTGAACTTTGGGTCTCTGTCACTTATAATATTTTAGAATAAGCCTGTGTGGCTAATGACTTTATTCCATATCATTATGGCTGTATCCATAGCTGTGTCATCTTTATGACATGGTAAGAACATGGGAGTTTTACTGTACCTGTCAGCTAACACTAGACATGCATTATAGCTCCTGTCTCCTCCTGGAGGTAGTGCTGTTACCCAATCCATATGAACTATTTCCCATGGGGATTTTGGTTCTTGGATTTGGATCATCATTCCAAATTTCTTTCCTGTGGCTCTGTTGGCTTTTTGACATCTGTCACAGGTTTGGCAGTACTCTGCAACATCTTTCTTCCAATTTGGCCACCAAGAGCAGGTTTTCACCCTCTCTAGTGTCCTATCTTCTGAGAGATGTCCAGATGCAACACTATCATGACACTCATGTAAAATAGTGTTTATTCGTGTTCTATCTGTTAAGGCCATAACACATGTGTGTTTTGTTCTATGGTAAAGGATTCCATCAAGGAGGTGGAATCTTCCTTCATCATATGCCTTTTTCCATATTTCATCTAGTTTTGATGAAAGTGATGGATCTTTGCAGTCTTTCATTAGAAGTTGGCTTAATATATGGCAATTTTTGTCTGTCTTATAGCTTTCTTTAACTTGGTTAAAGAATTCTGTGCCTATGTCTGTGACACATATTCCTTCTATATGGTGCTCTTCTTGTGGTACCCATGCTGGATTGTCAGGGGTATTTGCTAAAGCCCATCTGCTAAGACCATCTGCATTTTTATGAATATTTCCAGATTTATGTACAATAGTCATATTTCCTCTATATTCTTGGATAGCAATTTGCCATCTCAGCATATGTCTATTTGAAGTCTTCATATTTCATAGTGATTTCACAGCATTACAGTCTGTGATTACATCAAATACTGTGCCATCCAAATAATAATGCAGTTTTTCTAAAGCGCACACTAGGCATAAGCATTCCATTTGGCTTGCTCCATAACTTGCTTCTGTTGGCTTTATTTGCCTTGAAATGAAACAAATTGGTCCTTCCACTGGTTTATCATTGATACTTTTTGTTTGGTGAAGTGCAGCACCTAATCCTTCTCCACAAGCATCAATGTATAGTTTGAAAGGTAGTTTCCAATCTGGCATTAGAAGAAATGGGGCATTTGTTAGTGAATTTCTCAATTCTTCATATGCCTTGACCCTTTCTTCAGTCATTTCATAAACTGTTTGTTGGTCACATAATTTATATAAGGATTTGGCAATTTTTGCAAAGTCCTTTATATGCTGTCTGTAGTAACCAGCAAATCCTCAAAATGATTGCATTTCTTTTTTGGTTTGAGGCATTGGTTTGAGTAGTACTGCCGCTACTTTAATTTTGTCTATGCCTAGACTAAGTCCAGATACAACATGTCCTAGTGCTTTTAATTCACTATATGGAAAATGACACTTTTTCAAGGAAATTTTCATATTCACTTGGACGATTTTTTGTAGTACCCTTTCTAGTCTTGTAAGGTGATTTTCCCAAGTTTCTGAGCAAACTATGATATCATCAATATAGATAATTAACCATCCTTCTGATAATTCTTCAGGGAATATGGTATTCATCATTCTTTGATAATGGGAAGGTGCATTTTTTATCCCAAATGGCATTCTTAAGTATTCAAAAATTCCACAATGGACTATTATTCTTAGTAGTTTCTTGGCATTGTCTGTTAAGACATTTTGATGAAAACCCTTAAGAGCATCCATAGCTGTGATGAACTTAGCTTGTGACAATTGGGTCAATGTCTCATGGATTCTAGGTATTGGATATCTATCTGGAATGGTATAGGTGTTCAGGGCTCTGAAGTCTCCTACCATCCTTGATTTTCCATTATGCCAAGTTATAATGACAGGTGTAGTAACTCCTACTTGTTCATTATGTCCAACCTTTCTTAATACTCCAAGGTCCATTAATTCTTTAATGTGCACCTCTAAGGCTTCTCTAGCCCTTGGACTGGCTGGATAAGCAGGTCTTCTTAATAAAGGTGGGTAAGGCTTTTCTACATTAAGAATTATATCCACTTCATGTCCAATTATGGCACCTAGTGGCTCTTTGTCAGTTGCAAAGGCATTTTTATACTTAAATAAGAGGTCAATCAATTTTTCTTTCATTTTTTCTGTTAATTCTTGATTGAATTCTGCCTCTTTAAGTTGTTCAGATATAAAAAGTTCTTTTTCTGGAATTTTTTCTTCCTTCTTAATAGCTGTGATTTGGTTTTTGTTATTTAAGAATCCAAACTTTTGTCTTTTGTTATCTCCTATGGTAAAATATCTGTCTTTTTGGTTGGAGATATCTATACCATAGATTGATAAGTAGTCATTCCCAAGTATGAAATGATTACTAGTACAGTTGTCCATTACTACAAACTCTACTTTAATTCTGACACATTGTGAGGGATGAGGAAAAATTAGTGTTAAATCAATTATTCCAAGGGGCTTCATGCTCTCACTTGCACTACTAAATTTGACACCTTGTATTGGCATAAGTTTTTCTTGCCAGTTTGGGACAATGGTTTTTAAATAACTTTTGCCAACACAAGTGCAATATGCTCCTGTATCCAAGTTAACTTTTCCTTCTTGGTTATCAACCATAACAATACTTATACTTAATTTTCCAGCTGTATATCCCATTCCTCTTGCAGGTTTGGTTCTATACATTTTGGCATCCTGTATGTTTGGCAGGTTTGTGTCAGATGTTCCAACTTGTGGTAAGTTTGAATTAACATCCAGTACTTCATAAATTATATCAATATTATTAATTTGTGCATTAATTATATTGATTTCATCACTTTCAGAGCTTTCTGACTCTTCTGTCTCTTTTTCGGAGTCAGATTCCTCTTCTTTGTCATTGTGGTTTTCTGTTTCCACAATTTCATTAATCTTTGCTTTTTTGAGGCAATTATTGGCTAAGTGTCCAATACCTCCACATTTATTGCATTTTCTTTGCTCATTATTGTTGGACGTATTGGGCTTAAAGGATTCTTTTGATTTATCTTTTTTGATAAATGGCTTATTTGGGCTTTTAATGTCCAATTTTTGTTCTTGTCACTATATCTTTTAGTGCATTTATATACTCTTCTGTGGAGCATGGTTCTATACACCTGCTTCTTAGGGCATTTTCTAGTTCCCCTCCACGTTTTTTAAGTATTTTCATGTGCACCATTTTTTGTGACATTTCTGGGTACAGTGCATTAAGCCTTTCAACTTGTTTCAAGAACCAAGTTAAAGGTTTGTCTTTCTCTGGGTCAAAGAAAGAGTTTTCAAATGCATCTTCTATCTTATACCTCCAGGCATCATTTGCCCACTTGGTGATTATTTCTTGTTTCCACCAAGACCAGGTATTTTTACCATTTGTTTGTCTTATTCCATAATACCATCTTTTTGCAGATTTCTCAAACAATGAATGTAATCTTGCAGTGATTAATTCATCTGGTATGGCATAGTCTTCTTGTAACATGTCAATTGTTTTAATAAATGACATGTGGGCATATTAACCTTCTCCTGTGAATGTTGGCCATTCCTTCAATTGAGGTGCTTCCTTCATTAAGACTTGGTTATTATCTTGGTGACTCAAGTCTGTTATGAAAGGATTTGACAATTCCTCTTTTGTTTTAACAGGGCTTCTTATATGAGAAAATGGTGTCGATAACTTTGGCATATTTAAATTAGCCTCATTAATTTTATCCATTTTTTCAGTAATAAGCCTTATTTCACTCTGAATATCATCTTTCAGATGCATTCTTGCTTCATCACTTTTTTCCACATGGTCCAAAAGTAATTTTTGGTGTGATGAAGTCTTTTTTTCAAATCTTTCTACAGAAATACTTAATTTATTTAATTTTTCTGTAAGATTGTCAATACTCACATCATAATTGATTGTCAAAGTCTTGTCTTTGATATCTTTTATGTATTTATACAATTCTTGTTGTCCTTGTATTAATTTTTGAGTATTGTCAATTAAATTCTTTGGTTTATTATTTTCAACAATAAACTTAATGTTGTCAATTTCTTTCTTGTTTTGCACAACAATTTTTGTTAAAGAAGATAAATTGTTATTTATTTCTTGTAGTGATAATAAACTATATTTCATTTCTTTTAGAGATAATATACTATTTTTAATTTCTGTTAAAGTATTTACAACATCTTTGGACAAGTTTATTTCTTTGGGAAATGAGGTTGTCTCATTCTTTGCTCTTCCTTGTCCTTGAATTCCATCAAGGTTCTGGCCATGTTGAAAACATTGTCCATGGCATCCTTTTGGATTCTTGGGATCCTGTAGCTTGGGGAATATGGTTTCCTCCAATGCTTTTTCTTGTTCTTCTTCCCTTCTTGGGGAAGTGGGCTGGCTTGGGGCTTGCTGGTAGAAGCTACTGGGGCTTCTTCCTTGGTTGCCTCCCTCTTTTTGGCGTGGTAATCCTTGATTTTTTTGATTTGAGGTTTGGATGACAGTGGATTCCATCCATTGGAGTACTTCACTATCTCCTCCTCTTTGAGGAACTTATTCAGGATGTGCCAGCAGTTCATCACTCCTTGGTGTATTTGAGGCAGCATTTCCCAATCTTTGTCCTTGTACACTGTGTAATACTGCTTGTACTGGCTCATGTAGATGTCCATTTGAGCCCTCTAAATGTGATTTGTACCTATTTGAGTTACTCATACTTAGCTCCAATTCAGGTTCAGATATCATGGGCATTTCTGGGACTTGCCTTTGGGATAAGGCACTTCCTTGTGTGGATTCTGTTCCACTGGGGATATTTCCCTTTCTTTTCCCTTTTGATGGATCAGTTCTACCTCTGAGTCCAGCTCCATCTGATTGGATGGAGTATTGGGAACCTCTTCTGGTAGTCATAATTTAAGAAAAGAAGAAATAAAAGTATTTTAGGATAAAAATTCTCTTTATGGCAATTATAAAAGAGGTGCTCACCTTCAGAGTCTTGAATGGTGGGTCCTGGAAAGTCTAATTTCTTAGCTTTCTTTCTTTTGGTGATAAATGGTGTTGGAGAACTTTAACAAGTGTCTTCCACCAATCTCTCAACAGTAGTTTGGTTGTCTTCTGTTGGGTTATCTTCAAACACTAAAAAAGACAAATAAATATAAGTCTTTTTATAAGAAGTGTTATTTTTTGGCAAGATATGGCAATTTTCCACGTAGAAATTGCTTTTATATCTTTTTTTTAAAAATTTGAAATGAATAAAGAAATGAATAAAAATTAATAAAAAAAAAAGAACTTTTTTTTTTATTGGTTTTTTTGATATTTTTTATATTTTTATTTTTAAAGAATAAAATAAAAAATGAATATGATTCTTTTACAAAATTAAATTATAAAAAACTATTTTCAATTTATAAATTATCTTTTTTAATCACTAGAGTCACTCAAATAAAGTTCTTGCAAGTCTAAGGATGTGAAAAAACCACGTGTAAGACAGTACAATTGCTTTCCAAATGCCTCAATAGCTTTTAAAATCAATAAAATATAAAATTATTATATAATTTTATGATTATAAATATAATTTATTATTGGATAAACCCAATTAGAATCTTTTCAAAGGTCTTTTAAGTAAATATCACGGCCAGGCCCCCAAATGTAAGGTTTGACTATGAAACGATAAGTAAAAATTACTAATTTATTACTTATTGTACTCTGAATGTCCTTATGAATTGAATAAATAAGATTAAAAATATAATAATAATAAATAATTATTATTATTATGGCGTAAAATAATTATACCATTAAATAAATATAATAATATAATTTATATTATGAAAATATAATATAATAAATAAATATATTAATATAAAATAATTAATATATTTAAAAAGCTCTTTATTATTGCTACCAACAAATAATAAAGGCGTAAAAAATTGCTTTTTATTAATAAAAAACAATTAATAACAATAATATTACTAATATTAAAGTTATGAATTAATATAAATACTATTTATATTAATTAAAGAATTATTAAGAGAGTAATAATAGAGAAATTATTATAATAAGAGAAAATAACCTACTTTTAACACTTAATATAATAATTTTGAAATATTTTACGCCAAAAAATATAAATACAACTTTTTCAAATTGTATTTACAATAAAAATAAAGAAAATTACAAATTATTCTGGATTTTAACGTGGAAATGAGTTTTTAAAGAGATTTTTAGCAAAAACAATTAAATAAATGATTTAATCACGTCAAAATAGATGATTACAACAAGGTGGTTTTTGGTCTTTAATAATATAATAGTTTTATATATAAAGAATAAAGAAATTACCTTTGATTTAATTGATTTAATGTTTTTGATGCGTCTGAGGGGAAAATAGAGTAAAAAGAGTTCTATTTATAGTAAATACCTCCCTCCTAGAGTCCAACAGGCTTCTAGTAGACGTGTACTGATCATACCCACTGGAAATGATCAATATTTTAAGGTTTGGAGATGATTACATCATTATCAAACCATATTACATCATTATTACACCATTATTTAGAGTTATCACTATAACTCTAAGTTTGATGACTTCAGAGGCTTGGCAGAACCCCAAATTTCGTGGATTTTATTAGTTTTAATCATAAACTAATAGTATTCACCAATTCTATCACTCTTAAGACTGTTAAACTTAAATTAAGGTTACTGTGAGTGATCATAACTGCTCAAATTAAGCTCAAACTTTGATCCTCAATACCTTTTAAGATTTACACGCTACAGCAATTCAGACAGTGAATTCTGATAGCCTGGCATAACCTTATTATGCTGCCAAGAGCTTTTCATTACATCATCAAAACTCTAATTTTGATGATTTTTCTTATAACTCATCTTTTCTGTTGAAATTCAATATTTTAAACTTCAAACCTTGATTTCAGGGGGTTATACCCTGAATTTAATAAGAAAAATTACATCATTCTTCACGAATGAACTAGTAGAGTCAAACTGTATACTTTTTTTTAATTTTGGAATACTTTCACAACAAAGTGGTCAACAGCTCTGTTGATTTTTATCAATATTTCATCATAGTTTTTGACCTTGTTTATAATTTTTAAAATAAAGTTCATATCTGTGTTCTTACAGTAATTACGTGGTAACTTTATTTTTGGTTCATCATTCTATCATGTATAGTTTAGGAGATATTAGCTATGATCCTTGAATATATGTGTTGACCAAAAAAGTGCATATATTCAGGTTAATTCCTTAAGTATTAACTTTGGAAATTAGCTTATTAATTGTTTTATGTGTGGATTCCCGTGTGGAATCCATTGGTACAATTTATTTCACATGTTGTCCCATTAGTTCCTGAGATAAATAAGGTTTTATGGTTTTTATAAGGTATTATACCTTATAATTCATTAAATATTGACTTTACAGATATGCTATAAATATGGTATATGTGTATTTTACCATGGGGAATCCAGTGGTATAATTTATTTTACATGTTGATTCATTGGTTTTTAAGTTAAACCAATTTTTGTACCAATTTATGGTATTTTTTGTATATTTAAGTAATTATTTTTAATGTATAATTATTCTAACTAATTTTAATATAATTATATTAAAGGTATAATTATTCTGAGTCTTTTTTGTGACCTTATTGGGTATGTGGTCATATCTCAAAGGCTCACAAGCCAGGTGAGGACTGCCAACTTTAACTACCCCTGCTTCTTTGAATAATGTAGGCTGTAGCGTTTTTTTATTAGCCGCCATGGGCTGCATGTTTATACATTTCTCGGCTTGTCATCTTTATCTCACTATTGGTCAATCAGTCTTAAACTGGGCGGCTTGCTGATTATTTTCCTAACAATTTTTGATTGCGCAGCTGCCAGTGTTACTGTCGTAAATACTACCTGTAAGGAGGCACTGTCATTTTTATTTATTTTATGATACACTGCTTTTAATTCTTCCTTCATTGCATGCAAGATTTTTTTTATCTTGCATTAGCTAAGTAGGCTGTGTAGGTCTCTGTCTTGGTAGTTGTGGAAGTGCATTCTTTATGGGTTAGCTCCAGTAGGTCTTCTCGAGCAGAAATAACTTAGCTCTTTGGATCTCCGGATTGAGATCCTTTTTTGGAGTTAAGGAGGATTCAGTGGGTCTAGAGTGGTTGTGGTGTTGACTATAAATACCCCTTCCCTCTGGTTTAGGTCGTTCGGCTCTCTCTTTTTTTTTTATATATAAAAAAAAACAAAATAAAATAGAAATGATGCTCAATCTTAAATTAGACATTAAGTTAGCTAATGAATGGAATAAAATTGATTGAATTCAAGTGATACAGCCTAAGTCCCTTGTTAAAAAACTCATGATTAAAAATTAAATTCTGGTGTTTCAGACGACTCGGAGTGCTAATTTAAATTTACTATCCAAAGTTGTAATTTGAAAGAAACCTGGTGCAGTGACAAATGAAAATTAAACTATTGACCCTGCTTTTCTTAAGCAGCTCAATCGATGTCTTTTAGGCTAATTTCTTTTAATTAAAAGATATTTCAGTCGCGTTGAAGTCAGTTAGCCAAGAAATAAAGACTTAGTGACTCTATTTCATTTCTCTATTTTTTTTTTTTGAAAATAGACTTGTGCATGTTGAATTCTTTTGTTGGGTTTGGTAATTTTTGCTTATTCCCACTCGTAATTCCAATGTTATTATTTTTTTTGGTTGCCAAAAGTCCCTTTTTGTGTTGTTGTTCCCACAATAATACTAAAAAAAATCAAATAATAGGAAAAAATAAAATAATAAAACAATAATAAAATAATAAAATAATGATAAAGGATAAGATGATAAAATAATAAAAACAATAAGATGAAATAATGTAATATGTCAGGCTGAGTCTATGATAAAAGTAATAAAGTGTATTTACAACTTTTAACTATGACTGTGACACGGTATATAAAAGTTAAAAAGTTTTTATAAGAGTTGAAGATGGTTTTAATTTAATAATAAAAGGGCTTTACTATAGTGGATATAGTGGTGGTGAGCGCTGTTGAAAGCCCTGGGTGCAGCTTTACCTGTTGGGTTACAATAATAAAGACTACAATTATTAAGATTATAATAATACCTGATTATTACCCAAGAGTAAAACTGTTTTTGACAGTTTACTACGTAGGGTATTCAAGAGCAGGATGAGGAAAGGTCTTTGGCTGTGGAAAGCCCTCCTTTTATCCTGAAATTGGGGTGAAAAGGTGATTAAACCTTTTCATGTAGAGGGAGTGAAGATTTTTCACTCCTCATGACAGGCTTGTGGTTTGCAAACAACCTGTATACCCTGTATTGGGCTCAGATGTGGTTTTGAAACCACATCTGGGCGGTTTTCACCAATACAGGGTGAAAATTTTCATCTGGGGACCTCACAGCCTGATTCTGACGTGTATGACGCGTAGAATGCTGTACAGAAACTGTATGGGACCCCAGTATTGACTGACATATGAGGTATTGAAGTAAAAACATGCTTCTTCGTCTGTTGACACCTCATATTCATGATTATGGGGTGTTATCCCATGGTAAGGCTGTATATGACAGCTGGTGGGATTTTGACCTTAAAATGGTCATAACTCTGTCAGTTTTTGAGATATCAAGCTCAAAGTTGGTTCATTGAATAGCTCTATATGAGCTCTACACAATGGTACCCAACTTGACATAGTTATCATTAAATATGACAAAGTTATCCCATGTACAAGTATTTTTGTACATTGGCGTGGTTTGGGCAAAAAGCTGTATTAAGCTTGTTTGGCCAATAACTTCTGTTGTAGTTGAGTTATGGGGAAATGGATGACACCATCAGATAGCCCTGATTGTGCTCTTTCCAAAAAGACCCCACTTTAAGTATCTCACACTAAAACTGTAAAAGTTAGATGAGAGGTGAATGTTTTGTTCACCCTTATTTGGTCTGAATTTGACCATAACTCACGTAATACTGGTGCTAGCTCAGTTTGGCTGGTACCATTGGATAGCCCTGGCTTAGAGCTTCATTTTGAATACCCATTTGATGGGGTTAAGCCTCTCCTTCTAGATTTTAGATGAGAGGTGAAAATTAAGGTTTATGCTCAGCAATGACTTTGAGCAGGAATAACTTTGTTATTTCTTGTCCTATGGTGATGGGACTTATATTTTCAGAAAGAGGTGAGTTTCCTCTTTCTTTTGATACCTTTTGAGCTAATTGGGCTCAGTTCCATGTTTTGGTGGTATTTTGGCTATACCATTGGTTTATGGTATTTTGGCTGTCATGCTTGTGCTCTGGTTTTGAGTCACAGGTTGACATAATAGCTGAATTTATATTCTGTAATTGACTCTTGGTGATATTTCCATCAGTGATTTTATCTTTTCAGAACA
Source organism: Austropuccinia psidii (assembly GCA_023105745.1). Lineage (NCBI taxonomy): Eukaryota > Fungi > Basidiomycota > Pucciniomycetes > Pucciniales > Sphaerophragmiaceae > Austropuccinia > Austropuccinia psidii. The sequence continues at coordinate 18,510,676 of JALGQZ010000008.1, read as the reverse complement.
TCTAGATGACTATCTGTGTAGTAATTTTTTATAGTTTTCTAAAGATAATGTAAGTCTTTTTTTTTATATTTATTTTATATTTACGATTTTTTTATATTATAATTTACTAAGTGTGAATAAAGTGAAGACTAATTTTGAATTTTTTTTTTTTAGAGCCATTTATTTTATTTTATTTTATATGAATAAAAAAAATTAAAATAATATAAATAGTGAAATAAGAAAAAAAGTAAATAAATAAATGAAGCATTTTTAATATCATGTAGGTTTTTTCTTTAGTTATCATCTACTGATATGAACTGAATTGAAACTGATTGTTTTTTTTTGTTCTTTTTCTTTTTCTTGAGAAATAAAATAAATATAACTACAAGATAAAATATTTAATATCAGGTAAGCTTATATTCTCTTTCTTTCTTCAAAGCTTATATTAGTTGAAGCTTGTTTTTGAATTTTTAATATTTTATTTTGTCTCTTTCTTTTCTTTTAGTATGAAAGAAAAATTGAATTGTAAAGAGGAAGGATGAAAGTGGTAAATAAAAAATAAAAAATTGAAGAAATAAATAATTATAATATCAATGGAAACAGGATTGATGATTAAGCCAAGAATTGAGGACTTAGCAGGTGGGATTTGTTTTAACTCAATTTTTGAAAGGCTTTGTTTGACCAGTAATCTTATCTACTAGTTCTTTCTTGATAAGGTTTCCTCTCCTCCATTTTTCTCTTTTGAAAGTTTTGAAAAGGTGTTCTTGAAAGAAGGAGTCCCAAGCTTCTTTATTAAGCTCAATTGCACCACTTTTAAGACTGAGGGTTTCTGGTATGAGTGCTTCTTCCCAGTGACAATCCCATGTGGCATCTTCTACAATATAACTTCCTGAGGGTTTGCTAATTTTTCCATTTTTAATTTCAAAATCCTGGAGGTTGAACCAGTCTTGGCATTCCCAGGTCCTCCAAAACAGTGTTTTCCTGAGGTGTTCATCCATGTGGAATATTTCATTCCAGTATTGATTTCCAAGGTTTCCATCAATTCCATCCCAGGTCAGTAACTCTAAGAATTCATACTTTGTAAGGTTGAATCCAGGTAATTCTTTCCATGGATGAGATATGACAGTTTCTGATGGTGATTTTTCTTTTTCAAAGATGTCCTTAAACTCAATATATGGAAGGACAATGGTGGAAATATCAGGACAGGGTTCTGGTTTTATTTTCAAGAACCAGGCAGGATTTTCATCCATTTCTTGTGGATTAATGTAATTGGCCCAGACTTCTTTTTCTTCTATCCAGCTGATATCTGTGTCCAATGACAAGGGATTTTCTTCCAGTAATGGCCATGATTCCATTTTCAAGGATTTGGTGGGTTTGAAGTGTTAAGGTAAGATGAATTGAGAATAATATCAAATTTATTTATCAAAAATAGTTTGAGGGTAGGTTGAATGGATTTTGGATGATAAATTTGGGTAAAAATTTGGATATTCCTCTTTGATAAGGCAGGAGGTCACTGCCTAGTGATGATTGGGTTTTGGTGAATAAAAACGGTGATTTTGGTTGATAAAATTTAATTGCCTCTTTGATAAGGCATGAGGTCACTGCCTAGTGATAATTTAATTTGAATTCTGATTATTTTATTTGATTTTTGGATTTCCTCTTTGATAAGGCAGGAAGTCACTGCCTAGTGATGATTGATTTTTCTTTGGGTGAGTGTAATTGGTTATTTTTAATTGATAAGAAATTATTTTCCTCTTTGATAAGGCAGGAGGTCACTGCCTTATGATTTATGAGTTTAAATCTGACTATTTTGTTTGATTTTTGATTTTTAGAGCTTTTATGTGTCTTCAAAATGGGCCTTGATTGTTTGAAATTTAATTGTTCCATTAATTCTTGAGTAATTTGATCATTGGTTTTGTCAGAAACCTCCAAAATTTTCAGCAATTCCTTTATTTCTTCAATTTCTTGGTTTCTTGATATTGATGAAGTATCCTTAAAGTGCCAAAGGTTCTCTTCATTGAAATCTTCATCTTCTGGTGACCAATGAAGTTCTTCATTGTTAATTTGGTCTTCTTTTATTAATTCTTCCCCATAGGATCCAAAAATTGGTGAATTGGCCAGGGTGGAGGTGATTGATATATTTTTGTAAGTTTTTTTTTTTAATTTTTGAGGGATAATTTGTTAATGAATTTCTTCTTTGTTAAGGCAGGAAGTCACTGCCATTTGAGAGAAAAAATGAAATAAATAAAAAAAGAAACTAATGATACATTTTATGGGTGATACTGATACATTTTAGAGAAAAAATCTTGATTTTGTTGGTTTTATTCAAAGTTGAGCTCCCCCTAGTGGGAAAGGTGAGTGTCTGTTGAGTAACCTGGCCAAAATAAGGTCTTTGAGGGCTTCCACAAAGTTATTTCTTTCCTCAATTTCTGGTTCTGATGGAAATTCTGAGCACCATAAGTCTTCATCAATGAATATATATCCATCTCCAACCCATTTCAATTTTCCAGTTTGGTATGTTGATCCATTCAATCTAAGGTACCACTGGGCCCAAATTTGATTAAAGTAAAGTCCTCTTCTTGGTAGTGTGGCCATTTCAAATATTTCATCCCAGAATTGATTTTCAAGGTTACCTTTAATTCCCTCTTCAGTCAGTAGTTCTAGGAATTGGATCTTGCTCAAGTTTGCTCCTGGAAGTTGACATAAATATTTATCTTCACATAGAATTTCTTGAGCTTCATCTCCATAAAGGTCTTCAAAGGTAATGTATGGCAGGTAAATGTAGTTTTATTCATTTTCTAAGATGGATTCTGTTTCATCATCTTCATTTGGAGGTTGTTGGATGAATTCAGGGTTTTCCAGTTGCCATTCATAAGGTTCTTCTTGGTTGTTCAATGGTCTATCCAAGAAGTTAATATGGTATGTGTCTTTTAAATTTTTGTCTCTTTCTTCAATAATTCTGAGGTCCTTTTCAATCTCATCTATAATTTCTTCATCTGAAAGTTCATGATGTTCACTAAATCTGACTTTCTTCCTTTTTGGTTTAGTTTTGAAAGGGTTTCCATGTATTTTCTCATTTCCATCCACCAAAATTTGGAATGTTTCTTTATTATTGTTAATTGGCTTGTAACTTATGTTGGGTAATTCATCTTCAGAAGTTGAGTCTTCAAGTTGTCTTTTGAGGTTGTTTGGCCATTGGGTATTTTGTAAATCTTGACCAAACCATCACTTTTTGGAGATATGGATAACTCTTGGGTCTTCTGGGTTAAATTGATTATGGTATTGTCTCTTTTTGCATTTTTATGCTTCTTTCCTGGGTTACTTCTGACCAACTTTGCCATATTGCATAAATCCATTCCTCTAGGTGGTCCGATTTGCCATCCAAGTGCTTGAGGTTTGCATATTGGCATGCATAACCTTCTTCCATCAGGTTCTTGATAACTGAGTATCTCTCCTTGTTTATGGGAGAATTCTAGTCTGATGTTGTTGTCTGCCAAGAAAGGTCTTCCCAGTACTGTATGGACAGATCCTTTTGCAATGAAGAAGTGAATTAGAGTTTCTTCACCTGAAGCCAAAATGATTGGAGTAAATTCTGAAAGTGCAACCAATGAAGTGGTATGGCCTCCAATTCCTCTGAGGTTCATGTTAAGATTTCTTGTTGTTAGTGAAGCTTTGATTGCTATTTCTTCTGGTATGATGTTGAGTTCTGCCCCAGTGTCCACTAATGCTCTGATAGGATATTCTTCCTTTCCAATGAAGATTTCCATAAATCCCAAAGGACAAGCATAATGAATCTTGGGTTTTGGTATTTCTTTGAATCCAAAGGTTAATAATCTTTCTTGAAGATCCATTGAGTTGAGTGATTTAATCTTTTCCTTGTCTTTTTCTGATAATTCCTGTAATTTATGGACAAAATTGGGTGACATCCTCAAAATTTCTTCAATGGTGAGGTTGATCTTTTGTTGCATAATTTTCTTGATAATTTTGTCAATTTCCAATTTAGTTTCAACTTGTTTCTTTTGAGGTTTTCTGAGCTTCTTTTCTTCTTTGGAAGTTTCCTCATCTTCATTCTTATTGGCAATATTTTCAATTTCCTCCTCAGGTTGTTCTGGTTTTGGAATATTTGAAATTTGAAATTTGGTGGGAATTATTACTCTTTCCTCTTCTTTTTCTTCTTCAATGTAAGTTCCTGGAATATCTGCTTTCTTCTTTGGCTCTTGATTTTTGGATTGTCTTTCCAACCTTTGTTTGGTCTTCCTTAATCCAATGTGTGATTCAAATGGGTCATTGGCTGAGAAAATGGTAGGTGGTTTCCAATTTGACCAATCTTCAACATGTGCAATTGAGGTTGATTTATCCTCTTGTCTCTTTTCAGTGGGCTTAACCTCTTCTTCTGGTTTTGGTTTGACAGCAGGTTTTTCCATAAATTTCTTGTTGAGTTCTGCTTGTTCCTTTGCAAAAGCTCTGACTATGTCTTTGGCACTTTCATTTCCTTCTATAGGTACTCTCTGATAATTGGGGAAGAGGTAAGATGCGCCTTGTGTTCTGACAATTCTTCTGTCCAAATCTTCAGCAAGGTGAGTGCATCTAGTTGCTGAATGGCCTTCTTCCTTACAGTAAGGACACTTCAATGGTGGTCTTGGAGCCATTTGGGCTGGTATGTAAGGTTGGTAACTGGATGAAAGTGGTGGTAAGGGATTCCTTAACCTGTATGGCTGGTTATTTTGAGGGAATCTTTGCTCCTGATTGTTGTTCCAGTTCCTTCTTGGTGGATTGACAGCTTCTGATAGGGTTTTAAGTTGATTTAAAACTTCTTTAACTGATTCTTTTCCCTCATTTCTTGGTTGAGGCTCTGGTTGTGGAGGATTTTTGATCTTTTGGGTGAGTTCTTTTACTTGTTTTAAAACTTCATCCCAGCTTTCATCCTCAAATCTTGTTTTCTTTTCTGGAGGTTTTGGTTTAGAAAATTCTTTTTGTTGAATAAGTACCTTGGCCTCCAAGTCCTGTTCAATGTATAATTTCAAAATATCCAATCTTGGTATGATGTAACCTCCATCCAAGGCTTGAAACATAGCTCTTTCTTTGATCATTTCTTTGTAAATTGATTCTTGAACACTAGTGGAAAGGCTAGCCAATATTTCCTGGTTATGATTGATATCACCTTGGATATATTGGTATCTTTTGAGGTAAGTGATGATTGCTTCATATTCCCCAATGAATTTTCTGTATTGAGTCATGTTTCTTATTCCACCTTCTTGTTGAGTTTTTGTGAATAATTCAGTGATTGAGGATAATCTGTATCTTCTTTCAGGTGAGACTGTTCCCCATCTTCTTTTCATATCCACTTTTAATTGATCCCAATCAGCTGTTTCATATCCTGGCATTCCTTCAATATGATAACTGATTTATTCATCTTTTGTTTAAAATGCTATTTGTCTTGCAATGTCTCTTCCACTTGCTCCTTCAATTTCTGCAATATTTTCAACTTTCTTGATGAATCTTTCCACATCCTTTCCATCAAACCACAGATTATAGTCCTTGGCTCTGATTTTTACTATTGGAGTAGTGTTTCTTGGAATTTCTTGATGTAATGGAGTTGGGATTTGGGAAGAAATGTTGACTCTTCTTGGTAAGGTACTTTGTCTTTGTTCTGTATAAGGTGTTGATGTGGGCATGGGTCTAGGATAAGGTGAAGGTGATCCATGTTGCCAGAATGATCTTGGAAGGGGGGTCTGTTCCTCAAGTGGACTATTTTGTGGAGTATAACTTGATGATTTATTTTTTCCTTCCTTTTTAATTAGTGCTAGTAATTCTGCTTGCATTTCTAGAATCTTCTGCTGAAGTCTCTCTGTTGAAGACATTTCTTCCTGTCCTTCAACAGTTTCTTCATTAAGGTTTTTTTCCTGGATTTCTTCAATATTACCAGGTAATTTTGATGGTGAAGGTTTATCCATTTTTGATTTATTTATTTCTACCTTTGATTTTGGTGTTGAGTTATTGATTTTATTTCTTTCAAGGAGATAAAAGAAAAATTTCTCCACAACCTTCAAATCCCTTTTATTGGTTCTTGGTGTTGCAATTGGGAAATTGGAATATTTATTTGATTCCTCTCCTACTTCTGATTTTTGTTTGGGTGGATAATAGTAATGATCAGAGCAAGTTGATGATTCAGATTTTTGAGATGATGGTTTTGGCTGATTTTGATTATTTGACTCCAGTTTTTGTTATAAGAAAGGTTTTCTGGAGTATTCAAGAATTTTGTAATTGATTGTAATTTAATTGATTTTTTATTGAAGCTGAGGTTATATGCCACTGTTGGGACACCAGATGTGGGAACTCCTCTTGTGTGGTATTAAAATGAGGCAGTACCTGGAGGGGGAAATCACAGGTAACTAGTTTTGAATTGCTAATAACTCCTGTAACCAAGGGTGGCAAGGGTGTATTGCCTGCCCCTCCTAAAATACTGAACAAAATCTTCCTTGGAGCTCACAAACCAAAATAAAGTTAGTAAGTGGCTTTACAACTGCAGAAGACAAAATTCAGCAGTCTCAGATCAGACCTATTCAATAAATAATATGAAAAATAATGTCGGTAATTTGGTTAATTTTTTAGATTTAATGAAATACTTGTCTGTTTTGATTTTAATTTATTTTTTTTAGTTAAATTGAGGTGAGTGGTTTCTTCTTGGTGATAAATCCTTGGTAAGATGGGTTATTTGAGGTTTTCTGGAAAATTTGATTGGTGTTGATAAAGGTAATTTTGTTAAGGTAAGCTATAATAGAGTAAAATAATTTTTAAGGTTTGTTATTTTTTTAAGAGTGCTAATAATGAGATAAAATAGTATTTGTTAAGTTTAAGAGGTAAGTTTCTTTGATATTTGATTTTAAATGGGTAAGTTAGTTTTAAATTTTGATAAATGGTGTTAATTTTACTAGGTGAAATATTTTAATAGAGTAGTAACCCTAATCTTGGGTACTGGTTAATTTTTATTTTTATTTTAATAATAATCAGATTCCACTGAGCTTAGCTACTGGGTAATCTTCAACCCTATACTTCCACTGAGCTTAGCTACTGGGCAAGTAAGTTTACTATAATATGCTGGACTACCTCCCAGGTGAGGGATGACTTATTCCTGTGCTTGTAATCTGCAGAGGATATATTGTGCATGGGGGGGATTTTGAAGTTTGGAGGGAGAGAGCCCCTCTATTCATACCTTTTGGGAGCCTAGAGGGCCCTCCATGGGAGGAGCTGTCTTTTTCCACTTTAATTCCTCTTGATTTCATCATGTGACTCTGTTTTTGGTGAGGACCTTTCTTGCATGGGTCAGGTGATTTAAGGTTTGGTGATAATTTTCTCTCTGAACAGCCTCCATTTATCACATGATCATCTTTTGGTGGACTGATTATGATGTGATATTCTTGGATTTTCCTTGCATGCATGAGGTGATTTCATTTTGGCTGAGGATTTTTCTTGTGCACAGCCTCTTTTCTGTCACATGATATTCTGTTGGTGGATGCAGTATCACATGATGACCTTGTAATTCCTTTGCATATGTCCTATTTTAGGCTTGATAGAAGTGGCTGTGTAATTTATGCAGGTGTCATGGTTGTTTTTCTTCTTTTTGAACTTTAAAATGAATTCAGGTGATAATTTCTTGCACTGGTGAATTACTGTTGTGTATGAGATGATGTGATTCTTGAGTTTGACACATTCTGTGCATAGTCATGTGGTTGAGATTTAATTAAAATTGTGTACTGCATGCAGCCTGTTGTAACTAGCTTTGGTTTGCATGAGGTGATGAGTGGTGTAAATAAATCTGATTCTGTTTTAAGGTTTCTAGTGGGGTTACTTTGGATATAAGATAAGGTACTCCTGTGGCTGTGTTGTAAATGAGTTTCAGGAATTCCATGGGGATGGGCTTTGCATCATGTGACTTTGAATGCAAGTTGGCTGTATAACTAATGCATGTGTCATTTTCTTGCTGCATGAGTCCTATGGCTGTAAGGGGGTGTAAAGCTGGGTGGGGTGTGTAATTTAAAGGGTGGTACCTTATTTGTTGTAACTAGTGTACTATATGTAACTTGATTTTTTACATATGCATAATGAAATTGAATAATTTATTTAAACCCATACACTACCCTTTGGTGCCTGTGCCATGGTTTTATGAGTTAAATCCAGCTTCTTGCTGTAAAATTGACCTTTTGGTGTAAAATTTGAGTGTAAGTCTGCCTGTAGGCTGGATTTACTGCTGTTATGGGGTACTATGAGTTTGAGCCTGGTGAAAAAAATGGTATGGAATACCACAACATGAGAATTATTTCACCATTGGACTCCTCATAATAAACAAGGGGGAGTCACCTGTAGGTGAAATTTCTGTAACTCAACTGTAAATAAGCTTAAATTAATTTTTTAGAATTTTCTGTACAAAAGTTGAAAATCCTCAAAACCTTCATTTAATTCACATCACATGTGGTGTCAAGCATCAATCTTTATGTTAAAATTGAGGTGTTGTGTGTAGTTTATAATTTATGAGGAATTGAAGTATTTTCAATTGAAATGTCAAAATGTGCATGTATGTTACATAAGTGAACTGTAATTTACATATGAGATATCAATTATTAAAGCAGGGTAACATTAAAACTCAATTTAATTGCATGTTTCAATTACAAGTATATTACATGATGAGGAATTAATGTAAAAATAAATTGTAAAGATTAATTTTGGAGGGGGAAAAGGAATCTTGGCTTCAAGGGAGCCAGACCCCCAAATTTCTTTCTGAAAGGCATGAGATGTCAAAATGAACGCAAAATATCATCACTTTTGGCCTGGAATTGAGTCACAGGGTCTGTGACTCAATTGATGATGAGGTTTTGATACCAACCAGGGCAGTTTGAATTGTTTCCAAGAGGGTAAAACTACCCTTAGGTTAAAACAATCTCAGTAAAAACAGTTTTAATTGGTTTCTACGTGTCTTACACACATTCTGAAATTTTTTGAAGGCTCTAGACCAGGTATTATTATAGCAATGGCTGATTTAAGGGTCTATATTGGCCAAAACCAGTCCTTTTTTTGGCCCAAACCAGGGTTCAATGATGCCATAATTGGATTTTCTGTTGTCAGATGGTTTTCCACGACTGAAAAGAGTAAGTTTTACCTTTGGAGTAAGAATATTGGTGGCTATAAAAGAATGTCTTCTTTGCCCCACTTTTCTCTTCATGTTAAATCCTTTTCCTTTTATAATTAGTTTAAACACTGTTTAACCAAACAATGAAAGATTCCAACCACCCTTTTTTAATCATTTTAAACCTTTTAACCATGTGGAAAATCATTATAATAATTTTTTGTAACTATTTTAATAATTTTTACCCTTGAACCACCCCATAAGTGAATTAAAGCATGTTTCATAACTGTTAGCTTTGTCACTTTGTTTCCAAATTCACTCTGGTCACTTTTGGACGTCTTTTCTCTTTAATATTCTTTTTGAAGACTCTATTCTTATATGAATTTCCTTCAGTTCTTTCTCAATCAATTCCAATTGAAATTTCCCTTGAAGAAATTTCTTTTGTACCCTTAAAATATCTCTTGTAGAGTATTTTTGGATAACATTTTATTGTTGGTAAAACAATGAGTCTTTATAATATTCTTGTTTTATACCTATGAAGCTAAAAACAATAAAATTGGTGTGTTTTCTCTTAGAAATCTCATTTCATACTTTTTTTAATCAATTTTTGCGTTATACAAATTCTGAGGACAGGAAAAGTATTTGATTTTTAATCAAAGTTTCATATCCACACCTTACATAATTACAAGATACTCCCGCTATTTAAACCCTGAATATCAATTGGTCATGAAGAGTGCTCCAGTTCTGGTGAATCACTTTATCCTTAGATCCAAAAAATTATAGTTGGTCATATAACCCACGTTTGAATTTGAATTTTGATTATCCATCAGGTGATATCTCAAAGAAGGCCACCAAAAATTTCCAACTAATTCACTAATTTACTCTAGAATTACACCACACTGATGATTAAAACTGCACTTAGTGTATGTAATCACATTAGTTGCTAACCTGTTGGCTTTGACAACCAAGAAAAAATCAATTTTTTCAAAGTCTATAATGAGGCAAAAACCTATAGAAATGAATAAATTCCCAAGGGAAATGTGATGGCCTTCAGAGATGACAGGAAGGTACTTGTGTTAAAAAACAAAAGCATATTAAAGAATATTCACTTTCAATTTCAATATCTTAGAGAAATTGTAAAGAAGCACTCACCAATTGTGAAGCATGTGGCCCCTGACAAGATGGTGGCCAATTTAATGACTAAATCCCTAGCTACCAAAAAAGATGGTAGAGCCACAGAAATATTATGAATGCTTCACTCTGAACAGATCATGGAGGTTTGATGTAATCATTATCTTTAACAGCATGAAATCTTATGTAGTCATGATAAACTGTTTTCAGGGAGAATGAAATAATATATTTTGTGCCGCATCTGTCTCAAAGTGCTTTTAATCTCAGCTTGTCACACTTTTCTTCCAACAGAAGAGACGCATTTCCTTTTAATTTCTATAGCACACACTTTATAATATCAGAAAAAATCCTTGGAAGTATGACACTCACTAAAAAAAGAAGAAGAATTCAATGCCTCTACATAATACAGGTGATACTGGAGTATAGTGGAGGTAATATTCTAATATAAAGACTGGGTTGATTGTAATTATTAAGCTAAACCACTTGTGTGTTGTTTGTAACCCAATTAATTTTGTTTTCCCACTAGGTTTTACTCTCAGTATCTGAAAAAGTAGTATACTTGATGTTGTTTTCTTCTTATAACTAGTGTATTAGTCTTATAAGGTATTTATCTCACTTCCACATCACTATTCATTAACCCATATAGCTAATGTATGGATTTTTCCTTCTACATGAGATTTATTCCTACTTTGTGCATTGTTAATCTCATTAAGAAGTATACTACATTAGAGGTATCAGAGGTATTTAGATCATAGCCAACTCTGAACCAAACCACATTTTTGGCCATAAATTGGTAAAATAATATAAGGGATTATTTTTTTTACAAAAATCTCACATGTCTTACCACCACCATAAAGGTATGACTTTAATGATCTATATATACCAGCTGTTCTAAGATGAATTCATCCTAATTCCATAATTCCTTTCACAGATAGTTATTCAAAATGCCTAAGATGTAGCACCAACGCCATGACTCAAGGCCGAGTTCTCTATCCATGCTTCGATGCGCTTCCTCAACTGTGTGTGCTGATAAAGAGCCAGCTTTCCCATTCTAAAAGCTTGAGGATCAGTTTTTTCTCTGAAGTTAATTTAATTTGAAAAAATATTGCTTTAGAGTTTGTATTTTAATATTCATAATAGGATAAATTCGTGATAATGGAACTTACCTTCCCTCGAAATGAACTTCCTTTGGAGTTTGCACTAATTCTTGTAAGTGAGGCGGCTGATTTTCATTTGCGTTTTCTTTTGGAGAATCGGGAGAAAAGGCTTTATGGGAAGTGCTAGGAGTTTTTTTCTTCTTCCTGGATATCAGATAAAAAAATGAATGATTAAACAGTCTCTCCTGAAAAAAACGGACTTAATTTCCATTTAAAGGTTGTGACAAACCCTCTGGTTCCTTTTCTTGTTTTTTTAACTATGAAATGTTTTTGAAAGACTTTCCCGCACTCTTCATTGCTACGATGTAATATTTTTTGAGAAAGAGGGTAGGTCAGAATGGAATTTTAACTAAATGGGGAAAACTTGACAAACCTTTCTCTTGAGGAAACATTTTCATCCTCTTCCTTGCTAAAAACCTCAGTTATTTTACAAGTTGAGGGAGAAGAATCAGAATTTTGGTTATGTTGATTTAGTTGTGCGTGTGTGTCTTTCGAGCGTTCCTCAACTAAATAAGTCATATCGAACTTTTGAAAATAATTTTGTTTTTTTTCGTTTGCTGAAACTTTGGACTTTTTTCCCTTCGGCTTCTTTTCTTTTTCTTTTCTTATGTTTATGGCTCTAGAATGATCTGTTTGGAGGTGTTAAAAATTCCGATCAGAACCAGTCCGATAATCAACCTAACTGATCGACAATCTAGGCACTCCAAAACGCCAACCGCCACACCGCCACAACACTATTGAAATACTCCGAAATAGCCGCATTAGTCAACCGTGCAGATCACTGCACTTCAAGCTACAACTCACCCGAACAATCAACATAAAAAGACCGCATCCAACAATCAAAATTGATCATCGACTCCTTGCTACTCATCTATCTCATCGTCTCTCCTTTTCTTTTTCTTCTCTTCGTATCATTCTCTAAATCATTTCTTTTTCTTCTTACTCTCATTTATCATATCTTAAATTCGATCATCTTAAAACTGATTCAGGTATTTTTATTACTCACCAATTAAAACAACTTGTATTTGAACTGACTTCTCTAAAACTCATTATCAAAAGACTGTTTCCAGTATTCATCGCCGTTGTATCTTAGCTATATTATTTGATTATTTGTCTTCTACCGTTTAGGTATGATTACTATTGTCTATTCCAATCACGTTAAAGTATAAAATAGTAATCTAATATACATCGTTTAGTTTCGCATTTTAACAGATTTACAGTCTCGAGCTCTGCAAACGAAACAACGGTGGACTTCAATTTCAATCATGACAGAAAGCAACACAGAAATCTCCTCCATACCAATTTTGGATGGCTCCAACTTTGGAGAATGGAGCGCAAGAATAATCATTCTTCTTCGATCCAAAGATCTCCTTCAAGTTTGCGAAGGTTTAGTTGCTTCTGATGCTTCTACAGCAGCGATGAATAAATGGAATAAAAATAGCTTTGATGCAGTAAGCATCATAACATCCCGAGTCAGTAACAGAGTTTTTATCGAAGTAGTCAAACAAAACTCGACAAATGCTCACTTACTCTGGACCAAGTTACAAGAAAAATATGCATCAAGAAAAGCTATTAATCGGGGAAGAGTATGGATGCAATGGTTGAAATCGTCCTACAATGGAAATCTTCAAGAGTACATTGACAACAACAGGAAACTAATGATGGCCATGGAAACCGTCAATATTGTGGTTCCATCAGAATTGTTATCCTTTACGCTCCTTGGGAAGTTGTCGGGTGACTCCAAAATTCATCAATACGTTGAAACCTTGTCGCTTAATGAAGAATTGATTGAGTTACCGGACTTGATCCTATCGAAACTTCAAGATTTCCATAATAACTCAACCATGCAAGAAACAATCACTGACACTCCTGCCTCTGCCCTCTTGTCTGAATCAACTCATCCGTACAAAATTCTGTACTATTGCACTAATGGGAAACATAACCCAATGTGCACCTCACACACAAATCAAGAATGTTTCGTTGAAAACCCTCATTTAAGACCTCCTCGTCGAAACAACAAACGACGAGCTCAAAATAATCAGAACGTATCAGCTCACTTATCAACAGCTCAAGCTCTCGTTACTGGGAACAATGCCGCCTCAGCCTCTTCAGATTTGATAGTTGATTGTGGAGCAACACACCACATGTTCAACACCAAAGAATCTTTTTCCTCGCTAGTCGCTACTCCTTCTCTCAAAGTCTGCACCGGGGATGCAGCCAGCTCACTTTTGACAAAAGGCATCGGAACGGTAACCATCACTTGTGACGATAAAGTTCTCTCCCTGAAAAATTGCCTCTATGTTCCAAATCTCAACTGCAACCTTATAAGTCTGTTGGGACTAGGTTATGAAAAGGTATCTATTACTCGAAACAAGGACACCTTCATTTTGAGCTCTGGAGAAGAAACGATACTCAAAGGAAGAATCATGAACAACTTGATGAAAATCGATTACTCAACACCAAAAACCCTGATTACCCAAAATTCGAATCTTTGGCATCTTCGTCTAGGACATCCTGGTAATCAAGCCATAAAATCCATGGGTCTTCCACACATCACTACCAAATGCCTCACATGTGACAAGAACAAGACACACCTTCTACCGTTCAAAGATCAATTCGAGCAAGTGAGTTTGCCCTTAGATTGTATCCACATTGATCTAGTCGGTCCCATCTCTCCTCCCTCTATCTCCGGATTCAGATACTTTCTCACTATAGTTGACCAAGCAACTTCATTCAAAACTGTTCGATTGCTAAAGCAAAAATCTGATGCTTTTCAGCAGTTTGTCCTAGTAAAAAAGGGCATGGAAAACTTCCATGATCGGTCTATCAAGAAACTTGTATCAGATCGAGGAGGTGAATTCCTAAATCATCAATTTCAAAAATTATCCGAAGAGTGTGGCTTTGAACATCTGAAATCACCAGCCGAAACTCCTCAGCATAATGGCTTCGCTGAAAGAGCCAATCGAACAATCTTGGAAAAGGCTCGCTGCCTCCTTAATGGCTCGAATCTCACAAACTCTTACTGGGCTGAAGCTGTGAACACTGCGACTCTGCTAAGCAACCTGGTTCCTACTCCCTCAAGATTTAACCGCAGCCCTTACAATCTCTGGAGAGGATCTCCTCCTCGAATCAAAAAATTGCGAGTTTTTGGATGTAGAGCCATAATAGCTATACCAAAGAATCATCGAGAATGGAAACTTGATCCTTCAGGCGCTGAAGGAGTACTGCTTGGCTACACCAGTGACAACACCGCCTATCGGGTTCTTCGACTTAGCGATAAAAAGGTGGTCATTTCGAGGCATGTTGTCTTTGACGAATCAACATTCCCTTCCCTTGAAAATCTCTCCACTAATTGCAACCCTGCCTTGATAATTCCCGAGCACCAACAAGCAGTAGCTGAGGAGGTAGATGAAGTCCTCCCAGCTGACATGGGCTTGGTAGATGAATTCCTTCCCATCGAACCAGACTCGGATGATTCCTCAAGAATGGTAGATGAAGTCCAGGAATCAAACGAGGCTGGTGCTGCTGAACATTCTCAAGCTCATCCCATTTCCTCGTCAAGAATAAAGGTCATTGGTCCTCGACATCCGACAATTATTTCTTCAGACGTTAACAGCTTTAATATTCTTCCCTACAATAGAAGACCAAGAGCTTTGTTGTCTGCTCACAATGATGCTCCTAGAACATTCAAGCAAGCAATCAGCTTGTTGAACAAAGTCTCTTGGAATAAGGCAATTGAAAAGGAACTGGCATCGATGAATCAACTTCAAGTGTGGGACGTGGTTGACTTGAAACCAGAGTATAAGCTGGTTGGGACCACCTGGGTTTTCAGGACGAAGCGAGACCATCTCAACAAAGTCATCGAACACAAAGCTCGGTTATGTGCACAAGGGTTTACACAGACTCCCGGTTTGGACTTTGCAAAAACCTATGCTCCTACTGGAAGAATGAATTCTCTGCGGACTCTCATTGCCTTTGCTGCATCGAAAAACCTCTCCTTTCATCAAATCGACATCAAAAGTGCATTTCTTAATGCTCCTCTTGCTGAAACGGTCTACTTATCGATTCCACAGGGACTAGATCTTGACAGAAGAAAAGAGTGTCTTCGCCTCAATAAAGCAATCTACGGCCTAAAACAGGCTCCCTTAGCGTGGTATCAAAGACTGAAGGATTGGCTCGTCAAAGTGGGTTTTGTGGCATGTCTTTTGGATCCCTGCGTGTTTCACAGACAAGGATCGACACCACTTTGGCTATATGTCCATGTCGACGACATTGCAATATTCGGTAGCGACGTCAGATTGTTCAAGAAGGAAATTGGGGAAGAATTTGATATCAAAGACGTAGGAATTGCTGATTTGATGCTTGGGGTAAAAATTAATCATTCAGAAGAATTTGTTTCTCTCGATCAGCAACACTTTACCGAATCGCTTCTGGATCTGTACGGAATGAGCATGTGCAAGCCTGTTCTCACTCCCTTGCCTCCAAATACTCACATGGGGCCGGCTTCCGATGATGACATTCGAAAGTTCGAATTACTGAACATAAATTACAGAAGCGCAATCGGAAGCATTAACTATCTCAGTACCGCCACTCGACCAGACTTATCCCATGCGGTTAGCTCTCTCTCACAATTTCTGGAAAAACCAGGCATTCAGCACTGGAATGGGTTTCTTCACGTTCTCAAGTATCTGAAAGGCACTCAAGAAATGGGACTCGTTTACTCTCGTGGATCCAACAAAGGCATAAGGGCTTATAGCGATGCAGATTGGGGCAATTGTCAAGAAACTCGAAGATCGGTAACTGGTTTCCTGGTGACCTTTGAAGGTAGCTTGGTCATTTGGAAGACTAGAAAACAACCAACAGTCTCAATCTCGACGGCTGAAGCCGAATACAAGGCAATATGTGACCTCACGTCCGAACTAGCGTGGTTCCGTCAGTGGTGTAATGAGTGTTCATTATGCAAAGTTTGTGATCCTATTCCCGTGCATGAGGACAATCAAAGCTGCATCAACACCATAGAGGGGAACTCAAATTTGAATCACAAACGAATGAAGCACATTGACATTCAACTTCACTTCATCAAGGAATTTGCAGAAAAATCCGTAATTAAACTCATTTACACACCAACTGTTTCAATGTTGGCTGACTTTCTGACCAAATCAGTAAATCACACAATTCTTTCTCGCTCTCTCAGCTCTTTAGGCGTTTTGCGTCTAGGAGTGAAGGGGGGTGTTAAAAATTCCGATCAGAACCAGTCCGATAATCAACCTAACTGATCGACAATCTAGGCACTCCAAAACGCCAACCGCCACACCGCCACAACACTATTGAAATACTCCGAAATAGCCGCATTAGTCAACCGTGCAGATCACTGCACTTCAAACTACAACTCACCCGAACAATCAACATAAAAAGACCGCATCCAACAATCAAAATTGATCATCGACTCCTCGCTACTCATCTATCTCATCGTCTCTCCTTTTCTTTTTCTTCTCTTCGTATCATTCTCTAAATCATTTCTTTTTCTTCTTACTCTCATTTATCATATCTTAAATTCGATCATCTTAAAACTGATTCAGGTATTTTTATTACTCACCAATTAAAACAACTTGTATTTGAACTGACTTCTCTAAAACTCATTATCAAAAGACTGTTTCCAGTATTCATCGCCGTTGTATCTTAGCTATATTATTTGATTATTTGTCTTCTACCGTTTAGGTATGATTACTATTGTCTATTCCAATCACGTTAAAGTATAAAATAGTAATCTAATATACATCGTTTAGTTTCGCATTTTAACAGGAGGTGCTTTGAAGCAATCATGAAGCTACCGGGATTTGGTGTGCTTTGAGTACTAGAAAACATGAGTGAATTCTTAACCACTTTTTTGACCCGTACTGCTTCGTCTATGGAATGTTTTTGATTCGGGAGACTTGGCCAAATTTCATAAGGTGGGGATGAATTTTGAGTTTCATGCCCTTTAAAATGGCTTGCCCGATTCGCCAGTCTTTCAACTTTTCCCCCATAGTCTTTCTGCTGCCCTATGTGCCAAACTCCAGTTTTAGTGTTCGTAAAATGTGGAGTTTTGAATGAAGTATGAAGGCCTTGTAGATTCGGGAGACTGGGCCTGAGCTCATGAGGTGGGGGTCAATCTTGAGTTTTAGGCCTTTCAAAAAGACTGGCCCAGCTTTCCAGTATTTCACCTTTTCCCCCATAGTCTTTCTGATTCCCTATTTGCGAAACGACAGTTTGGGTGTTGGCAAAATGTGGAGTTTTGTATGCAGAATTGAGGCCTTGTAGATTCGGGAGACTTGGCCAATTTTCGTCAGCTGGGGGTGAATTTTGAGTCTCATGCCCTTTAGAATGGCTTGCCCAATTTTCCAGTCTTTCAACTTTTTCCCCATGGTCTTTCTGATTCCCTATGTGCCAAACTCCACTTTTGGTTTTCTTAAAATGTGGAGTTTTGTATGCAGAGTGGAGGCCTTGTAAATTCGGGAGACTGGGCCTAAGCTCATAAGGACGGGGTGAATCTTGAGTTTTAGGCCCTTCAAAAAGACTTGCCCAACTTTCCAGTCTTCCACCTTTTCCCCCATAGTCTTTCTGATGTCCTGTGTGCCAAACCCCAGTTTTGGTTTCCGTAAAATGTGGAGTTTTGTATGCAGAATGGAGGCCTTGTAGATTAGGGAGACTTGGCCACTTTTCGTCAGCTGAAGCTGGATTTTGGGTTTCATACACTTGAAAAAGGTTTGCCCAACTTTCCACTCTTTCCCCTTGTCTCCCGTGGCCTTTCTGATGCCCTATGTGCGAAACGCCAGTTTTAGTGTTTGTTGAACGTGAAGCTTCGTATGCAGAATGGATGCCTTGAATTAAATGAGGAAACTCACCTGTAGATCTGAGTCTCGACAATTAACACCACTAATAAGTCAACATGAATTCACGTAGTATCAAATAGACATACCCAGGCTGTTTTAAAAAATCTATTCCTTTGAAAGCCCTATCTTTACAGCTCTCCGAAATTTCTTTCACCACTTTGCCTTTGCTTGAAACATCAATGAGTATAGACTTCCCAATGATACTGAGATTGTGCCCTTGGACTGAAGCTGGCTTAATACTGTCACTATCTTTCTCAAACCGCGCTTCTTGTGTGTTTTCCCTACGTACCAAAGATTAAAAGAAGGACTTAACAGAAATTGAGTGTTGTTTCAGAATTAAAAACCCACCTAGCATCATTTTCTCCTTTTTCTTTACGCGATTGATCTTTAATAACTTCTAAATGTTTTTCACTTGTATGGCTGTCAAGTTCATAGATGCTGGTAGTGAAAAACTTTCCTGAATCGGGATTGTAGGGCCCAATGGGTTTGGTCAAGGGTAAAAATTGCGCAAAACGCTGTTGGCTCAAGGGTTTTTCCTCATTTGCGTTTCTTTCAACTTGAGGGGCGATGAAATGGGAAATATCATTGCCAGGTGGGTTCAAAACAATTGGTAAGGAAGGTTTAAGGTTTTCCTTTTTTGGAGGGGTTTGACTATTATAAAAATTCACCTTCTGGGTAGATTTTAATTTTAATTTGCGAATGCTTTTTGAGTTTTTATCGACGTCTACCACCTGAGGCCTTGTATTCGGAGGTTTTTTAATCCCCGCATTTTGTTTTTCCATTGAAATATGTGATTTGATTTTTTTTGCGGCGTTTTGAGATGCATTTTCACCTTCATTCAGTTCTGTTCTTTGCTGACGTGTCGGACATATTTCTTTTCTCGAAATTAGGTCTGCAAAACCTTTGTGCTCAGGCCCATATTGTGCAAGAGGAATTTCCGGTCCCTGAGATGGGGATGGGTTTTTAACAACCACATTGTTAGCTTTATGTGTTTCAGTTGGTCTTTTAACTGCTAAGTCTCTTGGATGAGGTTTCTTGTTGTTTTTCACTTCCTGCCTTTGCTTAATTTGTAACGGAGGTCTTTGGGCCCGAGCAAGATTCTTACTATTGGGCGTGAACTGTTTTGCCAGGGGGTTCAATTTTGCACGATCTTGTGCGTGTTTTTTTAAGGCAAATTCTTCCTTGTGATCTACGGGAAGTTCTTCGTATAAGCTCTTCAGCAAGGGGTCGAATAGACCCCTCGCCTGACTTTTGAAGCGGTTGTGGTGTGTCCTTAAAAACCCTTCTTCCTTCATTTAGGCCGGCACTACAGCTTCCTTCTTCGGTAGGATTGACGCGCGGAGGTAAACCAAGGGTTTTTCCAAAGACGCCGAGGAAAACTGCCAACACCATGGGTTGAGAAAGACTACGACCCATTTTGATAAATTAGTCTGATCCCGACCGGTCGAGCCTTCAATCTCACTTCACTAGCGTTGAAATTGCCTACAGATTTAAATATTTTGGATGGTACCTAAAGAGCCAAGGGTTTGTTGGTAATGAAAGGCATTCAAATGGAGTATGAGTAAGGGCGCAATGTGACCTGCTTCACGCTTGAGCTTTGGATCCTTGATAAAACTTTACAGGCCCTTTTGTCCAAGAATCAAGCTGCGCTCCATGGGGTGCATCCCCCAAATACATTATAACAACCAAGAAAGCACGTTGGGTGGGGATAATGTGGAGAAAACCAGGCTGAAAGGCTCGCAGCATATCCTTGTCTGATGATGAAATGAAGTCAGATTGCGGAACCTGTTTCTGTCATGACAAGACGGAGGCATGAGTTTCAAATGCTTTGTATCAAGGGACAATTCCGAGATCATTTCCAACCTAATGTCACGATTTTGAAAGGATAAGGGAGCTGAAGGTGAACAACAAAATATAATACACAGGTCACTATGACAAATGACTATGATGGAACTAGAATAGGGAACTCTGATCTCAAGACTACTTGAGTTATGTCTATAATAAGTAACTACCGATACACGCTTTGCTAGACACTACTCATTGTAGAGCATCGCCACCAGCGTTGCTAAATAGTGAGACTTCACAGTTTAGCCCCACCAGCGTTGCTAAAGGCTAATTTCATTTAGCTCCGTCGCTAAAAAAGGACCTTGGGTTGCCAGATCTCTAGCTCCCGTGACACTAGGGTGTAAGCCAGGTCCCCGATCCCGACATTTTAGGGATTTCCCACAGGATCAGGGCTCGGGAACCACTTTTTGTGTTTTTTTTCTTAAGCCTGATAGGGATTGGGCACGGGATGACCTTGAGATCCCCAAAGGGATCCCAAGGTAGCGTTTGTAAATCAGAGGATGGATTACGTGAGACAATTGTGAATAAGCAAAAAGAAAACAAAAGAAAACCCTAAATTTTATTGTCAAGTAAACCAAATGTGCATGCCCAATCCTTTATACATGCCAACTGCTTGACGTGAAAAGGGGTGAGTGAAGCACATTGATAAGACAAAATCCTGCTACCACCTGAGAAAACATGCTCTGATGGTGCACTGGTAGCAGGTATGGCTAGATAATTGCAAGCCATTGGAACCAATGTGGGGAATACTTTACCTCGGGACTTCCAGAATAAGAGGATATTGGTATCTTTTGGTTCTGGAGGTTCGGAAAGATACCTTTTCAGTTCCAATTCCAAACTACTGCCTTCAAGGCTTTCAGATGGGTACATCTTGTCCAATAAACAGGTTTACCTCTCAACAACAATCTCATGTTGTTCCTGATTGGAAACAGTGACAAACTTCCTGGATTCAACTTCAAACATTTTGGCCAGGTGGGCTAATTATCTCCCAAATTCACGAAGTGTCAAATTGTGAGTTAAAAAGAAGTGAGCTTCAGTCTTGGATCAAGTATGGATGCACATATCACTGGCCTCTTTCTAAGGAGGAGTGTAATGTATTTCAATATTTTTTGTATCATTGCATGAAAGGCTGGTTCAATGGGAGAGACATCATATTGCTCAGATGCCTAATAGATAACTATTAGTTGGCCAATTGGTCTGATATAGAGAATAGAAAATGACTTACCTGCCTGATATCTTCAATTAGCAATAGATATAGTGGTAACAATTGATTGATTTTTGGGTAAGAAGACCCACATATAAGTAGGGTTTCTTAATAGAGGGGCTGCAAGAAGTGAACCATCACTTTGGCCTTCTGACATTCAAGGGTTGATAGTCAAAATGAAGCCAATTAGTCAGGGGTGCAAAAGTGATTGTAGGAATCCTTCAAAACCAATGTGCAATTCAGCATCTTGTAAGTTGAGTTCCATCTGGTTGAGACTTGAGAAATTAGTGTGTTTGCATTGGTTGGTTTTTCAGAATTCTAGACAAGATTCACCATTGTGATAAACTTCTCATGCCTTTGGGGGCTGTGGGATAGGTATGATGCCAGGCAACCAATATTGCCAATTATTGAGTTTTACTGTAAATTGAGGCCATCTGGTGGGTCAAAAAGGCTGGAAATTTACATCGGATTGTCATTGTTGTTGTCCAACTGATTATTTGTATTGGGGGGTTCACTTCCAAGGGCTTTAAGGCCACCATGTGCAGCCAGGTGGATGGTATGGGCCATGCACCCAACCATATTATCCTTGGCACAGAATTTAGGGCAGGTTGCCTCAATCTCTTGGGCCATTTGATTATTAACTGAGGCGTTATCTGTTGTAATACAGATAATCTTCTGTTCAAGATTGTAGTGATGTATGATTGTGAGGAGTTGAGTAGCAAGGGATGCTCCTGCGGTATTACCTATGATGGAGAAAAGGGAGTCAAATGATCTCTCAAATCAAAGGCCATTGGTGGTACACATACCTTCTATTTTGTAAAGGCCTATGATAATGGATGTGAGCTTGAAGTCAGTATCAATGTAGTGGGAAGTGATAGCCAGGTATGCAGTAATTTCTGGACTGGTACAGGAATCTGTTGTAAATGAAACCTCAGGTCTGTTTCTTAAGAGGTAATTAAAAATGAATTCTTTCTGGTAAGAATAAATTTTTGTTAAGTGAGAAGTTAAACTGGCTTGATGGACTAAAATGTTGGAATATGCAGGATTACAGAGCTGCAAAAGGGCTCAAAAGGCAGCTGATTCGGTAATGGACAAGGGTAAATTGGCATCACAGAAAAAGTACACTAAGGCCATATTCAAAGATGAAGGTGATAACAGCTGTCGCATAGCCAATATTTAGCATTGGAAAGCAATTGAAATAGTGGTTAAAAGGGGGACTCACCTCTTTAGGATTAAGATTGTGGTCATACTGATCCATTGTGTTATATTTTGCAAGGTGGGAAGAGATTGATTTGGGATTGGCTATGCAATCCAAGAGGTGCAAGTGCTGGCTCATTCCTTTTGTGCTGCCAGTTTGGTCTTTCTTCAGGCGCTTGTTGCAAGTTTTTCCTAATTGGTTGACAAATTGACATTGTATGTATTGTTCATCTATGTCAGAAAAAAAAACCAAACCCATGATCTTTTCTGGGTATGGGTTGGATCCACAGTTGATGGTAAGCTTGTGAGTTCAGTATTGCTAGGGGTAGGTGTTGCGAAAAGTGACAAAGGTGCTGAAGACATTGAAAAAGGAGAGAAATGTTAAAGTAAGAGATAAACACAAGTGAGATGAGACAAAAAAATGGTGGTTGGGGGAAGAGGTTTATAAAAAGCAAAGATTAGAAACCAAGAAAGGCACTGCATCAAACAAATACAAGCAATGATAAAAGAGGAGATCAAAGCAATTGAGAGAAAAGAAAAAATAGGAAACCAAAGTGATCGAGAGGGGAGAAAAAAAGGAAATCAAAGCAATTGAGATGAAAAAAAAAGAAGGAGATAGAATTGATTGAGAGGAAATTAAAAACATAAATTTTGGGGGAAGGTTTTGATAAAAGGAGGATTTTAAATCTGTAGTTGTGGTTGATCCTGGTAGGTCCCGGGGAGCTGGGTGGGAAAGAAAAATTTAGGACTTAATGCCTGGGTTTAAGCAGGGTTAGGGATTGGGGGGTCTTTGGAAGTGGAAAAATCCACGGGGACCTGGCTTACTAGGGTGGTTGGCCACACTTCAAAGCCTTGTGGCGCCAAATTGCACCAAAAAACTTACTTAAGCACTTGCCAATGGCTGGTGGCGCCCATGGCGACAAGCTGCTGGCACAATGGCCAAAATAATAAGAACAAACTAACTTCATTTTGAAACCCTTGGACCAAATATTTAAGAGCTAAAGCAGGCTATAATTTTTTATTTATGTGTTGTGATATTTTTTGTAAAGAAAACACACTTAACAAAAGCTATTGTACATCCTTTTTTTTGAAAAGACTTGCGCTGGATCCCATTCACTATCATCACCATTTTTATTGCTTGTTTCATGTCCCACATTCTTTTCAGTCCCATTGTGTTCATCCCATAAGATTAAATCAGATAATGTATAAGCAAAGTCATCTTGCCTTGTAATTGGCTGGTTTTCAAATTCAAATACATCTTCTTCAAATGCTTCAAGCTCCCCTGGTGAATCAAAAGAATAATAACCCCTCATTTGATCAAATTCACAGGAATAACTGAAACAATCTGTTTTTTTGTGCTCCTCATTGCCTCTTTGTTGTTTTATTTGAGGAATTGAACTAGCTGAAGCTTTATTTGATTTAAAATTTTGAGCATTGTTGGTTGCATTGTATCAGACAATTTAGTTTTGATTTCTGACATAGTTGACAAAAGGCCCTCCACTCCAGCTTAATGAGGAACAATCTCACCAATTATCATTGCCAATTTATTCAAAGCCTGCGTTTGAATGCATTCAGGTACTCACATCCGATGGTAAAGAAGCTTCAGGTCAGTTTTATTCCCTACAAATGTCTCAAATGATCATAATACATCAATTTTTTTTATAAAAGTTAAAGCTCACCTTCAGCTATAATACTATATGGATAATTTTTGTTGTAGTAGTGTAATATCTGAGTTGACATCATCTCCACATCACTTTTTTGGAATTTTCAATCCTTTTCAAGCTCTAGTATCATAATCATTATATAATTCAAGGAGTGCTTTCAAGAAACAGAAAATCTTTGGTATGATGGATTCAAGAAGAAAGAAACTATATAAAGCTTGTTATCAAGCTTACTTGCATGTTGATGCAACAAATTAATGCAGTGTTCCTTGAATGGCTGATATTGTGGATAAGTTTCATTTTCAGTGGTCTCTAGATAGATTGCTGACATCTCCTTCCATATGTCTGATAGGCATGTTTTAGCATGTTCAAGTTATGCTATACTATCGACCAGGGGATTAAAAAGAGAGACAAGTACCTGGTTTGAGGTGAAGTTATTGTGATTCTGAATTATTCTGAGAACTGGCTTTGTGATTTCTGGTGTATCAAATTCTCTATTTAGACTAAGAGATAGAAATTATTTAAGCCCTTCCTCATGTGATTGAATGCCAAGGCACATTTTGGACATTGAATACCATCATGCTTCACGAAAAATTAATCAAAATGCTTTTTATTTCATTTTCTTCAGCCCATTGTTGTAGTTTCCTTCTCCATAATACAGAGGACCCAAAGAAGTTGACAAGGGTACAGTTGGTCTTGACCATTTCAATGATCATTGGATGAGAGGCTATATTTTTTGCAACAAGATTAAGTACATGTAGTATGCAAAAGAGGTTTTGCATGTGAGGAAATTCTTCTGAAGAAGTCCCTACTAAAGCAAAATTGAATCAGTATACTCATTTTGAAGCTCAAAAAGAAGGATGTACTTGAAATTTAACCATGACTGCAGGTGAATTGGTCACAACAGCCACAATTCTTTGGGTATTGATATTTTTGGATGTGAAAACTTGCTTAACTGCATTCAAAATTTTTTTGGATGTATTTCAGGTGTAGCTGAGGTCCAGTATATCAACAAAAGTTTTGAAAAACTGTCCCCGTAAAAGGAGCATTGCATAAATGCTATTTCCTGAGACATCAGTCCACCCATCAAGAAACAGAGTAAGGTTGCCTTGATGGGCCAGATCTTGCAGAAGGGATGGCTCATGATTTGCATGGAGCTGATGTAAAAGAATATTGGTGATTTGATTTTGGTTTGTAAGTGTAAAAGGTGATTGAACCAGCTCTTCTTGGTATTTCTGGAAGAAAGGATTATAAGCAATTCTAAAGGGGATGTCCGCTGTGATAAGGGCCTTAAGAAGGAGTTCATGTAAGTGGTTTTTTTTCTCTTTTCAAATTGGTCGGAAGTACAATGCTGAAGATATTTGGGAATGGGACATTTTTGTTAGGATGGTAAGCTGGAGAGAGAGTGGTTTGGATGTACTACTCAATGTGCTGGAGTTTGCATCATTTTCACAATCCATAATTTCAACTTCAGAGTCAAGCACCATTGTGTTATTTGATACGGACTGTGGGTATTGGGCTTTTTGTGATAGGGAAATTGACCGGCATTTATCCTTGATATGCGCCATGAGAGGATGAGGACGAGCTTGCTGGAATACTGTCTGACAGTGGATACACTTTGCTTTGCGTTGTCATGCTTATTTGTGAGATAACTCTTGTGACATCAATAATCCGGTCCAACGTGGACCATGATGGGCTGAGGGTTTGATACAGAACGTATGACTAGTACCTTTGTTCATGCGGATAAGAAAAAATATGAATAAATTGGATTTAAAAAAAAACAAAAAATTGGTTAACTCAACAATCAAAAAAACAAAGACGGAAGAAAAAGTGGGAAAGAAAGGGAGAGGATTCTGAAGGAGATGAGTTTGAAAGCTTTAGAAGGCAAAAGGAAACATTTCAAAGGAGATTCTTCCTCCTTTTGGAAGTTTCCAGAAGAAAACAAATCAAAGCTTCAAAATGAAAGAAAAATTTCCTTTGAAAATTCTGTTTGGTTAGGGTAAGCAGCTGCACCACTCACCAACCCTAATTTGGTGATGGTGGCAAGCAACCACAGCGGGGTGGCACATCCAAGTGCACCTCGCCACCCACCCTACATGACAAACATCAATATTTGTGAAACTTGTGTTTTAAATGTCCAAACCATCACTCAACCACCCCTACTCAATTAGAAAAAAATACTGTTTCTGTGAAAGTAACAATTTGCCTCCCCAGATGCCTATGCTGAAATTTTGCATTGCACATCAATAAGCCATTTTACAGAATTGGGGAGCTATCTGTGAGCTATAGCTCTCAATGTTTAGCAACACTGGTGGACATGCTCTTGGAAATTTTGTTTCCAAAACATAACCTCTAGTCTACCTTACTCGTAAATATTTCAGCAAACTCAACTCATTACCCAGTGTCTGAGTATCTTTACATTTTGTCTATCCTCCACTCATCTTCTTTTCTGGATACTTATAATGCGTTGTATTTTATCTTATAGAACTCTCAAGAAAATATTAAAAATGATAATACAAAAAACATATTTGTTATATATCCATTTATATTTGATTATTGTTGCATAGCTCAGTAATATTACTTCCCTCTTACACAATAAAAGATCATATGTTAATTCTTAACCATTTTATTTAGTAATCTATCTTTGCTCAGATATAATAATCGTTTTCATAGTATTGTGTTATAGCCTTTTCTTTTAGGTATCTACTCATTCCATTT
This sequence comes from Austropuccinia psidii, assembly GCA_023105745.1. Lineage (NCBI taxonomy): Eukaryota > Fungi > Basidiomycota > Pucciniomycetes > Pucciniales > Sphaerophragmiaceae > Austropuccinia > Austropuccinia psidii. The sequence goes on along the minus strand of JALGQZ010000008.1, from coordinate 18,483,791 downwards.
TTGTCTCTCAATTAACTTACAAATAAATATACCAATATTGGAATATAAATTTTAGTTTTTTCTTGCCTGAAAAATTCATAAATTTACAGTCTCAACCAACTCGATTTTTACAAAACTACAAGACTTGTCTACAAAATGAATAACCTCAATAAAAACAACAATTTACAAAAAAATCATTCCAGTATTAACCAATGAAAACTATTTGGAATGGAAGCTTAGAATAATAATCTGTCTGAAAAAGGGAGTACTATATCAGCACTGAAACAAAGAATGTGTTCCAGGAGATGGTGAAACATGAACGCCAGCAGCTGAAGCAAAAATGGTATATGCTAACCTTGAAGCTTGTGGAATAATTACTAATTTTCTAGATTCAAGAATGTGCAATGAGTTGTAGTTTAGATGAATTAAATTGTTATGAATAATTTTAAAAAACTAGTAATTGATAATACTTAAAAACAAACAAGGTAAGCCATTATTGATATATATATATATATCATATAGAAAGATCTATGTACCGGAATAGAAAGAGTAAGTCTTGATATAACTAAAAAATATGATATGTTATCTCAATCCAGATAACTGTTAGAAGAAAGAGAGATAGGTAAGTGAAATTTTTAAGGAAAAATAGAAGAAATCAATATGAGCTAAGTACCTTGCCTTCTCCTAAGTCTATAGTATCTAATAAGTAAATAAAAGTATTTGAATATTCAATCTCAATGAAATGAGTACAAGATGGATGATCTTTCATAGCAGAAAGAAGCGTTTATATAGTACTTCCTAAACAAAAGGTACTACAAATTACCCTTCCCCAACCTAATCGTAAACTAGGGTTAAGTAAAATTGATCTTGTCCATCTGTTTATGGAGACAAATATTTCTCTTTGCTTTTTTATGATCCCTGCTGAGGTTTCTCAGTTTTCTGGTTATCTTTCTGCATTGATCCTATTTTAAACTGACAAAATCTTTGCAGCTCTATTAAATTCAGAAGAAACCATGCAGAACAGTTACTTACTGTGGAGTAAGCTTAACGACTTATTTTCATCCTCTTCTTTTAACAGGAAGTCTAGAATATGGACAAATTTCAAAAAGTACCCTACAAAAAAATCTTAAGGAATTAATTGCAAACACACATAAATGTCACAGTAAAATAGCTTCAGTTGGAATAACGGTAGGAGATGAAATTCTAGCATTCTAAATCCTTACTAAACCTCCTGAAGAATTTAACCCACCGACAGAAAAAGTTACGTTAAATGCTGAAACTCAAGGGAATCTTGACGCCATCCTTGATATACTACATGAAGACTCTCTTAAAGAAGCTCTTTCCATGGACTCAACAAAAGCTCTAGCTCTCAACAAAGAAAGCTTTCCTTTGAAGGTTGTCCATTATTTTAGTAAGGGAAGACAAACTCCTCATGTGACAACACATGGACCAGAGAAGTGTTGGCAATTACATACCAATTGAAAACCAGAAAGAAAAAAAACACCAAGAACAAAGAACAAACATCGCTATTGCTTGAGCTCTGTTCGCAAAAGACTAAAAAAGAAGAAATAAATCACTAACATGAGTATTGGATACTGGTGCTTCAAACCATATGCTCAACAACAAACACTTCTTTGGAAATCTATATCAAGACCACCAGACTAATGTGGCTACTGGATATGATAAGTAAGCGCTGAACTCAAAAAGAAAAGGATTAGATTAGCTGAAATTTAGGATAAACTTGGAAATCTATAGTTATTGCCAAACAGAACTTATGTTTCTGAGCAAAAAACTAACCTACTATATCTTTCTACAATTAAAGAAATGACACACAAATCATAATAAATATATCACAATTTGAAATTTTCTTAGATAGAAACTCCAAACCTTCCTTCATTTGTCCCATTTCAATTGGTGTATTGGAAACACAGATTAATTTGTCCACTTCCCACTGTTTTAATACTCAAGTTGAAGAAAATGGTTATATTTGGCACAAAAGATCAAGACACATGAACAGATTGGATATAAAGAAATTGATTAATACCACTGAAGTTAGTCATTTTTGCAATGAATGTATAAAAGGTAAAATTTCACGACTTTGTTTTAAACACGCATTTGAAGCGACTAACAATGTATTAGAAAATTTAAACCTAGATCTTTGTGAACCTTTTTTAGACTCCATTAATAGCTGGAACTAAATAATTTCTCATCATTGTAGATCAAATGAGTGGATTCATAACTACCAAATTTTTAAAAAAGGAAAAAAACTGTTTCAATCACATTCAAAATTTCAGAATATTGGCTGATAGCCTCAGTTGAACAAAAATAAACAAGATTACAACAGATGGAAGTAGTAAATTTGTAAACAAATTGCTCCAGAATCACTATGTAGAATAAGGTATTAACCATACTATCAGTCCACCATACACTCCTCAACACAATATTTTTTTAAAAAGAGGAAATTGATCTGTCTTAGAGAAGGCTAGGTGTCTTTAAATTCAATTAAAACTACCATTTAAATTTTAGGCAGAAGCAGTTTCCACAGCAACACTTTTATGCAATCTAGTCCCCAAGCACAATAATCATGTGCTTCCACATGAAATCTGGTACAAATAAAAAAATCCATTGAAAAAACTAAGAAAATTTGGATGCAAATCCTGGTTGAAGATTACAAAGAACTAAATTTAAAATGAATTTTCAGCAAAATGATGGGATGGGATCTTTCTGTGATATAAGAATGAAGCCTCCAGCTACTGAATACTCAAAACGTAACATCAAAAAACCATAATAAGTAAGCATATATGGTTTTACAAATAAAATTTCCCTTTATAATTATCTCAAGAGAAAAACATTGATAAAATAATTAAATATCTCCAGATCTAACTTGAACAATAGAAAAAGAATCCATAAAAAGTTCTAATACAAAAGTAGATAGTGCTGATATAAAATAAATCCCATCAGAGAATTAAGACAAAGAAATATTTGTGGATGAATTGCAAAAACAGCTCCAAAGAATACAAGTGATTGGTACTGTACATCCCACTCTTATCTCAAGAAACATCAATACTAATAATATCCTATCATTCTCCCAAAGACAACCTAGGACAAACTTAATGAGTAAATTATTCCCTTTTCCTAAATCATTCAATGAAGCAATAAACAGTTATAGTTAGAAAAACTGGCACCTTTCAATCAAAAAGGAATTTTTAATATTGATAAATTAAATTCTTTGACTCTCAAAAAAGAGACAATCAATGATCATCCAATTACCTGCACATGGGTTTTCAAAGAAAAACAAGATAAATATGGAAAATTTGTTGGATACAAAGATTGTCTATGTGCTCATGGACTTCACCAGATAATGCTATTGGACTATAAAAGACCTTTTGCACCAAAAAGTATATTGTCATTGTTATGGACTCCTATTTCCTTTGCAGCAATTCACAAGTACACTTTCCATCAGATGGACACAAGTGCTTTTGTAAATGCACCACTACAAGAAAAAAATCTTTCTAGATATTCCTCAAGGCATCAAAGCTAACAAAGAAAAACAGGTACTTCAACTCAAAAAGGCACCATATGGCCTTAAACAAGCTTTAATAGCATGGTATAAACATTTTTCACATTGGTTAATCACATCTGGATTCAACTGCTTTCTCACCAATCCATGTGGTTTCTGGAGAAAAGGTAAAAGTTCATTATTTATTTACGTTCATGTAGACAATATTGCCATTTTTGGACTAGACCTTGAAAAGTTCAAAAATGAAATTAATAAAACTTTGAAATGAAAGATCTAGGCAAAGCTCAATTACTACTAGGTATAAAAATAAACCATCTTGATGATGGATTCAGTCTTGATCAAGAACACTACATATACAACTTAGATAAAAAATATAAAATAAGTGGTCTAACACCTTCAAATACCCCTCTTAAAACTCTCAAACAAATTCAGAAATAAATTGAAGATTTCAATAATGTAAATACTTACTACAGAAGCACAATTGGATCATTAAATTACATCAGTTCTAATACTTGCCTTGATATTGCCTTTGAAATTAGTAACCTATCCCATTTTCTTGAAAACCCAGGATTGCAGCATTGGAATGCTTGCCTTCAAGTTTTTTAATATTCATATAACTCAAAAAACATTTGTCTGACTTTAAAGAATCAAGGTTTTAACCAAATCAAGATGTATGTAGATGCTGATTGGGGAAATAATCCAATGGAATGAAGATCAATATCTGGTTTCACTGTCAGTATAAACTTTCACCTTATCTCTTGGAAATCAGAGAAACAACAAACTGTAGCTAATTAAACAACAGAAACCAGTTATAAATATTGAAGTGATTAAGAAAGAGAAACCACCTGGTTGAGTAATCTCATCAATGAAGTTCAATTCATTTCATCTCCGCTTGAACATCCTCCACTGAAAGACACCAAAGGAGCTACTGATCTAGAAATATGTGATTTTAATAATAGTGGTTTCAAAACTAAAAATATGGACATCCAATTTGGATTCATACAATATTTACTCCAAAATGGTAGGATGTTATTAAAAAACTGTTCTACTACATCAATGGATGCTGATTTTCTGACTAAATTTGTAGGTAAAACCATCATTTTAAGATCCCTTCAATCTCATAATTTTTTCGAGAAAATATGCTCTCTATCTCTATGTTCCTCAGAAGGGGGTATATAAAAATAAGTTAATTTTTTTTTCCAAAAATTAACCTCTATTCTACCTTGTGATTACCTCAGAAAGCTCAACTCATTAATCAGTGTCTGAGTGTCAGCCTGTGACTCAAAACCAGAGCACAAGCATGACAGCCAAAATACCATAAACCAATGGTATAGCCAAGATACCACCAAAACATGGAACTGAGCCAAATTAGCTCAGAAGGTATCAAAAGAAAGAGGAAACTCACCCCTTTCTGAAAATATAAGTCCCATCACCATAGGACAAGAAATAACAAAGTTATTCCTGCCCAAAGTTATTGCTGAGCATAAACCTTAATTTTCACCTCTCATCTAAAACCTAGAAGGAGAGGCTTAACCCAATCAAATGGGTACTCAAAATGAAGCTCTAAGCCAGGGCTATCCAATGGTACCAGCCAAACTGAGCTAGCACCAGTATTACTTGAGTTATGGTCAAATTCAGGCCAAATAAGGGTGAACAAAACATTCACCTCTCATCTAACTTTTACAGTTTTAGTGTGAGATACTTAAAGTGGGGTCTTTTTGGAAAGAGCACAATCAGGGCTATCTGATAGTGCCATCCATTTCCTCATAACTTAACTACAACAGAAGTTATTGGCCAAACAAGCTCAATACAGCTTTTTGCCCAAACCACGCCAATGTACAAAAATACTTGTACATGGGATAACTTTGTCATATTTAATGATAACCATGTCAAGTTGGGTACCATTGTGTAGAGCTCATATAGAGCTATTCAATGAACCAACTTTGAGCTTGATATCTCAAAAACTGACAGAGTTATGACCATTTTAAGGTCAAAATCCCACCTGCTGTCATATACAGCCTTACCATGGGATAACACCCCATAATCATGAATATGAGGTGTCAAATAGACGAAGAAGCATGTTTTTACTTCAATACCTCATATTTCAGTCAATACTGGGGTCCCATACAGCTTCTGTACAGCATTCTACGCGTCATACACGTCAGAATCAGGCTGTGAGGTCCCCAGATGAAAATTTTCACCCTGTATTGGTGAAAACTGCCCAGATGTGGTTTCAAAACCACATCTGAGCCCAATACAGGGTATACAGGCTGTTTGCAAACCACAAGCCAGTCCTGGAGAGTGAAAAATCTTCACTTCCTCTACGTGGAAAGGTCTAGCAGCCTTTCCACCTCAATTTCAGGATAAAAGGAGGGCTTTTTACAGCCAAAAACCTTTCCTCATCCTGCTCTTGAATAACCTACGTAGTAAACTGTCAAAAACAGTTTTACTCTTGGTTAATAATCAGGTATAATTATAATCTTAATTATTGTAGACTCTATTATTGTAATCCAACAGATAAAGCCTGCACCCAGGGTTCTCAATAGCGCTCACCACCACTATTCCTCAATAGTAGAACCCTTTTATTTTATTATAAAACCCTTATAAATCTTTTTTAAATTATTTTCTACCGTGTCAAATACACAGTTAAAGTTGTAATTAGCCTAGTTATACCTTTATCATAGTATCATCCTGACATTTTGGGGGCCTGGCCGTGTTTTTTTTGACTTTTTGGACCTTACAAGTAAGTCTTTTCTCTTTTTTATGACTTATTAACCATTGTTTTTATCTTTTTTAGGCGTAATTTCTTTGTTTAAATATATATATTATATATATTTATTCTTTTTATACATACTCATATTTTAAAGAGTATTATTCACGTGGCTAATACCCACTGAATTTGATTATTTTTGGTGTGTTTTGTATATAAAAACACATAAGCCATCAATACAGTCCTGTATTCTTGACTGAATAAGGACACCTCTGACTGAAAAACCATCAGTTGAGGCGTGGTCAAGTGTATTGTTAATTCAATAACACTTGTATACAAACCACTTTTACAGAGCACACTTGCAAACCACAAGTGTATCTGTGGGATACTGGCACACAAACAGTGTGACAGGGCACCATAAGCTGTATTTTTGACGTGAAATTGTTAATTCAATTACACTGTCATCATACAAGGGCATATTGTAATAATATACAAGCCCAGAGGCCATTCTTAGACGTGCAAAACCAGCCTTTTAAGAAGTCTTAACTGACATAAGCCCTCTTTTTCCTGTCTTGATTCAGTGGAAGAAAACTAAATCCCACTTGAAACCCAGTCACAGGCCAACACACCAGTGACACCCTCAGAACCAGAGGGCAGCAAGGGTAAAGGAAAAAGGCTTAGTGAAGGCCTCATTACAGCCAAGAAGTGGACACCAATAGCCACTCAGAGGAGTAGAAAACCACGAAACTCTGCTTCAATACAAGGTAAACCAACCTTAACCACTTGTACAGGGAAGATTACAATTATTAACCCAGTTGTAACCTCCAAAGGCAAACTGCCCAAATCAGCAGATAACAAATTTGTACAAGGCACAGTCAAAGGTAAATACCCTAAGAACATAAAGTTTTTGACTGCTTGCAAACACTGATATGTCCCCTGCATACCTCAGAGACCTTGGCTTCCAAAGGAACCAGCCAGAGGATAGAGCAGGAATGTCTAGAACCAGAAGACCTGAAAGAAGACACATTGGACACAGTGGTGGATGGCAAAACAATGAGGGAGATAATATCAACCTTGCCATTCACACTCCAATTCAACAGAAACCTCAAACCAGAGGACTGGAAGGATATGGATCAAGTTCTTCAAATCCACCAACTCCTCAAAGATTTGTTTCAATGGAGTATGGACAACAAGAGGTTCAACCTAGCAACTCACTGGGCAGAACTGGGATCAAGTTGCCAGAAGATCTGTCTCAAAGAGATAGACTTCAAAGACCTTATGGTAATCACCAAGGGTTGGAATCCTACCAGGCAGCACAGACTCCTGGAGGCAAGGGCACAGAGGATAAGGGAGAATCAAGCCACTATCCAAGCTATAGAAGAACAGTTAACCCAGACAGGGCCTACTCAGATTCCTTCAGGTTCACAAGGAGCATGCCAAATCAGCTCTCCAGTGGCTTCACACCATTCAGAAACCAGCAGATCAGTGGCCAAGAGTCACCATTCTTCACAATTCCAGGAAGTTTCCAGGAGAAGACAAGGCAACAAGGGCAAAAACAAAGCCTCCTTCAACCAGAGGAGGAAAGAGTCGGACCCCATGATCCAGAAGCTGTTAGATTTGGTAAAAGAAGTACACAAGAACCAGAAGTAGTTGTAAACCACTCTAGAATCAGTAGTCCTAGTAATAGAAACATTACCCCCACTCAGACTGAAAATAACATTATCACATCTGAGAGTAACATCAACAGTGACACACTGTGGTTACAAATGTCCCAATATGCTGAGCAATCTGCAAAGCAGGCTACAGAATTGGCAGCTGCCCAAGAGAGGATGAGAAAAACTCAAGCCTCATTGGAGCAGATAGTTAAAAACCTTCAGGAAGGATATGCTCAACTGAGCAAAGCCTCTGAAGAAACCAACAAGAGACTGAACCAAGTCTCTGAAGAACAACACCATAGTAGCAGGGACAGGGAGTGTCTGAACCAAGACATCAACAAATTGTTTGATGCCTACCATAGCTTAAAGCCCCAACCACAAGGCCAAGCTATGGAGAATCCATATCAACCAGATGACATCAAACCAGATGCCATGTTGTTGAATAAGGCAAGATCTCCATCACAATACCAGGATGGAGATGGCATGTCTTATTCAGAGAAGGAAGCCTTGAAACAGCTTCCTGAGGCCTCAAGCTGGCCCAAATTCTCTGGATCAGAAGAATATGATCATATGGAACTCATAGATTATATTGATGGACTCTTCATTGATGTACCAAGCATACCAGATTACTGGATTACTGCTAGACTGAATACTGCATTTAAAGGTCATGCAAGTATATGGTACACTGAAATGAAAGAAATCTATGGCAGAAGAAATTGGCCATGGTGGAAGAGTCAAATAATCCAAAAGTACAGTAATGGAACTTGGATATGGCAAAAGACCATGTCATTTGAAAATGACAAATACTCTGTGGACAAAGATCCATATGAGTGGTGTCTTAGACAGTCTAAAAGACTTAAAGCCATTGATCCTCAAATGAACATTCAAATGAGGAATCATAAACTTCTGACACAACTGCCAGGAGAACTAGAGCATGCAGTAAAGTGCAGATGCAACCAAAATTGCACTCTAGATGATATAGCCAATACCTTACAAGACATAAGGAAAAGGACTAATATAGGGAAATTCACCCCATATAGAAGCAGTAGTTTCAAAGAGAAACAACCTTTCAGGGTGGAGTTTAAAGACAAACCCAGAGAAAAAGTGGCAGAAGTGGCAAAGAAGAAGAATTCTTGTCACAATTGTGGTTCAACAGACCACTATGCCAACAACTGTCCAAAAGCAAAGAAGAAAGTCTATGCTATAGAAAAAGTCCCTGAAGAAGAACCTCCAACAGAGGATTCTGAATCAGACTCTATGGGTGATGCCATTAGAGAACCATCTGATGAGGATCAAGACCCAAGAGAGGAATTTCTAGTGGAATACCAAGAGGAAACCCCACTAGAAATCCAGGATATACAGTTGGAAGCAGGCATGCCACAAGACACTGCAAACAAGAACTTGTGTAAACATACACAAGATGCACAAACATTCCTGGTTACACCAACCAAAGGAATGGCATATATACATGGAACGGCCACAAAAATGACTGTATGTATTGACAATGCTCAGCATCCACTGATCATTGACAGTGGAGCACACTGCTCCATAGTGGCCAGAAATTATCTGGATAACCACTTCCCAAACTGGGAAAAAGAACTCTTGCCCACCAGGGCAAAGAACTTTAAGAGTGCATCTGGAAAGATGACCTCTATTGGGACAATTATCAAAGAGATAATTATACCCCACAGAAAAGGTAATATCAGACTCAACCCAGAGTTTGTAGTGCTTGAAGATGCCCACATCCAAGGGTTTTTACTGGGAACAGATTACCAGAGGATGTATGGCATAGATATTTACAATAGTAAAAATAGGCATATTACCATTGGTACTAACAAGGAAAAGAAATTTTCTCTTGATATATACCAGATATCTTCTCAGGACCCACTGGAAGAACTTCTGAAAGAATTCAGAGAGGGACAGTTTAGCACTGCCCTCACCAGTAAACAAAAGCTAAGTTTACTAAAGATGCTGAGGAAGAATAGACCAGCATTTGCCATTGGTGAAGAACCATTAGGCAAGATCAAAGGCCATGATATAGAACTATATCTGGATGTGGAAAGGCCTTACCCACCCATGTTAAGGAGACCTCCTTACCCAGAAAGTCTGGAGACCAGGAAAGAGATTGAGAAACACATCAATGAACTCCTGGACATGGATGTCATCAGGAAGATTGGACACAATGAAATAGTGGAAATCACCACTCCTGTCCTGATCACCTGGCATGATGGCAAGTCTAGATTGTGTGGAGACTTCAGAGCCCTGAACAACTACACAAAAGCAGACAGGTATCCTATACCAAGGATACCTCATGCCTTGGATAAATTGGCCAAAGCCAAATACATAACCAAGATGGATTGTATGAAGGGCTTCCACCAAAATGGAGTTAAACCAAACTCCATGAAATTACTCAGAATTATATGCCATATGGGCATATATGAGTACACCAGGATGCCATTTGGCATCAAGAATGCACCAGCCCACTTCCAAAGGATGATGGACACCATATTTCAAGAAGAAATAATGGAAGGCTGGATGGTAGTATATATTGATGATATCATTATATACTCAGAGACATGGGAAGACCATGTAAAATACATAGACAGAGTGCTAAGTAAATGTACACCCATCAATCTGAAAATTTCACTTAAAAAGTGTAATTTTGGCCAACAAGAGCTACTAGCTCTAGTACATAAAGTCTCAGGCCTTAGTCTGGCAATTGACCAGAACAAAGTAGCAGCAGTACTGCAAAAGCCAGTACCAAAGAACATCAAAGAGATGCAATCTTTCCTTGGGTTTGCCAGCTACTATAGAAACCACATCAATAACTTTGCCCACATAACTAGTAGTTTATACAAGTTATGCTCAAAGGATGTAGTTTTTGAAATTACCAAGGAAAGAAGGGATGCATATGAGAGGATCAAATATGAACTCACTAATGCACCTGTGCTTATCTTACCTGACTTTGAAATACCATTCAAGTTATATATAGATGCAGCATGCAGTCAAGGCCTAGGAGCAGCCCTTCACCAAAGACAAATTGTGGATGGTGAACCAAGAGAAGGTGTAATATGTTACATCTCCAGGCAGCTGAAAGATTCAGAAGCCAGGTATGGGGCCACCCAGACAGAATGTCTATGTCTAGTCTGGGCTCTAGAAAAACTCCATTATTATTTGGAGGGTGCAGTCTTTGAAGTCTACACAGACTGCACAGCCTTGAAGTCTTTACTAAACATGAAGACTACCAATAGACACATGTTGAGATGGCAAATAGCCATCCAGGAGTATAGAGGGAACATGACCATCATATACAAGGAAGGTAAAAGCCATACCAATTCAGATGGCCTTAGCAGATGGCCACTGGACAATGTCAAAAGCAATCCAGCTTATGACCCTGAAGTTGCTGCAAAAAGTCCTATCCATTTTATGGAAATAAATAGGAAGAAAAACTTCAGATTCTCTGAATGGGCACCAGGGAGTGGTACCCTTGACAGTGGAAACACTGATTCAGAAGGGACAGAAACCCCCATACTGGGAATAAGTTCCTCAGAACTGCACAATGAATTTTTCAATGCAGTACTGAAATCTTATGCTAAACACAAACAGTGTAGCATACTACTCCAACTCCTTCAACAAAAATACAGGAGCCCAGAACTGGAAACCCAGCTGGAGGAACCCTGGTTGAGGGCCTATAAGGACAATAAATTCTTCCTTATAGATGGCCTGCTTTATCACAGAGAAAAGCACACCAGTGCACTCACAGTGATAGACAGAAACCACATCTCTTTAATCCTGCAGGAATGCCATGATTGCCCCTATATGGGACACATGAGTGAGGACAGGACTAAAGAGAGGGTAGCAAGCACAGCTTGGTGGCCCAAGTGGGAGCAAGAGTTGAGTGAATACATCAACACTTGTGAAATATGCCAAAAGGCAAATAGAAAACATGGGAAGAAATATGGGTTACTTCAACACATAGAAGAACCCAAACACCCATGGGAAACCATCAACATGGACTGGGTCACAGGACTTGTCCCAGGAGGCAAAGAAAACTACAATGCCTGCCTAATCATAGTTGATAGGTTCAGCAAGAGCATGAGATGTCTACCATGCCATAAAGAGGACACAGCCATGGACACTGCTCTGTTATTTTGGAATAACATCATATCCACCTGTGGAGTCCCTAAGATCATGATTAGTGATAGGGACCCAAAATTCACATCTGAATTTTGGACCAATTTATATGACATGCTAGGCACCAAGCTTGCTTTTTCCACAGCTTACCATCCACAAACAGATGGCCTAGCTGAGAGGATGATCCAAACAATGGAGGACATCCTCAGGAGGTTCTGTGCCTATGGCATGGAATACAAGGACCATGAGGGATATACCCATGATTGGGTCACCCTCTTACCAGCAGTCCAACTGGCTTATAACACAAGCCAACACTCTACTACAGGAAAAACACCTGCACTGGTAGAGAAAGGGTGGAATCCCATGTTACCTGTGGATCACTTGAAGAAAAACCTTCTGACCATCCACCCCACAGCCAAAGACTTCCATGATATGTGGAAGAAAGCCTGTGATACTGCTGCCAAATGCATAGCTGAGGCCAAAGAGTATAATAAGCAAAGGTGGGACAAATCACATATGGAACCTGACTTCAAGGAAGGGGACCAGGTGTTAGTGTCTACACTGAACTTTAACAATCTCAAAGGACCCAAGAAAATGAGAGACTCATTTGTAGGGCCCTTCACTATCATTAAGTTGATAGGGAAGAATGCAGTAGAGGTCAAGCTCACTGAGGAATTTTCTAGGAAACACCCAGTCTTCCCAGTGAGCCTGGTGAAACCATACTTCCAAACAGAGGAGGATAAATTCCCCTCCAGGAAGAAGAACACCACTCCACCAGAAATAGTGGAAGTAGAAGACTCTCCTCAACCTGTGAGTAAAATCATCAGGGCCAGAAAAATCAGACTTAATGGGAAAGATCAGAGACAATATCTAGTCAGATTCAAGAACCAGACAGCTGACAAAGACAAATGGTTGGCAGAGGATGCCATACCAGATGGGAACCTTCATTTAAGGAGATTCAGAGCCTCTAGGAGGACTGAACAGTCTCATCAAGGATGAGCCTTTTTTAGAGGGAGGGTATGTCAGCCTGTGACTCAAAACCAGAGCACAAGCATGACAGCCAAAATACCATAAACCAATGGTATAGCCAAGATACCACCAAAACATGGAACTGAGCCAAATTAGCTTAAAAGGTATCAAAAGAAAGAGGAAACTCACCCCTTTCTGAAAATATAAGTCCCATCACCATAGGACAAGAAATAACAAAGTTATTCCTGCTCAAAGTTATTGCTGAGCATAAACCTTAATTTTCACCTCTCATCTAAAACCTAGAAGGAGAGGCTTAACCCCATCAAATGGGTACTCAAAATGAAGCTCTAAGCCAGGGCTATCCAATGGTACCAGCCAAACTGAGCTAGCACCAGTATTACTTGAGTTATGGTCAAATTTAGACCAAATAAGGGTGAACAAAACATTCACCTCTCATCTAACGTTTACAGTTTTAGTGTGAGATACTTAAAGTGGGGTCTTTTTGGAAAGAGCACAATCAGGGCTATCTGATAGTGCCATCCATTTCCTCATAACTTAACTACAACAGAAGTTATTGGCCAAACAAGCTCAATACAGCTTTTTGCCCAAACCATGCCAATGTACAAAAATACTTGTACATGGGATAACTTTGTCATATTTAATGATAACCATGTCAAGTTGGGTACCATTGTGTAGAGCTCATATAGAGCTATTCAATGAACCAACTTTGGGCTTGATATCTCAAAAACTGACAGAGTTATGACCATTTTAAGGTCAAAATCCCACCTGCTGTCATATACAGCCTTACCATGGGATAACACCCCATAATCATGAATATGAGGTGTCAAATAGACGAAGAAGCATGTTTTTACTTCAATACCTCATATGTCAGTCAATACTGGGGTCCCATACAGCTTCTGTACAGCATTCTACGCGTCATACACGTCAGAATCAGGCTGTGAGGTCCCCAGATGAAAATTTTCACCCTGTATTGGTGAAAACTGCCCAGATGTAGTTTCAAAACCACATCTGAGCCCAATACAGGGTATACAGGCTGTTTGCAAACCACAAGCCAGTCCTGGAGAGTGAAAAATCTTCACTTCCTCTACGTGGAAAGGTCTAGCAGCCTTTCCACCTCAATTTCAGGATAAAAGGAGGGCTTTTTACAGCCAAAAACCTTTCCTCATCCTGCTCTTGAATAACCTACGTAGTAAACTGTCAAAAACAGTTTTACTCTTGGTTAATAATCAGGTATAATTATAATCTTAATTATTGTAGACTCTATTATTGTAATCCAACAGATAAAGCCTGCACCCAGGGTTCTCAATAGCGCTCACCACCACTATTCCTCAATAGTAGAACCCTTTTATTTTATTATAAAACCCTTATAAATCTTTTTTAAATTATTTTCTACCGTGTCACATACACAGTTAAAGTTGTAATTAGCCTAGTTATACCTTTATCATAGTATCATCCTGACACTGAGTATTCTTATATTTTGTGCACCCTCAACTAATTACTCAGTGTCTGAGTGTAAGGTTTGACTATGAAACAATAAGTAAAAATTACTAATATTTTACTTATTGTACTATTAATGTCCTTATAAATGTAATAAATAAAATAAAAATAATTATGATCAAAAATAATTATTATAACTATGGCGTAAAATAATTATATTATTAAGTAAATATAATAATATGATTTATATTATAGATAAAATAATATATTAAGTAAATATATTAATATAAGATAATTAATATATTTAAAAGCACTTTATTATTGTTACCAGCAAATGATAAAGGCGTAAAAAATTGTTTTTTATTAATAAAAAACAATTAATAACAATAATATTACTAATATTAAAGTTATAAATTGATATAAATACTATTTATATTAATTATAGAATTATTAAAGTAATAATAGAGAAAATTATTAAAATAAGAGAAATAAACTACTTTTAATGCTTAATATAATGATTTTGGCAACTTTTACGCCTAGAAATGTAAATGCAACTTATTTAAATTGTAATTACAATAAAATTTAAGAGAAATTACAAATTTTCTTGATATTATGTGGAATTGAGGTTTTTTTAAGAGAAATTTAAACAAAAAAATTAAATAATTGTAATAATCATGTCAAAGATGAAGATTACTATAATATTACCTATGGTATTAAATAATATAAAAGTTTTATATATTAAGAATAAAGAAATTACCTTTTTATTTAATGATTTAATATTTTGTAAGCATCTGAGGGGGAAATAGAGTAAAAAGAGGTCTATTTATATTAAATTCCTTCCTCCTGGAG
The DNA here is from genome assembly GCA_023105745.1 of Austropuccinia psidii. Classification (NCBI taxonomy): domain Eukaryota; kingdom Fungi; phylum Basidiomycota; class Pucciniomycetes; order Pucciniales; family Sphaerophragmiaceae; genus Austropuccinia; species Austropuccinia psidii. The sequence goes on along the minus strand of JALGQZ010000008.1, from coordinate 18,468,517 downwards.
TTCAACAGTCTTCTAGTAGACGTGCACTGATCATAGCCACTGCAATTGATCAATATTTTAAGGTTTGGTGATGATTACATCATGATCAAACCATATTATCTCATTATTATGCCATTATTTAGAGTTATCACTATAACTCTAAGTTTGGTGACATCAAGGCTTGTAAGAACCCCAAAATTCGTGGATTTTATTAGTTTTAATCAAAAACCAACAGTATTCACCAATTTTATCACTCATTTGACTGTTAAACTTAATTTAAAGTTACAGTGAGTGATCATAAATGATCAAATTAAGCTCAAAATTTGATCCTTAATAACTTTTAAGTTTTACACGCTACAGAAATTCAGAGAGTGAATTCTAATAGCTTGGCATAACCATATTATTCTGCCAAGAGAATTTCATTAAATCATCAAAACTCTATTTTTGATGATTTTTCTTGTAACTCATCTTTTCTGTCGAAATTTAATATTTTAGACTTCAAACCATGATTTCAAGGGGTTATACCTTGAATATTATAATAAGAAATACATCATTATTCACAAATGAACTAGTAGAATCCAACTGTCTACTTATTTTTAAGTTTGGACCACCTTCACAACAAAGTGGTCAACAGCTCTATTGATTTTAATCAACACTCCCTTACAGGTTTTAGCCTTGTTTATAGCTTGTGAAATAAATTTCATTTCTGTATTCTTAAAGTAATTACGGTATGACTTTCTTTTTGGTTCATCACTCTATCATTCATATTTCAAAATATATTAGCTAAAATCCTTGAATATATGCATTTACCAAAAAAGTGCATATATTCAGCTTAACTCCTTAAGTATTGACTTTGCAGATTAGCTTCTTAATTGTTTTATGTGTGTATTATTATAGAGAATTCAATGGTACCATTCAATTGACATGCTGTTTCATTGGTACTTGAAATAATTAAGGATTTATGTTTTTTATAAGGTATTATTACTCATAACTCATTAAATATTGACTTTACAGATATGCCATAAAAGTTGTATATGTGTGATTTACCATGGGGAAATCAATGGTATCATTTATTTCACATGTTTATTCATTAGGTTTTAAGATAAACCAAATTTTATGCCTATTTATGGAATTTTTGTAGCTTTAAGGTAATTATTTTTAATGTATAATTATTTTAAATACTTCTTGTGACCTTTTTGGGTATGTGGTCATATCTCAAAGGTTCACATTCCCTACCACCAAAAAAGATTGTACCACAATCTGATATCAGTAATTAGGGTATCATCCACTGCCCTACCTCTTCAATAGACTTTGTTAGTCTTGAAGCTCAATAATGCTTAACTTCTCTATTCTTTAGGTTTTATTTCATGTCTGAGCCTTCTTAGTAATTTATCAGCATTTGTTATATCTTTCTCAAGTATCCATTCATCTTCTTGAGTTGAATTTCTATACCTTACAAGGTATTCTCTTTCTTTTTTGTTTCTTGTCCTTCTTTCTTCAAGGACTTTTACAATTTTCTTTTCTTCTCCTTCTTCCAAGGGGGGAATTTCAAGTGGGGGTTTATTTCTTAGTGGAAATAGTTCCTTGTCACTTGAGCTGTAAGGTTTTATCAGAGCTACAGGGAAATCTGGGTGTTTGTTCATTAATTCACCTTTCAGTTCCAATTGCACAGTATTGGGTCCATGGTGTGCTTTTATCATAAATGGTCCTGAAAAGGAATCTTTCAATTTCTTTGGACCGTTTATGTTATTGAAATTAAGGGTTGATACTAGGACCAAGTCTCTTATTTTGAAGTCAGGTGGTTTATCACTTTTATCCCATCTTTCTTTTGCATATTTGAAAGAATCTTGCATACATCTGTTTGCATGGTGTCTTGCTTTGTCAAGCATTATCTCAAAACTGCTTGCTTTTGGCTGTATATCCACTAAGTCCTTTTTGAGGGTATCATAAGGAATTCTTGGATTCAAACCTTTTTCTAGCATTGCTGGTGTGTTGCCAGTAGAAGAATGGATTGATGTTTTATATGGCAGCTCAAGAGCTGGTATTAGTGTAGACCAATCATGGGTAAAACCATCAGAATCTTTGAATTCTAGTCCATAAGCACAGAATCTTCTGATCATGTCCTCCATGGTTTGTATCATTCTTTCTGCTCAACCATCAGTTTGAGGATGATAAGCTGTTGAGAATGATAATTTTGTCCCAAAAAAGTTATGGAGATTTGTCCATAATGCTGAAGTGAATTTTGTGTCTCTGTCACTTATAATATTCTGGAATAAGCCTGTATGGGTAATAACTTTATTCCATATCATTATGGCTGTGTCCATAGCTGTGTCATCTTTATGACATGGTAGGAACATGGGAGTTTTGCTATACCTTTCAACTAATTCTAGGCATGCATTATAGCTTCTGTCTCCTCCTGGAGGTAATGCTGTTACCCAATCCATATGAACTATTTCCCAAGGGATTTTGGTTCTTGGATTTGGATCATCATTCCAAATCTATTTCCTGTGGCTCTGTTGGATTTTTGAAATCTGTCACAGATTTGGCAGTATTCTGCAACATCTTTCTTCCAATTTGGTCACCAAGAGCAGGTTTTCACCCTCTCTAGTGTTCTGTCTTCTGAAAGGTGTCCAGCTGCAACACTATCATGAAACTCATGTAAAATAGTGTTTATTAGAGCTCCATCTGTTAAGGCCATAACACATGTGTGTTTTGTTCTATGGTAAAGGATTCCATCAAGGAGGTGGAATCTTCCTTCATCATATGACTTTTTCCATGTTTCAGCTAATTTTGATGAAAGTGATGGATCTTTTCAGTCTCTAATTAGAAGTTGGCTTAAGATATGCAGATTCTTGTCTACCTTATAGCTTTCTTTAACTTAGCTAAAGAATTCTGTGCCAATGTCTGTGACACATATTCCTTCTATATGGTGCTCTTCCTTTGGTACCCATGCTGGATTGTCAGGGGTATTTGCTAGAGCCCATCTGCTGAGACCATCTGCATTTTTATGAATATTACCAGATTCATGAACAATAGTCATATTTCCTCTATATTCTTGGATAGAAATTTGCCATCTCACAATATGTCTATTTGGAGTCTTCATATTTAATAGAGATTTTACAGCATTACAGTCTGTAATCACATCAAATACTGTTCGATCCAAGTAATAATATAGTTTTTATAAAGCCCACAATAATCAGAGGCATTCCATTTGGCTTTCTACATATCTTGCTTCTGTTGGCTTCATCTGTCTTGAAACGAAACAAATTGGTCCTTGCACTGGTTTATCATTGATAATTTGTGTCTGGTGTAGTTCAGCACCTAGTCCTTCTCCACAAGCATCAATGTAAAGCTTGAAGGGTAGTTTCCAATCTGGCATTAGAAAAAATGGGGCATTTGTTAAGAAATTTTTCAATTCTTCATATGCCTTGACTCTTTCTTCTGTCATTTCATAGACTGTTTGTTGGTCACATAGCTTATACAAGGATCTAGCAATTTTTGCAAAGTCCTTTATATGCTGTCTATAGTAACCAGCAAATCCTAGAAATCATTTCATTTCTCTTTTAGTTTGAGTCATTGGCTTAAGTAGTACTGCTGCTACTTTATTCTTTTCTATTCTTAGACTAAGTCCAGATACAACATGTCCTAGTGCTTTTAGTTCACTGTATGCAAAATGACACTTTCTCAAGGAAATTTTCATATTCACTTGCACTATTTTTTGTAGTACCCTTTCTAGTCTTGTAAGGTGATTTTCCCAAGTTTCTGAGCAAACTATAATATCATCAATATAAATAATTAACCATCCTTCTGATAATTCTTCAGGAAATATGGTGTTCATCATCCTTTGATAATTGGAAGGTGCATTTTTTATGCCAAATGGCATTCTTAAGTATTCAAAAATCCCACAGTGGACTATTATCCTCAGGAATTTCTTGGCATTGTCTGTTAAGACATTTTGACGAAAACCTTTTAAAGAATCCATTTCTGTAATGAACTTAGCTTGTGAAAATTGTGTCAATGTCTTGTGGATTCTGGGTATTGGATATCTGTCTGGAATGGTATAGGTGTTCAGGGCTCTGAAGACTCCTACCATTCTTTATTTTCCATTATGCCAAGTTATAATGACAGGTGTAGTGACCTCTACCTGTTCATTATGTCCTACTTTTCTTAATACTCCAAGATCCATTAATTCTTTAATGTGTGCCTCCAAGGCTTCTCTAGCCCTTGGACTAGCTGGGTAAGCAGGTCTCCTTAGTAAGGGTGGGTAAGGCTTTTCCACATTAAGAATTATATCCACCTCATGCCCTATTATGGCACCTAGTGGCTCCTTGTCAGTTGCAAAGGCATTTTTGTACTTAAATAAGAGGTCAATCAATTTTTCTTTCATTTTTTCTGTTAATTATTGATTAAATTCTGCCTCTTTGAGTTGTTCAGATATAAAAAGGTCCTTTTCTGGACCTTTCTCTTCATTATTAATAGCTGTGATTTGTTTTTTGTTATTCAAGAAGCCAAACTTTTGTCTTTTGTTATCTCCTATGGTAAAATATCTGTCTTTTTGGTTAGATATATCTATACCATAAATTGATAAGTAGTCATTTCCAAGTATGAAGTGATTACTAGTACAGCTGTCCATTACTACAAACTCTACTTTAATTCTGACACATTGTGAGGGGTGAGGAAAAATTAGTGTTAAATCAATTATTCCAAGGGGCTTCATGCTCTCATTTGCACTACTAAATTTGACACCTTGTATTGGAATAAGTTTTTCTTTTCAGTCTGGGACAATGGTTTTTAAATAAATTTTACCAACACAGGTGCAATATGCTCCTGTATCCAAGTTCACTTTTCCTTCTTGGTTATCAACCATAACAATACTTATACTTGATTTTCCAGCTGTATATCCCATTCCTTTTGCAGGTTTGGTTCTGTACATTTTGGCATCTTGTATATTTGTCAGGTTTGTGTCAGATGTTCCAACTTGTGGTAAGTTTGAGTTAACATCTAGTACTTCATAAGTTATATCAATATTATTAATTTTTGCATTAATTATATTAATTTCAACACTTTCAGAACTTTCTGACTCTTGTGTTTCTTTTTCAGAGTCAGATTCCTCCTCTTTGTTATTGTGGTTTTCTGTTTCCACAATTTCATTACTCTTTGCCTTTTTGAGGCAATTATTGGCTAAGTGTCCAATACCTCCACATTTATTGCATTTTCTTTGCTCATTATTGTTGGGTGTATTGGGCTTGAAAGCTTCTTTTGATTTATCTTTTTTGATAAATGGTCTGTTTGGGATTTTAATGTCCAATTTTCTCCAAGTTCTGCCAATTTTTGTTCTTGTCACTATGTCTTCTAGTGCATTGATATACTCCTCTGTGGAGCATGGTTTTATACACCTGCTTCTTAGGGAATGTTCTCGCTCTCCTCCACATTTCTTAAGTATTTTCATGTGTACCATTTTTTGTGACATTTCTGGGTACAATGCATTGAGTCTTTCAACTTGTTTTAAGAACCAAGTCAAAGGTTTGTCTTTGTCTGGGTCAAAGAAAAATTTTTCAAATGCATTTTCTATCTTGTACCTCCAGGCATCATTAGCCCACTTGGTGATTATTTCTTGTTTCCACCAAGACCAGGTATTTTTTCCATTTGTTTGCCTTATGCCATAATACTATCTTTTTGCATATTTTTCAAACAAGGAATGTAATCTTGCAGTGATTAATTCATCTGGTATGGCATAATCTTCTTGTAGCATGTCAATTGTTTTGATAAATGACATGTGGTCATATTCACCTCCTCATGTCAATGTTGGCCATTCTTTTAATTGAAGTGCTTCCTTCATTAAGCCTTGGTTATTGTCTTGGTGACTTAAGTATGCTATGAATGGATTTGTTAATTCCTCTTTTGGTTTAACAGGGCTTCTTATGTGAGAAAATGGTGTTGATAACTTTGGAATATTTGAGTTAGCCTCATTAATTTTATCCATTTTATCAGTGATAAGCCTTATTTCACTTTGAATGTCATCTTTCAGATGCATTCTTGCTTCATCACTCTTTGCCACATGGTCCAAAAGTAATTTTTGGTGTGATGAAGTCTTTTTCCAAATGTTTCTACAGAAATGCTTAATTTGTTTAATTTTTCTGTAAGATTATCAATACTCACGTCATAATTGATTGTCAAAGTTTTTTCTTTGATCTCACTTATGTATTTGTACAACTCTTGTTGTCCTTGTATTAATTTCTGAGTATTATCAATTAATACGTTTAGTTTATCATTTTCAATCATAAATTTTATGTTATCAATTTCTTTTTTATTTTGGACAACAAGTTTTGTTAAGAATGACAAGCTATTATTTACTTCTTGGAAAGTTAATAAACTATTTTTAATGTCTTTCAGAGGTAAAATACTATTTTTAAGCTCTGTTAAAGTACTTACAACATAAGGAGACAAGGTTATTTCTTTGGGAAAGGGGGTTGTCTCATTCTTTGCTCCTCTTTGTCTTTGAATTCCATCAAGGTTCTGGCCATGTTGAAGACATTGTCCATGGAATCGTTTTGGATTTTTGGGATCCTGTAGCTTGGGGAATATGGTTTCCTCCAATTCTTTTTCTTGTTCTTCCTCCCTTCTTGGGGAGGTTGGTTGACTTGAGGCTTGCTGGTAGGAGCTACTGGGGCTTCTTCCTTGCTTGCCTCTTTCTTTTTGGCATGGTACTCCTTGATCTTCTTGATTTGAGGCTTGTAAGATAGTGGATTCCATCCATTGGAGTATTTCACTATTTCCTCCTCCTTGAGCAAATTTTTGAGGATGTGCCAGGAGTTCATCACTCCTTGATGTATTTGGGGCAACATTTCCCAATCTTTGTCCTTGTACACTGTGTAGTACTGTTTGTACTGGCTCATGTAGATGTCTATCTGAGCCCTCTGAATGTGGTTTGTACCTGTTTGAGTTACTCATACTTAGTTCTACCTCTGGCTCAGATATCATGGGAATCTCTGGGACTTGCCTTTGGGATAAGGCACTTCCTTGTGTGGATTCTGTTCCACTGGGGATATTACCCTTTCTTTTCCCTTTTGAGGGATCCGTTCTACCTCTGAGTCCAGCTCCATCTGATTGGATGGAGAACTGGGATCCTCTTCTGGTAGTCATGATTTAAGAAAAATAAGAAAATAAGAGGATTTCAGAACAGGAATTCTTCTTGTGGCAATTTATAAATAGGGTACTCACCTTCAGAGTCCTGAATGGTGGGTCCTGGAAAGTCTAATCTCTTAGCTTTCTTTTTCTCAGTGACAATTGGTGTTGGAGAGCTTGGGAAAGTTTTTTCCACCAATCTTTCAACAGTGGCTTGGTTGTCCTCTGTTGGATTGCCTTCAAACACTAAAAAAACAAATAAATATAAGTCTTTTATATAAGAAGTGATATTTTTGGTAAGATATGGCAATTTTCCAAGTAAAAATTGCTTTTATATCTTTTAAAAAGTGAAAATAATTGAAGAAATGAAATTAAAATGAATAAAATAACTTTTTTATTGGTTTTTAATATTTTTTATTCTTTTTTATGTTTTTATTTTTAAAGAATAAAATAAAAATAAAAATAATTCTTTTTATACTTAATTTATAATATAAAATTATTTTTAATTTATAAAATATCTTTTTGAATCACTAGAGTCACTCAAAGAAAGTTTTTTCAAGTCTAAGGATGTGAAAAACCACATGTAAGACAGTACAATTGCTTTCCAAATGCCTCAAGAGCTTTACAAATTAATAAGATATAAAATTATTATATAGTTTTATGATTATGATTATAATTTATTATTGGATAAATCCAATTAGAATATTTTTAAAGGTCTTTTTACAGTAAATATCATGGCCAGGCCCCCAAATGTAAGGTTTGACTATGAAAGAATAAGTAAAAATTACTAATATTTTACTTATTGTACTATGAATGTCCTTATAAATGTAATAAATAAAATAAGAATAATTATAATAATAAAGAATTATTATAATTATGGCCTAAAATGATTATATTATTCAATAAATATAATAATATATTAAATAAATATATTAATATAAGATAATTAATATACTTAAGAGGACTTAATTATTGTTACCAACAAATAATAAAGGTGTAAAAAATTGTTTTTTATTAATAAAAACAATTAATAACAACAATATTACTAATATGAAAGTTATAAATTAATATAAATACTATTTATATTGATGATAGAATTATTAAAGTAATAATAGAGAAAATTATTATAATAAGAGAAATAACCTACTTTTAATGCTTAATATGATGATTTTGGCAACGTTTACGCCTAGAAATGTAAATACAACTCATTTAAATTGTAATTACAATAAAATTTAAGAGAAATTACAAATTTTCTTGATTTTATGTGGAATTGAGGTTTTTTTAAGCGAAATTTAAACAAAACAATTAAATAATTGTAATAATAATGTCAAAGATGAATATTACTATAAGATTACCTTTGGTATTTAATAATGTAAAAGTTTTATATATTAAGAATAAAGAAATTACCTTTTTATTTAATGATTTAATGTTTTGTAAGCATCTGAGGGGGAAATAGAGTAAAAAGAGCTCTATTTATATTAAATTCCTTCCTCCTAGAGTCCAACAGGCTTCTAGTAGACGTGCACTGATCATATCCACTGGAATTGATCAATATTTTAAGGCTTGGTGATGATTACATCATGATCAAACCATATTATCTCATTATTATGCCATTATTTAGAATTATCACTATAACTCTAAGTTTGGTGACGTCAAGACTTGTAAGAACCCCAAAATTCGTGGATTTGATTAGTTTTGATCAAAAACCAACAGTATTCACCAATTTTATCACTCATTTGACTGTTAAACTGAATTGAAAGTTACAGTGAGTGATCATAAATGATCAAATTAAGCTCAAAATTTGATCCTTAATAACTTTTAAGTTTTACACGCTACAGCAATTCAGAGAGTGAATTCTAATAGCTTGACATAACCGTATTATTCTGCCAAGAGAATTTCATTACATCATCAAAACTCTCTTTTTGATGATTTTTCTTGTAACTCATCTTTTCTGTCAAAATTTAATATTTTAGACTTCAAACCATGATTTCAAGGGGTTATACCTTGAATATTATAATGAAAAATACATTATTCTCCACGAATGAGCTAGTAGAATTCAACTGTCCACTTTTTTAAGTTTGGACCACTTTCACAACAAAGTGGTCAACAGCTCTATTGATTTTAATCAATAATCCCTTAGAGGTTTTAGCCTTGTTTATAACTTGTGAAATGAAGCTCATTTCTGTACTCCTACAGTAATTACGTGATGACTTTCTTTTTGGTTCATAACTCTATCATGCATATTTCAAAAGATATTAGCTAAAATCCTTGAATATATGCATTGACCAAAAACGTGCATATATTCAGCTTAACTCCTTGAGTATTGACTTTGGATATTAGCTTCTTAGTTGTTTTATGTGTGGATTTTTATCGAGAGCCCAATGGTACCATTCATTTCACATCTTGTTCCATTGGTATTTGAAATAATTAAGGATTTATGTTTTTTATAAGGTATTATTACTTATAACTCATTGAATATTGACTTTACAGATATGCCATAAAGGTGGTATATGTGTATTTTACCATGGGGAATCCAATTATATAATTTATTTCACATGTTTATTTATTGGCTTTCAAGTTAAACCAAGTTTTATGCCTATTTATGGAATTTTTGTAGCTTTAAGGTAATTATTCTTAATGTATAATTATTTTAAATACTTCTTGTGACTTTTTTGGGTATGTGGTCATATCTCAAAGGTTCACACTGAGTATCTTTATATTTTTTCCATCCTCAACTCATATTATTTTCTTGATACTTATAATGCTTTGTATTTAGTTTTAGATAAATCTCAAGAAAATATTCAAAATAATGATACAAAAAACATATTTCTTTTTTTCTCACTTATATATGCATTTTTATTTGATTATTTTTGGTTTAATAAGTAAGATTGCTTACCTCTTGCACAATAAAAGATCATATGTTAATTCTTTACCAACTTATTTAGTAATATATTTTTGTTAAGCCATAGTCATTGTTGTCACAGTATTGTGTTCTAGCCTTGTCCTTTAGGTATCTACATGTTCCATTTTTGTCTCTCAATTAAATTACAAATAAATCTATGAATATTGGAACAAAAAACTTAGTTTTTTTGTCTGTAGGATTAATAGGTATTTGTAAGGATAGATCAATGAATATGAGAGTTAAAATTCTTAGTTGTAGAGCTCTTAGGTTAGGTGAAATATGAGTATAAATAATAAAAGTAGACACAGCTGAGGATGATTGAGACAGCATATATACTCAGTTCTTATAAGTAGGTTTGCATTATTGAGGTCACTGGTTTACAAATTGCATAACATATATGTTTACAGATTAGTTTGGGAGCACACTGAACCTTGAAGACTTAGGAGAAATGATAAAATATACTTCACACCCCCCTTTTCTCCTAACCTAAGTATATTAAGGCCAGTCATTGATCAAAAGATGGCTGGCTTGAAAGCTGATTTTGTGAGAAAATTGGCTAGCATGCCTGCAGAGGGAGTGTAAACCAACACAATTTTTGAGTTCTTGATCAATTCACTAATGAGGTACAACTGTATTACAATGTGAGTTGGAATTTCAATTACTGTTTGTAATGTCAAACATAATTGATTGTCTTTGCAGACCATCATTGGTTGTGAGCTTTTGGTAATATTAAAATTACTTCAGAACTTCTGGAACCAGAGTACTTCACTGGCAAGATTGCTCAGGGACTTTTACTCTTCTTCTGTAGATAATTATGGCTCAGTTGGCGGTTTTTTGGTTTTCCAAATCACAATAAATCTATCAAATAGGATAATGTGGCCAGACACCTATCTATTAGCTACTCTACAATTGCCCCAATTGGCATTGTAATATACCACCACCTTTTATTCTATGCCTCTCTGATAGCTCAAACATACACTCGCCATATCTCTTAGGTAGCATAGTACAAAGATAAATGCCCTCCAGTTATTTATTCCTTGTTTCTCCAGGACCTGGGAGAGAGTGCTCACAGCATAGGAGATGTTGGGTCTGGTTTCTATGCTGATTTAGCTTAGACTCCTTATTGCACTTTCAAAATTGAATCTCAGCTCTTCAAACTTTTCCACTTCATCTGTTGTGGCTAAATCATGATGCTCATTTGGAATCAAAGGGTTTTCTACTGCTCAACAGTTTTTCACTCTATATATCTCAAGTAGAGAATCTATATAGTTTCCTTTCAGTAACCTTATCATTTTGTCATCCTTATGAATTTTAATTCACAGAATGTGATTGGCTTTCCCTAATAGCTTTGTCTTGAATTGTAGTTCCATTTATTTTTTGAAACTCAGGAGGTTCTTTCCAAACACATCAATATTGTCCACATGGATGGAAAGATAAATTGGGGAATCTTTCTCTCAATAGAAGAAACATGGATCAGAGACTGCAGCTTTGGAGCCTGTAGTTTCCAACCATCTTGAGAGGCAATTGTACCATGCAAGCATTGCTTGCTGTAGACCATAAATTGCTTTATTCAGTCTAAGACAAATGCTTTGCTTGTCGTTGTCTAAGCCTTTTGGAATAGCTAAGAACAATTCTTCAACAAGTGGAGTGCTGAGGAAAACACTCTTGATGTCAAGTTGCTCAAATTTCAGGCTTTTGGATGCATCAAAAAAAATGAGAGTGTGAAAGGAGTTTAATCTTCCTGTTGGAGCAAATGTTTTTGAGAGAACCCTTGAGCACATAGTCATGATTTTTGTTCCAGGATCTCATTGAGCTCTTTGTGTTTTGTCTTGAAGACCCAAGTTGTGATAGGTGAAAGATTCTCAAAAGTATTGAGAGGGTCAGAAAACAAAAGTGAGGCTTAAAAAACTACAAGTAGCTTAAGGAAGAGCAGCTAATAATGTTTCCTTCTAGTTTCAAATATTAAATACAAGTGTAAATAGTGCCATTCTCTTAAGAGATCACAACTATTACATCTGTTTAAAACACATTTTAATTTAATATATTTATTGTGAATATATGACTATGATTATTCCTTGTGACAATGTAGTGTTTGGATCATTAACACCCTCCCATACTCAAGAGGTGCAATTGTTGAGTTCCTGGGGCCATAAAATGGCCTTGGTTCTGAGTAACACACACAATGAAGGTTTTTGGTGAGAATATCAGACACCCTCAGAATGGTGGCAACATACTGTACACTCATAGCAACTTTGTCAAGTAACTGCTGACATTGTTGGGGTGACTCTATGATATAGCTTTACAATCATAACAAAAATCTATAACTCTGAGTGTGACACGAAAAGAATGACAATGATTAGGCTTTAAGATGATTACAGGATGATATAATAAAGGTTTTGTGGCTTTACTAATGAAGTTTAGTGATACTGACTTCTACTGAAAGCCCTGGGTGCAGTGTTTATCTGTTGATTCACAATAATAAGCCCTACAATTATTAATATCATAATAATAACCTTTTCAATTCTAAAGGTGCCACTTATATATATGAAGTTATACCATATAGGAATACTACAACAGGATGATGATTGGCTTTTTGGTGAGAAAAAGCCTCCTTTTATCTTGTTTTGGGAAGTAGGAGGTTGCTTACCTCTGAAAACGACCAAAGAGTGATAGATATCAATACTGTGGGCTGATTTGTGGTTCTATACACTAAATAAAGACTTGTATTGGGTGAAAATGTGGTTCTAGAACCACAAGTTGACATTTTTACCCTATACAGGGTGAAGGGTTTCAGCAATGTAATTTACAGGTGTGTTGTGGTGCTTCTGAAGCGTCAGAAGCTGTCCAGATTATTCATGTATGACTCTTGCTTTTACAGTTATAAGAAATTAAAGAATAGACAGCATTTAATTCAATTATATGGTCAGCAATCCCACAGTCAGATCCCATACTGGCCAGTGTGGGATTAGAATCTTAAAAAATGAATATCTTTGTCAGTTTTGAAGTTAAAGACTTAAAAGGCAGCTCATTGTTTATCCCTTGATGCGTTCTACACAGCGGTTACTCATTTAGTATAGCTAGAATTAAATATGAAAAGTTAAGCTGAATTTCAATCCCATTATGAATTTGTGGATTTGTTATGAATCCTGTATTGGGCTTGTTTTCTCCATAAATTATGTTCTAGAATAGCTATAAGGAGATGGATGGAATCTTCAGAGAGTTCTCACTGTTCTCTTTCCAAAACTACTCCACTTTAAGTCTCATAGACTAAAACTGTAGAAGTTAGATGAGAGTTGCATATTCTTTTCAGCTGTCACAATTCTGTCTGCCAGACCTCAGAAAAGGGAACTCTTGCCAAAAAGGCTATTAAACTGGTTGAAAGACCGGTTATTCCTGGAAAGTTGTAGATCACATTCCACCATGTGACAGTAACCCTGGGTTCAGAGCACTGCATCCCAAAGTGCATGTAACTGATGGTATTACCCATGTAACCCTCTTGGAGCTACATTAGTCACAACAGGAGCCTACAAGGAACCCCCAAGGGGCAGAACCCTTGTAGGCCAATGGAGAGAAAACCCAGAAATTTCTGGTTGCTTGAATGAGACCTCCTCTTGTCTCCAACCCAAATCAAACCCATGATGTTGGTAACCGATTTATTGTAACAATTCTGTCTTCCAGACCTCAGCAAAGGGAACTCTTGCGAAAAAGGCTATTAAACTGGTTGGAAGGCCAGTTAGTACAGGAAAGTTGTAGATCATATTCTACCATGTGAAATGACCCTTACTTCGCTCTTTTTAGGCATAAGCTCTGGATTTTTGATGCTAGCTTATTTTGGCCAGTACCATTGGATAGCGCTCACTGCGAGCTGCAATTTGAAGTACCATTTTATGGGGTTCAGCCACTTTTTCTGGATTTTAGATGTGAGATGAAAATTAAGGTTTATGCTCAGAAATTTCTTTGAGGCTGACTAACTTTGCTATTCTTTTTCCTATCACTATGAGAATCATATAATTGGACAGAGGTCATTTTGCTCTTTGTTTTTATTCCCTTTATAAAATATTTTGGCTCAATTCACTCCTTTGTTGAATTTTGCTCTACCATTGGTTTATGGTATATTGGGTTTCATAATTTTGCTTTGGGTTTGAGTCACAGGCTGACATACACTCCACTAAAAAAAGGTTCATGACTTATGTGAATTTATTGTCCTCTTTGAGGTCATGTGTTTAGTGTGGTCTATTTGATCTGATACCAACAAATTTCTTGTGGACATACTCTCCTTATCTGGTGGTTTACGTTTCAATACATCCAAATGTTTGGTTATTATTTTTCTTCTTTTCAAGAAGACTAATCCCATTTTGTTTGTATCGTGGTCCTTAATCTCCACTAAATATTGCTCATTGGTGTTTGGTTCACCATATAAATCATCTCCAAGCCATTACCCACACTATCAGAGAATTATTCATAACCTTCTTGCTCTTTTCTTGTCTCTTCCTCTCTTGGAAACATCTCTTTCCTGTATTTGGGACAATTGTCTGCATAGTGATTGGGTGATCTACAGTTGTTAGATGTCCTTTCCTTTTTCATTTCTTCTGGATCATGAGCTTCTTTGGTTTCCAGGGTTGTATTTTCCCTGTTATCACCAGTCCTATGGGTATCAGTTCTCCTGGAAATTGTGTAAGGTGTTTGTCATTCCAAATATTAATTTTCATATGAGGATCCATGAATTTAAGTCTTTTAGACCTTTCAAGACACCACTCATAAGGATCCTTTTCCACTGAGTATTTGTCAATTGCAAATTAAATGGTCTTTTTCCATATCAAAGTACCAGTTCTGTACTCCTGGAATATCTGACTCTTCCACCATGGCCAGTTTCTTATGCCATGAATTTCTCTATTTTCTGTGTACCATATCCTAGCATGTCCTTTGAATACTGTGTTAAGTCTAGTTGCTATCCAGTAGTCTGTTATATCTTGTAAATCAATGAAGAGTCCATCAATATAATCAACAAGTTCCATATTATCATATTCTCCTACACCAGAGAGGTTTGACCAACATGTGGTTTCTGGAAGTTGTTTCAGGGATTCCACATCTGAATAAGTCATGTTATATCTGTCTTTGTATTGTGATGAGGATCTGTGCTTAATCTCCACTGGTGCATCTGGCTTGATGTCCTCTTGGAGGTGTGGATTATTGCCAAAACCATGGTCCTGACTCTGTGGCTTCATGTTCTGGAATGAATTGAAACATTTGTCCATCTTATGATCCAGATATTCCCTGTCCCTCTTTCAGCTTTATTGCTCCTTTAAGATTTGTTTTAGTCTTTTATTAGTCTCTTTTGAGGCTTTCATTAGGTTAGCATAGCCTTCTTGAAGATTCTGGATGTTTGTATTTGGTAAGTTTATTAGTTCTGGTAGCCTTAAATTGTTTTCATGGATCTGTTTAGAATTTCCTTGAGTTTTTTCTGAAAATTGTGACACTTTTAACCACAGTTCATTTCTGTTCATGTTACTCTCAGGTGTAACAACACTATGTTTATTATCAGTGGGGATATCATTCTTTATTCTAGGGCTGCTAGCTTCATCAGAGGTACTTACATCCATTTGGTTTTTGTACTGCTTTCACAAGGTCCAACAATTTCTGGATCATAGGGTCTGACTCTTTCTGCCTCTGGTGGAAAGAAGTATTTTTCTTGTCCTATGATCCTATCCCTCTCCTGGAAACTACCTGGAATTGAGAGCAATGGTTACTGTTGATTACTGACCTGCTGGTGCCTGAGTGTTGTGAAGCCACTGGAGAGTTGGGTCACTCTATTCCTTGTGAGCCTGAAGCAGTCATAATATGATCTTTCTGGACCCATTGTTCTTCTATAGCTCAGATAGTAGCTTGCATTTTTGTAATTTTGGCTTCCCTTTCTTTTAGAATTTTGAACTTCCTGTTGAAATTTAACCCTCTGGTGATTTTCATGGGTTTTTTCAAGAATATCTCTTGAAGGGAAATCTTCTGAATACTTTCTAAAAGTTCTTCCCAGTGAGACTCTAATTTGAATTCCCTGTCTGCCATCATCCATTAGAGAAGCTCTTTGAAGATTTTATGGCTCAGAATAAATTGTTCTTATTCTATGCAAGCCTCACTTACAGGGTTGCTTTTGGAAAGCATATTGAGAGTTGGAGAAAGGTTCAGTTTGCCATATCCTACGACTCTTATATACTTAATTTTCTTTCTTAATCAAGTCTTTATTCCTGCTGATTACTGATTCTCTTTGCAAGGAATAGTCCTTTTGAAATCCAAATTCTTTGAAATGAAGTGGTGTCATTTCAGGTCTTCAGAATTTGAGTTTTATCTAAATGATTCAAGTATCTTTTCTGCTGAGAATCCATAAGTCAGTTTTGACCAATTAATATTATAGTTGTCAATGATAATGATGATCAATTTTCCACACCAATTTGTGTGAAATACTGAATGATACGGGTTTTTTCCTAAAGAAAAATACACACAATATATACTTTGTATATCCTAAACACAACAGTAGAACAATGACTTTAATTCTTTTTGGGTAAGTATTGTTATTGAGCTTATAAATAATAATAATAATAGTCAATTTCTCTTCACCAATTTGGGTGAAAACTGAACTATAGGAGTTTCTCTTGAAATAAAAGCAATAAATACTTTGTACATTATTAAAGAACAGTAAAAGAAATATAAATCCATGTCTTTTTTGATAAGTATTATCATTGAAATTATCAATAATAATAATAGTCAATTTTCAACCGCAATTTGGTTGAAAAACTGAATTATGGGAGATTTTCTCAAAGAAAAAATACCAACAATATATACTTTCTATAGAATAGGAAACTTTCAGTAAAATAAATATGACTATATTCATTTTGAGCAAGTGTTATTATTGAAATTATTAAAAATAATTTTTCTCATGAATTTCTCACATCAATTTGGGTAAGAAAATGATTTTGAAAGTTTTTCTTAAAGAAATATGCAAGAAATATATACTTTGTATATATTATTAAAATAATTCCAGCAAAAGAAATATGATCATATATATCTACAAATAGGTATTATTATTGATATTATCAATAATACTTATGATAATCAACCTTTCAAGCCAATTTGGCTAAAAAATTAATTATAAATGTCTTTCTCCAGGAGAAAGAAATATAAAGTGATATATTTTACAAAATGAAGTATCATTATTAAAACTATCAGTAATAATGATTATAATCAGTTTTCATGCCAATTTGGGTGAAAATATGAATTATAAAGGTTTTTCATAAAAAAATTCAAAGGATATTTACTTTGTATATATTACTATGAAAAAGTGGAGATATATGATTATTAATTCTATACAAGTATAATCGCTATATAAACTATCAATGATAATGGTTATAATCAGTTCTCATGCATATTTGGGTGTAAATATGAATTATAAGGGTTTCTTTTGAAGAAAAACTCAAGCAATATATAACTTATATATACTATAAAAAATAATTCAGTAAACAAATATGATTATGGTTTTTGAAAAAGTCTTTCAAAAGGTTTTATTATTATTAAAACCAACAATAATAATTGTAATAATCAACTTTCATGCCAATTTGGGTGAAAATTTGATTTATAAGAGTTTTCATTATAGAAAAATTTAAGTATGATATACTCTGTATCTATTATGAAAAAAAAAACAGTAAAACAAATATGAAAATAACTCTTTTATTAAGTAATTTATAAATATAAATTATGTATTGACAGCTCTTCCAAATTTTGAAGAGAGATAATAAAATTCCTTTTTTTTAAAAAAAATTTAACTATGATTTATTAATGTTTTTATTTTTCTTATTTTATGAATTTTTTGATATTGATTTGTTTTTGACTCAGAGAAGTTAAAATTAGACAAAAACCATGAAATGAATACCCTTCTGGGCTTGTTAATGCTGAATAAAGGTATGAATAAGCAAGTAAAAGAGTATAAAAACTCTCAAAAGCATAAAAATAAGCTGAAAATAGTGAAAATAAGATAATAATTTGTCTAAAACAGGTAGAAAACCATGCCAGGGTGACTCTATGAAAAAGATTTAAAATGATTACAAGAAGCTATAGCTATGAGTGTGACACAAAAGACATCATGATAATGAAGTGTTAAGATTATTACAGGATTATTTTACAAGGGTTTTGGGACCTTGCTAATGCGTCTTAGTGATTTTGAGCTCTGATAAAAGCCCTTGGTGCAGTGTTTTGTGTTGGTATACAATACAAAACCTTATCATTAATAATATTATAATAATGACCTGTTTAATTTTTAGGGTATCACTTCTATATATGAAATTATACCATGTAAGAATACTAGAACAGAAACATGATTGGCTTTTTGGGGAGGAAAAGACTGCTTTTATCTTTTTCTGGGGTAGTGGGAGGTTTCTTAACTCTTCACTTGACCACAGGTTGAAGGATCTCACCACTTGCGGCTGATTTGTGTTTTTATACACTCAATACAAACTGGTATGGGGTGAAAATTCCAGCATTTTTACCCTATACAGGGTGAATATTTTCATCAATCAAATTTGCAGGTGTGTTCTGGTGCTTCTGAAGCTTCAGAAGCTGTAAAGATCATTCCTGTATGACCATTTTTCTTAATTTATAAGAAATCTAATAATAAACAGTATTTAATTCAATTTATTAGCTATTAATTCAATTATATGGTGAGCTGTCCCACAGCAAGATCCCATACTGGTTGGTATGGATTTAAACACTTAGAAACTGAATATATTTGTCTTTTTTGACAATAGAAAGCTCAAAAGTGGCTCATTTTGTAGCTCTTGATGGGTTATACACGATGGCTACTCATTTGGTATAGCTAGCATCAAAAATGGCAAAGCTATACCAATTTTAAATTTCATTATCAATTTTTGGATTTTTTAGAATCCTGCATTGAGCTTATTTGCTCCATACCTTTTTTTATAGAGTAACTATAAGGAGATAGATGGCACTATCACAAATCCCTGATTTTTCTCTTTACAAAGAGACCCCCTCTAAGTATCTCAAACTAAAACTGTATAAGGTAGATGAGAGGTGAATATTATATTAACCCTTATATGGCTTTAATTGGGCCATACCTTCTGTAGCTTTGATGCTATCTCAGTTATTCTATTACCATTGGATATCCCTGACTGAGAGCTTCAATCTGAACACCCATTTGATGGGTTTCAGTCTCTCTCTCTGGATCTTAGATGTGAGATGAAAATTAAGGTTTATTCTTAGAAACTGCTTTAAGCTTGATTAAATTTGTTATTCTTTTTCCCATGATTATGGGACTTTTCTATTTGGAAAGAGGTTATTTTCCTCCTTTGTTTGATACCATTTGAGTTAGTTTGGCTCAGGCCACTCCTTAGTGGCACTTTGTCTTACCATTGGTTTATGGTATTTTGGCTGTCATGCTTGTGCCCTGGCTTTCACTCACAGGCTGACTGACACCAACAAAGTACAAGTTTCATATGTTAAGCTCAATATTGATATAACATATTCTTGAGAAGTGTGATTTGCCCTTGATTTTCATAAAATAACTTGGCCTTTAAGCTTAAGCCAAAGTCAGACACAAATTCGAAGAGCCAACACATGTGCTCTCAACAGTTGGAGCTTGACCTGTATACCACTTTGGTCAAGGAAAGTGCCACTACATACTTCCTCAAGGTTTTCTGGTCATCCCAGTAATAGAAGAAGAGGAAGATTCTGGAAAAGGACCAAGAGTCCAAGTTTGGGCCCCAGTCACAGTCAAAGTATGAAAAAATTCTGTATTTTTTGCCAAGAAACCCAAGGGAGATACCCCAGAATTTTGTGCTATTTAAATAGCATAAGACATGCTTGAAGGCTGCTTCATGGTTTCTGCAGGGATTGTTGAGGTACTAAGCTAGACAAGAGGAAGAGTAGGTTTGGTCTGGGCTAGTACATGTAAATGGGTAATTAAGAGGACCAATGGCTTGTTGGTGGTAAATTGAGGGCGTGGGTGCATTGTCACCAGTTATTGGAAGTAGTTTTGAGCCAGGTACCTGTGGAGTTGATACTGATTTGAAGTCCTACATTCCAAAAGACAGCAGTAGGTTATCTATCTAAAATTCCTGGGAGAGGAGGGGAACTCAATTTTACCAGTCCCTTCCAAACTTCATTCCCAAAAATACTGGAGATCCCCAAATCACTCATTTCAAAAGCCAAAGATATTTCTGATCAAAAATGCTGGATATTTCTTCCAAAAATGACAAGCTCACTGACATGAAGAAACACAAAGAAGGGATTTTTCAGCTGTTTAAGAACAAAGGAAAGCACTCAGAAAGAACCTTTTGATGCAAAGATAACTGAGCCTCAGGCTCTGCTTGAGTCCATAAAACAATTTCTTGAGCTTGAGACACAAATCTCCTTTAAGGGAGGGAAAGTAGCCCTCTGGTACATATATGTCTATGCTTTCATCCAGCTCACCATTGAGGAAAGCAGTATTGATGTAAATTTGATGAAGCTCTAGATTGCTTTCTTCACAGAAGACAAGATAAAAATGGGGAGTTGAAAGATGCCCTGTTGGAGGAAATTCTTTGAGAAAATCAACATTTTCAGCCTGAAGGAAACCCTTCACACATTGCCAGGCTTTGGCCTCTATTGGATTGCTATTGGAATCTGTTTTTTCACAGAAGGCCCATACTGCATTGAGAAGACAGGTTAAACCATCACACCATGACACGCCAGTCTGGAAAGTTCATTTTGGATGCCCAAGATCCAGCTCTCTGTTGAGTAAACCTGAAGTGCATCATGATATGATTGAGGAGCATTTTTTATGAAAGCTCTGAAAAAGAAATTTGTAGGGTGGCACACCTGTTTTTCCTTGACAACATTCTCTTTGGATATCCTGCTAGTGATGGTTTTTGAAGGTACCACAAACCCTTTGGAAGGTTATTGGAATCAATCTTTTGGTCAGGAGGAAAAAGCTGTTGGCTCAGCTTCTTGAAGAGGAGAAGATAAAGGGAAAGGCTGAAACTCCTCTGTTGGTAAGACCGGAAGGGCAGATGAAGACAGAGGAAAAGCAGTTTCACCACTGGTCTGCTCAATAACTGGTGTGGTCTCAGAACTGATAGAACCAGAAGCAATATAAAATGACTCAAGAGAAGGAGAAGCTACTTGAGGCATGGAGGCACAGCTATGAAGAAGATCAGAAATGGAGGGAAAGAACAAACAAGAACTGGCAGAAAAAGAAGAAGGAAAAGAGGAAATAAAATCAGGCCAGAAAGCTTTACCATTCATGAAGGTTCAGTAATTTGATACATGAATCTTTTTGGTCAAAGGATTGAAAAGGCAATAACTATGATGAGCTTCAGCTATTCCTGCCAGAATGCAAAGAACCCCCATTGTATCGACCTTGGAGACCCATCTTTTTTGGAATGAGCATACTAGCAGAGCATCCAAAGGTATACAGGAAAGAAAGATCTGAAGGAAGAGAGCTCCAGTAACTGATCGTTTTTTGAAAGAGGTTGAGAAAAAAGGTGTTGTAAAGCATGGATAAGAAACTTTGAGTAAAAATGAAGTACTTTTCCTGTCTTCAAAAGTTGTATAATGTAAAATAGTGAGTTTTAAGACGTTGAAGAAAAAAAAACAAATTAATTGTTCTCAACCTTTTTAGTATAAAACAAGAATGATATACAGATTTAGTGTTTTACCAAAAATGAAGATTTATCCAAAAATACTCTGCAAGAGATATTTATGGCTATTAAAAACATCTCTTAAAGAGTAGTTTCAATTGGAATTAGTTGAGAACAGAACTGAAGGAAATTGATGTGAAAATATATGCAATGAAATGAATATTAAAGAGAAAACCTAAACAAAAGTTACCAGACCTAATTGGAAAGCAAAGTGACAAATTCAACAGTGATAAAAGATGCTTAAATTGGCTTTTGCGATGGCTCAAGGGTAAAAATTATTTTAAGAGCTACAAAAAATGATTATAATAATTTCTTCACATGGATGAAAGTTTCAAAGTTACTTAAAAAGGGAGGCTGCAATCTTTTATTGATTGGTTGGACGGTGTTCATGCTGATTATGAAAGGAAAAGATTCTAACATGGAGAGAAAATTCAGGAAAAGGAGAAATTATTTTATGGCCACAGATTTTCTTACTCCAAAAGTAAAATTTACTCTAATAGGTTGTGAGAAACACTCCAAAAACAGAAAAGCCAACTATGGCATCATTGAAACCTGTTTTCCACCAAAAAAAGGCTGACTTGAGCCATTCTACTCCATTGAATTAGCCATTGCTTAGGTAAAACTTGGTTTCAACCCTTCAAAACACATCAGAATTTGTGTAAGAGACCTCAAGTATAATTAAAGCCTCTTATACTAAAAAGATTGAACTTAAAATTAGTTTTAACCTCTTGGAAACAGTTCAAACCACCCTGGTTGGTATTAAAACTTGATCATTGATTGAGTCACAGGGTCTGTGGCTCAATTACAGGCCAAAAATGAATAACATATGCATGAATTTTGACATCTCACAACTTTCAGAAAGAAATTTGGGGGAGTGTGGCACCCTTGGAGACAAGATTCCTTCCCCCCCAACATTAATTGATCCAAGTTATTTTTTCTTTAATTCATGATCATGTATTATACTAGCATTTTATATATGTAATTCAATTGAAAGTACTTCAATTACTCATAACTTCTGAACTAAACACAACACCTCAATTTTAACACAAAAAGTAATTTTCAAGACTGCATGTGGTGTGAATGAAGTTACAGCTTTGAGGGCTTCAAGATTCTGATACAAAAAGTACTCAAAACTCAGTTCAAGCTTATTTAGAGTTGATTTACAGAATTTTAACTCAGAGTTGACTCCAGCTTATTTTTTATGAGTAATTAAATGCTGAAATAATTTTCATAACCTTTTTTATTTGAAAAAATTATAATAAGCTTAGTATTTTTGGTGAAAATCTACTTTTGCTTAATTTCTTCAAGTAAAAATGTGTTTTCAAAATTTTAAATTTTAATGATAAATTATATTTTGAATTATTAATTTCTTATTGAGATAGCACTCAGAAAGAACCTTTTGATGCAAAGATAACTGAGCCTCAGTCTCTGCTTGAGTCCATAAAACAATTTCTTGAGCTTGAGACACAAATCTCCTTTAAGGGAGGGAAAGTAGCCCTCTGGTACATATATGTCTATGCTTTCATCCAGCTCACCATTGAGGAAAGCAGTATTGATGTAAATTTGATGAAGCTCTAGATTGCTTTCTTCACAGAAGACAAGATAAAAATGGGGAGTTGAAAGATGCCCTGTTGGAGGAAATTCTTTGAGAAAATCAACATTTTCAGCCTGAAGGAAACCCTTCAAACATTGCCAGGCTTTGGCCTCTATTGGATTGCTATTGGAATCTGTTTTTTCACAGAAGGCCCATACTGCATTGAGAAGACAGGTTAAACCATCACACCATGACACGCCAGTCTGGAAAGTTCATTTTGGATGCCCAAGATCCAGCTCTCTGTTGAGTAAACCTGAAGTGCATCATGATATGATTGAGGAGCATTTTTTATGAAAGCTCTGAAAAAGAAATTTGTAGGGTGGCACACCTGTTTTTCCTTGACAACATTCTCTTTGGATATCCTGCTAGTGATGGTTTTTGAAGGTACCACAAACCCTTTGGAAGGTTATTGGAATCAATCTTTTGGTCAGGAGGAAAAAGCTGTTGGCTCAGCTTCTTGAAGAGGAGAAGATAAAGGGAAAGGCTGAAACTCCTCTGTTGGTAAGACCGGAAGGGCAGATGAAGACAGAGGAAAAGCAGTTTCACCACTGGTCTGCTCAATAACTGGTGTGGTCTCAGAGCTGATAGAACCAGAAGCAATATAAAATGACTCAAGAGAAGGAGAAGCTACTTGAGGCATGGAGGCACAGCTATGAAGAAGATCAGAAATGGAGGGAAAGAACAAACAAGAACTGGCAGAAAAAGAAGAAGGAAAAGAGGAAATAAAATCAGGCCAGAAAGCTTTACCATTCATGAAGGTTCAGTAATGTGATACATGAATCTTTTTGGTCAAAGGATTGAAAAGGCAATAACTATGATGAGCTTCAGCTATTCCTGCCAGAATGCAAAGAACCCCCATTGTATCGACCTTGGAGACCCATCTTTTTTGGAATGAGCATACTAGCAGAGCATCCAAAGGTATACAGGAAAGAAAGATCTGAAGGAAGAGAGCTCCAGTAACTGATCGTTTTTTGAAAGAGGTTGAGAAACAAGGTGTTGTAAAGCATGGATAAGAAACTTTGAGTAAAAATGAAGTACTTTTCCTGTCTTCAAAAGTTGTATAATGTAAAATAGTGAGTTTTAAGACCTTGAAGAAAAAAAAACAAATTAATTGTTCTCAACCTTTTTAGTATAAAACAAGAATGATATACAGATTTAGTGTTTTACCAAAAATGAAGATTTATCCAAAAATACTCTGCAAGAGATATTTATGGCTATTAAAAACATCTCTTAAAGAGTAGTTTCAATTGGAATTAGTTGAGAACAGAACTGAAGGAAATTGATGTGAAAATATATGCAATAAAATGAATATTAAAGAGAAAACCTAAACAAAAGTTACCAGAGCTAATTGGAAAGCAAAGTGACAAATTCAACAGTGATAAAAGATGCTTAAATTGGCTTTTGCAATGGCTCAAGGGTAAAAATTATTTTAAGAGCTACAAAAAATGATTATAATAATTTCTTCACATGGATGAAAGTTTCAAAGTTACTTAAAAAGGGAGGCTGCAATCTTTTATTGATTGGTTGGACGGTGTTCATGCTGATTATGAAAGGAAAAGATTCTAACATGGAGAGAAAATTCAGGAAAAGGAGAAATTATTTTATGGCCACAGATTTTCTTACTCCCAAAGTAAAATTTACTCTAATAGGTTGTGAGAAACACTCCAAAAACAGAAAAGCCAACTATGGCATCATTGAAACCTGTTTTCCACCAAAAAAAGGCTGACTTGAGCCATTCTACTCCATTGAATTAGCCATTGCTTAGGTAAAACTTGGTTTCAACCCTTCAAAACACATCAGAATTTGTGTAAGAGACCTCAAGTATAATTAAAGCCTCTTATACTAAAAAGATTGAACTTAAAATTAGTTTTAACCTCTTGGAAACAGTTCAAACCACCCTGGTTGGTATTAAAACCTGATCATTGAGTGAGTCACAGGGTCTGTGACTCAATTACAGGCAAAAATGAATAACATATGCATGCATTTTGACATCTCACAACTTTCAGAAAGAAATTTGGGGGAGTGTGGCACCCTTGGAGACAAGATTCCTTCCCCCCCAACATTAATTGATCCAAGTTATTTTTTCTTTAATTCATGATCATGTATTATACTAGCATTTTATATATGTAATTCAATTGAAAGTACTTCAATTACTCATAACTTCTGAACTAAACACAACACCTCAATTTTAACACAAAAAGTAATTTTCAAGACTGCATGTGGTGTGAATGAAGTTACAGCTTTGAGGGCTTCAAGATTCTGATACAAAAAGTACTCAAAACTCAGTTCAAGCTTATTTAGAGTTGATTTACAGAATTTTAACTCAGAGGTGACTCCAACTTATTTTTTATGAGTAATTAAATGCTGAAATAATTTTCATAACCTTTTTTATTTGAAAAAATTATAATAAGCTTAGTATTTTTGGTGAAAATCTACTTTTGCCTAATTTCTTCAAGTAAAAATGTGTTTTCAAAATTTTAAATTTTAATGATAAATTATATTTTGAATTATTAATTTCTTATTGAGATATTATATTTATAATTAATTTTTATTCATATCTCAACACAAATTCATTATTTATAATTATAATTTATTTTATTACTTGTGGTCTTTTGGGTATACAAGAATACCTCTAAGGCCCACAGGTGTTCTGTTAAGGAAAAGTGTGGAAATGACACAAACTTCCTCCCACCCTTCAGAGAGAACCTGATAGTCATGAAGCATAACCCTGATGTTTTATAACAGGGTGCAATTTTGGTGCTCCAAGATTGAAGTTTGATGAGGAGTGTAAGGTGCTGTTGGTTGGTGAACAATTCCTTTTTGCAAGAATAATTCTTGAAGCTTTGAATTGACAAATTCTCCACCATTATCAGAGATTACAGTCTTCACCTTCTTGTTTTTCTGGATTTCAGAAGGTCTTCTGATCTCAAATAATTTTCCAAAGCTTTTTCACTGTGACTTGAGTAAGTAGGTGAAAAGAATGTGGCTGTACACATCATTCAGTTGAAAACATATTTATTCCCACATTGTGATTCCAGAATCATTGGATGACATCAGGACAGAAAGCCAGAGCTGTAAAGGAGAAAGAGAAAGCTAATTAATGAGATTTTACAATTGAGAAGCAGATACAGTTGACTTTAAAAAAAGATAAGATCTGCAAAGAATTTACCATCCACAGAATTGTTTGGATGACCAAGCTGCTGGTGAACCATGAGAGGATCAAGCTTGACAGAAATGCACACTTTGATGACAATAGGAGTGTCAATTATCAAGATGTTCTTGATTACTTGGGTTGTGAGAGTTAAGAAATCTGCCTTGCCAAATAGCTTTGCATCACCCCTGAATCCTTTCAAAGTGATCCCATTGTTTAGGAATGAGCCAAGACGAGTCAAGAAAGATGATGCCAAAGGTACAGCCAACTGATTGGGAAGAGACACACTCCAAAGAGAATTTTTGAGCTGAAGAGCTCCTTCTTCCATTACTCCCATTTTAGCACCTTTGGACTGATACAGGGATTCCATGTTTGGCCTTGTGTCCAGGTAAAGTGATTTACTTGGTGCAATGGCATTTGAACATACACTGTCTATGACCAGAAATCTTGATAAAATAGACACATAATTGCAGAATTCTAGAGCAGAAGTTGTTTGTTGAGTGTATCACTGCTTATGTTAAGCATCCCGTTTTTCAGAAAACAACTGAAAAAAATTGGATTTTCATCTCGGGAAAGAGGGTTGTGTATCCCTTGCTTGAATAGCTGCCTCTTTGGCTTAGTAGTAGCTTTCAAGGCTATGTTTAAATATTTTTCCCTTTTGGTTATTTGAAGGATTTCTAACTAAATTTTCTTAAATACTTCCTCAAAAGTATCTGTTTTTGTGGATACTTTGACGGAGTTAAATAAAGAGGTGGAGACATGCCACCAGGTTTCAGGGAGCATTCTGAGAATATAGAAGGCCAGTATATGTGGCATCATTTCACATGAAAACAGGTTTGGAGAGAGATAGTGAAGGAGTTTTAGAGCTAAGAAAAATAGGGAGATTTACTCAGAAGGTCTTGAGAAACATGAGGGAAATTTAATTCTAAAAAGCTTGTCAAAGTCAGAGGTATCATTGTCAGCCAAGGTTGAGGCATAATCTTTCTTCATCAAACACCATAGTTTTGAATGATCCCTGCTATCTGCAGACATAAATTTATAACAGTTTTTAGCATCAAGATGTCCAATGACGGAATAGAATACTGTTTGTTTTGGTTTTGAGTCTTTAATATCAGATTTACCTGTTCAAAGGAGATGCTCTAAGTTCCCATTCCCAATGAAGCTAAAATACTCCTTTTCCATGTGATAAAGCTTAAGTAGCGTAATTTTTCAAGATTCTTGATCTCCAAGAGACTGTTGTAGGAGCTGTGCATATTTTCCATGGTGGGGATGAACCTAGAAGTATTTTTTAGATATTTTGAGTATTTGGAACAAACAGATTAAGCTTTCAATTGACTGATCCATTTCCCAAGTTGTTTAAGCAGAGCACTACTGTCACAGGGGCGCTTCTAAGTGAAGAGGGCCTGGCACTCAGTTAACAGACTTACTTATGGAGGGCTCAAGGGAAGTAATCAAAGGATAAGAGCAATACAATAAATTGTAAAATTCCTACTGATAAAGAATGAGCATTAAAAGACATGAAATAAAAACAAAAGCAATAACAAAGAGCCAACCACAAATAATCCAAAATAACTGTTGCAACCTGTTCAGAAAAGAGAAAAGGATTGATGAGGATATGACCACCAGGACTCTTCTGAACAGGTGAGGGAAGGCTAATACTAACTCAATAATTAATAAAATAATACTTCTGAGTAAGAAATAAAATGATATTAATAAATAAGTCAAATATTTTCATTAAATGGGGGAAAACCCCCAGGTGGGTGAAAGGGGGCTGGTATATGTGAAAAGGGCCAGCTCTGAGCTTGAGTGTTGATAACCCATGACTGTATGATGGAGGAATCTGGGTTTGAGATTCAAACCTGTATTGGTTTATCAAATATAGGTATTTGAATGAATACAGCTATTTGCACCTGTATTGAGGACAGGCCTGTATTTGGGTTTTGCCTGTATTGAGCTGTATTTGGTGGATGTTCCATGAAACCCCTTTGTTTATTAGGTGTTGGAAGATCTTTAATTGGTAATTATTGGTAATGCCCTTCCCTGTCTTCATTGCTGTGATATTATCCCCCTCATGAAAGTGGTGAGCCCTTATCACCATAAGATAAAGTGAATTTTGTTGAGGTCAATTAAAAAAACCTTTCTTCCCCCAATTACCCAATTTTCATCCCGCATGATTACTCTTCATCAATCATAACTCCAAAAGATTATCCATCTTAATAGCTTGTAGGTCCTTTGGCTTTGACTTGATTCTGATTCTTCTCTTCTTCTTCTTCTCATTCTAGTATTCTTCATCCAACTTGTCTTGAGTCCCCATGGCTCGTGATAAGTAGATGACTTCAGGTTTATGTCCTAAGAACAATTTGCCTTGAATAACTTTTCTTAATATTGAAACTGGGCTGAAATTGTCCCTTTCTTGATTGTGTAAAATTGCAGAAATCCCTTGAAGTTTCCCCGATTTTCTGTGTTTTCTGGGTTTTTTTGGCCAATTTGGCCAAAATGCGCCAAATGTGCAAATATGGCATTATGCCAGAGCATCAATAATTTGATCAAATTTTGATCAAAAAATGGCTGAATTGATAATTTTGATGGTTTTGAAGAAGTAACAACCAGATTTGTGCAAAATGCACAAAAATGCGCAAATATGCCAATATACATGAAAATGGAATGTTTGATGAAACTTTGAGTAAAATAAAATTTTTGAAATTTTTGAAGCAGAATTAGCCAAAATGCGCAAAATGTGAAAATGTGCGCAAATGCACCAATTAACCTTTTTTCTTTGATTTTTGATGTTTTAAAGGCCTTTTGGATGATTTGAATATGATTTTAAGTGATTATGCTTAAAAATGGCCAATTTGGCCAATGGAAGAGCTTTTAATGATAATTTCCTCTCTTTTCTTGTGCTTCACCCCATTCTTGAAGTTCAAATTTCCATAATTGACTTCCTGACTTGGATTTGTCCATGACTTTCTTGTTCTTGGCTTTGAATCTTGACCTGAAGATGAGTTCAAATCTGACTTCCATTTGTGACTCCAATCACTCTGATTCTCCACCTTCTGTACTTTATGGTGATGGTGTCTTTGATAACTTGAAGGAGCTTTCTGAATATAGTATGGCCACTACAGAGATTTACTACATCAATAAAACCTATTAGGGTTTTAAATCTGTTAGGGAGATTGAGCCACCCTGCATCAATTGTCAGAAGAAGGGGGTTCCTTGTGTTGAATCTGCTACTGCTAGGTCCACCAGGTGTCAATTCTTCAACCTTGGGAAAAGAAATTGCTCTCAGGACAACCATAGATTCCCAGATTATCCCAGAAGATTATGGAGCAGCAACAAGAAGGGTGGAACATTTTGATTTGAAGCTCCTGTTGATGAGCCTCCAACTTCTGATGCCACCTCTGGTCACTCCAATTGTGAGTTTAATTGTCAAGGAATTGCTGAGTTACTGGCTTCTATGGTTTCCTTTTTTTCTTCTTCAGTGAATGGATCCAGAATGAGAGGTGTTCAACAATGGAATAACATGAGCAGTTCCTGGTCCAGCACTAGAGGACCCATTCCCTCCCAAGGCAACCCCATTGGAGTAGCCCCAGAAGTTCCTATTTTGGTCACCAGAAAGGATGGAAGACTTGGAAAATTGAAAAGAAATTTGGTATTTAAAGATGAAATTGATACCAATTCTGAAGGCAGTGATGAGATGGATGGAGAAGAACTTGAAATTACTAGCCCCATTGTCAGCCTCTGACTCAAACCCAGAGCAAAAGCATGACAGCCAAATACCATAAATCAATGGTGTAGCAAAGATACCACCAAACTATGGATCTGAGGAAAATAAGCTCAGGAAGTATCAAAAGGAAGAGGAAACTCATCCCTTTCCAAATATACAAGTCCCATAATCATAGGACAAAGAATAACAGAGTTATTACTGATCAAAGTTGTTGCTGAGCATAAACCTTTGTTTACACCTCTCATCTGAAATCCAGAGAAAGAAGCCTAATGTAACAACCATCCATCAGGGGTAAGGGTATTCATTCATACACCCACTCAAACACCCCAAACCAGCAAATCCAGTATCTGCATCAGCATTCAGTTTCAGCAATATTCATTCTGAAACATGCGTACAGCTTGGTACATCAATACAGCCTGTCAATACCTGTACAGGTTGGATTCACCCAATACAGTTTCAATACACCAATATGGAACTGTATGATCACTCAGAAACACCACACCTCTTTTACAGGTTCTGTACAGCTGTACAGGACCTGTATTGGCCAGACTCAATTCAATCATCAATTACTCTCATGAAAATTCTTCCTCTGGATCAGGGCTGGTGATTCTCACATATACCAGCCCCTCTTTCTCCCCCTGGGGACTTTTCCCCAGTTAATTAATTTAGTTATTTATTATTTTATAATTATTCTTATCCTTATAATTGGGTATTATAATTATTTAATTTTAAGTTAGTTTTTGCCTTTTCTCTCTTTGCCTGTACAGTATGAGTTGGGTGGCCATATCCTTATTAACCCTCCTCTTTCCATTCTGACAGGTTGAAACAGTGGACTTGGACTTGTTTGTGGTTGGCTCTTCTATTTCTTACTCTTACTCTTTTTGCTGCTTTTCTTATATTTATTCTTTTAGCAATTTATATTTAACACTCTTCAGTGTATTCCTTCTTACCATATCTTTGAGCCCTCCATAAGTGAGTCCCATTTTACTGAGTGCCAGGCCCTCTTCACTTCAAAGAGCCCCTGTGACATTAAATTAATTAGCTCATATTTGATTCTTTCTTTCATTCATTTTATTCATTTCTCTCATTATTCAATTATGACCTTTTCATGATTTTATGATTTTTATGATTTTCTATGATTTTTTCTCTCTCATCAATTTTCATCTCATTCATTTCATTCAAAATGAAAATGGATTCTTTTTCTCATTTCTAAAAATTCTGCTGACCATTTCATTTTATTCTTTATCACTCTCATGTCTCTTTTTGTCTGAATTCAGGTTTTATCAGGTTATTTGAGTGGAATTATTTGGGTTAATTGATTCATCATTCAGGGATTTTTATTGATTTGGGGTATTCAGTGATTTTGGTTTTGAAATTTCTCAAATTTATTGATTGATTCCTCAAGACATTGATTTCACCTCAAGACTTTGATTTGACTTTGATTGATTTGATTGATTGATGTGATTTGATTCCTCAAGATAGCTGATTTATCCTCAAGATTTGATTTGATTTATTGATTTGAATTTGATTCCTCAAGAAAATTGAATTGATTTTTGAAGATATTGATTGAAATCCCCAAGACTTAATTGATTTGATTTCAATTGACTTTATTTGACTTATTGATTGAAATTGATTGTTCATAAGAATTTGACTTTGTCATCTTCACTCTTCAAGATTTATTCATATTGATTCACTTCAAGACTATTGATTGATTTCTCAAGTTCATCAAGAGTCTCATTTGATTGTTTTTGTCAAGCCTTATTTTATTCAAAGTATCATCAAGTTTTATTTCATTTTATTCAAAATGCCAGTTCAGCATAGTCCCCCAGCCAAAAATACTAGATCCCAAAGAATTCAAGCTGTTCTCACTCCTACAGCAAGGGCTCCTCTTGACCGCACACCATCAGTTCATCAACTGAGTGCAAATTTGGACAGAGGACCACCAATGGAAGGAGCAGCACCCTCAAGAAGAGGTGGAATGAAATCTAGAAGATCAAGATCTTTCTCTGGACTTTTGGGTGGCTACCCTGGCATGTCTGAAGGTGCAAGAGCAAGACAAGGGGAAGTTGAAGATGAAGAGGGGGAAGAGTCTGTGGAAGAGGAAGATTCTGGGGAAACTGAAGTGGCAGATGCCTTGGCAAATGCTTCAGAGGTGCCTCAGGGTTCTAACCTAGCCCTTTCTAGTCAACCTCTTGTCTCTCAAACTGATCCAAGTCTCCTGAAGATGATGGAGCAGATCACTCAATTCATGGGGCAACTCACTCAAGCAGTTGCTCCCAGGGACAATTCCAAAGCCCCTGCTTTCAAGACCCCATCCATGAAGGCACCTGATTCTTTTGATGGTACTCAAGCTCATAAATTGAGAGGATTTATCCAATCCTGTCAATTAATCTTCCATAATGATCCGGCAAATTTCTTCTCTGACAGGAAGAAAGTTCTTTACTCAACTTCTTTTCTCACGGGTAGAGCTGCAAAGTGGATTGAACCCTATCTCTCAAATATTTCCAATGAAGACCCTTCCTACCTCCTCAATAATTGGCCATTATTTGAATCTCAATTATTCACTCTGTTTGGTGACCCCAATGAAGTCAGGAAAGCTGAAAAAGAGTTGGACAATTTGAGGATGAAGGAAAGTGGTCATGTTTCCTTGTACATTGCAGATTTCAGAAGCTTAATGTCAAGAATTGGAGATTGGGGGGAAAGAGCTTATATCCATGTTTACAGAAGAGGATTGGCATCAAGATTATTGGATCAGTTGGCTTCTCACCCTGGAACCTTTGATACTCTTCAAGAACTTATGGATGTCACCTTAGAATTAGACGCAAGGTATCATGAGAGGCAAAAAGAAAAGGGTGGCAATCAAGAGAAGAAGCCTCCAGTCATTGGATCCAATCAATCTAGGCCTTCTCAAAACTCATCTTCAAAGAGGTCTCACCAGAAGAAGAACAAGAAGGGCAAGCAATTTCAAGCTTCAAAGGACAAACCCCATGCTGCTCTCCTCAATAAGGACAATAAATTAATCGGTTCTGAAAAGGAGAGGAGGATCAAAGAGGGGTTGTGTACTTATTGTGGTGGAAAGCACCCAATTGAAAAATGCTTCAAGAGACCTCAGAACAAGCCTGGGTCATCATCAAGAGGCTTCCCTAGCAAGCAGGGAAAAGCCTGAGTGGGAATCATGATGTGTTCAATGGTTCTCACTTATTTCCTTCAAGGGCACAATTGTGCACTCTGAATACTAGTGTCAAGAAATCTTTAAAATTTCTTATTTTCTCTTCTGTCTCTGATATTTTTCATAGTATTCTCATTGATTCTGGTGCTACAAACTCTTTTATTGCAAAGAATTTTGTTCTCAAGTCCTCATTGACTCTGTCAGAGCTCCCTGAAAAGATTCCTCTTTTCATTTTGGATCCTAATGAATCCCCTGCCTTGTTCATCACCCATTATACCAAGTGGGTAGTTGACTTGCCTTCCTTCCCAAGCTTTGAATGGGACTTCTTTATCATAGATTCACCCAAGGGAGAAGACCTGATATTGGGCTATGATTTCCTTTACCATTTTAATCCCATTATTGATTGGAAAAATGGATTGATCACCTATGATTCTAATCATAAGGATTCTAGTGGTATTATTCCTTCTACTAGTAATGACTTAGCCACTGCTGTCAACAGTGTTGCTCTGGTCGGTGAACTTAAGACACCTTCCCTTCCTTGTTCTGTCCATATCCCTTCCATTATTCCCTCTCAGTCATTACTTCCATCAAGAGATGAAGTCTTCAAAGAGATAAAGGATGTTGGAGAAGATGTTGCCATATCTTCACTTCATCTCTTTCAAGGGGATATGGACCTTCCTCCCTTATCTTTTCATGCATCCCTGGAGGAGCAGTGGGATGAGGAGGAAGAGCCAGAAGAAGTTGAAACTGTGTTGAAGGTTGTTCCTCCTGCTTATCACCAATATTTAGATGTATTCTCCAAGGTGAAAGCAGAGAAACTTCCTCCACACCGCGCCTGTGATCACCATATCGAATTAGAGGGTCTTCTACCTCCAATTGGTGTTATCTACTCATTATCAAATCAAGAGTCAGAAACACTGTGGGCCTACATTTCAGAGAATGTAGAGAAAGGTTTCATTAGACCAATCTCCTCTTCAACAGGAGCACCTGTCCTTTTTGTCAAGAAAAAGGATGGAGGTCTTCGTTTGTGTGTTGACTACCGCAAGCTTAATGCTGTCACTAGGAAAAACAGATACCCTGTTCCTCCTATGAACCAGCTTCTTACCGTATTCAACGGTTCCACTATCTTCTCCAAGATAGATTTGCGTTGTGCATATAACCTTCTGAGAATCAAAGAGGGGGATGAGCACTTAACTGCCTTTAGAACCAAATATGGTAGTTATGAGTATTTGTTCATGCCATTTGGTTTAACCAATGCTCCTGCTTCTTTCCAAAATCTAGTAAATGATATCTTTGCAGATTTTTTGGATGTGTTTGTTGTGGTTTATTTAGATGATATTATGGTCTTTTCCAGTTCTGAGGAGGAACATGTCAAACATGTGGCCTCTGTCCTCCAAAGACTGAGGGACAATAATCTGTTTGCCAAAGCCTCCAAGTGTGTATTCCATGCCTCAAGTGTGGAATACTTGGGCTATGTTTTTTCAAGTGATGGCCTCAAGATGGATTCTTCAAAAGTTCAGCAAATCCTCAATTGGCCCCAGCCCAAAAACATCAAGGCTCTTCAATCCTTTCTTGGCTTTGCCAATTTTTATCGGTGTTTCATTAAAAATTATTCCAAAAAAATCACTTCTCTCACTTCCCTTCTCAAAAAAGATTCTCCTTTCATCTTCAATGAGGAAGCTCTTAGTCAGTTTCAAGCACTCAAAGAAGCTTTCACCTCTGCTCCTATCTTATCCCATTTCAATACATCTCTACCTTCTATTGTAAAGACTGATGCTTCTGATTATGCATTGGGCACCGTACTGAGTCAGGTGAATGACTCTGGAAAGCATCCCATTACATTTGATAGTCGCAAGCTCTTACCAGCTGAACTCAACTATGAAATTCATGACAAGGAACTCCTTGGCATAGTTTGGGCTCTCAAGCGCTGGAGGGCATTTCTTCTTTCTATTTCCAATCCTTTTGAGGTCTTGACAGACCACTCTTCCTTGCAGTATTTCATGTCTTCCAAAGTTCTTACTCGTCGTCAGGCCCGTTGGGCTGAATTTCTCTCAGAATTTCATTTCACTATCACTTACCGCCCAGGCAGGCTGGCCACTTTACCAGATGCCTTGTCACGTCAGGACGACGTGTACCCAGAGAGGGGGGTGGACTTCATCAGCAAGAATCCTCATAATTTTCATCAAGTACTTAAGCAAGATGGAATTCAAGAGTCAAGATTCTTCTCAATCAAAGTGGAAATTTTCTCAGATTTAGTGGACAAGATTCAAAAAGAAGTATGGCAAGACAAAGACTATAAAGAAATACTCAAGCAACTAGCAAGAGGTGAATCAGTTCCAGATTATTCTCTTGAACCTCAAGCCAAGTTATTATTCAAAGATAGAGTGGTAATCCCAAGCAATGAAAAACTTCAACTCAATATTCTTCAAAAGCGTCATGACTCACCATTGGCTGGCCATCCTGGCCAGGAGAAGACCCTCAAGCTCATCAAGAGGGATTTTTATTGGGCTGGCATGAATCGATTCATCAAGGACTATGTGTCCTCATGTCAGCAATGTTCAAGAAACAAGAACATTCATCACAAGAAGTTTGGATTACTCAAGCCTCTTTCAATTCCGTCTGGTCCTTGGAATTCATTATCAATGGACTTCATCACTCAATTGCCACTGTCAAACAACTTTGATTCAATTTTAGTAGTTGTGGACAGATTCTCAAAAATGGCAATCTTCGTTCCAACTTATGGCACAATCACTGCTCTGGATTTAGCTCAAATCTTCATTAGTCATGTATTTTCCAAGAATGGACTTCCAGTCAGTAGTGTCAGTGATAGAGGATCCTTATTTGTTTCATCATTTTGGACTCAATTGTGTCAAAAGCTCAAGATATCAAGAGATCATTCAACTGGCTTTCACCCTGAAACAGATGGACAGACAGAGAGGGTAAATCAGATACTAGAACAGTACCTTTGGATGTATGTCAGCTATCATCAAGATGACTGGTACACCTGGCTCCCTCTGGCTGAATTTGCCTATAATAATGCAGAACATTCATCAACCAAGCAATCCCCTTTTTCACCATTTATGGAAGAAATACCAGCTTTGACTAAATCCATATTTCTCAAGACTCACCTGCTGGAAAGTTATCAACAAAACTCCAAACAGTACAGCAAGTTGTCAAAGAAGAATTAGAGTCAGCAATAGGGAGATTCAAGAAGTATGCAGATAGAAATAGAGCAATTCCACCTGATTTCCAACCTGGGGACAAAGTATGGCTAGCTTCCAAGAACATCAAGACAACAAGACCCACCAAGAAGTTATCAGAAAGATGGTTGGGACCTTTTGAGGTTCTGAAGAAGATTGGCAGTCATGCATATCACCTCAAGTTGCCTCAGCAATGGAAGACAGTTCACCCTGTATTCCACGTGTCCTTATTAGAACCAGTCAAGCATTCAACTATCCCAAATCGTCATCAATTGCCGCCACCACCAGTTTTAGTGGAGCAGCAAGAATAATGGGAAGTGGCTCAGGTTCTGGACTCAAAACTCAAAAGAGGTAAATTATGGTATCTTGTATAGTGGAAAGGATTCAGTGAAGACCCAGAAAGAACCACTTGGGAACCAGCTTCAAACATTACCAACTCACCAGATCTTGTCAAGGACTTCCACTCATTGTATCCAGACAAGCCTGGTCCAAATACCTCAAGATTTTGATTTATGGTGCTTGGTGGGGAGAAGAAGTTATGAAAGTAAGTTCCTCTCCTGGCATGCACCTTTAAGGGGGTATTCTACCCATATGTTGTTGTAAGCATCACCTTGGCCACGTTGTGAGCACTTGTCAATTCTTTGGACAGGCTCAGGAAGCATACAACACCAATACCCCCCGATTTGGACCTTATCAAGATATGGGAAAATATTCCTTTCTTTCTTTTCATTTATCATTTCAATTTATGCCAATCATCATAATTCAAGATATTCATTACTTCAAGTCATTTATGGCAATTCTTTTCAGAAGTCATTTATGGCAATTAATCTCAGAAGTCATTTATGGCAATCTTTTGAATTTTATGGTGCTTGGTGGGGAGTGGAAGTTATGAAAGTAAGTTCCATCTCCTGGTATGCATCCCTGAGGGTTCTACTTCTTGTAAAACATCACCTTGGCCACTCTGTGAGCATCAAATGCTTGGTTTTCATTTTCAGACACTTTTTGGCCAGAATCAAGCAACTCACTACAAGAAGGACCAACCATCAGGATTTTTCTTTATTTCTTTCTTTACTCTCATTTTCTCTTATTCTTTATTTTTATTTCCTTATTTACTTGTATAATTTTCTTTCTTTTATTTCTTAAAGCAGCAGCATCCCCTCCCAAATCATGTATTGGGAGGTTCCATTATTTTTTTTCATTTTTTAGTATTTATAAGAGTGGGGATAGAAGGCAAACCAAACACAAACAAGGAAAAGGAAACTAGTTATCTCTACCCAAATAATCAAAAGTTCTCTGGAAATCATTTATCAACTCATCTTCATACCAGGCAAATTTTGCAGCCATCTCTTCAGAAGCAGTACCTGGGATAGTCCTATCATTGGCATACATAATCACCTCTCTGCTATTCCTATCAACCCTCCTGAACAATCTGGCCACAGCATCTTGACTTTCACTAGCCGCGTTGGGATCTTCTCTGGTAACCCAGATAGGCCAACGTTCTCTTCTTTGAAAAACTTGAGCAGCAGGAAACGGCAGAGGGGAAAATCCATCTCTTCTTCTGCTGGAGCTGGCCACAGGTTGGAGTTGACGGGAGGTGTTTATGGGTGAGTTCCTGGGCTGTTGAACTGGGAATGGTCTTACTGCTGGATTCAAGGCAGGCCTGGTGGTGTGGGAAGTAGTTGGTGAAGGAGGAGGAAGGGTTGTAGGAATGGAGGAAAGCATTGGTTGGAAGGTTCTTGGAGTACTGGGAATGACTTGACTTTGGAATCTGGTGTTGGCAAGAGGTTGAGAAGAGGAATTGCTGGATGGATGGCCAATGGAATGAGGAATAACTTGAACTTCTTCACCATCCAACCCATCACTTCCTTCAGCATCTGGATCTGATGGGGAATCAACAATCCTTCTTAGCTTCTTCACTACTTTCACCACTCCATCAGCATTAGTCCTTGAAATTGGAATTTCTGAGCTGTAGTAGATGGGCCTACCACCGATTGGAATGGACCCTCCAACATTAGTCCATCTGGCCACATCCCTCTGCCTGGAACCAGTCACTACACCAAAATATCAGCACCAATTCAACCAAAATATGCAATTAACTCACATTGAGAAAACCCAGAAGTGGCATCAGGGGTAGGTTCCTCAAGAATGGGGAATTCCTGCCCATAAGGCCCATCCTTCCTACTCCATAAGTGCCTCCTGACCTGGGACAAAGTTGATCCGGTACGGCGGCATGGCTTCTTCCCAATAAAGCAGAAATGGCATTTTGACGATCAAGGATTGTAATGTTGAAAGCAATCCTTACCCCTGGCCAAACACTCAGTACAGGCAGGATCAAGAACTTCAACTGCTCTGAACCCATCATATGTTTGGGAGGGGTCAAAATGGCCAGAAGACGCCATGGAAGGAGAAGACAATCGACTGAAGACACCAGAACCATGAAGAACAGATGGTGGCGGTGCAGAAGGGGAAGATTCAGTGAGTTCAGTCAGTTTGGAACTCATAACTGAAGAACATGCAAGCAGAAGATTCAAGACATCAGAATCAATCCACTCCATATCAAGAAAAAAGAATGTGACCTGAAGGAAATGGGGCCATAGCTCAATTATTCCCCCCCTCAAAGCCTCTAAGGTGAAGGTTCATGCCCCTTTGGGGCTAAACTCATCACCCAGGGCCTCCCCTGCAATTTTGGGGAGGCCAGGATCTTGATGGTCCTGGACCCCATCAATGGGTCCAGGCCATGTAGGGTGAATTTCATGCTTGCGCCATTTCTGGGCCCCATGGTCACCCTGGGTCCCCAGCAAATTTGGGCCCAGGGGCTCCATTTTGGTCCTGGGGGCCTCCATTAACCCCCACGGCATACGGTCCACGGCCCGCGGACCGTAGGACCCCAAAAGCATAAAAAGGCCAATTATGGCCAGAAATCATATAAATGGCCAAATTCACCAAAACACCCCAAAAGGCCAAAAGGCCATAAAGAATCAAGATATATCAAGATTAATCAGGGTAGAGGCCACAGCCCAAAAGCACTTGGAGGGCTGTGGAGGCCATTTCCATGGGTAATGGGGACAAGACCCCTTGGAGGAAATATTTTCAATATTGCAATGGATTAAGCCTTGCCCAATGAGTACACTTCATATACTCATTGAGCATCATTTTTTGAGCACAAGAGCTCAGTGATCCTTATTCTGGGATATATCCCAAGGCCACATCTCAAGGGCATGGTTGATTGAATCAGAAGAAAAGAAATGCATACTTCGAAGTGGAATACTTACTCAAACTTGGAAAAAGGGGGGAATCAATTGAATTTGACAGAGAAGAAGTAATGAAAGATTTTCAGGATAATGGTCAAGAGGGAAAGAAAATTAAAAAGGAAATTTTTTGAAAAGATGTGGGGATATTGAGATGCCACTCAACAGTGGCAGGGTATTATGGTGTTCAGGAGCCCACCAGTTTCAAGAGGGGGATACTGTAACAAACATCCATCAGGGGTAAGGGTATTCATTCATACATCCACTCAAACACCCCAAACCAGCAAATCCAGTATCTGCATCAGCATTCAGTCTCAGCAATCTTCATTCTGAAACATGCATACAGCTTGGTACATCAATACAGCCTGTCAATACCTGTACAGGTTGGATTCACCCAATACAGTTTCAATACACCAATATGGAACTGTATGATCACTCAAATACACCACACCTCTTGTACAGGTTCTGTACAGCTGTACAGGACCTGTATTGGCCAGACTCAATTCAATCATCAATTACTCTCATGAAAATTCTTCCTCTGGATCAGGGCTGGTGATTCTCACATATACCAGCCCCTCTTTCTCCCCCTGGGGACTTTTCCCCAGTTAATTAATTTAGTTATTTATTATTTTATAATTATTCTTATCCTTATAATTGGGTATTATAACTATTTAATTTTAAGTTAGTCTTTGCCTTTTCTCTCTTTGCCTGTACAGTATGAGTTGGGTGGCCATATCCTTATTAACCCTTCTCTTTCCATTCTGACAGGTTGAAACAGTGGACTTGGACTTGTTTGTGGTTGGCTCTTCTATTTCTTACTCTTACTCTTGTTGCTACTTTTCTTATATTTATTCTTTTAGCAATTTATCTTTAGCACTCTTCAGTGTATTCCTTCTTACCATATCTTTGAGCCCTCCATAAGTGAGTCCCAGTTTACTGAGTGCCAGGCCCTCTTCACTTCGAAGAGCCCCTGTGACACCTAACCCCATCAAATGGGTATTCAAAGGGAAGCTCTAAGTCAGGGCTATCTAATGGTATCAGCCAAACTGATCTAGCACTGTAATTACAGAAGTTATGATCAAAATAAGGTCAAATAAGGGTGAATAAAGTTTTCACCTCTCTTCTAATGTCAGAATGAAACTATAATAAAGTGGTAAATAGGCTGGTTACAGCTTTAACTATGTTTTTGACATGGCTATAAAGATAAAAATAAAGATGTTCTTAAGATAATAAGGGTTATAATTAAATAAAAAGGGCTTTACTATTGAGAAATAGTGGTGGTGAGCACTGCTAAAAGCCCTGGGTGCAGTCTTACCAGTTGGATTACTATAATAAGAACAACAATACTAATGTTCATATTATAACGTGATTATTTTTCAAGAGTGAAACTGTTTTTGACAGTTTAATACATAGGAATTCAAGAGCAGGATGAAGAAACCTTTTCTGGCTGTGTAAAGCCCCGTTTTTATCCTGAAATGGGGTGAAAATGTGGCTAGACCTTTCCACATAGAGGAAGTGAAGATTTTTCACTCTCTAGGACAGGCCTGTATAGCCTGTATTGTGGGCAGATGTGGCTTTGAAACCACATCTGGGCTGTTTTCACCAATACAGGGTATATATTTTCATCTGGGGACCACACAGCCTGATTCTGACGTGTATGATGCGTAGAATGCTGTATGGGACCCCAGTATTCAATGAACTATGAGGTATTGAAGTAAAGAAAGCTTCTTTGTCAGTTTGACACCTCATGATCATGGTTATGGGATATTATCCCATGGTAAGGCTGTATTGGTCAAAATGTGGGATTTTGACCTTAAAACAGCTATACCTTTGTCAGTTCTTGAGATATCAACCTCAAAATTGAATCCGTGTGTCTCCCTGTATGGTTTTTACACAATAGTACCTTATTTGGTATGGTTATCATTCAATATGATAAAGTTGACCCATGTACAAGTTTTTTGTACATGTGCGTGTTTTTAGGCAAAAGCTGTATTGGGATTGTTTTCCTTATAAATTTTTTTCTAGTGGAGATATGGAGGAATGGATGACACCAGAAGATAGCCCTGATTGTTCCCTTTTCAAAAAGACCCCACTTTAGATAGCTCACACTAAAACTGTAGAGGTTAGATGAGAGGTGAATATTTTATTCACCCTTATTTGGCCTGAATTTGACCATAACTTCTGTAATACTGGTGCTAGCTCAGTTTGGTTGGTACAATTTGATAGCACTGGCGTAGAGCTTCAATTTGCATGCCCATTTGATGGTGTTAGGCCTCTTACTCTGTATTTCAGATGAGACATGAAAATTAAGGTTTATGCTCAGCAACAACTTTGAGCAGGAATAACCTTGTTATTCTTTGTCCTCTGATGATGGGACTTGTATATTTGGAAAGGGGTGATTTTCCTCTTTATTTTGATACCTTATGAGCTCATTTGGCTCAGCTCCATATTTTGGTGGTATCTTGGCTATATCATTGGTTTATGGTATTTGGCTGTCATGCTTATGCTCTGGTTTTGAGTCACAGGCTGACATCTAAGTTCTACAGTTTTAGTGCTAGATAACTAAGGTGGGGTCTTTTTAGAAAGGGCACAATGACGGATATCTGATGGTGCCATCCATTTCCCAAATATCACCTAGAACAAGAGGTATGGGGCAAACAAGCTCTATACAGTTCTTAGGCAAAACATATATATGAGCAAAAAGTCTTGTACATGGCATAGATTTTCCATACTTAATGATAACCATATCAAATGATGTTCCATGGTGTAGAAAGAATCCAGGGATACACAATTAACCACCTTTGAACTTGATATCTCAAAAATTGACAAAGTTATGGCAGTTTTAAGCTCAAAATCCCACAATTAGACACATACAGGCTTACTGTGGGATATTCTCCCATAAGTATGATTACACATTTTCAAACAGACAAATAATCATGTTTATACTCTAATTACTCATAATTCATTCAATACTGGGGTCTCATACAGGTTCTGTACAGCATTCTATGTGTCATACACATCAGAAGAGGGCTATGTGGTCCCCAGATGAAACTGTTCACCCTGTATTGGTGAAAACTGCCCAGATGTGGTTTAAAAGCCACATCTGAGCCCAAAGCAGACCATACAGGAGCTATGAAAGCCACAAGCCAGTACTTTCAAGTGAAAAACTATTCACTTCCTCTATGTGGATGGTCTAGAGGGCCATTCCCCCCAATTTAGGATAAAAGGAGGCCTTTTCTCCACCAGAAAAGGTTTCCTCATCCGCCTTGTGAATTTGTACGTAGTACAGCTGTCAAAAACAGTTATACTCTTTGGAAATAATAAGGTTATACTTTGAACTCTTAATTATTTTAGCTTTTATTATAGTAATCCAACTGGTAAGACTGCACCCAGGGCTTTCAATAGCGCACACCACCATTATTTCACAATAGTAAAGCCCTTATTATCCAATCTGAAACTTTCATTATCCATTATAAGTTTCTTTCAAATTAATTTTACCATGTCACAGTCATAGTTAAAGTTGTAAATAGCCTTATTACACCTTTGTAATAGACTCAGCCTGACACCCATCCAAAAAAGAAGAATCCAATACACTTCACTATCCCCAGTCCCAGCCAGTACCACCATCAATGGAGCTATCAGGTACCCCCAGCCACCTCAACCTCCAATCAGACCCACAACCAGGCCATCCACAATTGCCTGTATCTCCACCAATGTTCAACCACCCATGGGAAGAACTTCTAGCCACTCAATGTCTCCAGAGCCTGAATCAATATTTGAAAACTGTCAATTCTGGAATATCACTGAGAACCTTACTGATCAGGAGAAGGTGAATAAGAAGGTGTTTACATCCCTATTTGAAGAGGTGGATGCCTTGACTGAAGATTTTGTGGATAAAGCTATGAAGAGTGCTTTTCCTGGTGAACCCACTAGGGCTTTTGCCAGAGAGGCAATTGATTATTAAGATGCCATGGTTGTTGAATTTAAAGAATCCTTGAAGAAATTTTGATGAGGATTATCTGTAGTTTGTCTTTCTCTTTACTAGTTTTTTGCTCTTTGATTA
Source organism: Austropuccinia psidii (assembly GCA_023105745.1). Taxonomy (NCBI): domain Eukaryota; kingdom Fungi; phylum Basidiomycota; class Pucciniomycetes; order Pucciniales; family Sphaerophragmiaceae; genus Austropuccinia; species Austropuccinia psidii. The sequence goes on along the minus strand of JALGQZ010000008.1, from coordinate 18,424,684 downwards.
TTGAATAAATTGACTCCCCAAACAAGATATGGGAGTGATGATTGCTGCTTTTGAAACAAGAAACAAATGATAAAATGATAAAAGTAAAAGATATTAAATAAAATTAAAAGAAAGAATTGAAAGAAAAAGAGAATAAAGAAAAGAAAATGAAGAAACTTCTGAGGATTGATCTTTTTGTGGTGAGCTGCTTGATTTTGGCCACAATGTTCCTGAAAAGATAAAACCAAACATTTGATGCTCACAAAATGGCCAAGGTGTTGTTTTACAAGAAGTAGAACCCTCACAGATGCATACCAGGAGATGGAACTAACTTTCATAACTTCCACTCCCAACCAAGCATCACAAAAGAATAGAAAAGTTGCCATAAATGAATGTGAGTCACAGAATACCTTGAAGAATCGTGCATGGAATAATTTGGAATAATAAAATATGAAAGAAAGAGAAAGAATAAAAAAGAAAAGAGAGAATTTAGCGATATCTTGATGAAAGGTCCAAATTCAGGGGTATTGATGTTGCAAGGCCTTCTAAAACTGTCCAAAGAAATTGACAAGCTCTCACAAAGTGGCCAAGGTCATTCTTACAACATATTTGGGTAGAATACCCCCTTAGAGGTGCATGCCAGGAGAGCAACTTACTTTCATAAACTCCAATCCCCACCAAGCACCATAAATCAAACTCTTGAGGTATTTGGACAAGCCTTTTCAGGATAAAAATTTTGGAAATCCTCGAAAATATCTGGGGAGTTGGTAAGGTTCATAGATGGTTCCCAAGTTGTTCTTTCTAGGTCTTCCTTGAATCCTTTCCACTCCACAAAGCACCATAATATACCTCTCCTGAGCTTTAAGTCAAGAAACTGAGTGACTCTCCATTCTTCTTTCTCTTCCACTATGACTGGTTGTGGTGGCAATTGATATTGATTTAGGATATTTCATTTCACCAGTTTTTCTAATAAGGACACATGAAAGACAGGGTGAACTGACTTCCATTGTTGAAGCAACTTGAGGTGATACGCATGGCTGCCAATCTTCTTCAGAGCTTCAAAGGGTCACAGCAATCTTTCTAAGAGTTTCTTGGCAGGTCTTGTTTTATTGATGTTCTTGGAAACTAGCCATAATTTGTGCGCAGGTTGGAATTCAGGTGGAATTTCCCTATTTCTATCTGCAGACTTCCTAAAACTCTTTATTGCTGACCCTAATTCTTCTTTGACAACTTGCTGTACTGATTGAATTTTTGTTGAATGCTTTCCAGAAGGTGTATCTTGATAAATGTGAACTGAGTAAAAGCTTGGATTTCTTCCATGAATGGTGAAAAAAGGTTACTGTTTTGTTGATGAATGTTCTGCATTATTATAGGAAAATTCAGCCATAGGGAGCCAGGTGTGCCAGTCATCTTGATGGTAACTGACATACATCCAAACATACTGTTATAGAATCTAATTCACCCTCTCTTTCTGTCCATCTGCTTCAGGGTGAAAGGCAGTTGAAGGATCTCTTGATATTTTGAGCTGCTAACACAATTGAGTCCAAAATGACGGAACAAAAAATGAACCTCTATCACTAACAATACTAATTGGGGGACAATGTTTGGAAAATACATGACTAATGAAGATTTGGTCTAAGTCAAGAGAAGTGATTTTTGAATAAGTTTGAATAAAGATTGCCATTTTTTGAGAATCTTTCTACAACTACTAAAATGGAATCAAAGTTTCTTGACAGAGGGAATTGAGTGATAAAGTCCATTGATAATGAATTCCAAGTACAAGATGGAACTTGAAGTGGCTTGAGTCACCCAAACTTCTTATGGTGGATGTCCTTGTTTCTTGAACATTTCTCACATGAGGAAACATAGTCCTTGACAATTTGATTCATGCAAGCTCAATTAAAATCTCTCTTGATGAGCTTGAGGGTCTTCTCCTGGCCAGGGTGGCCAGCCAATGGTGAGTCATGACAAGTTTGAAGGATATCCCATTGAAGCTCATGATTTCTTGGGATGAATACTCTATCTTTGAGTAATAACAATTTGACTTGAGGTTCAAGAGAATAATCTGAGACTGATTCACCTCTTTCTAATTGTTTGAGAATTTCCTTATAACCTTTGTCTTGCCATACTGCATTCTGAATTTGATCAACTCAATCTGAGAAAACTTCAACTTTGATTGAGAAAAATCTTTACTCTTTAATTTCATTTTGCTTGAGAACTTGACAAACGTTGTGGGAACTCCTTTTGTGTGGGATTAAAATGAGGCAGTACCTGGAGGGGGAAATCACAGGTAACTAGTTTTGAATTGCTAATAACTCCTGTAACCAAGGGTGGCAAGGGTGTATTTCCTGCCCCTCCTAAAATACTGAACAAAATCTTCCTTGGAGCTCACAAACCAAAATAAAATTAGTAAGTGGCTTTACAACTGCAGAAGACAAAATTCAGAAGTCTCAGATCAGACCTATTCAATAATATGAAAAATAATGTCAGTAATTTGGTTAATTTTTAGATTTAATGAAATACTTGTCTGTTTTAATTTAAATATTTTTTTGTTAAATTGAGGTGAGTTGTTTCTTCTTGGTGATAATTCCTTGGTAGGATGGGTTATTTAAGGTTTTCTGGAAAATTTGATTGGTGTTGATAAAGGTAATTTTGTTAAGGTATAGTTATAATAGAGTAAAATAATTTTTGAAAGGTTTGTTATTTTTTTAGGAGTGTTTAATAATAAGATAAAATTGTATTTGTTAAATTTAAGAGGTAAGGTTCTTTGATATTGAATTTTTTAAAGGGGTAAGTTATTTTTTTAGTCTTGATAATGGTGTTAACTTTACTGGATAAAGTATTTTAACAGAGTAGTAACCCTAATATTGGGTACTAGATAATTTTTATTTTTTATTTTAATAATAATAAGATTCCACTGAGCTTAGCTACTGGGTAATCTTCAACACTATACTTCCACTGAGCTTAGCTACTGGGTAAGTAAATTCACTATAAGTTGCTGGACTACCTCCCTGGTGAGGGATGACTTATTCCTGTGCTTGTAATGTGCAGAGGATATATTGTGCATGTGGGGGATTTTGAAATTTGGGGGAGAGAGCCCCTCTATTTATACCTTTTGGGAGCCCAGAGGGCCCTCCATGGGAGATGTCTTTTTCCACTTTAATTCCTCTTGATTTCATCATGTGACTCCATTTTTGGTGAGGACCTTTCTTGCATGGGTCAGGTGATTTAAGGTTTGGTGATAATTTTCTCTCTGCACAGCCTCCATTTATCACATGATTGCCTTTTGGTGAACTAATTATGATGTGATATTCTTGAATTTTCCTTGCATACATGAGGTGATTCAATTTTGGCTGGGGATTTTTGTTGTGCACAGCCTCTTTCTTGTCACATGATATTCTGTTGGTGGATTCAGTATCACATGATTACCTTGTAATTCCTTTGCATATTTCCTATTTTAGTTTTGGTAGAAGTGGCTGTGTAATTTATGCAGGTGTCATGGTTGTTTTTCTTCTTTTTGAACTTTAAAATGAGGTCAGGTGATAATTTCTTGCACTGATGAATTTACTGTGATGTATGAGATGATGTGATTTTTGAGTTTGACACATGCTGTGCATAGTCATATGGTTGAGATTTAATTAGAATTGTGTACTGCATGCAGCCTGTTGTAACTAGCTTTGGTTTGCATGAGGTGATGAGTGGTGTAAATAATTATGATTCTGTTTTAAGGTTTTAAGTGGGGTTACTGAGGATATAAGATAAGGTACTCCTGTGGCTGTGTTATAAATGACTTGCAGGAATTCCATGGGTTTGGCTTTGCATCATATGACTTTGAATGCAAGTTGGCTGTGTAACTAATGCATGTGTCATTTTCTTCCTGCATGAGTCCTGTGGCTGTAAGGGGGTGTAAAGCTGGGTGGGGTGTGTAATTTAAAGGGTGGTACCTTGTTTCTTGTAACTAGTTTACTATATGTAACTTGATTTTTACATATGAATAATGAAATTGAATAATTTATTTAAACACATACACTGCCCTTTGGTGCCTGTGCCATGGTTTTATGAGTTAAATCCAGTTTCTTGCTGTAAAATTGGCCTTTTGGTGTAAAATTTGAGTGTAAGTCTGCCTGTAGGCTGGATTTACTGCTGTTATGGGGTACTATGAGCTTGAGCCTGGTGAAAAAAAATGGTATGGAATACCACATCCCCCCTCTCCATTTAATGCTGTCCCCAGCATTCCAGGTGAGAGCTCTTTATTCCTCATCTGATTCTGTGGTTTCCTCCAATACCTCTTCCTCATTTATTGATTCATCTTCTTCACTTTGTTCTTCTTCTGTGTCTTCTTTTGTGTTTATCAACTTTCCTCTTGGGTAGAACCTCTTGACTTGAGATGCTGCAAATCTTCTTGCTAATTCTGTTCCATCAAGTTCCTCAAGTTCATATGGTCCATTGTTTATTTGTCTGATTACTCTGTAGGGTCCATTCCATTTGTTTTTGAAAAGTAGCCCCCAATTAGTTTCTATTGCTTTGTTGTAAACCAGGACCAAATCTCCTGGATTGAGTGGTGATCTTAGTTGGTGTGCCATTCTTCTATCCCAATATTTCATTGAGTCTTCCCTTGATTTTTTGAGTTTTTCTGCTGCTTTTCTTCTCATCTCTTCTTTTCCTTCCAACTGCTTGGCTCTGGCTTCCAATAATTCCTCAGTTGTGGATATTTTGTGCCATTCTACTGCTAAAAAGGTTTTTGTTTCAATGTCAATTGGTAATACTGGTAGTTGTCCAAATTGGAGTTCATATGGTGAGAAACCAGTTGTCCTTTTAGTTGAGATTCTGTCAGCCAATGTAACCAAAGGTAGATATTTTTTCCATTTTCCTCCATTTTCTCCACACATCTTGACTAATGCATCTTTGAGTTGCTTATGGCCCCTTTCAACCATTCCTTGAGACTCTGGGTAATAAGGTGTGGTGACTCTGATCCTTGATCCTGCTTTCTTTACTGCATCTTGCAATTCTTTTCCAAACTCTGGCCCCCCATCAACAGTTACTTCTTTTGGTGAGCCATACCTACATATCCATTCTGAGGTGAACCATTCTGCAACTGCTTTTGCTGTTAATTTGACTAGTCCAACTGTTTCTGGCCATCCTGAAAAGTCATCTCTCGCCACAACCATATATTTCCATCTTCCAGATTTAATATGTACTGCATCCATGCTTACCCTTTCAAAGATTGTTGATGTTGCTGTAGGCCTTCCTTGTTCCCTTTGTAAGCTTTGACTTCTCTTTTGGCAGGCCAGGCAAGATTGAACCCATTTCTTGACTGATTTCTTCATTCCTTCCCACCAATATCTTGCTTTAATTCTTCTGTAAGTTTCATTTTCCCCTCTGTGGCCCATGTTTTCATGAAGTGACTTTAAAATGTAGTTTTGAAATTCTTGACTTGATATCACCAATTGAGGGTTAGGGTTATTTCTTCTTTTGAGTTGGCCATCTTCCAAGAAAAAGTTTGATGACCTTCTTTTTATCCTTCTAAATTCTTCATCTTTACTTGATTGTGGTTTTTTCATTGTACTTAAGTATTCTTGCATTCTCTTCCAAAATCCTTCTTGTTTGGTTGGTACTTGTACTCCTGAAAATTGGAGTGAATTTACATTCTTAGCCCCAAATCCAGGGTGTGGCTTGATCCAATCTTCTTCTTCATAAAACTCTGGTGCATCTTCATCTTCTTCTTCTGAGTTTTTTGGTCTTCTGGATAGCCCATCTGGCATAGTGAAAGTTTTCCCTGGTTTGTGTACCAAATCAAAGGAAAATAGCTGAATGAAAGCCACCCATCTTGTCATGGGGGCATTAGGTAAGCAAGGGGTGTTTATCATTTCAATTAAGGCCTTGGCATCAACCTGTAATTCAAAATGTTGTCCCCAAATTATGGTTTGTAGCTTCTTGAGAGTTCTTGCAACTCCACAGAGTTCCAATTTGGGTTGTGAGTATTTTGATTCCAATTTTGAAAAAGTTATTGATTCATATAATACTGGTCTGTCTTTTCCTTCTTTATCTTCTTGAGTGAGTACTGCTCCTGCAGCAATGTAGCTTTAATCTACTGCTAGCTTAATTTTTCCTGATCCTTTGTCATAATCCAATTTCTTGAGAGTTATTTCTTCTCCAACTATTCTTCTGAGCTTATGGAAAGCTTCTTCACATTTTTTATCCCAGTCCCAGTCAACATCTTCTCTGGTGAGCCTTCTGAGTGGTGATGCAACTTGTGAGAAGTTTTCAATAAACATTCTTACATAAGCACAAAGACCAAGAAATCCCCTTATTTCCTTCTTGTTAAGAGGTGTTGGCCAATTTTGAATCTTGTTGATCTTTTGTTATGAGATTGTTCTTCCTTTGAATGATACAACATGCCCTACTATGTCCAAAGCTGGAACACAGCATGCAAACTTTGATCCTGAGATAGTAAGTCCTGCTTCTTCAATCCTAAATAAAATTCTTTCTAGAGTTATGGCATATTCCCATATAAATCTTCTTATTGATGGGTTTTGTGGTAGTGTTTCCTGGTTATAAAGTGATCTTGGTCCTTTTATTCCTCCATCATCAATAAAAATTCCTACACTTTCTGGTATTTCTTCTTGTAGTATCCAGGTCATTTGGGCTTGGTATACTGCTACTGAGTTGGTGGCTCCTTGGGGTAGTCTTGTGAGTTGCATCCTTCCAAGGGGTGTTTCAAAAGTGGTGAGGGGTCTTGTAGTGACATCTAATTCTCTTTCATCATATCCTCCCATGATGTCTCCTAGTCCATAACATGCTCTTCCTGCAAATGCATCTACAAATTCTTCAATGTGAGGTGGTAAGCCAGCATCCTTGATGGTGACTTTGTTGAGTTCTTGAAGGTCATGGACAATTCTGAGTTTCCCATTTGATTTGGCCACACAAAAGATTGGGCTTGTGTAGCTTGAGGTGGATTGCTCATAGAGTCCAGTCCTGATTCTTTCTCTGATTAATTCAGTAAACTGAGGTAAAATTGATTTGGGAATGGGAATTGGTTTCTTCTGCCAAGGTTCATGAGGTATTACTGGTATCTTGTAAGGTTTTCCATATGAGTGTTTGAGTAATCCTCTTTCTTCTTCACAGAAAGCTATTGCTTTTTCCCTTAAGGTAATAACATTTTTGAGTAAGTTGATTTCTTCATTTGATAACCATCCTGGTGGGCCAAAATTGACTGCTTGGAGTCTTTCATGGGTGACCTTGAAGGTTTCTTGAAATATAGGTGGGTTTGGTGATAAAGGTGTTTCATAAGGATCTCTTGACAAAGGTGGTCTTTCCAAAGGTGGGTTAAGGTCTTGAGGCATTGGCTCATTGACTGGTCTCACTTTCTTCAGGACTGATTTGTATTTGGCTGCTAAAATTTGGTGATCCATCTTCAGTTAGTTATTTTGTTTTTATTTCTTCTTGCTTTTAATTATTTCTAAGAATTTGCTAGTGTCCTGAAATATTGAGGTATTCACAATTATTCTTTCTTCTTTCTTCCATAAAAAAAATGTAGTTTAAGGTCATACAGGACCTACAACTAGGTGTGTAACCCCTGTATATTAGGTATACAAGTCCTGCAGTTTAAGTCATGCAAGGACCTCCTGGCCTAATCCAAGGGCTTATCTTCCTTATTGAGCTCCTTTGGGCTTGAATTTGTATTCCACTTGACTCTTGTTTTATTCTTCAATCTTCATGATTCCCACTTGATGCAAGATTCTTCTGGTTGTATTATTTCTTGATAAGGAATTTTCTTGTCTTGATTGATGGCTTGAGACTTCACTTTGTTCATTTTGGCCAATTTGATAATGCTAAACACCTGTAAAATCCCTTGTTCCTGTTACACAAAGGGAGCAGTTAATTGTCATGCTAAGGACAAAAATGGTCCTTCAGCACTTCTCCTGACTAGGACAATCCCCTCCAGCTTCTTGGCTGTTATTTTTTTTGTAATTTTCCCTGCCCAAGTCTACAGGGGAAGCAGTTTAGTGTCATGCTGAGGACCTCTTGAGTCTTCAAGCTTCTTTAAAATCCCAAGGGCAATTTGATTTGAGTGTTTTCATAATCTTGTTGGTCCATCATGTTGAGTGAGTCCTGAGTCAATAATTAATCCAGTGAGTCATCCTTCAGTCCATAAATCCTGGCCAGTGATTCTTGAATTCAAAATGAGTTTCAATCCAGAATCAAAGAAGTGTCCAAGGTCTTGTGTTGTCCAAAGGTCAATCCATAAGGAACTCCTGTTTTTCTTCATAAATAATCTTCTTCATTTTCAGTATTCTGAATAATTGTCTTATAATAAGTTGTTTCCCAATTCTCTTGCTATTTCTTCAAAATAATTTATGTCCTTTTGGTTCTTCTGAATTCCTGAATTACACCTGTTATAAAAAAAAAAAAATAAAAAATAAAAAATAAAAAATTAAAAATTAAAAATTGAAATAATAAAGTGATTTAAAATTGATTTTAATATTAATTGATTGATTTTTTTTAATAATATTTGTTTTGGATGAGGGCCCCCCTCTCCATTTAAAAATCTTGAGTTGGTTTTCAAATTTTGAAGAGGATATGTTCTCATTCCCCCAAAACTTCCACTATAAGGGATAGTGTAAGAAATAAGTTTACCCACCCCTTATTTTTTATAGTGCTTTTGATGAGGATAAATAATGATACAGTAGATTTACATAGATTTATGTTAATGATGATTCAATAATATTTTTTTTTCTACTTTAAGTATAAAATAACCATTAAGTGAGATATCTGAGTAAAAATCACAATTTAAAAGAAATAAACCTGAATCACAATTAAGATCATGGAACTGTTTGGTTAAAGGTGGTAATTTATGCCAATCAGTAAAAATTGGTGCTCTTGGGAGTATTTGTAAGTAATATTGACATAATTGAATGATCATAATTTGAGTCCTTTAATCATATAATGACCCTTATGATGCCACAACTCTTCCTTTTGGAATCATCATTGTGACTCAGACTTTATTTCAAGTCCATCCCCTTTATGGTTCAGATTTTCTGTTACCCATAAATTCATTTGAGTTGTTAAAAATATAAACAGTGAAAAATCAAATTTTGTACAATAAAAAAACTCTTGTTTGCTCTTTGGGGGCTTTTTAAATTCCATTTGGAATAAACAGCACATTGAGGTGTTATTAATATGTAAATTCCCCAAATTATGTCATCAATTTATGAGTTTTAATATAAATAACTCCTTCAGAGTTCAATTAATGCCTTCATGGCACAAATACTTCTTCTTTTCAAACAAGTTCCAATCACTCTCTTGTAATTGAAGAAATATTTCAAATAAATTGATCATTTTTTTTTAAAAAAAAAAAAATAAAAATAAAAAAAATAATACTTGATGTAGAGTTTTTTTTTTTTTAATTATTGTTATTATTGAGTTGAAAAATTAAGCCAACTTAATGGCTCTTGTTGTAATAGTAGGAGAAGTTTAATAAAGATAATAAATAAAATATTCTTGAGCTCATGAATGGGATATGACCCTAATTCTTAGTAAAAATAAATAAATGAGTTTGAAATAAATAAATAAAAGAAATAAATAAATAAAAAAAATAAAATAAAAAAATATGTTCAGAACATTCAAGTCAGTAAATGTTTCTAGTTCTTGTTTATAATGACATAAAATTAGAAATTTTTTTAAAAAAAATAAGAATTGAAACCTTAGGTAGTTTATAGTCTTGCCTAGGACTTATCCTCCATTTCAACCCTCATTCTGTTATATATATTGATTCATGTTTTTTTTTTGTTATTTTATATATGTTGATTGATAAAAGCTGTAGAAAATAAAACAAAATTGTCAGTAAAATAATTAAGTCAATAAAATGATAGAATAATATAAAATTGAGCAGTTCAAAGCCTTGCCCAGGGCTTTTATTATTTTTTTGTTTCCTTCAATCATTTCATTGAACTAAAAAAAACTAAAATGTCAGTGAATTAAATAATCAGTAATTAAAAAAACCTAAATAATGAAAATTGAGGAGTTTAATGCCTTGCTAAGGGCTTTTTTTTTTTTTTTTTTTTTATATTTAATTTATTGTAAAGCCCAGTAAAAAAATTAAAAAATCATTTTTAGATCAGTAAAATAAACAGCCAGAAGATAAAAAATGAAAGCAGAAACCAGCAGTTTAATGTCTTGCTGAGGACATCTTTTTTTTTTTTTTTTAATTAAATTATTGTAAAGCCATTTTTGTTATTTATTATTCTTTTTAAGACCTTTGTAAGAAAAATCATCAGTAAATTTAAATAAATTATTGAGTAAAATTAAAAATGAATAAGTATTTTATTTGTATTCTTATTTATATATATATATATATGTATATATATATATATTAATCATTATCATCATTTGTTTTATATATAAAAAAGAACCAATTAGTAAGAAATAGAATTAACATAAAACAGGAAAATAAAGTCAACAGTTCAAAGTCTTGTTGAGGACTTCTGGTTATTTATTTTGTTTAAAAAAAAGTCTCTTCCAAGTATTTTAGGTGGGCTGTTTCAGTTCCAAAGGGGTGTTATAACACCCCTATTGCAGCTTCGGGCGATTTTTTTTTTTTTTTCTTTTTTTTTTTTTTTTTTTTTTTTTTTTTAATTTTAGTTATTTTTAATGCTTTATATATATAAAGTTCCTTCAAAAGCAATCTTATTGTGCTCTAAACCTCTTCGTGTGGTTTGCACTTGGTAGATCGGTCACCTAGCCGCTTCGAGTTGGTTAGCTTACTATTTATGGATGCTCCAACACCATCTACAGTGATAGAGAGTTAATCGGGTGAGTTTCTTTTATTATTTTTAGTTTATTATTTCTTATTTATTTTTAAGTTTATTTTCTTTATTTTATTATTTGTTCTATTTCTTCCAAAAGTGCTTTACTGTACTCTACCTTCTTTGTGTGAATTTGATCACCGGGACTTTCAGATACTTCAAGCAGCTTCATTTGATCAAGTCGGCTGAATGCTTCCGTAGTTAGAATGTGTCCATACACCTTGTGTTATTGCATTAGAATTCTTCAAGAGGTCTCGGATAGCAGCTTCAACTGGTGGTCCCCATTGCGTAAGCCTCCCCCCACTCTAAACCCGTTACGACTAAAGGCCATGTCACTTGCTATATCAGGAAAACTGGTAAGTGACTTGTTATCTAGTGCATATGCGGCTGTTGCTATAAGTTTATTTTATATATTGTTCTTATATAATTCTTTTTATGATTCTTTTATTTCAAAGATCCTTTGTTCCTTAGGCTGTCAAGAGCTCCGTTACGCTTAGTAGGCTATTATAGTTGTAACGTCCTCGGCAAAGGATTCTCACTGTGATTTTAAGTAAGGCAAGCCGCTATTTTCTTAAGGCTAACCAATGGATGTTGGTTTGTTGTTTCTGCAGGACATTAATGGCCTGCTGTTATCTTTGTTTTAGTGCTGACTGTTTAACTCAACAGATAATTAATTTTCAATTTTAAAGTCCTCATTGTTTCCAGCAACTAGAGTTGAGGGCGTTTCATCCTTGGTAGCATATGGACCGCCCAATAAGTTAGGCTAAGAGGAAACTTTTTACCGTTTTTATTTAACTCTTTTAGGTGTAATTTATCTGACCAATCTAACGCTTCCCTTTCTTCTGTGTGGAAGTGCTTGTTTACTTGGCGATATATAACTAACCTTGTCACGTCTTCCTTAAATTTAGTGATTTCCGTTTAACGCCTCTTGCATCCTTGGAACCGTTTTCCCTCATTGAAGATGCCCAAGACTATTAATTGACGGGGGTTGGTGGGGGCTCCATCTTCTAGAGGTAATAGCCAACTGATATAAATAGCGGCTATCCTGCTGCCAAATTCTCCCTCACTTGCTCCAGCTAAACTTTGAATAACTATATATTTTATTTATTTATTTTTTTTTTTTTTCGGTAATGTGAGTTTCCAATGTTATTAGCCTTTCAACGACTTGCTGATTCATTTATTTTTTTATTATTATTATTTTTTTTTTAAAGCCTTGAATCCACAGATGGGCTCTGGTTATCATTGCCATGGGTCTTGCTTTAAAGATTTCATAAATGCTTTCCCTTCCAAGGAAGTCGAGCAGATGATTTTTGGTGACCCACCTCCTTCTTCCCTTAACGCCTCCTTGTTGGATTGGGCTTTGGCCTCCGCGAAAGATCCTTCCTCACCTCCTGCCCTGGCATCCTTTTCGCGAGATTCATCCCCCACACGTTTGGGAGAAGTTCCCGAGCTTGCGATGGCCTTTTATGCCTTTATCGAGGGAACATACGATCCACGACTTTTTGTGTCTGACCCGTATGAGTACTTCCTAGGCAACGGAACTTCTACCTCCTCTTCTATTGAGTCCGTGAGAACTTGTTTTTCCTCCAACAAGAGACATCATCGCTACTTCCTTCGACCTCGCAATTCTACTGGTCGTGTTATTTCTCCTCATCGGTTATGTTAGGTTGATTTCGTTCGTCGCTTTTATTATTTATTTTTTTATTTTTATTTTTTTTAAGGTGCATCTAACTGATACCTCTGCAGTGGTCTATTCTATATAGCTACCTATCATTCCATTTTCGTCATTGTTTTACCTTTTATTAGATTATTTATTTATTTTTCTTTCTCTTGATTATTATTTGATCTGGCTAGCTTTCTACTATCACTCCAGAATTTATGTAACGTGTGCTGAAAACAAGTAAATTAAATAAAAGTAAAAAAAAATTCATTTTTTTTTAAGTGAGTTCCAAAAGAATTTTTTAAGTGAAAAAAAAGAGTATTTTTTTCTTTCTTTCTTTTTCAATTAATTAAGGTAGATTCCAAAACTGAGCTTAAACTCAAGATGGTAAGCTGGTAAGGCCAATTAGGGATATACGATAAAAGAAACAAAGATTATATTCTTTGTATGAGCTCTGAGTAATCAGATATGGTGGTCCGAGAAAGTTGTTTGGTAAACTATATCAGAAAATACTGTACCTTAAAAAAAAGTAAAAAATGAAAAATGAAAATAATAAAAAGAAGTGAAATGAATAAATGACTGAAAAGATAAGCTAAGAAAACAAAAAAGTAATAGAACACTAGAATAATATAATTAGTTGATAAGCATAACACTGATGCTATAGTCTGTATTTCATTTTTTAATAATATGGCCGTAAGCATGCGCTATATTTTGAAAATATTCATTTTATTATCTTTTAGTAAATTTTTTATATATTAATAAGACAATTATCTGTGGAATAGGTGATTGAAGCTTTTTGTAAATACTAGCTCTATCACACACCCTATTTTTGTAAAAACAGGAAAAAAAAGAACCATCTGAAGCTAGTGTAAGATAGATAGTTATATATTAATAGGTATGATTTGAATGGAGACTAAGTCTGTCTTCCTTTTGACTCTATATATATATTCCCCTTTAATAAATGGGATTAAGAGTTTAGATAGAATTGATAATAAAATAATTCAATAAATCATATGAACTAAAATAGATGACCTGATATTAAGTAAGGATTTTTTTTTTTTTTTTTTTTTCTTTAATAATAATAATATTTTGTCAAGGAAAAAAAAACAATTCAAAAACAATAAAGAAGGGGAGAAAAACTGATGGATGAATTGAAGACTTAGCAGGTGAGAGTTCTTGTCAGAAATTCCATTGACCAAGTAATTCCTTTAATACTTCTTGTTTGATGATTCTACCTCCCCTCCCTTGTTCTTTTTTAAGGGTTTCAAAAAGGTAGTTTTGACAGAAAGTGTTCCAATCTTCTGCATTCAATTTAGTTGTACCACCCTTAAGACTGAATATTGCTGGTATTAGTGTTTCTTCCCAGTGACAATCCCATATGGTATCCTTTACAGTATAATTTCCTGAGATTTTGCTAATTGTTCCATTTTTAATTTGAAAATCCTGGAGATTGAACCAGTCTTGGCATTCCCAGGTTCTCCAAAATAATGATTTTCTGAGGTGTTCATCCATTTCTAATATTTCATTCCAGTATGGGTTTCCAAGGTTGCCTTCAACTCCATCCCAGGTCAGTAATTCCAAGAATTCATATTTTGTAAGGTTGAATCCAGGTAATTCTTTCCATGGATGTGAAATGACAGTTTCTAATGGTGATTCTTCTTTTTCAAAGATTTCCTCAAACTCAATGTATGGAAGGATTATTATGGAGATATCTGGACATGGTTCTGGTTTTCTTTGTAAGAACCATTCAGGATATTCATTTATTTCTTGTTGATTAATGTAATTGGTCCAGACTTCCTTTTCTTCTACCCAGCTGATATCTGTGTCCAATGACCAGGGATTTTCTTCCAGTAATGGCCATGACTCCATTTTGTAGGATTTTGGTGGATTTTGAGATGTTAAGGTAAGATGAATTGATAATAGTATCAAATTTATTTATAGAAAATAGTTTGAGGGTAGGTTGAATGGATTTTGGATGATAATTTTGGGTAAGAATTTGGATATTCCTCTTTGATAAGGCAGGAGGTCACTGCCTAGTGATTTTTATGATTTGGGTGAGTGAAATTGATGATTTTTGGATTTGATAAAATTTTTTTTTCCTCTTTGATAAGGCAGGAGGTCACTTCCTAGTGATTTGGATGATTTGTTATTGTGTCTTTTATTGGTGAGTGGAATTATTGATTTGATTTGATGAGAATTGATATTCCTCTTTGATAAGGCAGGAGGTCACTGCCTAGTGATTTTAAGATTTGGTTTTTTTTTTTTTTTTTTTTTTGATATTGATGGAGTATCTTTAAAGCTCCAAGGTTTCTATTATTTACTGGCTTCCAAATTGGATATTAATTAAAATTTTGGTCTTCTTTTAATAGTTCTTCCCCCATTGGATTCAAAAATTGGTGAATTGGCCATGGTGGAGGTGATTGTTTTTTTTTGTTGTAAGCTTTTTCTTTTTATATTTTATTTATTTATTTTTTTTTTAAGAAATAATTTGTTGATGAATGTCTTCTTTGTTAAGGCAGGAAGTCACTGCCCCTATGAGAGAAAAAAATGAAATAAAAGAGAAACTAATGATACATTTGATGAATGATACTGATACATTTTAGAGGAAAAATCTTGATTTTGATGGTTTTATTCAAAGTTGAGCTCCCCCAAGTGGGAAAGGTGAGTGTCTGTTGAGTAACCTGGCCAAAATCAGGTCTTTGAGGGCTTCCACAAAGTTATTTCTTTCCTCAATCTCTGGTTCTGATGGAAATTCTGACCACCATAAGTCTTCATCAATGAATATATATCCATCTCCAATCCATTTTATTCTTCCAGTTTGGTATGTTGATCCATTTAATCCAAGGTACCACTGGGCCCATATTTGATTGAAGTAGAGTCCTCTTCTTGGTAAAATTCCCATTGAAAATGTTTTATCCCATAATTGATTTGAGAGGTTTCCTTTAATTCCTTCTTCAGTTAACAGTTCTAGGAATTGGATTTTGTTCAAGTTTTCTCCTGGAAGTTGACATAAATATTTGTCTTCACATAAAATTTCTTGAGCTTCATCCCCATAAATGTCTTCAAAGGTGATGTATGGAAGGTAAATGTTATTGTATTCATTTTCTAAGATGGATTCTGTTTCATCCTCTTCATTGGGAGGTTGCTGGATGAATTCAGGGTTTTCAAGTTGCCATTCATAAGGTCCTTCTTGGTTGTTCAATGTTCTGTCCAAGAAGTTGATATGGTATGTGTCTTTTAAATTTTTGTCTCTTTCTTCCATAATTATGAGGTCTTTTTCAATGTCATTTAAAATTTCTTCATCTGAGAGCTCATGATGCTCACTAAATCTGACTTTCTTCTTTTTGGGTTTAGGTTTGAAAGGGTTTCCATGTATTTTCTCATTTCCATCTACTAAAATCTGGAAAGTTTCTTCCTTACTGTTAATTGGCTTGTAAATTATATTGGGTAATTCATCCTCAGAGGTTGAGTCTTCAAGTTGTCTTTTCAGGTTGTTTGGCCATTGGGTATTTTGTAAATCTTGACCCAATTCATCACTTTTTGGAGATATGGATAACTCTTGGGTCTTCTGGGTTAAATTGATTATGGTATTGTCTCTTTTTGCATTTTGAAACTTCTTTCCTGGGTTATTTCTGACCAATGTTTCCATATTGCATAAATCTATTCCTCTAGGTGGACCAGTTTGCCATCCAAGTGCTTGAGGTTTGCATATTGGCATGCATAATCTTCTTCCATCAGGTTCTTGATAGCTTAGTATTTCACCTTGTTTATGGGAGAATTCTAGTCTGATATTGTTGTCTGCCAAGAAAGGTCTTCCAAGTACTGTATGAACAGATCCTTTTGCAATAAAAAAGTGAATCAGAGTTTCTTCACCTGAAGCCAAAATGATTGGAGTAAATTCTGATAGTGCAACCAATGAAGTGGTATGTCCTCCAATACCTCTGAGGTTCATGTTAAGATTTCTTGTTGTGAGTGAGGCTTTGATTGCTATTTCTTCTGGTATAATGTTGAGTTCTGCACCAGTGTCCACTAATGCTCTGATAGGATATTCTTCCTTTCCAATGAAGATTTCCATGAATCCCAAAGGACAAGCATAATGAATCTTGGGCTTTTGTATTTCTTTGAATCCAAATGATAATAGTCTTTCTTGAAGATCCATTGAGTTGAGTGATTTAATTTTCTCCTTGTCTTTTTCTGATAATTCTTGTAATTTATGAACAAAATTTGGTGACATCCTCAAGATTTCTTCAATGGTAAGGTTGATTTTTGGTTGCATAATTTTCTTAATAATTTTGTCAATTTCCAATTTAGTTTCAACTTGTTTCTTTTGAGGTTTGCTGACTTTCTTTTCTTGTTTTGGAATTTCTTCATCTTCATTTTTATTGGCTATATTTTCAATTTCCTCCTCAGGTTGGTCTGGTTTTGGAATATTTGAATTTTGAAATTTGGTAGGAATTATTACTCTTTCCTCTTCTTTTTCTTCTTCAATGTAAGTTCCTGGAAGAGCTGTTTTCTTCTTTGGCTCTTGATTTTGGGCTTGTCTTTCCATTCTTTGCTTGGTCTGCCTTAGTCCAATGTGTGATTCAAAAGGGTCATTGGCTGAGGAAATGGTAGGTGGTTTCCAATTTGACCAATCTTCAACATGAGCAATTGAGGTTGATTTATCTTCTGATTTCTTTTCAGTGGGCTTAACCTCTTCTTCTGGTTTTTCTTTGACAATAGGTTTTTCCATAAATTTCTTGTTGAGTTCTGCTTGTTCTTTTGCAAAGGCCCTGACTATGTCTTTGGCACTTTCATTTCCTTCCATAGGTACTCTCTGATAGTTGGGGAATAGGTAAGATGCTCCTTGGGTTCTGACAATCCTTTTGTCCAAATCTTCAGCAAGGTGAGTGCATCTAGTTGCTGTATGACCTTCTTCCTTGCAGTAAGCACACTTCAATGGTGGTCTTGGAGCCATTTGAGCTGGTATGTATGGTTGGTAACTGGATGAAAATGGTGGTAAAGGATTCCTTGGCCTATATGGCTGGTTATTTTGAGGTAATCTTTGCTCTTGATTGTTGTTCCAGTTCCTTCTTGCTGGATTAACTGCTTCTGAAAGTGTTTTGAGTTGATTCAAAACTTCTTTAACTGATTCTTTTCCCTCATTTCTTGGCTGAGGTTCTGGTTGTGGAGGATTTTTGATCTTTTGGGTGAGTTCTTTTACTTGTTTTAAAGCTTCATCCCAGCTTTCATCCTAAAATCTTGTTTTCTTCTCTGGAGGTTTTGGTTTAGAAAATTCTTTTTGTTGAATAAGTACCTTGGCCTCCAAGTCTTGTTCAATGTATAATTTCAAAATATCCAATCTTGGAATGATGTAACCTCCATCCAAGGCTTGAACCATAGCTCTGTCTTTAATCATTTCTTTGTAAATTGATTCTTGAACACTAGTGGAAAGGCTGGCCAATATTTCCTGGTTATGATTGATATCACCTTGGATATATTGGTATCTTTTCAGGTAAGTGATGATTGCTTCATATTCCCCAATGAATTTTCTGTACTGTGTCATGTTTCTTATTCCACCTTCTTGTTGAGTTCTTGTGAATAAATCAGTGATTGAGGATAATCTGTATCTTCTTTCAGGTGAGACTGTTCCCCATCTTCTTTTCATATCCACTTTCAATTGATCCCAATCAGCTGTTTCATATCCTGGCATTCCTTCAATATGATAACTGATTTCTTCATCTTTTGTCCAAAATGCTATTTGTCTTGCAATGTCTCTTCCACTTGCTCCTTCAATTTCTGCAATATTTTCAACTTTCTTGATGAATCTTTCAACATCTTTTCCATCAAACCATAAGTTATAGTCCTTGGCTCTAATTTTCACTATTGGAGTAGTGTTTCTTGGAATTTCTTGATGTAATGGAGTTGGCATTTGGGAAGAAATGTTGACTCTTCTTGGTAAGGTACTTGGTCTTTGTTCTGTATAAGGTGTTGATGTGGCCATGGGTCTAGGATAAGGTGAAGGTGATCCATGTGGCCTGAATGATCTTGGAAGGGTGGTTTGTTCTTCAAGTGGACTATTTTGTGGAGTATAACTTGATGATTTATTTTTTCCTTCTTTTTTGATTAGTGCTAGTAATTCTGCTTGCATTTCTAGCATCTTCTGCTGAAGTCTCTCTGTTGAAGACATTTCTTCCTGTCCTTCCACAGTTTCTTCATTGAGGTTTTCTTCCTGTATTTCTTCAATACTGGAAGGTAATTTTGATGATGAAGGTTTATCCATTTTTGGTTGATTTATTTCTTCCTTTGATTCTGGTATTGAGTTATTGATTTTATTTCTTTCAAGGAGATCAAGGAAAAATTTCTCCACAACCTTCAAGTCCCTTTTATTGGTCCTTGGTGTTGCAATTGGGAAATTGGAATATTTATTTGATTCCTCCCCTAGTTCTGTTTCTTGCTTTAGTGGATAATAGTAATGATCAGAGTGAGTTGATGATTCAGATTCTTGAGATGATGGTTTTGGCTGATTTTGATTTTTTGAATCCAGTTTTTGTTATAAAAATAGTATTCTTGGAGTAGTTAAGTTATAAATTTTATAATTTATTGATTTTTATTTAATTCTTTATTGAAGTTGAGGTTATCTGCCACTGTTGGGACACCAGATGTGGGAACTCCTTTTGTGTGGGATTAAAATGAGGCAGTACCTGGAGGGGGAAATCACAGGTAACTAGTTTTGAATTGCTAATAACTCCTGTAACCAAGGGTGGCAAGGGTGTATTGCCTGCCCCTCCTAAAATACTGAACAAAATCTTCCTTGGAGCTCACAAACCAAAATAAAATTAGTAAGTGGCTTTACAACTGCAGAAGACAAAATTCAGAAGTCTCAGATCAGACCTATTCAATAATATGAAAAATAATGTCAGTCATTTGGTTAATTTTTAGATTTAATGAAATACTTGTCTGTTTTAATTTAAATATTTTTTTGTTAAATTGAGGTGAGTTGTTTCTTCTTGGTGATAATTCCTTGGTAGGATGGGTTATTTAAGGTTTTCTGGAAAATTTGATTGGTGTTGATAAAGGTAATTTTGTTAAGGTATAGTTATAATAGAGTAAAATAATTTTTGAAAGGTTTGTTATTTTTTTAGGAGTGTTTAATAATAAGATAAAATTGTATTTGTTAAATTTAAGAGGTAAGGTTCTTTGATATTGAATTTTTTAAAGGGGTAAGTTATTTTTTTAGTCTTGATAATGGTGTTAATTTTACTGGATAAAGTATTTTAACAGAGTAGTAACCCTAATATTGGGTACTGGATATTTTTTATTTTTTATCTTAATAATAATAAGATTCCACTGAGCTTAGCTACTGGGTAATCTTCAACACTATACTTCCACTGAGCTTAGCTACTGGGTAAGTAAATTCACTATAGGTTGCTGGACTACCTCCCAGGTGAGGGATGACTTATTCCTGTGCTTGTAATGTGCAGAGGATATATTGTGCATGCGGGGGATTTTGAAATTTGGGGGAGAGAGCCCCTCTATTTATACCTTTTGGGAGCCCAGAGGGCCCTCCATGGGAGCTGTCTTTTTCCACTTTAATTCCTCTTGATTTCATCATGTGACTCCATTTTTGGTGAGGACCTTTCTTGCATGGGTCAGGTGATTTAAGGTTTGGTGATAATTTTCTCTCTGCACAGCCTCCATTGATCACATGATTGCCTTTTGGTGAACTAATTATGATGTGATATTCTTGAATTTTCCTTGCATATATGAGGTGATTCAATTTTGGCTGGGGATTTTTGTTGTGCACAGCCTCTTTCTTGTCACATGATATTCTGTTGGTGGATTCAGTATCACATGATTACCTTGTAATTCCTTTGCATATGTCCTATTTTAGTTTTGGTAGAAGTGGCTGTGTAATTTATGCAGGTGTCATGGTTGTTTTTCTTCTTTTTGAACTTTAAAATGAGGTCGGGTGATAATTTCTTGCACTGATGAATTTACTGTGATGTATGAGATGATGTGATTTTTGAGTTTGACACATGCTGTGCATAGTCATATGGTTGAGATTTAATTAGAATTGTGTACTGCATGCAGCCTGTTGTAACTAGCTTTGGTTTGCATGAGGTGATGAGTGGTGTAAATAATTATGATTCTGTTTTAAGGTTTTAAGTGGGGTTACTGAGGATATAAGATAAGGTACTCCTGTGGCTGTGTTATAAATGACTTGCAGGAATTCCATGGGTTTGGCTTTGCATCATATGACTTTGAATGCAAGTTGGCTGTGTAACTAATGCATGTGTCATTTTCTTCCTGCATGAGTCCTGTGGCTGTAAGGGGGTGTAAAGCTGGGTGGGGTGTGTAATTTAAAGGGTGGTACCTTGTTTCTTGTAACTAGTTTACTATATGTAACTTGATTTTTACATATGAATAATGAAATTGAATAATTTATTTAAACACATACACTGCCCTTTGGTGCCTGTGCCATGGTTTTATGAGTTAAATCCAGTTTCTTGCTGTAAAATTGGCCTTTTGGTGTAAAATTTGAGTGTAAGTCTGCCTGTAGGCTGGATTTACTGCTGTTATGGGGTACTATGAGCTTGAGCCTGGTGAAAAAAAAATGGTATGGAATACCACAACGTTTTGAGGATTCTTGCTGATTAAGTCCACCCACCTCTCTGTATACACATCATCCCAATGTGATAAGCATCTGGTAAAGTTGCCAGTCTGACTCGGCAGTAAGTGATAGAAAAGTGAGATTCACATAGAAACTCTGCCCAATTGGCTTGACAGTAAGTAAGGACTTTGGAAGGCATAAAATATTGAAGGGAGGAGTTGTCTTTCAAGACTTCAAAGGAATCAGAAAGAGAAAGAAGAAAGGCTCTCCAGCACTTGAGAGCCCAAAATATGCCAAGGAATTCCTTGTCATGAATTTCGTAGTTGAGCTCTGCTGGGAGGAGCTTGCAACTATCAAATGCAATGACATGATTTCCTAAGTCATTCGCCTGACTCAGTACAGCACCCAAGTCATAATCAGAAGCACAATTCTCTACAATAGCTGGTAGAGAAGGATTGAAATGGGATATGATAGGAGCAGTGGTGGAAGCTTCTTTCAATACATGAACCTTACTAAGAGCTTCCTCATTGAAGATTAAGGGAGAATATTTTTTAAGGAGGGAAGTGGAAGCAGAATTTTTTTGAATAATTTTTAATGAAATGACAATAGACGTTGGAAAAGCCAAGGAAAGATTGAAGTGCCTTTATGTTGTTTGGATGAGGCCAATTGAGGATTTTCTAAGCTTTGGAAGAATCCATCTTGAGGCCTTCACTTGAAACAACATAGCCTGAGTATTCAACACTTGAGGCATGAAATACACACTTTGAGGCTTTAGCAAACAAATTATTGTTCCTCAGTCTTTGAAGGACAGAGGACACATGTTGGACATGTTCCTCCTCAGAACTAGAAAAGACCATAATACCATCTAAGTACACTACAACCAAGAAATATGCAAAGATATCATTCACAAGATTCTGGAATGAAGCAGGAGCATTGGTAAAGCCAAATGACATAACCAAATATTCGTAACTACCACATTTAGTCTAAAGACAGTTAAGTGCTCATCCCCCTCTTTAATTCTCAAGAAACTATAAGGACCACACAAATTGATCTTTGAGAAGATAGTAGAACCATTAAAGATGGTAAGTAGCTGATTCATTGGAGGAAAAAGATACCTGTTCTTCCTATTGACAGCATTAAGTTTGCGGTAGTCAACACACAAAATAAGACCAACATCCTTTTCATTAACAAAAGCAACAGGTGCTCCTGTTGAAGAAAAGCTTGGCCTGATGAGACCTTTCTCTAAATTCTCTAAAATGTAGGCCCATAGTGTTTCGGACTCATGCTTTGATAAAGAGTAGATAACATCAGCTGGAGGTACAAGACCTTCCAGCTTGATATGATGATCACAGGCATGATGTGGAGGAAGGTTCTCTGCTTTCACCCTTGAGAATACATCCAAATATTGGTGATAAGCAGGAGGGACTATGTTCAGTAAAGCTTTAATCTTTTCTGGCTCTTCCTCCTCATCCCACTGCTCCTCCAGGAAGGCATGAATGATAAAGGAGGAAGGTCCTTATCCCCTTGAAAGAGATAAAGTTAAAATAGAGAAACATCTTTTATCTCTTTAAAGACTTCATCTATTTATGGAAGTATTTACTGAGAGGGAATTATGGAAGGGATATGGACAGAAGGAGGAAGGGAAGGTGTCTTCAGTTCACCAACCAGAGCAACACTGCTTACATCAGTGGCAAAGTCATTACTAGTAGAAGAAATAATACCACTAGAGTCCTTATGACCACAATCATAGGTGATCAATCCATTTTTCCAATCAATAATGGGATTAAAATGGTAAATACAATCATAGCCCAATTTTAGGTCTTCTCCCTTGGGTGAATCTATGATAAAGAAATCCCATTCAAAGCTTGGGAATGAAGGCAAGTCAACAACCCACTTGGAACAATGAGTGATGAACATGGAAGTGGATTCATTGGAATCCAAAATGAAAATAGGAATCTTTTCAGGGAGCTCTGACAGAGTCAATGAGGACTTGAGAACAAATCTTTTGCAATAAAAGAGTTTGTAGCACCAGAATCAATGAGAATAATATAGAAAATATCAGAGAGTGAAGAGAAAATAAGAAATTTCAAAGATTTCTTGACACTAGTATTCAAAGTTCCCAATTGTGCTCTTGAAGGAAATAAGTGAGAGCCATTGAACACATCATGATCCCCACTCAGGATTTTTCCTGCTTGCTAGGGAAGCCTCTTGATGATCCTTGCCTATTTTCAGGCCTCTTGAAGCATTTTTCAATTTGGTGCTTGCCACCAAAATAAATGCATAAGCCTTCTTTAATTCTCCTCTTCTTTTCAAAACCAATTAATTAGTTTTCCTTAGTGAGGAGAGAAGCATGAGGCTTGTCTTTGGACACTTGAAGATTCTTCCCCTTATTGTTTTTCCTATGTTGAGGCTTTTTTGATGATGTACTTTGGGGATAATTGGAGGAGTTGGATCCACTGATTTGAGGCTTCTTATCTTAGTGACTGCCCTTTTCCTTCTGCCTCTCATGGTACGTGGTATCTAATTCCAAAGTGATATCCATGAGCTCTTGGAGGCTATCAAAGCTTCCAGGGTGAGAAGCCAATTGGTCCAAAATCTTGATGCCAAGCCTCTTCCATACACATGAATATAGGCCCTTTCCCCCCAGTCTCCAACTATTGACATTAAGCTTCTGAAGTCTGCTATGTACAAGGAAACTTGAACACTTTCTTTCATCCGGATATTTTCCAACTCTTTTTCAGCCTTCCTGAATTCATTGGGATCACCAGACAGAGTGAATAATTGGGTTTCAAATAACTGCCAGTTATTGCAGAGGTAAGAAGGGTCTTCATTTGAGATATTTGAGAGGTAAGGTTCAATCGATTTGCCAGCTCTACCAGTGAGAAAGGAAGTTGAGTACAAAAGCTTCTTCCAGTCAGAGAAGAAGTTTTCTGGTTCATTATGGAAAGTTAATTGACAAGATTGAATAAATCCTCTCAATTTATAAGCTTTAGTACAATCAAAGGAATCAGGTGCCCTTATTTATGGAGTCTTAATTTCTGGGGCTCTTGAAGTGTCCCTTGGGAAAAGTGCTTGAGTGAGTTGTCCCATGAATTCAGTCATCTGCCCCATCATTTTGAGAAAATTTGGTACAGTTTGAGAGACAAGAGGTTGATTAGAAGGGGCTAGATTTGGAGCTTCAGAAGCCTCAGGGGCACCTGAAAAGGCAGCTCCTACTTCATTTCCTTCAGAATCCTCCTCTTCCAAAGACTCCTCCCCATCTTCATCTTCAGCTTGCCCTGATCTGCTTCTAGGCCCTTGAGAAATCCTTGGATAGCCACCTAACAAGCCAGATAATTATCTTGATCTTCTTGAATTTGCACCTCCTTTTCTGGAGGGTGCTTCTTCTTCCATTGATGGTACTCTGTCCAAATTTTCACTAAGTTGATAAAATGATGGTGTGCAGTCAAGAGGAGCCTTTTCTGTAGGAGTGAGAACAGGTTGATGTCTTTTAGATCTTGTATTCTTGGCTGGAGGCTATGCTGAACTGGAATTATTGAATAAAGAAAATAAAATTTGATGATACTTGAGAATAAAACAAGGCTTGACCAAATCGATCAAATGAGAATATTGATGAATTTGAGGAATCAATCAAAAGTCTTTAAATGAATCAATATGAATGAATCTTGAAGAATGAAGATGAAAAAATCAAATATGTATGAATAATCAATTTCAATCAATAAATAAAATCAAGACAATCAATAAATCAAATCAAATCAATCAAGTCAACTAAAAATGAAATCAATTCTTTCTTGAGGAATTCAATCAATATCTCCAAGAATCAATTCAATTTCTTGAGGAATGAATTTCAAATCAATTAATTAAATCAAATCTTGAGGATAAATCAGCCATCTAGAGGAATCAAATCAGATCAATAAATTCAATCAAATCATAATCTTGAGGTGAATTCAATTTCTTGAATAATAAAATCGATCAATCAGTAATCATTGAGAAATTTTAAATCAACAAATGATAACCCCAATTCAATGAAAACTCCTGAAATTATGAATCAATTATCCCCAAATTCCAATCAATTAAACTGATAAAATAACCAGAATTCAGAAAGAAAATGAAAATAAAATTTGATTGAGAATCAAGAAGAAATTGAAATGGTCAGGAAATTTTAAGAAATGAGAAAGAGAATCAATTCTCATTTGAAATAAATGAATGAGATGAAACTTGATGAGGGATGATGAAATCATAAAAATCACAAGATCTTAAAAAATCATGATTGAAGGATGAGAAATGAATAATAATTAATGAAAGAAGAGAATAAATTATGAGTTAATTAAAATAATGTCACAGGGGCTCTTCTAAATAAAGAGAACCTGGCACTCAGTGAACAGACTTAATTATGGAGGGCTCAAGGGAAGTACTCAAAGGATAATAGAAATAAGATAAATTGAAAAATTCTTAATTCTAAAGAATGAGAGTTAAAATACATGAAATAAAAACAAAATAAATAACAAAGAGACAACCACAAATAATCCTGAATCACTGTTTCAACCTGTTCAGAAAAGAGAAAATTATTAACAAGGATATGACCACCAGGACTCTTCTGAACAGGTGAGGGAAGGCTAAGACTAACTTTATAGTTAATAAAATAGTACTTCTGAGTAATAAATGAAATAATATCAATAAATAAATGAAATAGTTTAATTAATTGGGGGAAAAAACCCCAGGTGGGTGAAAGGTGGCTGGTAAATGTGAAAACGTGCCAGCTTGGAGTTTGAGTGTTGATAACCCATGAATTTATGATAGAGGGCTCTGTATTTAATATGTCAACCTGTATTGGTGTATCAAATACAGTTATTTGAATTAATACAGCTATTTGCACCAGTATTGAGGACAGGCCTGTATTTGGTTTTGCCTTTATTGAGCTATATTAAGGTTTGAACCTGTATATAGTGGATCTTCCATGAAACCCTCTTGTTGATTAGTTTGGAAAGATCTTCAATTGGTAAATATTGGTAATTCCCTGCCCTGTCTCCATGGATGTGACAGCTGGTCTCATAACTGGAAAGATACTCAAAAGTCATAAGAGGGTCTGGAAACAGAAGTGAGGATTGAGAAAATATTGGTACCTGGATGATGAGGAGCTACTAGTTGTTTCTTTTAGCTTTGAATAGTAAATCAAAGAACAAATATTGTAATGGTCTTAAGAGATCAATCCTTTTATGTTTGTTTACAACACCTTTTAATTTAATAAATTCATTTTATCCATATTACTACGGTGATTTCTTGTGACAAACTAGTTTTTAGATGAATAAAAATGGGTACCAAATACAAAGAATTTAAATAGTTAATTAAGCCTAGTTCTGTGCTAATAGCTTGTATCCAGTGCTTGGCATTGTTAGACTTCATTTGTTGTTTGTATAAGACTGGGTCACTCATATTTGAAAGTTTCATGACAGCCTTTGGTTGTATTAGGGAAGGAAGAATATTATCTTCTTGGATACTAAAGGAGATAAATGTTGGGTGTCAGCCTGTGACTCAAAGAAAGACCACAAGCATGACAGACAAAATACCATAAACCAATGGTAGAGTAAAAGAAAACCAAAATATGGAGCTGAGCCAAAAAATCTCAAAAGATATGAAAATAAAGAGGAAATTCACCTCTTTCCAAATATAAAAGTCCAATAATCATAGGAGAAATAATAACAAAGGAATTCAGGCTCAAAGCAATTTCTAAGCATAAACCTTAATTTTTGCCTCTGATCTCAAATCCAGAATACAAGGCTGAAATCCTTCAAATAAGTGTTCATATTGCATCTATCAATCAGGGATATCTAATGTTACTGGCCAAGCTGAGCTAGCATAAAAACTACAGAGGTTATGGCCAAAATAAAGCCAGATAATGGTGAATAAAATATTCACCACCCATCTAACTTCTACAGTTTTAGTTTCAGAGACCTAAAGTGGGGCCATTTTGGAAAGAGCACAATCAGGGCATTCTGATGATGCCATAAATTTCCTCATAGCTCATCTAGAAAAAATGTAATAGAGAAAACAAACTACATACAGGATTTGAGACAAATACATATCTGAATAATGGAAATTAAAAATTGCATAACCTTGCCATATTCAATTTTATCCATACCACAGGAAGCTTCATTTTTTATATCTCATCCAGGGCTATACAATGAAAAACCTTTGAGCTCAATATCTTGAATCTGACAAAGCTATGGCAGATTAAGCTTAAAGCCCTACAGTTGTGCCAATACACCTTTACTGTGGGATACTTTCAAATCCTTGAACATGAGGTGTCAAATCTTAAAAGGAGCTTGTTTATCTGCATAGCATTCTACATGTAATACATGTAGCATTCTACATGTAATACATGTTAGGAGGGGGCTTTGTGGTATCCAGATGCAATTTTCCCCCTTTATTGGTGAAAACTGCCCAGATTTGCTTTCAAAACCACATCTTATCCCAATAAAGGCTATACATGGGTGGTGAGTACCACGAGCAAGGCCTGGGATGTTAATAATCTTCAATCTTCCTACATGAACAGGTCTAGAGGACCTTTCGACCCATTTCCAGGATGAAAAGGGACCTTTCTCTGCCCAAAAGAGGAATCCTCATTATTCTCTTACATTACTATGTAGTAAAACCATCATAAAATTTTATACTTCTGGAAAATAATCAGGTTATACTATAATCTTAGTATTTTATTTCTCATTATGGTTAATCAACTGATAACCAGTACATCCTGGGCTTTTGGAAGCTCTCACCACCACTATTATCCATATTAAATCCCTTGTTAATATTATCAAAACGCTTTTACTTGAAACTTCCATGTAACAGTCAGAATTAAAGTTTTATATCATATTTTACAGCTTTATTATAGACTCAGACTGACATTGATTGCATAGGTCCAATTGCTCTAATGCTTTTGGTAGGGTTATTTGTTATGCTTTATTCATTGCCATATTCCCCATCACTATTTTCAATTGACAAATCATCTTTTCTTTGACAATTTTCCTCCTCAGGGGGGTTACAATTGTGAGTTTCTTTGTCTTTCAACTTTTCCTCACAGTCAAAGAACTGTTCCTCATTGCACATGTGTATAGTTTGTCCTTATTAGACTTGGATGTATTTTGAAGAGATGGAAAATCATTTTCAAAGTAAATTACATGCCTTGTAATAAGCACTTAATTGTCATTTAGTTTCAACATGGGGTATTCTGGTCCCTCATAGTCAAAACCTAGTAAAACTTACCATTGTGAATCAAGCCATGTACTTTCAAATTGCTTGATTTCTTAAAAGAATTTTGATTCTTTTGGAAAGTTTGTTATAGCCAGAAGGGAAATCAAAAACCTCCACAATTGATCTTCTAAAAAGGTTGTTTTGGATCATTGAGGGGAATTTTTTAAAGAAGATTTCCAGGCACTCACTGAGCTCAAGGGGTTCACTCGACTCCTCCCTCCAGCAGAAAATCCTCAGAACAATGTTTTTTCTGAAAGAACAGACAAATACTTGAGAATGAACTTCTCATTGGTTCCAATATTTCAGGCAGCTATTGGGAAGGGGCAGTCAACACAGCTACTTTCTCAGGAGAATTATCCAAGCTCCTTCTTGGAATAAAAACTCACCTCATGCTCTTTGGAGGAAGTCGGCACCTCACTTCAAAAGACTCTGAATCTTTGGATAAAAAGTCATAATCTCCATCCCCCAAAATAAATGGGAATGAAAGTTTGCCCCTTTGGGAGAAGAGGGAACTCTCCTTGGATATGAGAATGACAACACATCCTCTTTGGTGCTTTGATTCAGATATAGGCAATCTCTTATCACCTGCCATACCACTTTAAATGTCTTCACCTTTCCTTTTCTAGGGGCTCAGGGTCATGCAGATTTTACCTTCCTTTTCCCTTATTGTGAAGTAAAAGATATATAGACCATAGATGAAGTTCACCCTATCACACCATTGGTGATAAATAAAATCCGCCATGGGATCCTGTCAGCACCTCTCCAATTAAGGACTTCTACCCTGAGCACCCTTCTTCTCTCCCTGCTTCTCCTTCTGATGAAATCAGTCTATCAACAGATGATCCTGGTGAAACCTCCAGGTCTACTGGTAAAGAAACTGCTCTTCCTGCACGTCGCCAAATCAAGGTGATAGGCCCCAGAAATCCCACCCTGACCTACAGTGCCATCTGAGAAGACCATTTTTATTCCTATCCTTGAATATCAGAGGCTCATCTTGTCTCAGCACTGGATATCCCTTGGACTTTTAATGGAGCCCTCAAATCCCCTGACAGTTTGCAGTGGTCTGAAGGAATCAAGAAGGAACATGCCACCATAAAATATTTACATGTTTGGGATGTTGTTGACCTTTACCCAATTTTCAAGTGAGTTGGGACCACTTGGGTCTTTAAGGTAAAGAGGAATCATCAAGCACAACGCCTGTCTCTGTTCTCAGGGCTTTATCCAGTTAGCTGGGGTAGATTTGAGAAAGAATTATTTTCCTACTGGTTTCCTTAATTCACTTTGTAGTTTTATTGCTTTCTCAGCTTCCAGGGATACGATTTTGAACCAAATTGAAATCCAAAGATCTTTCCTTAATGACCCAGTGGAAGAGACTGTTTGCCTCAGCATTCCTCAGGGGGATAATATCTATAGGAGGAAGCACTGCTTTCAACTTCAAAAATACATCTAAATAATAGAAAAAGCTCCCCTTTCCTGGTATCAGAGGCTTAAGCTGTGGCTGTTCAGTGTTGGCTTTCATCATGCATCCTTCATCCTTGTGTCTTTTATTGGGAGGGGAGCAATCCCACATGGAAAATATTGCCATCTTCAGCCACAATTTTTATCCATTCAAGGAAGAGATCTCTTATGAATTCAAAATTAAAGTGTTTGGAGTTCCTAATCTGATGTTAGGGATCAAGGTGACTCACTCCTCCAACTACATTGCCCTTGACCAACACCACTTTTCCAAAACTCTCCTGGAGTTGTATGGCATGATTAACTGCAAGTCTTTCTCCACTCCCCTTGAGCCAGCTGAAAAGGGAGAACTTCTCAAGCGTAAGCAGCTAGGTGTCAACTACCATAGGGAAATAGGAAGCCTGAGCTATCTTTGTTACCCTGTGACTCAAAACCAGAGCACAACCATGACAGCCAAATACCATGAGACCATGGTAGAGCCAAGATACCACCAAAACATGAAGCTGAGCCAAAGCAGGGAAAAAAGTATCAAAAGAAAGAGTAAAATCATGTCTTTACAAATATAAAAGTACCATCATCATAGGAAAAAAATACCAAAGCTGTTTCTGGGCATAAACCTTAATTTTCACCTCTCATCTGAAACCCAGAGGAAGAGGCTTAACCCCATCAAATGGGTATTCAAAATAAAGCTCTAAGTCAGGGCTATTTAATGTTACTATCCAAATTTAGCTACCATCAGAATTACAGAAGTTATGACCAAAATAAGGGCAAATTAGGGGAAATGAAATATTCACCTCTCATCAAACTTCTACAGTTTTAGTGTGAGATACCTCAAGTGGGGTCTTTTTTGAAAGATAACAATAGGGGCTACATGATGCTTCCATCCATTCCCCCATATCTCATCTAGAACAAAAGCTATAGGGCAAACAAGCTCCATACAGATTTTAAACAAATCACACATATGTACAAAAGATCTTGTACATGGAATAACTTTGCCATATTGAATAATAGCCATATCAAATGAGGTAACATTGTGAAGAGCACATCCTGGGCTACACAATGAGCTAACTTTGAGCTTGATATCTCAAAAAATGAAAAAGGAATAGCAGCTTTAAGCTCAAAATCCCACAGTTGGACCAATACAGCCTGACTGTGTGATAATATCCCATGACCCTGATTATGAGGTGTCAAACAGACAAAGAAGCTTGTTTATACTTCAATACCTCATAGTTGGCTCAATACAGGGGTCCCATACAGGTTCTGTACAGCATTCTATGCATAATACATGTCAGAAGAGGGCTGTGTGGTCCCCAGATGCAATGTTTCACCCTGTATTGGTGAAAACTTCTCAGATGTGATTTCAAAGCCACATCTGAGCCCAATACAGGCTATACAGGCATTTGCAAAGCCACAAGCCACTCCTTGGGAGTGAAAAATCTTCACTTCCTCTATGTGGAAAGGTCTAGAAGCCTTTTTCATCCAATTTTAGGATGAAAGGGACCTTTTCTTCACCAGAAAAGGTTCCCTCATCCTTCTCTTGAGTTCCTACTTAGTACAACTGTCAAAAACAGCTATACTCTTGGCAAAGAATCAGGTATACTTCTAATTTTAAGTATTGTAGTCTTTATTATAATAACCCAATTGGCAAAGTTGCATTCAGGGCATTGAACAGCGTTCACCACCACTATTTCCCAATAGTAAAGCCCTGAATACCTATTATTAACCTTTATTATCATCAATCAAGAAAATTTATAATACATTTTACCGTGTCAAAGTCATAGTTTAGGTTGTAAGTACATCTATTATCCCCTCTTCATATACTCAGCCCGACATTTTGGGGGCCTGGCTGCATTTTTTTTGGATTTTTGGACCTTTTTTATGCCAAAAGTGAGTATTTTCGTCTATTTTCTTAAATTCTGACACTATTCTTTCTTTTTTAGGTGTAGGGTTTCTTAAAAAAATAATTTAACACATATCCTATATTTATTTTTTGAGTGGTATAGTACTATATACCACTGTGTTTTTCTATTTTAATTGCCTTCTTGTGTGGTTGATTATAATTGAATCACTAAAAAACCTTTATTATTGGCATTTTTTCCATATTAAAACACTTTACGCCATCAATACTGTCCTTTTTTAGTTGAAAAGTACACCTCTCTTACCCTAAACCAACAGTATTAGAGACATGGTTGGGTATATTGATAATTTCAATTGCCCTTTAAATGACCACTTCTAGATTACACTTGTGAATTACAAGTTAATCTGTGGGATACTGGTATACAAACAGTGTACCAGAAATCCACAAGCTGTATGCTTCACATGTAATTGATAATTCCAATCATACTGTCATAATATAAGGGCATAATATATAAATATATTGCCCAGAGGCCATTATTAGACCTGCAAACAGCATTATGAGAAGTCTTAACTGACAATAAGCACTCCTTTTCCTGTTTGATTCAGTGGAAGAAAATTTCATACCACTTGAAACCCAGCAGCAGGGAAACACAACAGTGACACCCTCAGATGTAGAGGGAAGCAAGGGCAAAGTAAAGAGGCATAGTGAAGGCCTCATTACAGAAAGGGAATGGAGACCAATTGCCATGCAGAGAAGTAGAAAACCACAAAATTCTGCCTCAATACAAGGTAAACCAACCTTAATCACTTTTACATGGAAGATTACAATAATTCACCCAGTTGTAACCTCTAAAGCCAAATTTCCCAAATCAGTAGACAATAATTTTGTACAAGGCACAGTCAAAGGTAAATACCCTAAGAACATTAAGTTGATGTAAGATGTGTCTATGAAACTGTTGATAATATTACTATTAATAAACAGTACTATGACTGTTCTTATGAAATATAATAATATAAAATTATTATAACCACAATTAAATAATTAAAGAATTATTTCTTTTACGTGTCATACACTACTAGTGATTATGACAGTTACCAGTAATTGTCTACAAGAAGAATTTAATAGTAAAAACTTCTTTATTGAAATAATAAAATTATTTTAATATATAATTATATTTTACGAGAATAATTGTAAGAATAACTCTTGAAGAAAACTCTTACTAGAGAAAAACTTTAAGAATTAAGATAAATCACTTACTATTAATCCAATGAACCTTTTAGAAGATAATAGTAGAGAGATTTGACATACAATTGTGGATTTAATGGATCAAAAAATGATCTTAAAAGAATATTACAACAACGTATGGTTAATTCTTATTATTTCACATCTTTCTTATTGATGATGAAGTATTCAAAACACTTAAGAAAAGATTTAACTAATACTTCCTTGTTGGTACTAAAGGTATACTTGAATAATGAGATGATTTGGAAAAAACAGCAATAGGAGGCCTCTTTCAACTCTAAGACAAGTCACAGAGGTGTTCAATGGAGCAAATTAAAAGAGCATTGAGTGAGAAAACAATAAACCTTTTTGGATTATTGATTGCATCATCTGTTGTCATGTAAGATTACTTAATTGAGGCTTTTATGTGACTACCAACCCATTTATGGTTAAGAATAAAAGGAGTAACAAATGTAAGTATTCTTTTATTCCAAAATAATCATTGATTTCTCAAAGCTCTTAATTTTAATGGAAATTTCATCACAGAGTGTATTTTCTTCAAATTTTCAAGGATTCTGTATTACACGTGGAATCTTAAAAAATGGACTGTAGGTAAAACTTTTAATTTTACTTCAAAAAGTATAATTAATTTTGGTTTTTATATGAATTATACAGCTTCCAATTGGTCCTGAACGTTGCAGAAAGATTCATTTGGACGTGTATTTTTAATGAATTTTTGAAGTTTACCTCATTTCTACATAGAATTGCAAATAACAGTATATGGCTGGTTGCTATGAGGTAAATCAATGTATACAAGTCCAAAGAGGGTTTTAATTACTTTCTTGGGATTTATCCATGGAAAGTAATTAAGAGTTGAAATGGTTACAGGAGTCTGAGTTGCTCTTTACCTCCTTGGCATGTCAAAATAGCAGCTTATTTGCTATTTTCTTATGATATACTGAAGTTCTGACTTGGTAACCAATTTCCAAAGAGTTTTTAGTTTACTAATTGGGCCAAGATCAGCCATAGAACCAAGCTTAGAGCTGTCTATGCCTCAGAGGCCTCAGAAGTTGGGTACCCTGGCTCTCTTTGATGTCTTTTGTACCCTCTCGCTAGTTTTATGTCAAAAATAGAGATTCAGGCTTCAAGACTGATATCCAATATGGGTGTACCAAAAGTGCATATACAAATACCATAATATTAAGTGCCCAAAACATGCATAGCACTATTCTTAGTGTATATGTAACATGGGATTTCTCACATTCCCATTATTTTAGCATGAAATTGAGAAAAACAAACATTTTCACAGATCTTTCATGTGGTATTGAAGTATTTTACATATTACCACCTCAAAGAGTTGATTTGAGCTTATTCATTCTATGAAGCTACCCTAGGTGGAATTTTGAGTAGAATTCAAATCTGGCCTTAAATCAATGGATTTACTTACTCAATAAAACATTATTCATCTTTTCTGAATTCAAAAATAATGAACTTTGAATTAATGTATGACTTATGGGTTATGAATAGTTCACAATTTATTTTGAAGATAATTGTGGCCTATTTGGGTATGTAAGATATACCAGAAGGTTCACAGTTGTTGACTGCTTGCAAACATTGATATGTCAGCTGTAAACCTCAGAAACCCTGTCATCCCAAGGAACCAGCCACAGGACAGGGGAGGATTGTCCAGAACCAGAAGACCTCAAGAGGACACCTTGGACACACTGGTGGATGGCAAGACATTGAGGGAAATCATACCCACTCTGCAATTCACTTTCCAATTCAACAGAAACCTCAAACAAGAGGACTTGAAGGATATGGATCAAGTTCTTCAGCTTCACCAACTCCTCAAAGACCTCTTTCAATGGAGCATGGACAACAAGAGGTTCAACCTAGCATTACAGTGGGCAGAACTTGGAGAAAGTTTCCAGAAGATATGTCTCAAAGAGATAGACTTCAAGATGCTATGGTAATCACCAAAGGTTGGAACCCCACCAGGCAGTTCAGACTCCTGGAGGGGAGGGCAACCAGGATAAGGGAGAATCAAGCTACTATCCAAGCTATAGAAGAACAGCTTACCCAGACAGGGCAAACTCAGAATCCTTCAGGCTCACAAGGGGTAGGCCAAACCAGCTCTCCAGTGGCTTCACACCACTCAGGAACCAAAAGATCAGCGTCCAAGAGTCACCATTCTTCACAATCCCAGGTAGTTTCCACCAAAAGACAAGGATACAAGGGCAAAAACAAGACCTCTTTCAACCAAATGCAGAGAGAGTCAGACCCAATGATCCAGAAGCTGTTGGACTCAGTGAAAGAAGTACACAAGAGCCAGAAATAGTTGGAAATACCATTAGAATCAGTAGCCCCAATAATAGAAATATTACCCCCACTCAGAATGAACACAGTGTTGTCACACCTGAGAGTAGCTTAAAAGGTGATGCACTGTGGTTACAAATGTCCCAATTTGCAGAAAAAACTCAAAAGCAGTTTGTAGAGCTCCAAGATAGC
Organism: Austropuccinia psidii; assembly: GCA_023105745.1. NCBI lineage: Eukaryota > Fungi > Basidiomycota > Pucciniomycetes > Pucciniales > Sphaerophragmiaceae > Austropuccinia > Austropuccinia psidii. The sequence goes on along the minus strand of JALGQZ010000008.1, from coordinate 18,389,357 downwards.
CATGAGAGGATGAAAACATCAACAGCCTCCATGGACAAAATTGTTAAAACCCTTCAAGAAGGCCATGCTCAACTGATCAAAGCTTCTGAAGAAACCAATAAAAGACTGAATCAAATATTTGAAGAACAGAACCACTGCAAAATGGACAGGGATTGTCTGGATCAAGACTTGAGACAATTGTTTATTGTCTACCAAAACATGAATCCCCAACCACAAGGGCATGTTTTGGATAATCCATACCCCCAAGAAGACATCAAACCAGATGCCTTTATGGAGAATAAGATTAGGTCTCCATCACAATACCAAGATGGAGAGAACATGTTCTATTCTGAGAAGGAAGCATTAAAAAAGCTTCCAGAGGCCTCAAGCTGGGCCAAATTCTCTGGCACAGAAGAATATGATCATATGAAACTCATTGATTATATTGATTGACTCTTCATTGATGTACCAAGAATACCAGACTACTGGATTAATGGTAGATTAAATACAGCATTTAAAGGACATGCTAGTATTTGGTACACAGAGATGAAAGAAATCCATGGTAGAAGAAACTGGGCATGGTGGAAGAGTCAAATTATCCAAAACTATACCATTGGTACTTGGCTATAAAAGAATACCATTTCATTTGAAAATGACAAGTACTCTGTGGACAAAGATCAATATGAGTTGTGTCTCAGACAGTCTAAAAGACTTGAAGCCATTGATCCTCAAATGAATATTTAGATGAGGAATAACAAACTCCTGACACAAACTCCAGGATAACTAGAGCATGCAGTAAAATGCAGATGAAACCAAAGTTGAACTCTAGACGACATTGAAAACACCTTACAAGATTTAAGGGAAATATTCCCCCTATAAAAGGAGTGGTTTCAGAGAGTTACAAACTTTGAGGGTGCGGTTTAAAGACAAACCCAGAGAAAGAGTGGCAGAAGCTACAAAGAGGAAGAACTCTTATACCAATTGTGGTTCAACAGACTATTATTCCAATAAGTGTCCAAAGGTGAAGAAGAAAGTCTATGCCATTGAGAAAGTACCACAGGAGGAATCCCCCACAGAGCATTCTGAATCAGACTCTATGGGTGATGCCATCAGAGAGCAATATGATGAAGACAAAGACCCAAGAGAGGAATTTCTAGTGGAGTACCAAGAGGAAACACCACCAGAAATTCAAGACATACAGTTAGATGCAGGCATTCCACAAGACACTGCAAATAAAAACTTTTGTTAACACACACAAGATGTGGAGACATTCCTAGTTACACCAAATCAAGGAATGGCATATATACATGGGACAGCCACAAGGATTACTGTCTGTAATGAAAATGCTCAACACACATTGATCATTGACAGTGGAGCACACTGCTCCATAGTGGCCAAAAGCTATCTGGATCACCACTTCCCCAATTGGGAAAAACACCTCATGCCAACCAAGGCAAAGAACTTCAAAAGTGCATCAGGGTGAATGGCATCCATTGGGACAATTATCAGAGAGATAATTATACCCCATATAAAAGGAATATCAGACTCAACCCAGAGTTTGTTGTGATCAAAGATTCCCACATCCAAGGGCTTTTACTGGGAACAGACTACCAGAGGATGTATGCATTGATATTTACAATAGCAAAAACAGGTGTATTAATGTTGGTATAAAAAAGGAAAAGAAATTTTTACTTGACATATACCAAGCATCTACCCATGACCCTCTAGAAGAATTACCGAATGAATTCAAGGAGGGCCAATTCAGCACTACCCTCACCAGTAAACACAAACTTAGCTTAATGGTGATTCTGAGGAAAAATACACCAGAATTTTCCATTGGTGAAGATCCATTAGGCAAAATCAGAGGTGTGAGCCTTGAGGTATATTTTACATACCCAAATAGGGCACAATTACCTTAAAAATAAATTCTGAACTATGCACAACCCATAAGTCAAGCATATATTCAAAATTCATCATTTTTGATTTCAGAAAAGATGAATAAATTTTTATTGAGTAAGTAAATCCATAGATTTAAGGCCAGATTTGGATTCTACACAAGATTTCACCCAGGGTAGCTTAATAGAGTGAATAAGCGCAAATCTACTCTTTGCGGTGGTAATATGGAAAATACTTCAATACCACATCAAAAATACCATATAAAAGATCCGTGAAAATTTTTGTTTTTCTCAATTTCATGCCAAAATAATGGGAATGTGAGGAATCCCATGTTATGTATAAACTAAGGATAGTGTTATGCATGTTTGTGGCACTTAATATTATGGTATTCATACATACACGTTTGGTACACCCATAGTAGATATCTCACTTTAAGCTTGAATTTCTATTTTGATGTGAAAAATAGTCAAGGGGGACAAAAGACATCAAAGAGAGCCAGGGTACCCAACATCTGAGGCCTCTGAGGCATGGAAAAAAACTTCAGTAAATCATAAGAAAATAGCAAATAAGCTGCTATTTTGATGTGCCAAAGAGGTAAAGAGCAACTCAGACTCCTGTAACCATGTCGGTTCTTAATTACTTTCCATGGATAAACCCCAAAAGAGTAATTAAAACCCTTTTTGGACTAGTACCCATTAATTTACCTCATAGCAAGCCACCATATACTTCTATTTGCAATTCTACATAGAAATGAGGTAAAAACTTCAAAAATTCATTAAAAATACAATTCTTAATAAATCATTCTGAAACTCTCAGGACCAGTTTTGAACTGTATTATTCATATAAAAACCAAAAATAATTATACTTTTATATGTAAAATTAAAAGTGTTGCTTACAATCCATTTTTGATGATTCCACGGGAAAAACAGAATCTTCAAAAATTTACAGAAAATACATTCTGTGATTAAATTTCCAATAACATTGATAACTTTGAAAAATCAATGATTTTTCTGGATTAAAAGAAAATTTACAGTCGTTAATCCTTTTATTTATAACCATATGTTGGTTAGTAGTCACATAAAATCCTCAATTAATTAATTATGATAATCTTTCATGAAAACAGATGATGCAATCAATAATCCAAAAAGTTTTATTGTTTTCTCACTCAATGGTTTGTCAGTTTGCTCCATGGAACACCTCTGTGAGCTGTCTTAGACTTAAAAGAGGCTTCCTCTTTCTGTTATTTCCATATCATCACATTATTCAATTATAACTTTAGTACCAACAAGTAAGTATTAGTTAAATCTTTTCTTAAGTTTTTTATTCTTTCAAAAATCAATCAGAAAGACGTGAAATCATAGAAATCAATTATATATTGTTGAAATATTCTTATAAATCAATTTTTATCCATAAAATCCACAATTGTATGTCAAATATCTTGACTATTATCTTTTAAAAGGTTCATTGGATTGATAGTGAGTGATTTATCTTAATTCTTAAATTTTTTCTCTAGTAATAGTTTTCTTCAACAGTTATCTTTATAATTATTCTTGTAAAAGATAATGATATATTAAAATAATTTTATTATTTTAATAAAAGAAGTTTTTATTATTAAATTCTTCTTGTAATTGATTCTTGTAGGCAATTACTGGTAACTGTCATAATCACTAATAGTGTATAACACATAAAAGAAATAATTCTTTAATTATTTAATTGTGGTTATAATAATTCTTTATTATTATATTCCATAAGAAAAGTCATAGTACTGTTGATTAATAGTAATATTATCAACAGTTTCATAGCCACATCTTACATTTGGGGTCCTGGCCATGTTTTTTGAGCCTTGTACCGTTAAATAATATATTTTTAAGTTCTACAATATATTAATTGAATAATTTTTCCTTTCAATTTAAAGTTAAAATTATTTTTATTTTTCAAATTGCCCTAAAATCTTTTTCATTGAGGAATTTGGTTTAATTTTTTACTGTTTCTACATGTGGCTTTTTCACATTGAAAAACTTATAAAATTATTCTTTGAGCTACTCTGAATTAATTTTGACTCAAAATCTTAAATTTTAATTTTTTTTCCTTTAAAAAGAATAATTTTTTAATATTAAAAAAGTGAAACATTTATAAAAAAAACTTAAAAATATCTTAAAAGTATAAAAAATAATTTTTCTTTTATCAATTTTTTCTTTAGTGTCTTTAATCAAATACTGTGCAGCTGGTAACAGACTAAGTCAAAGCTACATTACCAGTGAAGAATCTGAATACAGTATTGAAGTGCAAATTTCTAAAAGAGGAACTTTGTTCAAGACAGAACAAGCCAAACAACTACCAAAAGGTGTTTGTTTTCTGTCTTCAATTGTTTTTGTATCTTAAATGGATGTGAAAATGGTGCATACCAGAACTGGAAGCAAATATTCAGTCCAACCAGATGGATGTGCACAAGGAAGAGGCAAGACCAAATCCAGAAGTGTCGAATCTTGCTCAAGAAAGACACATATGGAGGATGCCAGAGTTTCCCCCCATTCCCCAAGGTATGTACCCACAAACTTTTACATCAATTCTTAATCTTGACTGATTCATGATAATATCTTAAGGGCTGAACCACTTTCAAGTGGCAGAAATAGAAATTTATCCATGCCAATACAAAAATTGGTTCAGAGCAGCCAAAGAAGAGGAGTGGGAAATATGACCAACCCTTTGGCAGGGGGCTATGAACTACTACTGTGGGAACTCCTCTTGTGTGGGAGTAAAATGAGGCAGTACCTGGAGGGGGAAATCACAGGTAACTAGTTTTGAATTGCTAATAACTCCTGTAACCAAGGGTGGCAAGGGTGTATTGCCTGCCCCTCCTAAAATACTGAATAAAATCTTCCTTGGAGCTCACAAACCAAAATAAAATTAGTAAGTGGCTTTACAACTGCAGAAGACAAAATTCAGCAGTCTTGGATCAGACCTATTCAATAAATAATATGAAAAATAATGTCAGTTATTTTGGTTAAATTTTAGATTCTAATGAAATACTTGTCTGTATAATTTATTTATTATTGGTGAAATTAGGGTGAGTGGTTTCTTCTTGGTGATAAATCCTTGGTAGGATGGGTTATTTAAGGTTTTCTGAAAAATTTGATGAGTTTGATAAAGGTAATTTTGTTAAGATAAAGTTTTAATATAGTAAAATAATTCTTAAAGATTTGTTATTATTTTTTATTTAAGATTTGTTGATAATGAGAAAAAATATTATTTGTTAAATCTAAAAAAGGTAAGATTCTTTGATATTGGATTTTTTAAAGGGGTAAGTAATTTTTAAGTCTTTATAAATGGTGTTAATTTCACTGGATAAAATATTTTAATAGACTAGTAACCCTAATATTGGGTACTGGATAATTTTTATTTTTATTTTAATAATAATAAGATTCCACTGAGCTTAGCTACTGGGTAATTTTCAACACTATACTTCCACTGAGCTTTTAGCTACTGGGCAAGTAATTTTTACTATAATATACTGGACTACCTCCCAGGTGATGGATGAATTATTCCTATGCTCCTACTGTGCAGTGGATATAATTTGCATGGGATATAATTTTCATCGGGCCGGATATTGAAATTTGGGGGAGAGAGCCCCTCTATTTATACCTTTTGGGAGCCCAGAGGGCCCTCCATGGGAGCTGTCTTTTTCCACTTGAATTCCTCTTGATTTCATCATGTGACTCCATTTTTGGTGAGGACCTTTCTTGCATGGGTCAGGTGATTTAAGGTTTGGTGATAATTTTCTTTCTGCACAGCCTCCATTTATCACATGATTGTCATTTTGGTGAACTAATTATGATGTGATATTCTTGAATTTTCCTTGCATACATGAGGTGATTCAATTTTGGCTGGGGATTTTTGTTGTGCACAGCCTCATTCCTGTCACATGATATTCTGTTGGTGGATGCAGTATCACATGATGACCTTTTAATTCCTTTGCATATGTCCTATTTTAAGTTTGGTAGAAGTGGCTGTGTAATTTATGCAGGTGTCATGGTTGTTTTTCTTCTTTTTGAACTTTAAAATGAAGTCAGGTGATAATTTCTTGCACTGGTGAATTTACTGTTATGTATGAGATGATGTGATTTTTGACTTTGAAACATGCTATGCATAGTCATGTGGTTGAGATTTAATTAAAATTGTGTACTGCATGCAACCTGTTGTAACTTGCTTTGGTTTGCCTGAGGTGATGAGTGGCGTAAATAAATATGTTTTAAAGTTTTAAGTGGGGCTACTGTGGATATAAGATAAGGTACTCCTGGGGCTGTGTTGTAAATGAATTGCAGGAATTCCATGGAGCTGAGCTTTGCATCATGTGACTTTGAATGCAAGTTGGCTGTATAACTAATGCATGTGTCATTTTCTTGCTGCATGAGTCCTGTGGCTGTAAGGGGGTGTAAAGCTGGGTGGGGTGTGTAATTTAAAGGGTGGTACCTCATTTGTTGTAACTAGTGTACTATATGTAACTTGATTTTTTACATATGCATAATGAAATTGAATAATTTATTTAAACACATACACTGCCCTTTGGTGCCTGTGCCATGTTTTTATGAGTTAAATCCAGCTTCTTGCTGTAAAATTGACCTTTTTGGTTTAAAATTTGAGTGTAAGTCTGCCTGTAGGCTAGATTTACTGCTGTTATGGGGTACTATGAGCTTGAGCCTTGTGAAAAAAAATGGTATGGAATACCACATCCCCCTCTCCATTTAATGCTGTCCCCAGCATTCCAGGTGAGAGCTCTCTATTCTTCATCTGATTCTGTGGTTTCCTCCAATACCTCTTCCTCATTTATTGATTCATCTTCTTCACTTTGTTGTTCTTCTGTGTCTTCTTTTGTGTTTATCAACTTTCCTCTTGGGTAGAACCTCTTGACTTGAGATGCTGCAAATCTTCTTGCTAATTCTGTTCCATCAAGTTCCTCAAGTTCATATGGTCCATTGTTTATTTGTTTGATTACTCTATAGGGTCCATTCCATTTGTTTTTGAAAAGTAGTCCCCAATTAGTTTCTATTGCTTTGTTGTAAAACAGGACCAAATCTCCTGGATTGAGTGGTGATCTTAGTTGATGTGCCATTCTTCTATCCCAATATTTCATTGAGTCCTCCCTTGATTTTTTCAGTTTTTCTGCTGCTTTCCTTCTCATTTCTTCTTTTCCTTCTAATTGTTTAGCTCTGGCTTCCAATAATTCCTCAGTTGTGGATATTTTGTGCCATTCTAATGCTAAAACGTTTTTGTTTCAATATCAATTGGTAATACTGGTAGTTGTCCAAATTGGAGTTCAAATGGTGAGAAACCAGTTGTCCTTTTAGTGGAGATTCTGTCAGCCAATGTAACCAAAGGTAGATATTTTTTCCATTTCGCTCCATTTTCTCCACACATCTTGACTAATGCATCTTTAAGTTGTTTATGGCCCCTTTCAACCATTCCTTGAGACTCTGGGTAATAGGGTGTGGTGACTCTGATTTTTGATCCTGCTTTCTTTACTGCATCTTGCAATTCTTTTCCAAACTCTGGCCCCCCATCAACAGTTACTTCTTTTGGTGAGCCATACCTGCATATCCATTCTGAGGTGAACCATTCTGCAACTGCTTTTGCTGTTAATTTGACTAGTCCAACTGTTTCTGGCCATCCTGAAAAATCATCTCTTGCCACAACCATATACTTCCATCTTCCGGATTTGATATGGACTGCATCCATACTGACCCTCTCAAAGATTGTTGATGTTGCTGTAGATTTTCCTTGTTCCCTTTGTAAGTTTTGACTTCTCTTTTGGCAGGCCAGGCAAGATTGAACCCATTTCTTGACTGATTTCTTCATTCCTTCCCACCAATATCTTGCTTTAATTCTTCTGTAAGTTTCACTTTCCCCTCTGTGGCCCATGTCTTCATGAAGTGACTTTAAAATGTAGCTTTGAACTTCTTGACTTGATATCACCAATTGAGGGTTTGGGTTATTTCTTCTTTTAAGCTGGCCATCTTCCAAGAAAAAGTTGGGTGACCTTCTTTTGATCCTTCTAAGTTCTTCTTCTTTGCTTGATTCTGGTTTTTTCATTGTACTTAAGTATTCTTGCATCCTCTTCCAAAATCCTTCTTGTTTTGTTGGTACTTGTATTCATGAAAAATTGATTGAATTTACATTCTTGGCCCCAAATCCAGGGTGTGGCTTGATCCAATCTTCTTCTTCATCAAATTCTGGTGCATCTTCATCTTCTTCTTCTGAGTTTTTTGGTCTTCTGGATAGCCCATCTGGCATAGTGAAAGTTTTCCCTGGTTTGTGTACCAAGTCAAAGGAAAATAGTTGAATGAAAGCCACCCACCTTGTCATGGGGGCATTGGGTAAGCAAGGGGTGTTGATCATTTCAATTAAAGCCTTGGCATCAACCTGTAATTCAAAATGTTGTCCCCAAAGTATTGTCTGAAGCTTCTTGAAAATTCTTGCAACTCCACAGAGTTCCAATTTGGGTTGTGAGTATTTTGATTCCAACTTTGAAAAAGTTATTTATTCATATAATACTGGTCTTTCCTTTCCTTCTTTGTCTTCTTGAGTGAGTACTGCTCCTGCAGCAATGTAACTTGAATCTACTTCTAGCTTAATTTTTCCTGCTCCTTTTTCATAATCCAATTTCTTGAGGGTTATTTCTTCCCCAACTATTCTTCTGAGCTTATGAAAAGCTTCTTCACATTTTTGATCCCAATCCAAGTCAACATCTTCTCTGGTGAGCCTCCTGAGTGGTGATGCAACTTGTGAGAAGTTTTCAATAAACATCCTTACATAAGCACAAAGACCAAGAAATCCCCTTATTTCCTTCTTGTTAGGGGGTGTTGGCCAATTTTGAATCTTGTTGATCTTTTGTTTTGAGATTGTTCTTCCTTTGAATGATACAGCATGCCCTACTATGTCCAAAGCTGGCACACAGCATGCAAACTTTGATCCTGAGATAGTCAGTCCTGCTTCTTCAATTCTGAATAAAATCCTTTCTAATGTTATGGCATATTCCCATATGAAGCTTCTTATTGAGGGGTTTTCTGGTAGTGTTTCTTGATTGTAAAGTGATCTTGGTCCTTTTATTCCTCCATCATCAATAGATATTCCTACACTTTCTGGTATTTCTTCTTGTAGTATCCAGGTCATTTGGGCTTGGTATACTGCTACTGAGCTGGTGGCTCCTTGGGGTAGTCTTGTGAGTTGCATCCTTCCAAGGGGTGTTTCAAAAGTGGTGAGGGGTCTTGTAGTGACATCTAATTCTCTTTCATCATATCCTCCCATGATGTCTCCTAGTCCATAGCATGCTCTTCCTGCAAATGCATCTACAAATTCTTCAATATGAGGTGGTAAGCCAGCATCCTTGATGGTGACTTTGTTGAGTTCTTGAAGGTCATGGAGAATTCTGAGTTTTCCATTTGATTTGGCCACACAAAAGATTGGGCTTGTGTAGCTTGAGGTGGATTGCTCATAGAGTCCAGTCCTGATTCTTTCTCTGATTAATTCTGTAAACTGAGGTAAAATTGATTTGGGAATGGGAATTGGTTTCTTCTTCCAAGGTTCATGAGGTATTACTGGTATCTTGTAAGGTTTTCCATATGAGTGTTTGAGTAATCCTCTTTCTTTTTCACAGAAAGCTATTGCTTTTTCCCTTAAGGTAATAACATTTTTGAGTAAATTGATTTCTTCATTTGATAACCATCCTGGTGGGCCAAAATTAACTGCTTGCAGTCTTGCATGGGTGACCTTGAAGGTTTCTTGAAATATAGGTGGGTTGGGTGATAAGGGTGTTTCATAAGGATCTCTTGACAAAGGTGGGTTAAGGTCTTGAGGCATTGGCTCATTGACTGGTCTCACCTTCTTCAGGACTGATTTATATTTGGCTGCTAAAATTTGATGATCCATCTTCAATTAGTTATTATTTTTTTTAATGATTTCTAAGAATTTGCTAGTGTCCTGAAATCTTGAGGTCTTCGCAATTCTTCTTTCTTCTTTCTTCCATAAAAAAATGTAGTTTAAGGTCATACAGGACCTACAACTAGGTGTGTAACCCCTGTATATTAGGTATACAAGTCCTGCAGTTTAAGTCATACAAGGACCTCCTGGCCTAATCCAAGGGCTTATCTTTATTCTTGAGCTCCTTTGGGCTTGATTTTGGATTTCACTTGACTCTTGTTTTATTCTTCAATCTTCATTATTCCCACTTGATGCAAGATTCTTCTGGTTGTTTTATTTCTTGATGAGGAATTTTATTGTTTTAATTGATGGCTTGGGACTCCACTTTGTTCATTTTGGCCAATTTGATAATGATAAACACCTGTGAAACCCCTTGTTCCTGTTACACAAAGAGAGCAGTTTATTGTCATGCTAAGGACAAAAATGGTCCTTCAGCACTTCTCCTGACTAGGACAATCCCCTCCAGCTTCTTGGCTGTTATTTTTTATAAGTTTCCCTGCCCAAGTCTACAGGGGAAGCAGTTTACTGTCATGCTGAGGACCTCTTAAGTCTTCAAGCTTCTTTAAAATCCCAAGGGCAATTTGATTTGAGTGTTGTACATTATCTTGTTAGTCCTTCATGCTGAGTGAGTCCTGAGCTCATAATTCATTCAGTGAGTAATCCTTCAGTCCATAAATCCTGGCCAGTGATTCTTGAATCCCAATTAAGTTTCAATCCAGAATCAAAGAAGTTTCCAAGGTCTTGTGTTGTCCAAAGGTTAATCCATAAGGAACTACTGCTTTTCTTCATAAATAATCTTCTTCATTTTCAGTATTCTAAATAATTGTCCTATGATAGGTTGTTTCCCAATTCTTTTGCTATTTCTTCAAAACAATTTATGCCCTTTTGTTCTTTTGTATTCCTGAATTATACCTGCTATAAAGAAATGAAAAATAAAAAATTGTAATAATAAGGTGATTTAAATTTTATTTTGATTTTAATTTATTGATATTTTTTTAATGATAATTGTTTCAATAATATTTGTTTGGATGAGGGCCCCCCTCTCCATTTAAAAATCTTGAGTTGGTTTTTAAATTTTGAAGAGGATATATCCTCATTCCCCAAAACTTCCACTATAAGGGATAGTGTAAGAAATAAGTTTACCCACCCCTTATTTTTTATAGTGATTTTGATGAGGATAAATAATGATACAGTAGATATACATAATTTTATCTTAATGATGATTCAATAAATAAGTTGTTTTTTTTTGTTTTTTTTTTGTTTATTTTTATTATTATTTTTTTTTTAATGTAAGTATAAAATAACCATTAAGTGGGATATCTGAGTAAAAATCACAATTTAAGAGAAATAAGCCTGAATCACAATTAAGATCATGGAACTGCTTGGTTGAAGGTGGTAATTTGTGCCAATCAGTAAAAAATTGGTGCTCTTGGGAGTATTTATGATTAATATTACATAATTGAATGATCATAATTTGAGTCCTTTATTCATATAATGACCCTTATGATGCCACAACTCTTCCTTTTGGAATCATCATTGTGACTCAGACTTTATTTCAAGTACATCCCCTTTATGGTTCAGATTTTCTGTTACCCATAAATGCATTTGAGTTGTTAAAAAATATAAACAGTGAAATTGAAAATTTGTACAATAAAAAAAACTCTTCTTTGCTTTTTGGGGGGCTTTCAAATTCCTTTTGGAATAAATAGCACATTGAGGTGTTATTAATATGTAAATTCCCCAAATTATGTCATCAATTTATTAGTTTTTTAATATAAATAACTCTTTCAGAGTTCCATTAATGCCTTCATGGCACAAATACTTCTTCTTTTCAAACAAGTTCCAATCACTCTTTTGTAATTGAAGAAATATTTCAAATAAATTGATCATCATTTTTTATAAAAAAATAATACTTGATGTAGAGTTTTTTTTTTTAGCTATTGTTATTATTGAGTTGAAAAATTAAGCCAACTTAATGGCTTTTTTTGTAATAGTAGGAGAAGTATAATAAAGATAATAAATAAATGGAATATTCTTGAGATCATGAATGGGATATGCCCCTAATTCTTAGTGAAAATAAATAAATGAGTTTGAAATAAATAAAAAATAAAAAATATGTTCAGAAGATTCAAGTCAGTATATATTTCTAATTCTTGTTTATAATGACATAAAATTAGAAATTAAAAAAAGAATGAGAAATGAAACCTTAGGTAGTTTATAGTCTTGCCTAGGACTCATCCTCCTTTGATAGTCCTTGTTCAATATTTTTGAATATCTTAAATAAGCAGTTTATGGTCTTGCCAAGGACTATTGGTTTCTTTTTGATTATTTTTAATAATTTGAGTAGGCAGTTTATGGTCTTGCCAAGGACCATATTTTGTCTTTGCTTTGGTCCTTGTTGATAATTTGAGTGGGAAGTTTATGGTCTTTCCAAGGACCATTGGTTAATTTTTCTTGATAATTACTTGATTCCTTGTTGATAATTTTAGTTTTGATTTATCTTCAAAGCCAAGTTGTAAATTGAATTAAACAGTTTATAGTCTTGTTAAGGACTCATCTTCACTTTCAAAAGCACTTTTAATGTTATAAAATCAGAGAAATATTTTTATGATGAACACCTGTAGCATTCAAAATGAAATATGTCAATATAATATATTATAAAATATAAGAAAAAGCATAAAAAATAAAAAATAAAAATGGCAGTTTAAAGCCTTGCTCAGGGCATTTATTTTTTTTATAGCCCTGTAAAAAAGTAAACAATAATATTTTTTTTTGTTAATTTGAAATAAAATAAGAAACCAGCAGTTTAATGTCTGCTGAGGACATTTTCATTGTTATTTATAGCCCTGTAAAATATCAAAATAAGAAAAATCAATTAGCAATTTTAAAAAAATCAAAATTATAATTCATAAATGAATAAAGCAGTTTTAAGCCATGCTGAGGGCATTTTTTTTAATTAAATTATTGTAAAGCCCTGTAAAAAAATAGAATATCATTTTAAGTAAAATAAATAGCCAGAAGATGAAAAATGAAAGCAGAAACCAGCAGTTTAATGTCTTGCTGAGGACATTTTATTTTTTTTATAGCCCTGTAAAAAAGTAAACAATAATTTTTTTTTTGTTAATTTGAAATAAAATAAGAAACCAGCAGTTTTTTTTGTCTTGCTGAGGACTTTTTTTTTTGGTATTTATTGCCCTGTAGCTGAGGGCTATTTTTTTATGTTATTTTTTAATTCATAGCCCTTTTTTCATTGTTTTCCTTTTGAATTTCCTGTAGAAATCAATAATCAGAATTTTTAAAGTATTTTAGTTATAAAAAACAAAATAATGTTAAATTTAAGAAAATCATCAGTTTAAAGCCTTGATGAGGGCTTTTGTTAATTTATTATCATTTTCCAAAACATAGATAAAAGAAAAAATTCAACATTTTAAAGTCATGTTGAGGACTTTTTTTTTTAATTTATTGTAAAGCCCAGTAAAAAATGAAAAATCATTTTCAGATCAGTAAAATAAACAGTCAGAAGATAAAAAATAAAATCAGAAACCAGCAGTTTAATGTCTTGCTGAGGACATTTTTGTTATTCTTCTTCTTTTTTTTATTATTATTATTATTTATAGCCCTGCAAAATTCAAATAAAGAGTTTGTCAGTACAATTCAATATCAAAGATAAATTAAGCACAAAAAGATAAAACAAGCAGTTTAAAGCCTTGCTGAGGGCTTTTCTTTTTTTTTTTTATTTATTTTTAATTTAGAAAATAAATAAATCAAAACAAAAAACATCAGTAATATTCAGCTTTAATAAAAAAATAGAAAATAAACAATTTTAAGTCTTGTTCAGGACTTTTTTTTTAATTTAATTTTTATCATTTTCCAAAACATAAATAAATAAAAATTTCAACAGTTTAAAGTCATGTTGAGGACTTTTTTTTTAATTTTTTTTAAAAGTAGCCTCTTGAGCTTGTAAAGTCCTGAAATTGGTCCTAATGTTGATTACTGTTTTTCTGCACTTGTTTCTTTTGTTTTTGATTGAAATGTACCTGTATGAAATTAAAAACATAATATTAGCATTTATAGAGGCAATATCATTAAAACAAAATCAAACCAAGCAGTTTTAAGCCATGCTAAGGGCTTATCTTGTATTGTTTTTATTCTATTGTGAAGCCATTCTGATATATATATATATAAAACAGTGAGAAGCTTTAAGGCCTTTTTTTAAAAAAAATCATCAGTAAATATAATAAAATCTTGAATAAAATTAAAAATAAATAAGTATTTTATTTATATTCTTATATATATATATATATATATATATATATATATATTGTAATCATTGCCATCATTCTTTTATTAGTAATAAATAAAACTAGTATAAAACAGGTAAATAAATTCAACAGTTTAAAGTCTTGTTGAGGACTTTTTGGTTAATTTTTTTTTTTTTTTTTTGAGTTTATTTTATTTTATTTTATTTTTATTTTGAATCTTTTTATTTTTATTTTTTATTATTATTAAAAAAAAAGAAATCATCAGTAAATTTTCAAAAAATATTAAATATAGGATAAAATAAACAATCAGTTTATTCATCAATATTCATACTTTCACTATTTTATACTTATCATTATAATTCCTATTATTATTAGAAGGTAATGTGGTCAGCTTTTACAGGCTGATCTAGAAGCTGTTACAACCTTCCAGGGTGCTTCGGGTAGTTAGTTTCCATTTATAAGCTCTTTGTCAAAACAATTGAGTCGGATGAGGTGTATGGTGCTCTAATGGGATCAATTGGCCCTTCCTCATTCTCAAAACAGATTCGGGTGCAATTTTCTACCCTACTGGAATGTCTGGAAACTCCCTGAGGGAAGTATATTTTGGTAATTAAGGAGGTTGCTAAACCCTATCTCTGTCTCCAAACTCATTGTGGACCACTACAGGCTTCATAGCCTTGTCGGGTGAGCTATTTTGGGCATACTCAGGGTTTTTATACCTATATCACTAATTAACAGTTCTTTGGTCGTGGTCGAACAGTGTTTTTACACTTTTCAATAGTTAGAGGTGCCCCAAGTGCATGATTTCCTGTTCCAAATGGTTCTTTTCCCTTTTATCATTCATCGTTTGAGTGTTTGAAATTTGAAATTAACTTTGTTATACGTTAAAGAAATTATATTTTTATCATCATTGTCGCCACTACTTCTGCTATATATCCCCGTACAGTAGCTTGATTTTCAATGGGGTGGGGTGCTTTGATAGTTGTATAACGCTTATAGACATATTAGTCGGGTTTTGCTCTTAGGTTTGTGGACGTAATTAGGGCCTTCGGAAAAGGTCAAAATCCCTTTTGGTACAGTTTCTAGGCACATGGGGGATGGTTTTTTGCATCGGACGCCAGTTAACTGCCTCTTGGTGAGTTTTTCGTTGCTTACTGACCTTCAAGAGGTCTTTGGATGTAATCATAACCATCCCGACTGGTAGCAGTGGCTGTTCAATCCTTTGCCGGGCTAACTCCACCATAGGAGTTAGCCATGTTACTTACTGTTTGGCTCTAACCTTTTATTTAACACCTGCTGTCAATCACGACAAGCAGTTTGGTTTTGTTTATCTGGTAAATTGTCAATGTGCTATATTGTACTGTACTGGTGCAGTGTACAGTACATGCCCTTGCTTTATCTTCTTTCCTCTTCTGACCTACTTGTATTGCTGGCAAATATTGTTTTGATGCTGTCGTGATATTCAACATGCATGGTGTTTGTAACAGAGGTAGGGTCTTGTGATGACTGCATGCAGGTGCAGTAGTGCTGTAATTCTATTATGGTAATAAGTGGTAGTATGATGTCAAAATTTGAGAAGTTGGTTACTGGGCTGCCGATTTTCAAATGCCTATCCAGCTTGTCTTGTTTCTTCAATTATACAATTTAGGATCCTTAACTCCCTCTCTTCCATCTTAGTTGCTTTGACCACTTGAGCCACTATTCCTTTACTGTAACTGTATTAGTTTCATCGGCTTCAATCAAATTGGCAACTATCTTCATTATATCACTTAAATCGATAAATTGAATTTAAGGAGGGCTTCAACAGCTGTGTCAGTTTTAGCACATGATTTGCTTTGATGCTAATGCATTTAATGTGTCAAATCTTGCATGAGTGCAAGATCCAAGCAGCTTGTTCTAGGCTATGCACTGATATCTCCAGAGTGGAGTTAGAGTGTTGATAGGTTGTACCTGATGAGTAAGAAACCACAAGTCAGCCTCAATAGAATTTTACTATAAATACCCCCTCCTCTTGGTTTTCTTCTCTTTCCCCGACTGTTTTTTTCTAAAAATAAATAAATAATAAACCCAAGTTAAGTTCAAGTTAAAATATGAGTTAAGCTGGGTTCTACAATATAAATTAGAGTTAAATAAATTAAAATTAATTTAATTTAACTTCAATAAAATGGACAGTCTATCACTTCCTTTTTTTTTTTTTTTTTGGAGAAAATAAGAAATAGAATAAGATTGATAAGAGAATAAGAATAGATTTAGAATGAATGAAATAGATCCCTCATATAATGTGAGTTTTTTTATTTTTTTTTATTTTTAAAATTAATCAGCTACTGATATGAACTGTATTAAAACTGATTGTGTTTTTCTTTTTTTTCTTTTTTTTTGTAATTTAAATTTAATTCTAATCTGATTTTTTTTTTGATTTTTAGCAAAAAAAGAAATATATATAAATATGAGACAAAAACAGTTGATATTAGGTAAGCTTATGTTCTATTTATTCCTGCAAAGCTCATATTAATTGAAGCTGATTTTTAAATTTTTAATATTTTATTTTGTGTTGCTTTTTTTTTTCTTTAATAAGAAAAAGGATTGAATTGTAAAGAGCAAAGATAAGAAATGGGAAATAAAAAATTGAAGAAATAAACAATAATAATATAAATGAAAAGAGTATGAATTATTAAGCAAAGAATTGAGGACTTAGCAGGTGGTATTTCTTCTAATTAATTCCTTTGACTAAGTAACTTCTTTACTAATTCATTCTTCATAAATCTTCCTCCCCTCCATTGTTCTCTTTTGAGAGCTTTGAAAATGTATCCTTGACAGAAGTATTCCCATTCTTCTGTGTTGATTTTAGTTACACCACCTTTGAGGATGAATATTGCTGGTATCAGTGTTTCCTCCCAGTGGCAATCCCATGTGGTATTCTTTATATTATATCCTCCTGAGGTCTTGCTTATTTTTCCATTTTTGATTTCAAAATACTGGAGGTTGAACCAATCTTGGCATTTCCAGGTCCTCCAAGATAGTTATTTCCTGAAGTTTTCATCCATTTTAAATATTTCATCCCAGTATTGGTTTCCAAGGTTTCCTTCAATTCCATCCCAGGTCAGTAATTCCAAGAATTCATACTTTGTGAGGTTGAATCCAGGTAATTCTTTCCATGGATGTGGTATGACAAGTTCTGATGGTGATTTTTCTTTTTCAAAGATATCCTCAAATTCAATATATGGAAGTATTATTGTGGAGATATCTGGACAGGGTTCTTGTATTGTTTGTAAGAACCAGTCAGGATTTTCATCTAATTCTTGTGGATTAATGTAATTGGCCCAAACTTCTCTTCCTTCTGTCCAGCTGATATCTGTGTCCAATGACCAGGGATTCTCTTCAAGTAATGGCCATGATTTCATTTTAAAGGATTTGGTGTATTTTGAAGGTAATATGAATTTAAAATGATATCAAATTTATTTATAAAAAATAGTTTGAGGGTAGGTTTATTGGGTTTTGGATGGTAATTTTTGGGTGAGAATTTGGGTATTCCTCTTTGATAAGGCAGGAGGTCACTGCCTAGTGATTTATGATTTGGGTGAGTGAATTTGGTAATTTTGGTTGATAAAAAATTATTTTCCTCTTTGATAAGGCAGGAGGTCACTGCCTAATGATTCTTGATTTGGTGATTATTGGTTATTTAAATTGATAAGAAATTGTTTTCCTCTTTGATAAGGCAGGAGGTCACTGCCTGGTGATTAATTGAGTTTAAATCTGACTTTTTTGTTTGATTTTTGAATTTTAGAGCTGTTATGTGTCTTCAAGATGGGTCTTGATGGTTTGAAATTGAATTGGTACATTAATTCTTGAGTAATTTGATCATTGGTTTTGTCAGAAACCTCCAAAAATTTCAGCAATTCCTTGATTTCTTCAATTTCTTGGTTTCTTGTTATTGATGAAGTATTCTTAAAGTGCCAAAGGTTCTCTTTATTGAAATATTCATCTTCTGGTGCCCAATGAAGTTCTTCATTGATAATTTGGTCTTCTTTTATTAATTCTTCCCCATAGGATCCAAAAATTGGTGAATTGGCCATGGTGGAGGTGATTGATATATTTTTGTAAGTTTTTTTTTTTTTTATATTTTACTTTTTTATTTTTTAAGAAATGATTTTTTGATGAATGTCTTCTTTGTTGAGGCAGGAAGTCACTGCCCTCAGAGATAAAATGAACAAAAGAAACTAATTATACATTGTATGGATGATACTGATACATTTTAGAGAAAAGAATCTTGATTTTGTGGGTTTTATTCAAGGTTGAGCTCCCCCAAGTGGGAAGGGTGAGTGTCTGTTGAGTAACCTGGCCAAAATCAGGTCTTTGAGGGCTTCCACAAAGCTATTTCTTTCCTCAATCTCTGGTTCTGATGGAAATTCTGACCACCATAAGTCCTCATCAATGAATATATATCCATCTCCAACCCATTTCAATTTCCCAGTTTGGTATGTTGATCCATTCAATCCAAGGTACCACTGGGCCCAAATTTGATTGAAGTAAAGTCCACTTCTTGGTAGTGTGGCCATTTCAAATATTTCATCCCAAAATTTGTTTTCAAGGTTACCTTTAATTCCCTCTTCAGTTAATAATTCTAGGAATTGAACATTGTTCAAGTTTGCTCCTGGAAGGTGACATAAGTATTTATCTTCACAGAAACTTTCTTGAGTTTCATCCCCATAAATATCTTCAAAAGTGATATATGGCAAGTAAATGTAGTTGTATTCATTTTCTAGGATGGATTCTGTTTCATCTTCATTGGGAGGTTGTTGGATGAATTCAGGGTTTTCCAGTTGCCATTCATAAGGTTCTTCTTGGTTGTTCAATGGTCTTTCCAAGAAGTTGATATGGTATGTGTTTTTGTCTCTTTCTTCCATAATTTTGAAGTCTTTTTCAATTTCATTTATGATTTCCTCATCTGAGAGCTCATGATGTTCACTAAATCTGACTTTCTTCTTTCTGGGTTTAGGTTTGAAAGGGTTTCCATGTATTTTCTCATTTCCATCCACCAAAATTTGGAATATTTCTTTTTTATTGTCAATTGGCTTGTAGCTTATATTGGGTAATTCATCTTCAGAGGTTGTGTCTTCAAGTTGTCTTTTGAGCTTGTTTGGCCATTGGGTATTTTGTAAATCTTGGCCAAATTTATCACTTTTTGGAGATATGGATAAATCTTGGGTCTTCTGGGTTAAATTGATTATGGTATTGTCTCTTTTTGCATTTTGATGCTTCTTTCCTGGGCTACGTTTGACCAATTTTGCCATACTACATAAATCCATTCCTCTAGGTGGACCAGTTTGCCATCCAAGTGCTTGAGGTTTGCATATTGGCATGCATAATCTTCTTCCATCAGGTTCTTGATAGCTCAGTATTTCTCCTTGTTTGTGAGAAAATTTCAGCCTAATGTTATTGTCTTCCAAAAAGGGTCTTCCAAGTACTGTATGGACAGATCCTTTTCCAATGACAAAATGAATTTGAGTTTCTTCACCTGAAGCCAAAATTATTGGAGTGAATTCTGATAGTGCAACCAATGAAGTAGTATGGCCTCCAATTCCCCTGAGGTTCATGTTAAGATTTCTTGTTGTGAGTGAAGCTTTGATTGCTACTTCTTCTGGTATAATGTTGAGTTCTGCACCAGTGTCCACTAATGCTCTGATAGGATATTCTTCCTTTCCAATGAAGATTTCCATAAATCCCAAAGGACAAGCATAATGAATCTTGGGCTTTGGTATTTCTTTGAATCCAAATGTTAATAGTCTTTCTTGAATATCCATTGAGTTGAGTGATTTAATTTTTTCCTTGTCTTTTTCTGATAATTCTTGTAATTTATGAACAAAATTGGGTGACATCCTCAAGATTTCTTCAATGGTGAGGTTGATCTTTTGTTGCATGATTTTCTTAATAATTTTGTCAATTTCTAGTTTGCTTTCAACTTGTTTTTTTTGAGGTTTGATGACTTTCTTTTCTTTTGGAATGTCTTCATCTTCATTCTTATTGGCAATATTTTCAATTTCCTCCTCAGGTTGGTCTGGGTTTGGAATATTTGAATTTTGGAATTTGGTGGGAATTATTACTCTTTCTTCCTCTTTTTCTTCTTCAATGTAAGTTCCTGGAAGAGCTGTTTTCTTCTTTGGCTCTTGATTTTGGGATTGTCTTTCCATTCTTTGCTTGGTCTGCCTTAATCCAATGTGTGATTCAAATGGGTCATTGGCTGAGGAAATGGTAGGTGGTTTCCAATGTGACCAATCTTCAACATGAGCAATTGAGGTTGTTTTATCATCTGATTTCTTTTCAGTGGGCTTAATCTCTTCTTCTGGTTTTGGTTTTACAGTAGGTTTTTCCATGAATTTCTTGTTGAGTTCTGCTTGTTCTTTCGCAAAGGCCCTGACTATGTCTTTGGCACTTTCATTTCCTTCCATAGGTACTCTCTGATAATTGGGGAAAAGGTAATATGCTCCTTGTGTTCTGACAATTCTTTTGTCCAAATCCTCAGCAAGGTGAGTGCATCTAGTTGCTGTATGACCTTCTTCCTTGCAGTAAGCACATTTCATTGGTGGTCTTGGAGCCATTTGAGCTGGTATGTATGGTTGGTAACTGGATGAAAATGGTGGTAAAGGATTCCTTGGCCTGTATGGTTGATTATTTTGAGGGAATCTTTGCTCTTGATTGTTGTTCCAGTTCCTTCTTGGTGGATTCACTGCTTCTGAAAGGCTTTTAAGTTGATTTAAAACTTCTTTAACTGATTCTTTTCCCTCATTTCTTGGCTGAGGTTCTGGTTGTGGAGGATTTTTGATCTTTTGGGTGAGTTCTTTTACTTGTTTTAAAACTTCATCCCAGCTTTCATCCTCAAATCTTGTTTTCTTTTCTAGAGGTTTTGGCTCAGAAAATTCTTTTTGTTGAATAAGTACCTTGGCCTCCAAGTCCTGCTCAATGTATAATTTCAAAATATCCAATCTTGGTATGATGTAACCTCCATCCAAGGCTTGAACCATAGCTCTGTCTTTAATAATTTCTTTGTAAATTGATTCTTGAACACTAGTGGAAAGGCTGGCCAATATTTCCTGGTTATGATTGATATCACCTTGGATATATTGGTATCTTTTGAGGTAAGTGATTATTGCTTCATATTCCCCAATGAATTTTCTGTATTGAGTAATGTTTCTTATTCCACCTTCTTGTTGAGCTTTTGTGAATAAATCAGTTATTGAGGATAATCTGTATCTTCTTTCAGGTGAGACTGTTCCCAATCTTCTTTTCATATCCACTTTTAATTGATCCCAATCAGCTGTTTCATATCCTGGCATTCCTTCAATATGATAACTGATTTCTTCATCTTTTGTCCAAAATGCTATTTGTCTTGCAATGTCTCTTCCACTTGCTCCTTCAATTTCTGCAATATTTTCAACTTTCTTGATGAATCTTTCAACATCCTTTCCATCAAACCACAGATTATAGTCCTTGGCTCTGATTTTCACTATTGGAGTAGAATTTCTTGGAATTTCTTGATGTAATGGAGTTGGGATTTGAGAAGAAATGTTTACTCTTCTTGGTAAGGTACTTGGTCTTTGTTCTGTATAAGGTGTTGATGTGGCCATGGGTCTTGGGTAAGGTGAAGGTGACCCACGTTGCCTGAATGATCTTGGAAGGGTGGTCTGTCCTTCAAGTGGACTATTTTGTGGAGTATAACTTGATGATTTATTTTTTCCTTCCTTTTTGATTAGTGCTAGTAATTCTGCTTGCATTTCTAACATCTTCTGCTGAAGTCTCTCTGTTGAAGACATTTCTTCCTGTCCTTCAACAGTTTCTTCATTGAGGTTTTCTTCCTGTATTTCTTCAATACTGGCTTGTAAGTTTGATGATGAAGGTTTATCCATTTTTGATTGGTCAATTTCCTCTTTTGAGATTGATTTATTGAGTTTATTTCTTTCAAGGAGATCAAGGAAGAATTTCTCCACAACCTTCAAGTCCCTTTTATTGTTTCTTGGTGTTGCAATTGGGAAATTTGAATATTTATTTGGTTCCTCCCCTAGTTCTGTTTCTTTCTTTGGTGGATAATAGTAATGGTCAGAGTGAGTTGATGATTCAGATTCTTGAGATGATGGTTTGGGCTGATTTTGATAATTTGAATCCAGCTTTTGTTATAAAAACGTATTGTGGAATTATTCTAGAGTTTTATAATTGATTGTAATTTAATTTAATTTTTATTGAAGTTGAGGTTATCTGCCACTGTTGGGACACCAGATGTGGGAACTCCTCTTGTGTGGGATTAAAATGAGGCAGTACCTGGAGGGGGAAATCACAGGTAACTAGTTTTGAATTGCTAATAACTCCTGTAACCAAGGGTGGCAAGGGTGTATTGCCTGCCCCTCCTAAAATACTGAACAAAATCTTCCTTGGAGCTCACAAACCAAAATAAAATTAGTAAGTGGCTTTACAACTGCAGAAGACAAAATTCAGCAGTCTCAGATCAGACCTATTCAATAAATAATATGAAAAATAATGTCAGTTATTTTGGTTAAATTTTAGATTCTAATGAAATACTTGTCTGTATAATTTATTTATTATTGGTGAAATTAGGGTGAGTGGTTTCTTCTTGGTGATAAATCCTTGGTAGGATGGGTTATCTAAGGTTTTCTGAAAAATTTGATGAGTTTGATAAAGGTAATTTTGTTAAGATAAAGTTTCAATATAGTAAAATAATTCTTAAAGATTTGTTATTATTTTTTTATTTAAGATTTGTTGATAATGAGAAAAAATAGTATTTGTTAAATTTAAAAAAGGTAAGATTCTTTGATATTGGATTTTTTAAAGGGGTAAGTAATTTTTAAGTCTTTATAAATGGTGTTAATTTCACTGGATAAAATATTTTAATATACTAGTAACCCTAATATTGGGTACTGGATAATTTTTATTTTTATTCTAATAATAATAAGATTCCACTGAGCTTAGCTACTGGGTAATTTTCAACACTATACTTCCACTGAGCTTTTAGCTACTGGGCAAGTAATTTTTACTATAATATACTGGACTACCTCCCAGGTGAAGGATGAATTATTCCTATGCTCCTACTTTGCAGTGGATATAATTTGCATGGGATATAATTTTCATCGGGCCGGATTTTGAAATTTGGGGGAGAGAGCCCCTCTATTTATACCTTTTGGGAGCCCAGAGGGCCCTCCACGGGAGCTGTCTTTTTCCACTTGAATTCCTCTTGATTTCATCATGTGACTCCATTTTTGGTGAGGACCTTTCTTGCATGGGTCAGGTGATTTAAGGTTTGGTGATAATTTTCTTTCTGCACAGCCCCCATTTATCACATGATTGTCTTTTTGGTGAACTAATTATGATGTGATATTCTTGAATTTTCCTTGCATACATGAGGTGATTCAATTTTGGCTGGGGATTTTTGTTGTGCACAGCCTCTTTCCTGTCACATGATATTCTGTTGGTGGATGCAGTATCACATGATGACCTTTTAATTCCTTTGCATATGTCCTATTTTAAGTTTGGTAGAAGTGGCTGTGTAATTTATGCAGGTGTCATGGTTGTTTTTCTTCTTTTTGAACTCTAAAATGAAGTCAGGTGATAATTTCTTGCACTGGTGAATTTACTGTTATGTATGAGATGATGTGATTTTTGACTTTGAAACATGCTATGCATAGTCATGTGGTTGAGATTTAATTAAAATTGTGTACTGCATGCAACCTGTTGTAACTTGCTTTGGTTTGCATGAGGTGATGAGTGGCGTAAATAAATATGTTTTAAAGTTTTAAGTGGGGTTACTGTGGATATAAGATAAGGTACTCCTGGGGCTGTGTTGTAAATGAATTGCAGGAATTCCATGGAGCTGAGCTTTGCATCATGTGACTTTGAATGCAAGTTGGTTGTATAACTAATGCATGTGTCATTTTCTTGCTGCATGAGTCCTGTGGCTGTAAGGGGGTGTAAAGCTGGGTGGGGTGTGTAATTTAAAGGGTGGTACCTCATTTGTTGTAACTAGTGTACTATATGTAACTTGATTTTTTACATATGCATAATGAACTTGAATAATTTATTTAAACACATACACTGCCCTTTGGTGCCTGTACCATGTTTTTATGAGTTAAATCCAGCTTCTTGCTGTAAAATTGACCTTTTTGGTGTAAAATTTGAGTGTAAGTCTGCCTGTAGGCTAGATTTACTGCTGTTATGGGGTACTATGAGCTTGAGCCTGGTGAAAAAAAAATGGTATGGAATACCACACTACTTACACATCAAGAGCTTTCTGGGTCAGGAGAAAACCATAGATCTCTTAGGAGGTTGGAGCCCATTGTCTTTCAAAGAAAAAGTCAAAAAGATAAAGAATTGGTTGAAGAACCAAACTCTTTTATACATACACCAGAAGAAGGAGTTCGAAATGACTCCAGCTTTGGAGACAGAAGGCCCAGTGGCGTCTACCAGCTCCAAACAAGCTCCAGAAGTGTCCAAAGACAAGCGCAAAGGACCACAGAAGAAGAAGAAAGGTCCCAAGAACAATCAAGGCAAGGGCAAAGGCAAAGCCAATTGGCACAGGATCCCCAAATTGAAGTCTTCAGCCATGGACAGTGTCTTCAATATGGCCAGGACTCGTATGGAATTCACAGCCAAAGAGCAGGAAAGGATGAACAGGAATTTTCCATCCAAAAAATAGGTGAAATACACTTTGTTGAATCTAGTATTGATGTAGAACTTGGCAAATTTGATGCAATGTTAAATAAAATAATATTGGACATGAGTGAATTGAAAAGAAATGACAAGAAGTATACTGAATGGTTTCAGTCGACAAATGTCAGACTTGATTCAATTACCAATACATGTGACAGAATTTAGAGTAAATGTCAAGTTCAAAATGATGAAATGTAAGATCTTTCCATTTTAAAAATTAATGATCAACTTAGAATTCTGAAAGATCATCTCTTGTAAGTAATTCAAAATACCAATCAGTTTGCCACACATTTGCCAAAAAGTGACAGTGAAAGGCAGAAGCTAAAGGATGAAATCATTGCTAATGTAGAGCAAATTCATAAGAATTATGCACCACATATGCCAAGACATTATACACCTTTGACTGAAGCAAAACCTTCTGTTAAAGGAAGTTTGACCCCATTATTAGGTGAAAATCCAATCTGTGCAAAAGATATTCCAAAACTAGAATAATGGCCAACATTCTCTTGTGAAGAAGAATACGATCATATTGAGTTCATCAGAAAAATTGATATGTTGCAAGAAAATTTTCACATACCTGATGAAATCATAGTAGGCAAGCTACACTCTTTTTTTACAAGATCTGCAAAGAAATGGTATTACAAGATGAGACTTGATCATGGTAAACATGACTGGTCTTGGTGGAAATCTGAAATAATCACCAAATGGGCTAACAATTATTTTATGTTTAAAATGGAAAATGCCTTTGAAAGTGTCATTTTCAACTCATAAAAGGATAAACCACTTACTTGGTTCCTCAAAAAGAAAGACAGATTATCTGCATTACACACAGATATGCCTGACTCTATGATTAATATGAAAATAATAAGAAAATGTGGAGGAGAACTAGAACATGCTATCAAGTGCAGATGTGTAGAGCCCTGTTCAACAGAAGACTAAATTCATGCAATGGAAAATATCATTTTTAGAACAAGCATTGGTAAAAGCTGGACTAGAGTCCCTATGGAATCCAAAATGGCCTCTAAACCTTCTAGAAGACATACAAGGCCTGAGAGACCTGTCTTGAAGTGTCATAAATGTGGAAGCACTTCAAATTTAGCCAACACTTGCACCAAAAAGACAAAAATCAATGAATTTCAATTAATTGAAGAAGTTCAGTGTACTGAAGAGAAAGAGGAATCTGACCTAGATTCTGCAATCTCTGAGGATACACCAGTAGAGGACTATCCCATTGAAAACATTACAGCTTTCTTTGAGGTCACAGAAGTCCATACTCACTTGCCACAGTACAGTGAGGATTGTCACAACCTGATCAATATTCAAGACGCCAGAATGTGTAGAACCAAACCTGCTAGAGGCAAAGGATACACTGCTGGGGCATCTTATATCACATCAATCCTGTTGAATTATATTGAACCCAAAGTCCATTTGGATACAGGGGCATTTTGTACTTTTGTAGGCAAAGACTATCTTCAAGCCATACTCCCTTGATGGAAAAACCATCTATTACCAATAGAGGGTGTACAACTTAGTAGTTCCAGTAATAATATGTACCCTTTGGGCATATTGGACACTAATCCTGTATTTCCACATCCAACAAGGAGTGTTAGAATGAAAACTGTAATAGTAGTAATGGACAATTGCACATCTCAGCACATCATTTTTGGAAATGATTACTTGAATATTTATGGTATTGACATCAATAACCATAAAGACAGATATTTAACAATTGGGGAAAACAAAAGACAAAAATTTTCTTTTTTCAATATGCCAAGACAAATATCTGTGATATCTTGTGTTAAAGATACTTATAAGAAAGAATTTGTGTCTAATAAACTTCTTGAAGTATAAATTAATCCATCATTATCCCCAAATGTGAGGCAAGAACTTATTCATGTGTTATACACATATAATAATGCATTTGCCTCTGATAATGAACCATTAGGTGCTACAAAAGGGCATTAAATTGATATTACTCTGAATATTGATATAACATACCCTCCAGTACTTAGAAGACCAGCTTATCCAGGCAGTCCCAAACCTAGAGAAGCCTTTGAAAAACATATCCAAGAGTTGATCCAACTTGGTGTACTAAGGAAGGTAGGCCATAATGAGGAAGTTGAAGTGACAACACCTGTAAGGTTTGACTATGAAACAATAAGTAAAAATTACTAATATTTTACTTATTGTACTATGAATGTCCTTATAAATGAAATAAATAAGATAAAAAATAATTATAATAATAAAGAATTATTATAATTATGGCGTAAAAATAATAATATTATTAATAAAATATAATAATATAATTTATATTATAAAATATAATATAACAAAATAGATATATTACTATAAAATAATTAATATATTTAAAAGCACTTTATTATTGTTACAAACAAATAATAAAGGCATAGAAAATTGTTTTTTATTGATAAAAAACAATTAATAACAATAATATTACCAATATTAAAGTTATAAATTAATATAAATACTATTTATATTAATTAAAGAATTATTAAAGCAATAATGAAGAGAAAATTATTATGATAAGAGAAAATAACCTACTTTTAACACTTAATATAATAATTTTGAAATATTTTACGCCAAAAAATATAAATACAACCTTTTCAAATTTTATTTACAATAAAAATAAAGAGAAATTACTAATATTCTTTGATTTTTACGTGGAAATGACTTTTTAGAGAGATTTTTAGCAAAAACAATTAAATAAATGATTTAATCACGTCAAAATAGATGTATATAGCAAAGTGGTCTTTGGTCTTTAATAATATAATGGTTTTATATAGAAAGAATAAAGAAATTACCTTTGATTTAATTGATTTAATGTTTTTGATGCGTCTGAGGGGAAAATAGAGTAAAAAGAGCTCTATATATAGTAAATACCTCCCTCCTAGAGTCCAGCAGGCTTCTAGTAGACGTGTAATGATCATATCCGCTGGAAATGATCAATATTTTAAGGTTTGGAGATGATTACATCATGATCAAACCATATTGCATCATTATTACACCATTATTTAGAGTTATCACTATAACTCTAAAGTTGATGACATCAGAGGCTTGGCAGAACCCCAATTTTCGTGGATTTTATTAGTTTTAATCATAAACTAATAGTATTCACCAATTGTATCACTCATATTGTGGGAACTCCTCTGCGTGTGGGATAAAATGAGGCAGTACCTGGAAGGGGAAATTACAAGAAAACAGTTTTGAATTTCTGTTTAAGACTTGTAACCCTTGCTCTGCTTGTGTGCTAGAAAAATCTAGACTGCCCTTCCTAATATGCTAAGTTATCTTTACTGAGTTCACCAAATCAATTTTATTATTGATAGTGGCTTGATCAGAAAATATTAGACTGAACAATCTCTAATCAGACTTTGCTCTACTCAAAACAATGGTTATTTAAAACCTTAACAAATAAATTCTTTTTAAAACTTTCAGCAGGCTGAGTGGATTCCACCAGATGATAGTACAACAATATATAAAATAATATAATGACCAAAATAAATAAAAAAGAACAGGAAACACTATCTTCTAATACAAAACCACAAAATATTCTTTTCTTGATAATTCTTTAATAAATATAGAAACTAATAGCTAGGATAACAACAATCTTCAATTCTATAAGATGATAAACTTGAAGAGGATCAAAATATATTTTAAGCCCTTTTGATGTGATGGATGGGATAACACTCTAATAATTGCTAATAATTTAGTATAATATGGGTAGTTTAATGTTATGTTTTGTGTTTTGATTTAATAATATATTATATGATATCTTATTGTTCTTTTTTTGATAATAATACTAGCTAACTGCTTTAGGTTTAATATTAATCTTAACTGAACACTAAAGTATTTAATTTTATTTTGTTGCTTGATGATAATTTATTAGGGATTACCCAATAAATACAAGTCCACTTTTATTCTAAAAGTAGTAAAATTACTTTGGTTGTGCAGGTTTTGTTTTAAAACAAGCAAAATTACTCTCTTTGAGGAAGTTTTCAACAAAAACTAGCCCAAAACTAAATATAATGGTTAGGTTTTATTTTAAAGCCTACAAAATTACTTTGGTTTGATGGTTTTATTTTAAAACTCTCTAAAAATTACTTTTAAGGATTTAAACACTAAACTCCAGAGACGCCTTGCTCATGAGCTTCAAGCTTTAAGATCCTAATTAAATAAGGCACTAGTCTACCTGCTAGTAAGGGATGAATTAAAGTCTTTTCACACTATTGGTTCTCTTGATCTATGTCAACAACGAACCTCAGTTACTAGGCTGAATTTATCAAAATTTTCTAGTATACCTCCTAGAAGAGGGATCAGAGAAAATAAATGCAATTTACAATTTCTAGATGGGGAAAAGGGAAAAAGTGGGAGAGAGGGCCTCTATTTATAGCCGTGGGGCCCTCCATAGGAGTGCAAAAAAGAGGGGTCTTAGAAATTTTCAGCCTCTGGTGGCTGTGCAAAGCTGTGCAAACTTTAATTTTGGATTTTCAGGGCAACGTGTTGTGACGTGACACGAGTCTGGATTTCTGACCAATCAAATTGCTTCACTTGACTTTTCCTAATGACATGACGTGTTTCTGACCAATCAGATCCATTCATTCTTACCTCTCCTATTCACATGTGACATGTGGCTGTGTAATACAGTTAAACCTTAATTTCTGGCCCTGGAACCCTTATCTCCATGTATTACTCAATTGATTACTAATCTGTCAGCTGATCTTACTGTATTATAGTTGTCTGGCTTCCTGTATTACTCATTGACCTATATTACCTGTATTACCTGTATTCTTCCTGAAAATTCCTAAACCTTTTATATTCCTTCCAAAATTCAGTCCCACTCTTCATTTCTGCAGCTTCAATGAGAAATTTGGGGGTTACATTAACAGAAACGTTGATGTAATATGGCTTTTCCAATTCAGCAATAAATTATTCCAGTCTTCAAAAATTAATCATTTAATTATCTAAAGGAACTCAATGATGCTTATCCCCTCTTTGGGTGGTTCATAACAGCAAAAACACATGAGATTTCCCAAAATTGATACTTCAAAAGTGTTTTGTTCCACACCTTGAATCTTCTATGTCCCCTATGATGCCTACAACTCTGCTCTTTATTAATTGGCATCCTCATTGTGACTCTGATTATATTAATCACCCAATTGCTTATATTTAAGCATATTTAAAAAATATATATATTAAAAAATATTATTTACAGAGAAAATTGAAAAATGTCTTTGATTTGGGTACTGTCCATCACAATTATGTGTTGGATAGTGCAGTGGGGTGACACTGACAGAGCAAATCTTTGGTCAATTTTCCTTAATGAATATATCATTTGTGTTATTCCATGTTTATTTTACTGTTAATTTTCCTCAAAGGTGATTTCATACTATTG
The DNA here is from genome assembly GCA_023105745.1 of Austropuccinia psidii. NCBI lineage: Eukaryota > Fungi > Basidiomycota > Pucciniomycetes > Pucciniales > Sphaerophragmiaceae > Austropuccinia > Austropuccinia psidii. Next base: position 18,359,123 of record JALGQZ010000008.1, on the reverse strand, counting down.
ATATCCTCTTTTATATAAATAATTACCATAAAAATAAAAAATTTATTCAGCTGAACTGTCATGGTATACCACAATATGACTGTTAAACTTAATTTAAGGTTACAGTAGGTGATCATAACTGCTCAATTTAAGCTCAAGCTTTGATCTTTAATAACTTTTAAGTTTTACACGCTACAGCGATTCAGGAAGTGAATTCTGATAGCCTGACATAACCTTATTATGCTGCCAAGAGCTTTTCATTACATCATCAAAACTCTAATTTTGATGATTTTTCTTGTAACTCATCTTTTCTGTCGAAATCCAATATCTTAAGCTTCAAATCATGATTTCAGGGGGTTATACCCTGAATTTAATAATAAAAATTACATCATTCTTCACAAATGAACTAGTGGAATCCAACTGTGTACTTTATTTTGAGTTTGGACCACTTTCACAACAAAGTGGTCAACAGCTCTGTTGATTTTTATCAATATTTCATCATAGGTTTTAACCTTGTTTATAAATTGTAAAATAAAGTTCATATCTGTTCTCTTACAGTAATTACGTGGTAACTTTATTTTTGGTTCATCACTCTATCTTGTATAGTTTAAGAGATATTAGCTATGATCCTTGAATTTATGCGTTGACCAAAAAAGTGCATATATTCAGGTTAATTCCTGAAGTATTAGCTTTGATAATTAGCTCATTAATTGGTTTATGTGTGGATTTTCATGGGGAATCCAATGGTATAATTTATCCCACATGTTGTTTCATTGGGTCTTGAAATAAATAAGGATTTATGGTTTTTATAAGGTATTATTCCTTATAACTCATTAAATATTGGTTTTACAGATATTCCATAAAAATGGTATATGTGTATTTTACCATGGGGAATCCAATGGTAGAATTTATTTCACATTTTGATTCATTGGTTTTTAAGTTAAACCAAGTTCTGTACCAATTTATGGTATTTTTTGTATTTTTAAAGTAATTATTTTTAATGTGTAGTTATTCTAAGTGATTTTAATATAATTATCTTAAAGGTATAATTGCTCTAAGTATCTTTTGTGACCTTATTGGGTATGTGGTCATATCTCAAAGGCTCACATTCCCTACCACCAAAAAGATTGTACCACAATCTGATATGTGTGATTAGGGTATCATCCACTGTCCTACCTCTTCAGTAGACTTTACCAGTCTTGAAGCTCAATAATGCTTGATTTTCTTATTATTTAGCTTTTCTTTCATGTCTAAACCTCCTTAGTAGTTTATCAGCATTTGTTATATCTTTCTCAAGTAGCCATTCATCTTCTTGAGTTGGATTTCTATACCTTACAAGGTATTTTATTTCTTTTTTGTTTCTTGTCCTTCTTTCTTTAAGAACTTTCATAATTTTCTTTTCTTCTCCTTCTTCCAAAGGGGGGATTTCAAGTGGGGGTTCATTTCTTAGTGGAAATAATTCCTTTTCACTTGAGCTGTAAGGTTTTATTAGACTTACAGGGAAAGTTGGGTGTTTGTTCATTAAATCACCTGTGAGTTCCAATTGTACAGGATTGGGTCCATGAAGTGCTTTTATCATAAATGGTCCTGCAAAGGAATCTTTCAATTTCTTTGCTCCTTTTATGTTATTAAAATTAAGAGTTGATACTAACACCAAATCTCCTATTTTGAAGTCAGGTGGTTTATGAATTTTGTCCCATCTTTCCTTTGCATATTTGAAAGAGTCTTGCATGCATCTGTTTGCATGGTGTCTTGCTTTGTCAAGAATTATTTTAAAGCTGCTTGCTGTTGGGTGTATATCCACTAAGTCCTTTTTGAGGGTATCATAAGGAAGTCTTGGATTCCAACCTTTTTCTAGCATTGCTGGTGTTTTTCCAGTAGAAGAATGGATTGATGTTTTATATGCCAGCTCCAGTGCTGGTATTAGTGTACACCAATCATGGGTAAAACCATCAGAATCTTTGAATTCTAGCCCATAAGCACAGAATCTTCTGATCATGTCCTCTAAGGTCTGTATCATTCTTTCTGCTAAACCATCAGTTTGAGGATGATAAGCTGTTGAGAATGATAACTTTTTCCCAAACAAGTTATGGAGATTTTTCCATAATGCTGAAGTTAGCTTTGGGTCTCTGTCACTTATAATGTTTTGTAATAAGCCTGTGTGGCTAATGACTTTATTCCATATCATTATGGCTGTATCCATAGCTGTCTCATCTTTGTGACATGGTAAGAACATGGGAGTTTTACTGTACCTTTCAACTAACACTAGGCATGCATTATAACTCCTGTCTCCTCCTGGAGGTAATGCTGTTACCCAATCCATATGAACTATTTCCCATGGGGATTTTGGTTCTTGGATTTGGATCATCATTCCAAATTTCTTTCCTGTGGCTCTGTTGGCTTTTTGGCATATGTCACAGGTTTGGCAGTGCTCTGCAACATCTTTCTTCCAATTTGGCCACCAAAAGCAGGTTTTCACCCTCTCTAGTGTCCTATCTTCTGAGAGATGTCCAGATGCAACACTATCATGACACTCATGTAAAATAGTGTTTATTAGTGTTCTATCTGTTAAGGCCATAACACATGTGTGTTTTGTTCTATGGTAAAGGATTCCATCAAGGAGGTGGAATCTTCCTTCATCATATGCTTTTTTCCATGTTTCATCTAGTTTTGATGAAAGTGATGGGTCTTTGCAGTCTTTCATTAGAAGTTGGCTTAAGATATGGCAATTTTTGTCTATCTTATAGCTTTCTTTAACTTGGTTAAAGAATTCTGTGCCAATATCTCTAACACATATTCCTTCGATATGGTGTTCTTCTTGTGGTACCCATGCTGGATTGTCAGGGGTATTTGCTAGAGCCCATCTGCTAAGACCATCTGCATTTTTATGGATATTACCAGATTTATGAACAATAGTCATATTTCCTCTGTATTCTTGTATAGCAATTTGCCATCTCAGCATATGTCTATTTGGAGTCTTCATATTTAATAGTGATTTCACAGCATTACAGTCTGTGATTACATCAAATACTGTGCCATCCAAATAATAATGCAGTTTTTCTAAAGCCCACACTAAGCATAAGCATTCCATTTGGCTGGCTCCATACCTTGCTTCTGTTGGCTTTATCTGCCTTGAAATGAAACAAATTGGTCCTTCCACTGGTTTATCATTGATAATTTGTGTTTGGTGAAGTGCAGCACCTAGTCCTTCTCCACAAGAATCAATTTATAGTTTGAAGGGTAGTTTCCAATCTGGCATTAGAATAAATGGGGCATTTGTTAGTGAATTTTTCAATTCTTCATATTCCTTGACCCTTTCTTCAGTCATTTCATAAACTGTTTGTTGGTCACATAATTTATATAAGGATTTGGCAATTTTTGCAAAGTCCTTTATATGCTGTCTATACTAACCAGCAAATCCTAAAAATTATTGCATTTCTTTTTTGGTTTGAGGCATTGGCTTGAGTAGTACTGCTGCTACTTTATTCTTGTCTATTGCTAGACTAAGTCCAGATACAACATGTCCTAGTGCTTTTAATTCACTATATGCAAAATGACACTTTTTCAAGGAAATTTTCATATTCACTTGGACTATTTTCTGTAGTACCCTTTCTAGTCTTGTAAGGTGATTTTCCCAAGTTTATGAGCCAACTATGATAACATCAATATAGATAATTAACCATCTTTCTGATAATTCTTCAGGAAATATGGTATTCATCATTCTTTGGTAATGGGAAGGTGCATTTTTTATCCCAAATGGCATTCTTAAGTATTCAAAAATTCCACAGTGGACTATTATCCTCAGTAGTTTTTTGGTATTGTCTGTCAAGACATTTTGATGAAAACCCTTTAAGGCATCCATAGCTGTAATGAACTTAGCATGTGACAATTGTGTCAATGTCTCATGGATTCTAGGTATTGGATATCTATCTGAAATGGTATAGGTGTTCAGGGCTCTGAAGTCTCCTACCATCCTTGATTTTCCATTATGCCAAGTTATAATGACAGGAGTAGTAACTTCTACTTGTTCATTATGTCCAACTTTTCTTAATACTCCAAGGTCCATTAATTCTTTAATGTGTACCTCTAAGGCTTCTCTAGCCCTTGGACTAGCTGGGTGAGCTGGTCTTCTTAGTAAGGGTGGGTAAGGCATTTCCACATTAAGAATTATGTCTACTTCATGCCCAATTATAGCACCTAGTGGCTCTTTGTCAGTTGCAAAGGCATCTTTGTACTTAAATAAGAGGTTAATCAATTTTTCTTTCATTTTTTCTGTTAATTCTTGATTGAATTATGCCTCTTTAAGTTGTTCAGATATAAAAAGTTCCTTTTCTGGAATCTTTTCTTCCTTTTTAATAACTGCAATTTGTTTTTTATTATTTAAGAAGCCAAACTTTTGTCTCTTATTGTCTCCTATAGTAAAATATCTATCCTTCTGGTTAGAGATATCTATACCATATATTGATAAGTAGTCATTTCCCAGGATAAAGTGATTACTGGTACAGTTGTCCATTACCACAAATTCCACTTTAATTCTGACACATTGTGAAGGGTGAGGGAAAATAAGTGTTAAGTCAATTATTCCAAGGGGCATCATGCTTTCACTTGCACTACTAAATCTTACACCTTGGATTGGTATATGTTTTTCTTGCCAGTCTGGAACAATTGTACTTAAATAACTTTTACCAACACAGGTGCAATATGCTCCTGTATCTAAGTTCACCTTTGTTTCTTGGTTATTAACCATGACAATACTTATACTTGATTTTCCAGCTGTATACCCCATTCCTCTTGCAGGTTTGGTTTTTTACAGTTTGGCATCTTGCACATTTGTCAGGTTTGTGTCAGATGTTCCAACTGGTGGTAAATTTGAGTTGACATCTAGTACTTCATAAATTATATCAATATTATTAATTTCTGCATTAATTATATTGATTTCATCACTTTCAGAAGTTTCTGATTCTTCTGTTTCTTTTTCAGAGTCAGATTCCTCCTCTTTGTCATTGTGGTTTTCTGTTTCCACAATTTCATTGATTTTTGCCTTTTTTAGGCAATTATTGGCTAAGTGTCCAATACCTCCACATTTAAGGCATTTTCTTTTCTCATTATTGTTGGATGTATTGGGCTTGAAGGATTCTTTTAATTTATCTTTTTTGATAAATGGCTTATTTGGGCTTTTAATGTCCAATTTCTTCCAAGTTCTGCCAATTTTTGTTCTTGTCACTATTTCTTCCAGGGCATTAATGTACTCTTCTGTGGAACATGGCTCTATACACCTGCTTCTTAGGGCATGTTCTAGCTCTCCTCCACATTTCTTGAGTATTTTCATATGCACCATTTTTTGTGACATTTCTGGGTACAGTGCATTAAGCCTTTCAACTTGTTTCAAGAACCAAGTTAAAGGTTTATCTTTATCTGGGTCAAAGAAAGAATTTTCAAATGCATTTTCTATCCTATACCTCCAGGCATCATTTTCCCACTTGGTGATTATTTCTTGTTTCCACCAAGACCAGGTATTTTTACCATTTGTTTGTCTTATGCCATAATACCATCTTTTTGCAGATTTCTCAAACAATGAATGTAATCTTGCAGTGATTAATTCATCTGGTATGGCATACTCTTCTTGTAACATGTCAATTGTTTTAATAAATGACATGTGGTCATATTCACCTTCTCCTGTGAATGTTGGCCATTCTTTTAATTGAGGTGCTTCCTTCATTAAGACTTGCTTATTATCTTGGTGACTCAAGTCTGTTATGAAAGGATTTTTCAATTCCTCTTTTGTTTTAACAGGGCTTCTAATATGAGAAAATGGATTTGATAACTTTGGCATATTTAAATTAGCCTCATTCATTTTATCCATTTTTTCAGTAATAAGCCTTATTTCACTTTGAATATCATCTTTTAGATGCATTCTTGCTTCATCACTTTTTTCCACATGGTCCAAAAGTAATTTTTGGTGTGATTAAGTCTTTTCTTCAAATATTTCTACAGAAATACTTAATTTGTTTAATTTTTCTGTAAGATTGTCAATACTCACATCATAATTGATTGTCAAAGTTTTCTCTTTGATATCATTTATGTATTTGTACAATTCTTGTTGTCCTTGTATTAATTTATGAGTATTGTCAATTAATACTTTTGGTTTACTATTTTCAATCATAAATCTTATGTTATCAATTTCTTTCTTATTTTGTACAACAAGTTTGGTTAAATATGATAAGCTATTATTTATTTCTTGGAAAGATAATAAACTATTTTTAATGTCTTTAAGAGGTAAAATACTATTTTTAAGCTCTGTTAAGGTATTTACAATATCAGGAGACAAGGTTATTTCTTTGGGAAATGTGGTTGTCTCATTCTGTGTTCCTCTTTGTCTTTGAATTCCATAAAGGTTCTGGCCATGTTGAAAACATTGTTCATGGCATCCTTTTGGATTTTTGGGATCCTGTAGCTTGGGGAATATGGTTTCCTCCAATTCTTTTTCTTGTTCTTCTTCCCTTCTTGGGGAAGTGGGTTGGCTTGGGGCTTGCTGGTAGAAGCTACTGGGCTTCTTCCTTGGTTGCCTCCCTCTTTTTGGAGTGGTAATCCTTGATTTTTTTGATTTGAGGTTTGGATGACAGTGGATTCCAACCATTGGAGTATTCCACTTTCTCCTCCTCTTTGAGGAACTTTTTCAGGATGTGCCAGGAGTTCATCACTCCTTGGTGTATTTGAGGCAGCATTTCCCAATCTTTGTCCTTGTACACTGTGTAATACTGCTTGTACTGGCTCATGTAGATGTCTATTTGAGCCCTCTGAATGTGATTTGTACCTATTTGAGTTACTCATACTTAGCTCCAATTCAGGTTCAGATATCATGGGCATTTCTGGGACTTGCCTTTGGGATAAGGCACTTTGTTGTGTGGATTCTGTTCCACTGGGGATATTGCCCTTTCTTTTCCCTTTTGAGGGATCAGTTCTACCTCTGAGTCCAGCTCCATCTGATTGGATGGAGTATTGGGAACCTCATTTGGTAGTCATAATTTAATAAATAAAAAAAATAAAAGTATTTTAGGATAAAAATTCTTTCTATGGCAATTATAAAAGAGGTGCTCACCTTCAGAGTCTTGAATGGTGGGTCCTGGAAAGTCTAATTTCTTAGCTTTCTTTCTTTTAGTGATAACTGGTGTTGGAGAAATTTGACAAGTTTCTTCCACCAATCTCTCAACAGTAGTTTGGTTATCTTCTGTTGGGTTATCCTCAAACACTAAAAAAGACAAATAAATATAAGTCTTTTTATAAGAAGTGTTAATTTTTGTCAAGATATGGAAATTTTCCATGTAGAAATTGCTTTTATGTCTTTAAAAAATTGAAATGAATAATGAAATGAATAAATATGAATAAAAATAACTTTTTTTATTAGTTTTTAATATTTTTTAATATTTTTTTATATTTTTATTTTTATTTTCAAGGAATAAAATAAAAATTAATATGATTCTTTATAAAATTAAATTATAATAAAAATTATTTTTAACTTATAGAATATCTCTTTTGATCACTAGAGTCACTCAAAGAAAGTTCTTGCAAGTCTAAGGATGTGAAAAAACCATGTGTAAGACAGTACAATTGCTTTCCAAATGCCTCAATAGCTTTTAAAATCAATAAAATATAAAATTATTCTATAATTTTATGATTATAAAAATAATTTATTATTGGATAAACCCAATCAGAATCTTTTTAAAGGTCTTTTAAGTAAATATCACGGCCAGGCCCCCAAATGTAAGGTTTGACTTTCAAACAATAAGTAAAAATTACTCATATTTTTCTTATTGTACTATGAATGTCCTTATAAATGAAATAAATAAGATAAAAAATAATTATAATAATAAAGAATTATTTTAATTATGGAGTAAAAATAATTATATTATTAATAAAATATAATAATATAATTTATATTATAAAATATAATATAACAAAATAGATATATTAATATAAGATAATTAATATATTTAAAAGCACTTTATTATTGTTACAAACAAATAATAAAGGCGTAACAAATTGTTTTTTATTAATAAAAAACAATTAATAACAATAATATTACCAATATTAAAGTTATAAATTAATATAAATACTACTTATCTTAATTAAAGAATTATTAAAGCAATAATGAAGAGAAAATTATTATGATAAGAGAAAATAACCTACTTTTAACACTTAATATAATAATTTTGGAATATTTTATGCCAAAAATTATAAATACAACCTTTTCAAATTGTATTTACAATAAAAATAAAGAGAAATTACTAATATTCTTTGATTTTTATGTGGAAATGAGTTTTTAGAGAGATTTTTAGCAAAAACAATTAAATAAATGATTTAATCACGTCAAAATAGATGATTATAACAAAGTGGTCTTTGGTCTTTAATAATATAATGGTTTTATATAGAAAGAATAAAGAAATTACCTTTGATTTAATTGATTCAATTTTTTTGATGCGTCTGAGGGGAAAATAGAGTAAAAAGAGCTCTATATATAGTAAATACCTCCCTCCTAGAGTCCAGCAGGCTTCTAGTAGACGTGTACTGATTATATCCGCTGGAAATGATCAATATTTTAAGGTTTGGAGATGATTACATCATGATCAAACCATATTGCATCATTATTACACCATTATTTAGAGTTATCACTATAACTCTAAAGTTGATGACATCAGAGGCTTGGCAGAACCCCAATTTTCGTGGATTTTATTAGTTTTAATCATAAACTAATAGTATTCACCAATTGTATCACTCATATGACTGTTAAACTTAATTTAAGGTTACAGTAGGTGATCATAACTGCTCAATTTAAGCTCAAACTTTGATCTTTAATAACTTTTAGGTTTTACACGCTACAGCAATTCAGGGAGTGAATTCTGATAGCCTTACATAACCTTATTATGCTGCCAAGAGCGTTTCATTACATCATCAAAACTCTAATGTTGATGATTTTTCTTGTAACTCATCTTTTCTGTCGAAATTCAATATTTTAAACTTCAAATCATGATTTCAGGGGGTTATACCCTGAATTTAATAACAAAAATTACATCATTCTTCACGAATGAACTAGTGGAATCCAACTTTGTACTTCATTTTGAGTTTGGACCACTTTCACAACAAAGTGGTCAACAGCTCTGTTGATTTTTATCAATATTTCATCATAGGTTTTAACCTTGTTTATAAATTGTAAAATAAATTTCATATCTGTCTTCTCACAGTAATTAAGTGGTAACTTTATTTTTGGTTCATCACTCTATATTGTATAGTTTAAGAGATATTAGCTATGATCCTTGAATATATGCATTGACCAAAAAAGTGCATATATTCAGGTTAATTCCTTAAGTATTAGCTTTGGTAATTAGCTCATTAATTGTTTTATGTGTGGAGTTTCATGGGGAATCCAATGGTACAATCTATTTCACATGTTGTTTCATTGGTTCTTGAAATAAATAAGGATTTATGGTTTTTATAAGGTATTATTCCTTATAACTCATTAAATATTGGTTTTACAGATATGCCATAAAAATGGTATATGTGTATTTTACCATGGGGAATCCAATGGTATAATTTATTTCACATGTTGATTCATTGGATTTTGAGTTAAACCAAGTTTTGTACCAATTTATGGTATTTTTTGTATTTTTAAAGTATTTATTTTTAATGTGTAATTATTCTAAGTGATTTTAATATAATTATCTTAAAGGTATAATTGCTCTAAGTATCTTTTGTGACCTTATTGGGTATGTGGTCATATCTCAAAGGCTCACAACACCTATTATGATTGCTTGGAATAATGATAATCCAAGAATGGTTGGAGATTTTTGAGAATTGAATACCTACACAGTTCCAGATAAGTATCCAATTCCTAGAATTCAAGAAGCCTTGGCCCAATTGTCTAAATCCAAGTATATAAAATCAATGGATGCATCGAAAGGCTTTCACCAAAATGTTTTAATGCCTAAAGCTAAGAGATTACTTATAATTATCACTCACTGTGTATTTATGAGTATCTCAGAATGCCATTCAATATTAAGAATGCTCCATCTAATTATCAAAGAATGATGAATATGATATTCCCCACAGAATTATCTGAAGGATGGCTTATCATTTATATTGATGATATCATCATGTGTTATGATTCATGGTCTTTGCACCTTGAAAGACTTGCGAGAGTCCTTCACAACGCTGCAGAAGTGAATATGAAGATTTCACTCAAGAAATGCAATTTTGGTTTTGAAGAACTCAAAGCATTAGGACATATTGTCTATGGTTTCAGCTTGGGTATTGACAAAAATAAAGTGGCAGAAGTGTTACTTAAGCTCATCCCCCAGAGTAAAAAAGAAATGATGTTATTTCTGGGATTTGCCAGTTATTATAGGCAAAAATTGAAATACTTTGCAATTCTAGCCAAGTCACTCTATAGAATATGTGATCAACAAACAGTATTTCAGATGACACAGGAGAGAATTAAAGCTCATTAGAAGATAATGAAAGCTCTTACAGAAGCACCTTTGCCCCTCATACCTGATTTGAATATACCTTTTAAATTGTACATTTATTCATGTGGAGATGGATTAGGGGCAGCCCTACATCAAGTCCAAATTATTGATGACAAACCTACAGAAGGACCAGTTTGTTACATCTCAAGACAAATAAAACCAACAGAAGCCAGATATGGTGCAAGACAGATGGAGTGTTTATGTTTGGTATGGGAACTTGAGAAATTGCACTATTACCTTGATAGCAGTGTTTTTGAAGTTATAGCTGACTGTAATGCCATTAAATCACTTCTTAACATGAAAACTCCCAACAGACATATGTGGAGATGGCAAATAGCCATTCAAGAATATAGAGGCAACATGACTATATTTCATAAAGAAGGAAACATTCACAAGAATTCTGATGGACTTAGCAGGTTGGCATTAGCCAATACTCCTGATAACCCAGCTTATGTACCCTTGGAAGCAGAACCACAGATTCCAATTGAAGTAATCAACATAACTGATATTGGGACTTAATTCTTTGAAGAAGTCAGATAATCTCCCAAGCAAGACAAGAATTTCCATATCTTGACTTCCTTATTAGATAAAGACTGCAAAGATACATCTTTAGTCAATGGACTGGATGAAGCTTGGAAGAATTCCTATTCTGAAGGAAGATTTCACTTGTTTGATGGGATTATTTACCAAAAAACCAAAGATTCTTGTGTAATGACATTATGTAGCAGACTGCTTATCAATACCATTCTTCATGAATGCCATGATAGCATCTACTCTGGACACCTTTCAGAAGACAGAAAACTTGAGAAAGTAAACAACTGTGCATGGTGGCCATCTTGGAGAAAAGAGACTATTGAATATTTCCATACCTGTGACAGATGCCAAAAAGCAAACAAGAGTACAGGCAAGAAATTTGGACTTGTGATCCATATTCAAAGAACAAAATTCCCTTCGCAAGTTGTTCACATGGATTGTGTTACAGCACTTCCTCCAAGTGGTGACAAAATTTATAATTCTTGTTTATTCATTGGAGACAGATATAGCAAAACTCCCATATTCTTACCATGTCATAAAGATGACACTGCTATGGCTACAGCTCTTCTTCCATGGATTAGAGTTATTTCTCATACAGGGTAGTTTAAGAATATTATAAGTGACAGAGATCCCAAATTCACAACTGCACTTTGGTCCAATCTTCATAGACTTTTTGGGACTAAGCTATCATTCTCAAAAGCATATCACCCTAAAGCATATGCACTAGCAGAAAGAATGATTGAAACTTTAGAAGACATGATCAGGAGATTTTGTGCTTATGGGTTAGAATTCAAAGATTCAGAAGGCTTTACCCATGACTGGTGCACTCTGATACCTGCATTAGAATTGGCATATAAGACATCAGTCCATTCTTCCACAGGTCAAACTCCTGCTATGCTAGAAAAAGGATTGAATCCAAGACTCTCAGAAGACACACTGAGGAAAGACTTGACTGACATTAATCCTACAGCTTCCATGTTCAAGATTATGCTTGATAAAGTAAAACATCATGCAAAGCATAGTATGAATGACACTTTTGACTATGCAAAACAGAAGTGGGACAAGAGTCACAGAGTACCAGACTTCAAAGCAGGGGACTTAGTTCTAGCTTCAACCTTAAATTTTAATAATATCAGAGGCCCAAAGAAACTTAAAGATTCTTATGTAGGACCTGTTGTTATTGTTGCCTTACATGGAACCAATTCAGTTCAAGTAGAATTGAGTGGTGAATTGGAAAATAAACACCCCACCTTTCCAGTCAGCTTGATAAACCTTATCAACCAACTGACAAAGAATTGTTTCCTTTAAGGAACCCAACTCCTTTAACTGTACCACCAGTGGAACAGAGTCAAGACAAAAAGATAAAGAAAGTCATTAAAGAAAGGAGACTTAGGGGTAAAAATCAGAGAGAATATCTTGTTAGATATAGAAACCCAGTAAATGAAGATGAATGGCTGGCAGAATCAGAAATACCCGACTCAGTTAAGCTCTTAAGAAGATTTAGACATGAAAGAAGGCCACAAGGCTGAATATGTCTATAAATGTGCTCTAAATTAATTGATTTAAGTAATTTAAAGAGGTTGGACAGTGGACATTACCCCCTTTTTGGGGCCCTTTTTCCTTCTTGATACCATTAATAAAATTTTAGTACAATTTTATTATTTGGTGGGAGGGAATGTGAGCCTTGAGGTATATTTTACATACCCAAATACACCACAATTACCTTAAAAATAAATTTTGAACTATGCATAACCCATATGTCATGCATATATCCAAAATGCATCATTTTTGATTTCAGAAAACATGACTAACCTTTTATTGAGTAGGTGAATCCATGGATTGAAGGCAAGATTTGGATTCTACACAAAATTCCACCTAGGCTAGCTCCATAGAGTGAATAAGCTCAAATCAACTCTTTGAGATGGTAATATGGTTAATAATTTAATACCACATCATCAATACCACATAAAAGATCCATGAAAAACTTTGTTTGTCTCAATATCATGCCAACATAATGGAAATGTGAGAAATCCCATGTTACATATAAACTAAGGATAGTGTTATGCATGTTTGTGGTACTTAATATCATGGTATTCATACATGCACTTTTTATACACCCATAGTAGATATCTCACTTTAAAGTTGAATTTCTATTTTGATGTGAAAAATAGTCAAGGGGGACAAAAGACATCAAAGAGAGCCAGGGTACCCAACTTCTGAGGCCTCTGAGGCATTGACAGCTCCAAAGCTTGGATCCATGGCTGATCTTGTCCCAATTAGTAAACTAAAACCCTTTGGGAAGGTGGTTACCATGTCACAACTTCAGTAAATCCTAAGAAAATAGAAAATAACCTGAGATTTTGACATGCCAAGGAGGTAAAGAGCAGCTCAGACTCCTTTAACCATGTCAATTCTTAATTAATTTCCATGGATAAGCCTCAAAAGAGTAATTAAAACACTTTCTGGACTAGTATACATTGATTTACCTCATAGCAACCAGCCGTATACTATTTTTTGCAATTCTATGTAGAAATGAGGTAAAAACTTCAAAAATTCATTAAAAATACAATTCTTAACAAATCATTCTTAAAATCTCAGGACCAATTGCGAACTGTATAATTCATATCAAAACCAAAAAGAATTATACTTTGGTACGTAAAATTAAAAGCTTTACTTACAGTCCATTTTTGATGATTCCACATGAAACATAAAATCTTTAAAAATTTACAGAAAATTCATTCTGTGATTAAATTTAAAATAAGGTTGATACCTTTGAGAAATCAATGATTATTTTGGATTAAAAGATGATCTACAGTTGTTACTCCTTTTATTCTTAACCATAAATGGGTTAGTAGTTATATAAAAGCCTCAATTCATTAATTATGATAATCTTACATGACAAAAGATGATGCAATCAATAATCCAAAAAGGTTTTGTTGTTTTCTCAATCACTGGTTTTTCAGTTTGCTCCATGGAACACCTCTGTGAGCTTTCTTAGACTTAAAAGAGGCTTCCTCTTTCTGTTATTTTCAGATCATCACATTATTCAATTATACCTTTAGTACCAACAAGTCATTATTAGTTAAATCTTTTCTTAAGTGTCTTATTCTTTCATAAATCTATCAGAAAGACATGAAATCATAGAAATCAACTATAAATTTTTGTAATATTGTTATAAATCAACTTTGATACATTAAATCCACAATTCTACTTCAAATCTCTCTAATATTATCTTCTAAAAGGTTCATTGGATTAATAGTGAGTGATTTATCTTAATTCTTCAAGTTTTTCTCTAGTAATAGTTTTATTCAACATTTATCTTTACAATTATTCTTGTAAAAGATAATTATATGATAAAATAGTTTTATTATTTTAATAAAGAAGCTTTTATTATTAAATTCTTTTTGTTATTGATTCTTGTAGACAATTACTTCTTACTGTTATAATCACTAGTAGTGTATAACATGTAACAGAAATAATTCTTTAATTCTTTAATTGTGGTTATAATAATTTTTATTATTATATCTCATAAGAACAGTAATAGTACTGTTGATCAATAGTAATATTATCAACAGTTTCATAGACACATCTTACAAGAGGCCATGATATAGAATTATATCTTCATGTGGAAAGACCCTCTCCATACCCAGAAATCCTGGAAACTAGGAAGTAAAATGAGAAACACATCAATGAACTCCTAGAAATGGACTTCATCACAAAGATAGACACAATGAAATAGTGGAAATCACCACTCCTGTCCATATCACCTGGAATTATGTAAAATCAAGGCTGTGTGGAGATCTCAGAGCCCTGAACAACTACACAAAAGCTGACAGGTACCCTATACCTAGGATACGTCATGCCCTAGATAAACTGGCAAAATCCAAATACATAATCAAGATGAATTGTATGAAAGGCTTTCACAAAAATGGAGTTAAACCAAACTCCGTCAAATTACTCAAAAGCATATGCCATATGGACATATATGAGTACACCAGGATGCCATTTTGCATCAAAAATTCACCAGCCCACTTCCAAAGGATGATGGACAGAATACTTCAAGAAGAAATAATGGAAGTCTGGGTGGTAGTATATATTTATGAAATCATTATATTCTCAGAGACTTGGGAAGACCATGTGCAGTACAAAGACAGAGTCCTAAGTGAATGCACACCCATCAATCTGAAAATTTCACTTAAGAAGTGGAATTTTGGGCAACAAGAATTACTGGTACTGAGACACAAAGTCTCAGGTCGTAGTCTGGCCATAGACCAGAATAAAGTAGCAGCAGTACTGCTAAAACTAGTACCAAATAACATCAAAGAGATGCAATCTTTCCTTGGGTTTGCTAGCTACTACAGAAACCCCATCACAAATTTTGCCCACAGAACTAGTAGTCTATAAAAGTTATGTTCCAAAGATAATTTTTTTGAAATCACCAAGGAAAGAAGGGATTCATATGAGAGGATCAAACATGAACTCACTAATGCCCCTGTGCTCATCTTACCTTACTTTAAACTACCATCCAAGCTATATATGGATGCAGGCTGTAGCCAAGGCTTAGGGGAAGCCATTCACCGGAGACAAATTGTAGATGGTGAGCCAAGAGAGGGAGCTATATGCTACAGCTCTAGGCAGCTGAAAGATTCAGAAGACAGGTATGGGGCCACCCAGACTGAATGCCTATGCTTAGTCTGGGGTCTAGAGAAACTCCACTATTATTTGGAGGGTGCAGTCTTTGAATTCTACACAGACTGCACAGCCTTGAAGTCTTTACCAAACATGAAGACAACCAATAGACACATTTTGAGGTGGAAAATAGCCATCCAAGAGTATAGGGGAAATATGACCATCATATACAAGGAAGTCAAAAGCGGCACCAATGCAGATGGCCACTGGATAATGTCAAAAGCAATCCAGCTTATGAACCTGAAGTAGAAGCCGGGATCCCTATCCATTTCTTGGAAATAGATAGGAGTCAGAACTTCAGATTTTCTGAATGGGGACCAGAAAGTGGTACCCCAGACAGTGGAGAAACTGATTTAGAAGTAACACAAACTCTCATATTGGTAATAAGCTCCTCACAACTGCATAATGAATTCTTCAGTGCAGTAATAAAGTCATGTTCCAAACACAAACAGTGTGGCATACTGTTGCAACTCCTTCAACAGAAGTACAGGAGCCCAGAACTGGAATCCCAGTTAGAGCAACCCTGGTTGAGGGACTATAAGGGTTTTCCTTATAGATGGCCTGCTCTTCCATAGAGAGAAGAGCACAAGTGCGCTCACAGTAGTAGAAAAGGACCATATGTCCTTGATTTTTAAGGAATATCATTATTGCTCCTATATGGGACACATGAGTGAAGACAGGCCCAAGGAAAGGGTAGCAAGCACATCTTGGTGGCCCAAATGGGAACAAGAGTCGAGTAAATATATCAACACTTGTGAAAGATGCCAGAAGGCAAATAGAAAACATGGGAAGAAGGATGTGCTATTTCAACACATAGAAGAACCTAAACACCCATGGGAAACCATCAACAAGGACTGGGTTACAGGACTTGTTTCAGGAGGAAAATAAAACTTCAATGCTTACCTGATCATAGTTGATAGGCTAAGTAAGAGTGTGAAGTGTGGACAATGTCTCAAGGAGGACACAGAAATGGATACTGCCTTGTTATCTTTCAATAACATAATATTTACATGTGGAATCTCTAAGATTATCATTAGTGATAGGGACCCAAAATTCACATCACAATTTTGGACCAACTTTTATAACATGCTTGGTAGTAAACTTGCCTTCTCCACAGCTTACCACCCACCGACAGATGGTTTAGCTAGAAGGATGATCCAAACAATGGAGGAAATAATCAGAAGATTCTGTGCATATGGAATGGCATACAAGGACCATGAAGGATACACCCATGATTGGGTCACACTTTTACCAGAAGTACAACTAGCTCATAACACAATCCAGAACTCAACCACAGGGAAATCACCCTCATGGGTAGGGAAAGGGTGGAACCCCTTATTGCCTGTGGATCACCTGAAGGAAAATCTTCTGACTATACACCCAACAGCCAAATATACTTCCATGATATGTGGAAGAGGGCTTGTGATACAGCTGCTAGATGTATAGCTGAGGCAAAAGAATACAACAAAAAGAGGTGTGACAAATCTCACATGGAGCCTGATTTCAAAGAAGGGGACCAGGTGTTAGTGTCCACACTCAACTTCAACAATATTAAGGGACCAAAGAAGATGAGAGACTCACTTGTAGGGCCCTTCACTATCATTAAGCTGGTAGGGAAAAATTCAGTGGAAGTCAAACTCACCAAGGAGCTTTCTAAGAAACACCCCGTGTTCCCAGTGAGGTTGGTTAAGCCATACTGCCAAACAAACAAGGATAAGTTCCCCTCCAGGAAGAAAAATCACACTCCACCAGAGATAGTGGAGGTGGAAGAATCCCCTGGCCCTGTGAAGAAAATCATCAAGGCCAGAAAAGATTAGACTGAATGGTAAAGACCAGAGACAGTACTTGGTCATATTTGAAAACCAGAGAGCAGATACAGACTAGTGGTTGACAGAAGATGCCATACCAGATGGGAACCTTGACTTAAGAACATTCAGGGCCTCTAGGAGGACTTAATGGTTGCATCAATGATGAGCCTTTTTCATAGGGAGGGTACGTCGGCCTGTAACTCAAAACCAGAGCACAAGCATGACAGCCAAATACCATAAACCAATGGTAGAGCCAAGATACCACCAAAACATGGAGCTGAGCCAAACCAGCTCAAAAAGTATCAAAAGAAAGAGGGGACTCACCCCATTCCAAATATACAAGTCCCATCAATATAGGAAAAAGAATAACTAAGTTATTCCTTCTCAAAGTTGTTTCTGAGCATAAACCTTAATTTTCACCTTCCATCTGAAATCCAGAGGAAGAAGCCTAACCCCATCAAATGGGTATTCATAATTAATCTCTAGGTCAGTTCTATACAACAGTACTAGCCAAATTCAGCTAACATCAGAATTACTGAAGTTATGGCCAAGATAAGGTCAAATCAGGGGGAATAAAATATTCACCTCTCATCTAACTTCTACATTTTTAGTGTAAGATAGCTAAAGTGGGGCCTTTTTGGAAAGAGCACAATCGGGACTACATTATGGTGCGATCCATTTCCTCATATCCTGTCTAGAACAAAAGTTATAGTGCAAACAAGCTCCATACAGATTTTAAACAAATCACACATATGTATAAAAAATCTTGTACATGGCATAGCTTTGTCATATTTAATGATGGCCATATAAAATGAGGTACCATTGTTTAAATCACATCCAGGCATACACATTGAGCCAAATTCAAGCTTGATATCTCAAAAACTCACAAAGGTATAGGATCTTTAAGGGCAAAATCCCACAGTTAGACCAATACAGCCTGACTGTGGGATAATATCCCATAACCCTGATTATGAGGTGTCAAACAGACAATGAAGCTTTTTTATACTTCAATATCTCATAGTTTGGTCTATACTGGGGTCCCATACAGGTTCTATACGGTATTCTACATGTAATAAATTTTAGAAGAGGGCTGTGTGGTCCCCAGATGAAAATTCTCACCCTGTATTTGTGAAAACTGCCCAGATGTGGTTTCCAAACCAGATCTGATCCCAATAAAGGCTATACAGGCCTTGTGAAAACCACAAGTCAGTCCTTGGAAGTGAAAAATCTTCACTCCCTCTATGTGGAAAGGTGTAGAAGCCTTTTTCACCCAATTTTAGGATAAAAAGGGACCTTTTCCTCACCAGAAAAGGTTTCCTCATCCTGATCTTGAATTCCTACATAGTACAGCTTTCAAAATCAGTTATAGTCTTGGAAAATAATCAGGTATACTTCCAATTTTAAGTATTGTAGCCTTTATTATGATAACCCAGTTGGTAAAGCTGCACCCAGGTCTTTCAACAGCATTAACCACCACTATTTCTCCATACAAGTCCCTAAATATCTATTATTAACCCCTATTATTATCAATTAAGCTTTCTTTTAATAAATGTTTCCATTTCACAGTCATAGTTTAGGTTTTAAATACATCTATTATCACCTCTTCATATACTCAGCCTGACAATCTTAGCATGGCAACAAGGCCTGGCCTTTCCTTTTCCATCAGTGCTCTCTCTCAGTATCTAGAGAGCCCTTCCATTTGGAATTGAAAAGCCTTCCTTCAAATCCTCAAGTATCTCAACATCACCCCAGATATTGGTCTCACCTACCCAAAGAAGATCAACTTGGGAATCATTGCCTACAGTGACATGGATTCGGGAAGTTCTTGTGTGTCTCTCAGATCTGTGAATGGGTACCTTGTCATTTGGAAGACCAAGAAGCATCCCAAAGCTTTCCTTTCCAATACTGAAGCAGAATGTAAGTCCTCTTGCCATCTCACTTTGGAAATCTTATGGCTTACTCAATTGTTCAGCAAGTGCAATTTTTTCAGATCTGGTCAGCCTAGACCAATCCATGAGGACAATACAGGTTTCATTAATGTGGAAAATGGTGATTGAAATGTCAAAAACAAGTTGATGAAGCACCATGACATTCAGCTAAATTCTATCACAGAGGCAGTAAGCTCTAAGGTAATCAAATTGTTTTACACACCAACATCAGATATGCTGGCTTATTTCCTCACCAAGTCTGTTGGTTGGTCAGCTTTTCTCAAGTCTATGTGTTATCTAGGTGTCTTGCATCTAGGAAAGAGGAAGATGTTGAGAATTACCACTATGACTAGTAAGAATAACATTCTCTCCTCAACGCAACCGTACCTGCAATCCACAAGAAGTCCAAGCGCAGATCAAAGAGAATCATTACAATCTCAAGTAGAACCATCCGCAAAGACCTTAACATCAAAACGATAAATTCTTTTCCTTTTATCTTTTCTCCCCACTCCTTTACCACTTTTGTTCTCCTTCCCCATATTCTTCTTTCCTTTCTGTCCCTTTTTGTTCTCTCTATTTATTTCTTTGACTTTTTTTATTAAGCTCAAATATAATACTTGGTTAGGGCATTGTACCTCCTCTTAAAGTCCAAACTTTTTATTTTTCCACCTGGGAGGTCCATTTAAAGCTTTATTTCCAGGGTTACATTATGCACAGCATAAAATAATTAAATATTTTCAAGAATGTGCCAAACCTAAAGGATATCTATTGATAGAAACTGCTCAGGGCTTGTCAAGAAAAGATGATCCATGAAATTCTTCAATAAATTGGAGTTATAATGAATTGTTTTCCGCAATTAATTGTTTCCGGAATATTAACAATCACAATGGTAGCCTTCCCAATTTATGTGGAGTGATTTTTTGAATTTTTGAATTATTAATTTACTAAAAAAAGACTACTAAAGCTAATACTGAAGCTTGGAAGGCTTAGTGGTCTTCCAGTGATAAAAATTCAAAATCAAATTTACCAAAAAAACTAATTAGATCCAAAATATTGCATTAAGGAACATTTATGAGTAGAAAAGTAGATCAGTGAGAGATTTGAGCAATTTTAAATATGGTCAATTAGGTTGGGATTACATAATCATGAGAAAATACCACAGGTTTATACCTTTAATTGAACTCTTTTCTGGAATTCTCTATTACTTAATATAAATAATTATTTCTGATCTTCCAGAAAGTACTCCTTCCTTGATATTTTGTTCAAATACCAAAACACTTTCAAACTAGTATTATTTTAATAAAGAAAATGTTGAAATTGATCTCTTTCATTTTGAGCCAGTATAATTCTAATATTTTAGATATCTATTTTATATGTAAATTTCTCCTGGAAGATAAACATCTCTGGAGATACATTTTTTAATAAGCCTGAACCTTTTAGCGGTTATCTCAGAGCTCTGTATCATGGTAGTCGAATTAAGGATTTCTAGAGAAAACATTTATTTCTTTTATTATTGGAAGCTTATTGTCCTTTCTCAAAAGACCTGCTCATGGATACATGAAAAATTGAGAATCTATATGTATTCATAAATCTGACTTTTGTCCAAGACTTAGGGACTTGAGATTATACAAGGTCTAAGTATCTGGCTTGGGGAGGATATTTCACTCTTTTATGCAGGAATAATTATTGTAAGGCTGTATCTGTGGACCCTCGCCACACTTATTTTCCCTGAAACAAAATTTGATTTGTATTTATAGGGATGACAGATTACCATTTTTGGTAAACCGTTGTCCGATTTTGCATAATACAGCTAAAATTCCATTTTCTGGGTAATTTTCTTCAATATTTCATGCGACTTTAATGAGTTTAAACCACTGAACAGTGGTATTTTTCCTTATTTTCATGGATATATATGCATAAGTACCCCAATAAGAAATTTGTTGATATTATTTTGACAATTTTGCTTTCCATTTGATGAAATTATAATAAATGGAAGCTGCATATGTTGAATCTTTGAGTGATACTTCCCTCCAATGATAATATAAATTCTAATCTGTATTAATTTATTAGAAATGAATTCTGGAATAGCCTTGGATATCTCTTACTAATTTAATTTCTTATGTCTTATGAGATGTCATTTGAATAAAGTTTGACGTTTTTTAACAAGTCATTTCAAGTCACTTCTTGGATATAGACCTCTTTTTCCATTAAAAGGATTTTTTGATTCTGTGTCAATGTGGAAATATCTCTGAAAATATTCGGAAGCTAGAAGATCACACAAAAAACTATTTGATAACAAAAAATTAAATTATTTAATATGGAAAGAAGTCATTTATTACTCATATTCCAAATGGCATCAGTTTTTCCTGTATATTCCTGATTTATCGTTGAAATCGGGCCTCTGTGGATCAATACAATCACATTTGTGTTTTGAATGAAATTAAGATTAATGAGAAAGTCTCATTCAGATTTCGAATATCTCCAGGGAAATTTTTATTATCTTTCAATCAAAGAATAATGTAGTGAAAGCTGTATGTATTGAGCTCCTTTACCAGCACTTGTCCGATTTGGCTAGCAATTTGGCTTTGACTTTCTGAAGAAGTGCCATCTGGAGGAACCGTTGTCAACCTTTAAGTAGTCTATCTTCCTGTTGATTCTCTAGTGTACCTCTTCCCACATTAAAATGAAATATTAATAGATCTAAGCATCTATATATGTACCTCACTCCCCACTCCACTATTGAGATGGATCTATACAGAGGAATAAGTATAATTTTAGGAGTTCATAAGGATACTATTGTTGGTTCTGGTTACTTTTGGATATCCTGAATAATCTCTTTTATGCTTTCATTCAAGAATAATCTATTTTAAAAAGTATGTATAGATATTCTTCTAGTATTTTGTCTCAATGTCGCAATATATGGCTCTATGCGGATTTCTACAGCTCATCTGGAGTTTTTTTGGGGTATTTTTCAAGATTATGGGACTTAATCGATTCCCCGAGCCACCTCAATTACAAATTTTATACAAGCTTAATGAATTTGAGAATGGCTTTGTAACAAGCCTTTGCAGTGTTTCTTCTGAATTCTCCCATGAACTAGGCTTTCAATGCACTTTTAAATAATATTTTCTTTCCAGTATTTTGTATTACTAAGATGCTATAGCGCAATATAGATATCTATGAGAGCCTGAAGCATTTTTTCATAAATCTCTTGTAAATGTTAATCTGATTTTCTGTGTATTTTTCATGTCACTTTATCTCCAACGTTTCATGAATTTTAATTTATATCTCTCTCTGAGTATCCTTTTTGGGATAAGATTTTGAATATTTGTGATAAGATATTTAAATTCTGGGTAACCTCATTTCTTATCTTGTTAAATATTATTCTGTTTAAAGGGCTATATATAGTCCATTTTTTCCTATATCTCACCAACTACTACATATATATTTGCTATATTGATCCATAAATTTTCCATTTTTCCAATTACTTTTATTCCTTTGGATACAAAAGGATAAATATTGATTGCATTGGTGAAATTCTAACTTATTTAACTTCAATTTTCATCATTACAACCTTCATCTATTAGATTGA
Organism: Austropuccinia psidii; assembly: GCA_023105745.1. Lineage (NCBI taxonomy): Eukaryota > Fungi > Basidiomycota > Pucciniomycetes > Pucciniales > Sphaerophragmiaceae > Austropuccinia > Austropuccinia psidii. Next base: position 18,336,073 of record JALGQZ010000008.1, on the reverse strand, counting down.
ATTATGGTACTCTATCCAAATTACATCTTGAACTCGGATTATAAGTATGCATAAGTAATCAATTATGTCAGATACCTGGGATATATTTGTGAGGTATATTTCCTATATATTCTACCACTTTTATTTAAAATATCTTAGTAAATATTGTAAAATATCAATAATAACTTAATTTAAATGAAAATTTACTCTTTCGAATATTATGTTATTGCTTTTGACCGAAGCTTATAGCACCTGACCCTAAGGTAATTTTTAAGCACATTACTAGTAGGAGATGTATACAAAAGATCATAAATTTTCTGTGTCGCTATAACATTCAACCAGAAATTATCATTCTTCAATATATACATTTTTAGTAATATGGAGCTCCTCTGAAAGAATTTGAACTAATTCCCTTATAATCCTCTCAATATCATATTTCATTCTATATAAGAATTTTTTAAATACATCCAAATCCAAAAAATCTATTGAATTCATTTCAATTAATTTGTACTTACATATAAAGACTTCTGATATTTCTCTAATGTTTCATTATTAATATTCCTTTTTTATAAAATAAAAAACCTCATTCACCTAATTATCTTATGAAAACCTCAGATAATTAATGTGTTATAGAAACACCTTTCAGACCACAGCAAAGTGATCTCTTCCCAGAAACGGCTATTAAGCCTGGCTAAAGTCTGGTGAATACTGGAGTGTTGTAGATCAAATTCCACCGAGGCTAAAGAATTCAATTAAAGAGTGTTTCATTTTTACTTGGTTATTTAGCTTTTAATTATCTCCTTCTTGATGAGATCCTATGGGATTCTCTGCCCTAAAGCTACATCAAGGATCTCCACAGCTTTAATAATCTTGCAGAACTATTTATTATCATTATTTACTCTTTTATTTTCGAAATGAAAACTCTTCCTTTCTAACTTTCTATTTTTTATGTTTTGGATAAATATTTGATGATAATCTATAATCTGGAAAATCCTATCTTTAAATATTTTCAACACTTGTAATTTTATCTCAATTCGTTTATTTTGAAAATAGATTTAATTATATTTCTTCTTATATTGACAATATTCTCAAATTACGCAGAAAATGATTTCTTTCATTTTGATGGAAAAAGTTCCTTTTTGTCTGTTTCTATACAAAGCTCTTCAAGTCTTATTTTTCTTCAAAAATATCAATTATTGTTGGAATAGAATTAAGTATGATTATTTTATTTATTAATATTAGTTCTCTTAAAAAAATGATTATCTTCATCTTATAAGGGGTAATTCATTTAATATCTGTGTTTGAAAAGAAATTTAATTATTTCTTTGAAATTCCATGTTGTCCGAGAATAGATACTCATACTATTGAAATCCTAAAAGCAATAGCAGCATTTTTACATCTTTCATGTAGCTTAAACTTCCTGATACCCAAATAGATTCCTTCATATAGTGTAAGGTACCAAGAAATTGCTTTTAGGAATATTTCAGATGATTTCTGGTTACAAAAATTCATAGAAACAACAATCCAAAAACACACAAACTTGATTGTAAAGGAATTGAAAAGTAGGCTTGTTTCCATTTTCCCATTCCAATTCAAGCCAAATTTGCATGAGAAATTGTTAAAAATTCTCCAATCTCCCTTGGAAGATGGTTGCGATTTTCACTTACAGAAATACAGAAGATTTTAATTCAAATTTATTTTAAATTATTGAATCTCACGATATTAATGGTAGTTAGACACTTCAAAAAAGTATGACATAAAAAGGGGCCAAAAATGACAGAAACCAAATTTTTTCATAAAATGAATCATATGGAAAGAAATTTAGCTAAAATATATTTATTAAAAAGGAAAACAATCAGTATAATAAGTATCTTCATATTTATGTAAAACTCAATTAATGTATAATCTATGTTAAAAAATCTCAATATAAAAGTAATTAAGTCAATTAATAGTACCTTTCCAGGTATTGATAGTAAATATTTGTGTGCCTTAGAGGTATTTCTATATACCCAAAAGATCATAAAATAAAAAATTATCTTATAATGATAAATATATAAATTTATTTTTATTATAAAAACAAAAATGAAAATAAAAATAGAAGATTTATATACAAAATTGAAAAAATTTATTATAATATAAGATGAAAATTACATTAAAATTTAAAATTGTGAAAACAAACTTTTACTTGAAAAAATTAAGTAAAAATAAATTTTCAACAAAAATATTAAAATTAACATATTTTTGGCAAATTGTCAAATAAAAATTATTGTAACTTTTTATCCAATAAGTAAACTTATGAAAATTATTTCATCATTTGATTCCTTATAAAAAATAATGTGGGGTAACCTCTGGGTGAAATTTCTGTAACTAAACTCTACATAAGCTTAAATTGAGTTTTTAGTATTTCTGTATAAAAATTGAGAATCCTCAAAACCCTAATTTGCTTCACACCAAATTTGGTGTTAACCATCAATTTTTATCTTATAATTGAGGTATTGTGTGTAGCTTAGAAGACATGAGGAAATGGAGAATTTTCAATTGAAATGTCAAAAAGTGTGCATGTATTACATAAGTGAACTTTGATTTATATATGTGGTACCATTTTTGCATTTGTGTACTGTAAAAAAGACAATTGAAGTACATATTTAAATTCCAAGTATAATACAAGATGAGGAATTGGAGAAAAAATAAAGTGGAAAGATTAATTTTGAAGGGAAAAAGGAATCTTTGCCCCGAGGATTCCAGACTCCCCCATATACCTTTCTGACAGGTGTGAAATGTCAAAATCCATGCAAGCTTTCGTCACTTTTGGCCTGGAATAGAGTCACAGGGTCTGTGATTCAATTGATGATGAGGTTTTGATACCAACCAGGGCAGTTTTAACTGTTTCCAAAAGGTTAAAACTGCCCTTAAGTTACAAAATCTTAGTGAAAACAGTTTAAACTGGTTTTGATGTCTCTTACAAACATTCTGATGTTTTTTAAGGTTTGAAAAAAGGAATTACTATAGCAATGGCTGATTTAAGGGTCTGAAATGACTGAAAATAGCAAAAATGGCTCAACCCAGCCCATTTTTGGTCCAAACCAGGATTCAATGTTGCCATAGTTGGATTTTCTGTTGTCAGAGTGTTTCTCACGACTGACAAGAGGAGATTTTACTTTTGGAGTAAGAAAATTGGTGGCCATAAAAAAATATTTTCTTTGCCCCACTTTTCACTGCATGTTAGAATCTTTTCCTTTTAAAATAGTTTAAACACTGTTAAACCAATCAATGGAATATTCCAACCACCTTTCTAGAACAGTTTTAATCCTTTTAACCACATTGAAAATTCTTATAATCATTTTTACCCTTGAACCACCCCATAAGTGAATTAAAGCATCTTTCATCACTGTTAACATTGTCACTTTGTTTCCAAATTCACTCTGGTAAATTTTGGGAATGTTTTCTCTTTACTAATATTTTTAAAGAATTTTTTTTCATATTAATTGCCCTTAGGTCTTTGCTCAATTTATTCCAATCAAAATTTCTCTTGAAGAAATTTCTTTTGTAGCCTTAAATATCTCTTGTAGAGTATTTTTGGTAAAACAATACATCTTGATCATACCATTTTTTTCTACTCATAAATCAAAAAACAAGAAATTTGTTATCTTTTCCCTTAAAAATCTTAAATATTACTATTGTTATCAAATTCTACCATATACAAATCTTGAGGACAGGAGAAGTACTTGATTTTTAAACAAAGTTTCTCATCCACACCTTATATTTGGGGGCCCAGCAATGATATTTTACCTGCTAAATATTTGTTTTACCTTTTTTAATCCTTTATCTTATTTCTCAAAATTCAAAAATCCATAAAAAAATACTTATAATCCAAAAAAACATAAGAAATATTTTTCTTTCATATTCTAAATGAGGCTTTATTTTTCATTTCCCTTTGGAAAGAACCTTTTTTCTTACTTGATTAATTGCTTTCTCATTTAAGTTTAGGCTCTGAGAACATGATAAGACAACAAAACATTGAAACAGCAGCAACAGGTACTAGTATTATTACTGCCAGTACTGTTACATATGACCATAATTTCACTGTTATTATACCTAAGAATAATAAACCAAAGCCAATTTCTTCTGAATTAATCAATTTGGACATAAGTAATACCCTCCAAAAACCAAATAATGTGGCCAATATTACTTTTTTACTTAAAAATACTATTTTATGCTGTTTTAATCATAAATTATGCCTCCAACCAGATCAGGAGCATCCTATCACCCCTCAATCAGATTCCAAAAAGCCTATAGACATGATTATGGAAGAAGCCAGTCAGTTATAGAAGGGAAAAAGTTGGTAAATGAAGCCCAAACTGACAAACTATTCCATTCTGAAGCTGATAACACTGTTTTGACTTCAAACAGAGCTGAAACAGCCACAAGAGCTCTCAGTGGGCATATACAATGCCAGATAGAAGGCTTACAAAAATTAATTGCAGCACAAAGAGTACCAGGTCCTTTCAGATCTGTGAAAAACTGCATGAATTCTCACCTGACTGTGGGAAAGTTTCTGGGCCATCCCAGATCTTGAAAGTTACTCAATGAATGGCATCCATTTATGGAAAATGAAAAAATGATGTTTTCAACAGCAGCATGGGGGAAATCCAACCCCCCACCACTCAAACAAGTGCCAAAACCTGCCCCAATAGCCAGAAGCAGAAATTCCAACACAAAAAAGCAGCCACCAGATCAGAACAAGGGAAAAGGCAAGGAACCAGCCACAAAGCCATACAGCCAGGGCTACAGAATGCCAAAGATTCAACAAGATTCCATGAAAAATGTTCTTTAGATGGCCAGAGCCACAATTGAATTACAGAAAAAGGAGGAAGCCAGATTGAAATATCAGAAATTATTTCTGACATTCTAGATGGAACTCGAAGGCTGTATATAGCTATCAATGATGTAAAAAGTAATATTTCTGATAAAAATTGATCAATTTGTCACAATCTTAAAAGGAATAAACTACTTTTTAGACAAATATATGAAACACTTATTTTTTGAAAAAGTTTTCAGAGCAATTAAAAGTTCAAATAATGACAGCTCATTTGGAAAGAAGATAAATGAGAAATATGCCATTATAAAAGAACTAACAAATGAATATTCCAAATTCAATATTCGTGACATAACTGAAACAAGAATAAAACAAGCCCTAAATATTATCAAAAGAGATAATATGAAACTCCTTGATGACATTTGAAATTAATTTTCTGAAGCAAAGACATATACCATTGCCTTGAAAAAGTGTTTTGACACCTCACAGGAGGAATTATCAAAATTCACAACAAAATTGAATGAGATCTTTTCTGATAATACTCAACTGTCAGCCTGTGACTCAAAACCAGAGCACAAGCATGACAGCCAAATACCATAAATCAATGGTATAGCCAAGATACCACCAAAACATGGAGCTGATCCAAATCAGCTCAAAAGGTATCAGAAGAAAGAGGAAACTCACCCCTTTCTGAATATACAAGTCCCATAATCATAGGACAAAGAATGACAAAGTTATTCCTGCTCAAAGTTTTTGCTGAGCATAAAACTTGATTTTCACCTCTCATCTGAAATACAGAGGAAGAGGGTTAACCCCATCAAATGGGTATTCATAATGGAGGTCTCAGTCAGGGATATCCAATGGTACTAGCCAAACTGAGCTAGCACAATAATTACAGAAGTAATGACCCAAATATGGTCAAATAAGGGTGATTAAAATATTCACCTCTCATCTAACCTCTACAGTGTTAGTGTGAGATACCCAAAGTGGCGTCTTTTTGGAAAGAGAACAATAAGGGCTATCTGATGGTGCCATCCATTTCCCCATATCTCATCTAGAACAAAGGTTATGGGGCAAGCAAGCTCTATACAGCTTTTAAGAAAAACATATATTTCATATCTCAAAAACTGACAAACGTATGGTCATTTTGAGCTCAAAATCCCACAATTAGACCAATACAGTCTTACTGTAGGATATTCTCGCATAGGTATGACTATGAGGTGTCAAATAGACAAAGAAGCATGTTTATACTTTAATACCTCATAATTTATTCAATACTGGGGTCACATACAGGTTCTGTACAGCATTCTATGCGTCATACACATCAGAAGAGGGCTATGTGGTCCCCAGATGAAAATCTTCACCCTTTATTGGTGAGAACTGCCCAGATGTGGTTTCAAAACCACATCTGATCCCAACAAAGAGCTTACAGGCACTATGAAAACCATAACCCAGTACTCTGAAGTGAAAAATCCTTCACTTCCTCTACCTGGATGGTCTAGAGGGCCATTCCACTCCCTTTTAGGATAAAAAGGAGGGCTTTTCTCCACCAGAAAAGTTTTCCTCATCCTTCTCTTGAATTTCTACATAGTACCACTTTCAAAAAAAAAGCTATACTCTTGGACAATAATCAGGTTATACTTTGAATTCTTAAACATTGTAGTTCTTATCATAGTAATCCAGCTGGTAAGACCGCACCCAGGGCTTTCAATAGTGCTCACCACCACTACTTCACAATAGTAAAGCCCTTATTATTCAATCTCAATCTTTTTTATCCATTATAAACTTCTTTTAAATCAATTTTACCATGTCACAGTCACAGATAAAGTTGTAAATAGCCTTATTACAACTTCATCATAGACTCAACCTGACATTTTTGGGGGCCTGGCTGTGTTTTTAAACCTTTTTGAACATTACAAGTGAGTTTTTTCTCTTATTTTCTTCATCCTGACACTTTTGTTTCTCTTTTTTAGGCATAAATTTAATTAAAAAAAATAAAATATATATCTTTTATTTATTTTTTGAGTGGTATATGCTGTATACCACTGTGTTTTCTTCTATTTTTTGCCCTGTTGCATGGTTGATTATAATTCAATCACCACAAAACCCTTATTTTTGGTATGTTTTACATATTTTAACCCATTAAGCCATTAATAGAGTCCTTTTTTAATTAAATAAGGGAACCTCTTACTGTAAAACCAACAGTTGATGCATGGTTGGGTACATTGTTAATTTCAATTACCCTCTCACATAACTACTTTTTCAGATTATACTTGCTAATTACAAGTTAATCTGTGAGATACTGGTATACAAACAGTGTTCCAGATATCTGTAAGCTGTATTTCTGATGTGTAGTTGTTAATTCAATTACACTTTCATAATACAAGGGCATAATATAGAAATATATTTCCCAGAGGCCATTCTTAGACATGCAAACAGAATTTTAAGAAGTCTTAACTGACAATAAGACCTCTTTTTCCTGTCTGATTCATTGAAAGAAAACTACATCCCACTAGAGACCCAGTCACAGGCCAGCATACCAGTGACACCCTCAAAACCAGAGGGAAGCAAGGGCAAAGGAAAGAGGCACAGTGAAGGACTTATAACAGCTAAAAAGTGGACACATGTTGTCACTCAGAGGAATAGAAAACCACAAAACTCTGCATCAATACAAGGTAAGCCAACCTTAACAAGTTGTACAGGGAAGATTACAGTCATTAACCCAGTTATAACCTCTAAAGGTAAATTTCCAAAAGCAGCAGACAAAAAATTTGTACAAGGCTTAGTCAAAGGTAAATACTCTAAGAACATAAATTTTTTGACTTCTTGCAAACACTGATATGTCACCTGTACCACTCAGAGACCTTGGTTTCCAAAGGCACCAGCCAGAGGACAGAGAAGGCTTGTCCAGAACCAGAAGACCTGGAAGAGGAAACCTTGGACACAGTGGTGGATGGCAAGACATTGAGGGAAATCATACCCACTCTGCCATTCACATTCCAATTCAACAGAAACCTCAAACCAGAGGACTGGAAGGATATGGATCAAGTTCTCCAGCTCCACCAACTCCTCAAAGACCTTTTTCAATGGAGCATGGACAACAAGAGGTTCAACCTAGCATCCCACTGGGCAGAACTTGGAGAAATTTGCAAGAAGATCTGTCTCAAAGAGATAGACTTCAGAGAACTTATGGTAATCACCAAAGGTTGGAATCCCACTAGGAATTTCAGACTCCTGGAGGTGAGGGAAATCACCATAAGGGAGAATCAAGCCACTATCCAAGATATAGAAGAACAACTGACCTAGACAGGGCATACTCTGATTCCTTCAGGCTCACAAGGAGTAGACCAAACCAGATTGCCAGTGGCTTCAAACATTTCAGGAACCAACAGATCAGTGGCCAAGAGTCACCATTCTTCACAATACCAGGAAGTTTCCTGGAGAAGACAAGGACACAAGGGCAAAAACAAGACCACCTTCAACCAAAGGAAGAGAGAGCCAGACCCAATGATCCAGAAGCTGTTGGATTTAATGAAAGAAGTGCACAAGAGCCAGAAGTAGCTTTACATACCTCTAGAATCAGTAGTCCTATCAATAGAAATAACACCCCACTCAGATTGAACATAATGTTGTCACACCTGAGAGTAACTTAAACAGTGATGCAGTGTGGCTACAAATGTCCCAATATGCTTAGCAAACTCAAAAGAAGGTTGCGGAACTTGGAGAAAGCCATGAGAGGATGAAAAAATTGACAGCCTTCATGGAAAAAGTTGTTGAATCCCTTCAAGAAGGAAATGCTCAATTGAGCAAAGCCTATGAAGAAACCAACAAAAGACTTAATATAGTCTTTTCAGAACAACACCACAGCAAAATGGATAGGGATTGTCTTTATCAAGACATCAAAAAACTGTTTAATGACTACCATAACATGAAGCCCCAACCACAAGGCCATGTCATGGATAATCCATATCACCAAAAGGACATAAAACTAGATGCCATGTTGGTGAATAATTCAAGATCTCTATCTCAATACCAGGATGGAGATAATATGTCTTATTCTGAGGAGGAATCCTTAAGACAGCTTCCTGAGGCCTCAGTATGTCCCAAATTCCCTGGTACAGGAGAATATGATCATATTGATATCATAGGTTATATTGATGGACTCGTCATTGATGTACCAAGCATACCAGACTACTGGATTACCAATAGACTTAATACAGAATTTAAAGGAAATGCTAGTATACGCTACACAGAAATGGAAGAAATCCATGGTGGAAGAGTCAAATGATCCAAAAGTACAGAAATGGTACTTGGATATGTCAAAAGACCATGTCATTTGAAAATTACAAGTATTCAGTGGCAAAAGATCCATATGAGTGGTGTCTTAGAAAGTCTAAAAGACTTAAAGCCATTGATCCTCAAATAAAAATTCAGATGAGGAATCACAAACTCCTGACACAAATGTTAGGAGAACTAGAGCATGAAGTAAAATGCAGATGCCACCAAAATTGCACTCTAGATGACATTGACAATACCTTACAAGACATAAGGAAAAGCACAAATATAGGGAAATATTCCCCATATAAAAGCAGTGGTTTCAAAGAGAAACAACCTTTCAGGGTGGAGTTCAAAGACAAACCCAAAGGGAAAGTGGCAGAAGTGACAAAGAAGAAACTTTCTTGTCACAATTGTGGTTCAACAGACTACTATGCCAACATCTGTCCAAAGGCAAAGAAAAAAGTCTATGTCATTAAGAAAGTCCCAGAGGAGGAATTCCCCACAGAGGAGTCTGAATCAGACTCTATGGGAGATGCCATCAGAGATTAATCTGATGAGGAGTAAGACCCAAGAGAGGACTTTCTTGTGGAATACCAAGGGAAAACCCCACTAGAAATCCAGGACATGCAGTTGGAAGCAGGCATGCCACAAGACACTGCCAATAGAAACTTGTGCAAACATACACAAGATGCACATAAATTCCTGGTCACACCAACCAAAGGAATGGAATACATACATAGGACAGCCACAACAATGACTGTTTGCATTGAAAATGCTCAGAATCCATTGATCATTGACAGTGGGGCACACTGCTCCATAGTGGCCAAATATTATCTGGACAACCACTTCCCAAATTGGGAAAAACAACTCTTTCCAACCAACACAAGGAACTTCAAAAGTGATTCAGGGAAGATTACTTCCATTGGGACAATTCTCAAAGAGATAATTATACCCCACAGGAAGGGTAATATCAGACTCAACCCAGGGTTTGTAGTGCTTGATGATGCCAACATCCAAGGGTTCTTACTGGGGATGGATTACCAGACGATGTATGGTATTGATATTTACAATAGTAAAAACAGGAAAATTACCATTTGTACCAACAAGGAAATAAAATTTTCACTTGATATATACCAAATATCTTCCCAGGATCCACTGAAATAACTACTGAATGAATTCAGAGAGGGCCAGTTCAGCACTACCCTCGCCAGTAAACAGAAACTAAGTTTGCTGAAGATTCTGAGGAAGAATAGATCAGAATTTTTCATTGGTGAAGAATCATTAGGCAAAATTAGAGGCCATTATATAGAACCTTATCTGGATGTGGAGGGACGTTATCCACCCATGCTCAGAAGACCTCCATACCCAGCAAGTCTGGGGACTAGGAAGGAAATTGAAAAACACTTCAATGAACTCCTAAACATGGATGTCATCAGAAATATTGGACATAATGAAATAGTGGAGATCATCACTCCTGTCCTGATCACCTACCATGATGGCAAATCTAGACTGTGTGGAGATTTCAGATCTCTGAACAACTACACAAAAGCTGAAAGGTACCCTATACCTAGGATATCTCATGCCTTATAAAAACTAGCAAAAGCCAAATAAATAACCAAAATGGATTGTACGAAAGGTTTTCACCAGAATAGATCTAAGCCAAACTCCATGAAACTACTCAGAATCACATCCCATATGGGCATGTATGAGTACACCAGGATGTCATTTGGAATCATAAATGCACCAGCCCACTTCCAAAGGATGATGGACATAATATTTCAAGAAGAGATATTGGAATTCTTGATGGTAGTATATATTGATTACATCATTATATACTCAGAAACATGGGAAGATCATGTGCGGTACATACAAAGAGTCCTAAGTAAATGCACACCCATCAATCTGAAAGTTTCACTTAAGAAGTGAAATTTTGGCCAAAAAGAGTTACTAGCTCCAGGAAATGAAGTCTGAGGTCTTAGTCTGGCCATAGACCAGAACAAGGTAGAATCAGTACCAAAGAACATCGAAGAGATGCAATCGTTCCTTGGGTTTGCTAGCTACTACAGAAAACACATCAGAAATTTTGCCCACATAAGTAGTAGTCTTTACAAGTTATGTTCAAAAGATGTAGTTTTTGAAATTACCAAGGAGAGGAGGGATGCATATGAGAGGATCAAACATGAACTCACAAATGCACCTGTGCTCATCTTACCTGACTTTGAGCTACCACTCAAGTTATACATAGATGCAGCATGTAGCCAAGGCTTAGGGGAAGCCCTTCACCAGAGACAAATTGTGGATGATGAACCAAGAGAGGGAGTAATATGCTACATCTCTAGGAAACTGAAAGATTCACAAGCCAGGTATGAGGCAACCCAGACCAAATTTCTATGCTTAGTCTGGGCTCTAGAGAAACTCCACTATTGTTTGTAGGGTGCAGTCTTTGAATTCTACACAGACTGCACAGCCTTGAAGTCTTTACTGAATGTGAAAACTACCAATATACACATGTTGAAGTGGCAAATAGCCATCCAAGATTATAGGGGCAATATGACCATCATATACAAAGAGGGTGAAACTCATACCAATGCAGATGGTCACTGGATAATTTCAAAAGCAACCCAGATTATGACCCTGAAGTAGAAGCCAAGATCCCTATCCATTTCTTGGAAATAGATAGGAGTAAAACATCAGATTTTCTAAATGGGCACCAGAAAGTGGTACTGTCACATGGTGGAATGTGATCTACAACTTGGCAGTATTAATCGGTATTTCAACTGGTTTAATAGCCTTTTCGGCAAGAGTTCCCTTTGCTGAGGTCTGGCAGACAGCATTGTGACAATAAACTGGTTTCCAACATCATGCATTCGATTCTGGTTGGAGACAAGAGGTGGTCTCAATCAAACAATCAGAAATCGCTGGGTTTTCCGCTCCATTGGCGTACAAGGGTTCTGCCCCTTGGGGCTTCCTTGTAGGCTCCTTTTGTGACTAATGTAACTCCATGAGGGTGACATGGGTAATACCATCAGTTACATGCACTTCGGGACGCAGTGCCCTAAACCCGGGGGTACTGTCACATGGTGGAATGTGATCTACAACTTGCCAGTATTAATTGGTATTTCAACCGGTTTAATAGCCTTTTCGGCAAGAGTTCCCTTTTCTGAGGTCTGGCAGACAGCATTGTGACAGGTACCCCAAACAGTGGAGACACTGATTCAGAAGGAACAGAAACTTCCATACTGGGATTAAGCTCCCCAGAACTGAATAATGAGCTCTTCAATGCAGTGATGAAGGCATATGTCAAACACAAACAGTGTGACATACAGTTGCAACTGCTTCAACAAAAATACAGGAGCCCAGAACTGGAATCCCAGTTAGAGGAACCCTGGTTGTGGGACCATAATGATAACAGGTTTTTCCTTATAGATGTCCTGCTCTACCATAGAGAAAGGCACACTAGTGCACTCACTGTAGCAGACAGGGACCATATATCCTTGATCCTACAAGAATGCCTTGACTGCCCCTATATGGGACACATGAGTGAGGACAGAACTAAGGAGAGGGTAACAAGCACAGCTTGGTGGCCCAAATGGGAACAATATTTGAGTGAATACATCAACACTTGTGAAAGATGCCAAAAGGCAAATAGAAAACATGGGAAGAAGTATGGGTTACTTCAACACATAGAAGAACCCAAGCACCCATGGGAAACCATCAACATGGACTGGGTTACAGGACTTGTACCAGGAGGCAAGGAGAACTTCAATTCTTTCTTGTTAATAGTTGATAGGTTCAGCAAGAGTGTGAGGTGCCTACTGTGCCACAAAGAGGATACATCCATGGATACTGCACTTTTATTTTGGAATAACATAATATATACCTGTGGAGTCCCTAAGATTATCATTGGTGATAGGACCCAAAATTCACATCAGAATTTTGGACCAACTTCTATGACATTCTGAGTACTAAGCTTGCTTTTTCTACACCTTACAATCCACAAACAGATGGATTAGCTGAAAGGATTATCCAAACAATGGAAGACATCCTTAGAGAATTCTGTGCCTATGGAATGGAATATAAGGACCATGAAGGGTACACCTATGATTGGGTTACCCTTCTACCAGCAGTCCAGCTGGCTTATAACACAGGTCAGCACTCTACCACAGGAAAAACAACTTCACTGGTAGAGAAAGGGTGGAATCCCCTATTGCCTGTGGATCACTTGAAGAAAAATCTTCTGACCATCCACCCCACAGCCAAAGACTTCCATGATATGTGGAAAAAGGCTTGTGACACAGCTTCCAAATTCAAAGCCGAGGCAAAAGAATACAACAAACAGAGGTGGGATAAAACACACATGGAACCTGACTTCAAAGAGGGGACCAAGTGTTAGTTTCTACACTAAACTTCAACAACCTTAAGGGACCAAAGAAGATGAGAGACTCATCTTTAGGGCCCTTTACTATTGTTAAGCTGATATGGAAAAATGCAGTGGAAGTCAGACTCATAGAGGAATTTTCTAGGAAACACCCAGTATTCCCAGTGAGTGTGGTTAAGCCATACTTCCAAAAAGAGGAGGATAAGCTCCCCTCCAGGAAGAAGAATCCCACTCCACCAGAAATAGTGGAAGTGGAGGAGTCCCCTGGCCCTGTGAAGAAAATCATCAAGGCCAGGAACATTAAACTGAATGGTATAGACCAGAGACAGTACTTAGTCAGATTTAAAAACCAGACAGCAGGTAAAGACAAATGGTTGGCTGAAGATGCCATACCAGATGGGAACCTTAATCTGAGGAGATGCAGGGCCTTTAGAAAGACTGAACAATCTCATCAGTGATGATCCTTTTTTAGAGGGATGGTACATCAGCCTGTGACTCAAAACCAGAGCACAAGCATGTCAGCCAAATACCATAAATCAATGGTATGGCCAAGATACCACCAAAACATGGAGCTGATCCAAATCAGCTCAAAGGGTATTGGAAGAGACTGCTCAAAGTTGTTTCTGAGCATAAACCTCAATTTTCACCTCTCATCTGAAATACAGAGGAAGAGGCTTAGCCCCATCAAATGGGTATTCAAAATAGAGCTCTCAGTCAGGGTTATCCAATGGTACTAGCCAAACTGATCTAGCACAGGAGTTAAAGAATCTATGACCAAAATAAGGTCAATTAAGGGTTATTCAAACATTCACCTCTCATCTAACGTCCACAGCTTTCGTGTCAGATACCTAAAGTGCGGTCGGTTTTTAAAGAGAACAATCAGGGCTATCTGATGGTGCCATCCATTTTCCCATATCCCATTTAGATCAAACGTTATGAGGCAAACAAGCTCTATACATGTTTTAGAGAAAACACATATATGTACAAAAAATCTTGTACATGGCATACTTAAACCTTTTATTATCCATTATAAACTTCTTTTAAATTGATTTTATCATGTCACAGTCATAGATAAAGCTGTAAATAGCCTTATTACACCTTCATCATAGACTCAGCCTGACATCAACAAGCTAAATTATGGCAAGACATGAAAATTCAAGAATAAATGTAGGAAATTTATTTAATAAATTTAATGTAAGGTTTCCAAAACAAATTCAGAAACTCCACAAGGGGTAATACCAGTAAGAAGAATGAAATTGAACAATTACTGCATACTTTTCCAAGAATGTCTACACTTCTAAATTAAAGTGAGGCTATAATAAATTCCAACACATAAGTATCAGGTGTAGAATACTCACAAATAAAGAATGGATTTTCCACTTCTCTCCATAGGTTGGAACTGTCAATGGGCCATGCACTGTTGAATGCAGTACCAAAACTTAAAGAATTGCCCCACTTAAGTTCTGAAGGAGAATATGACCAAATGGAATTCATCAGAGGTATTTACATGAAAAAGAAGACTTTTAATTACCAGAAATAATGGTAAAATCAAGATTTAACACCTTGTTTACCAAATAAGCTCATAGATGGTATTTCAAGGTAATACAAGCACAAGGACACCAAATTTGGAATTGATGGAAACCCCAAATTATTAATAAGTGGGAAAATGGTGATTGGAGATTTAAAATGGAAACAGCCTTTAAATCTGCTGAATTCAATACTTAAAAAAACAAAGGTTTACCTTTTTTTCCAACAGAAAGACAGATTAACAGCATTATATCCTGACATGTCAGAATTTATGATTCACATACAAGTTCTGAGACAATTTGGAGGTGACTCAGAGCTTTCTGTCAAAAGAGGGACTACTGAACAATCTTCAAAAGAAGATATTACAAATATACTAAATGAAGTAACCACCAGAAACAGAATTGGTTCTAGTAGGGTGAATCTTAAAACAAGGTTCAATACAACTTGGAAAGATTCTGTGGAAAAAAATTCCAAACAAAATTCTAATGATATGAAATATAAATATGCAGATACAATAAGAAAGCAACATATTTTCCAGAGCACCACACATATATCTAATAATTGTCCCAAAAGAGGAAAAATAAATGAAATTGACATTGAGAAAGAACCTGATTTTGCAGATGATTTAAATGAAGAAAATTCAGATGATAAATAATCAATATTTGCTGAATCTTTAAAAGATATATAAAATATCAATGTCACATTTGACATATTGGAATCCTATTCTCAATTGCCACAATTGACCAATAGTCAACTTGATTTTGTGAAACTCCAAGATGCACAAATTATGAAAACCAAACCAAAAAGCGCAAAAGGTTATATAGCTGGTAATTCCTGTATAACAGAAGTTGTAGTTCATAACAACCCCACTAAGCTTTGACTTGAACCAAGAGCCTTATTCTCTGGTGTTTCAAAATCCTTTCTTAAAAACTGTGTACCAAATTTTGAAGATCAATTATTACCAATTGATGGCATAAAATTCAACACTGTAAGTAATCCAATGAAATAATTGGGAATATTTGAGACCACTTCAATATTTCCACATATGAATGGGAGTTTAACAATTACTGTTGAATTTGTTATTATGGAAAGCTGCTCTGGTACCCATTTTATATTGGGAAATGATTATTTAATCATGTATGGCATAGATCTACATAACAATGAAGACAGATACCTTACTATTGGGGAAAATAAGCATCAAAAATTTGCCTTTTCACCTTTTAAAAGACAATTTACACTAAATAAAGTATCACCAGTAAGCCTAGAGATAGAGAAATTTAAGTCAGAAAAGATGAATGATGCTGAAGTAAGTCTTCATCCTACTGATATACAGGAAAATCAACTCTCTAATGTTCTAAATGACCACAAAGAAGCCTTTTCAAAATATAAATAACCATTAGGGGAAATTATTTGGCATGAATTTGACAGTATTTTGAACTTTGAGAGACCTTATCCACCACTCTTTAGAAGGCCTGCATACCCAGAAAGCTCAAAATCAAGAGAAGCCCTTGAGCTTCATATTAAAGAACCATTAGACCTTGTTTTTATAAGAAAGGCTCATCTTCCAATGATGAGGTAAACATAGATACACCAGTCATAGTGGAATGGCATAATGGTAAATCCAGAATGTCTGGGACTCTAGAGCTCTAAACACTTACACTGTCCTAGACAGGTATCCCATACCAAATATCCAAATTTCCCTTACTCAATTATCTCAAGCAGCTTGCATAAACACTATGGATTCCCTAAAATTATTCCATCAAAATGCAGTGACAACAAGAGCAAGAAAATGTTTGAGGATTATTGCTCATTGTGGGGCATATGAATATGTAAGGATGCCTTTTGGTATCAAAAATGCACCTTCAAACTTTCAATGGATGATGAATTAAATCTTCCCTGAAGAACTTTCAAAAAAATGTTTTATCATTTGCATTGATTAAAATATTGTCTTTTCCAAGAGTTGAATAAACTGGAAGCAGCACTACTGAAGCCTATTCCTCAGAACAAAAAGGAAATCCAGTCATTTTTGGGATTTTCACAATACTGCAGGCAGCACGTTAAATACTTTCAATCCATAGCAAGACCTCTTTATAACCTATGTGAAAGAGACACAGTATTTGAAATGACTGTTGACAGAGTCAAAGCCTTTTAATTGCTGAGACAAGCCTTAACCACTACCACATTCTTACTGATGCCATACTTTAAGCTTCCCTTTAAGCTTTATATTTATGAATAAGGAGATGGGCTAGGGGCTGCACTTCATCAAGTACAAATTATAAATGACAAACCTGAAGAAGGACCCATATGTTTCATATCTAGGAAAATCAAACCTACAGAAGCCAGATATGGGATAAGTCAAATGGAATTTTTATGCCTTTTCTGGGACTTGGAGAAACTTAATTACTTTCTTGAAGGATGTTTTTTTTAACTTGTAATGGATTTTAATGGTGTTAAATCACTTCTAAACATGAAAGCACCCAACAGAAATATGCTGAGATGGCAGATAGCCATACAGGAATATAGTGGTAATATGGCCATTGTACACAAAGCTGGGAATATTCACAAAATTCAGATGGCCATTACCAAATGACATTGAAAATTATGCTTATGTGCCAGAAGAAGCTTTGACACAAATCCCAATAGAAGGAATCAGTGTTACAGACCTGAACACTACCTTGTTTGAGGGAGTAAGAAACAGTTATACTCAGGATAATAATTGTAGCATCCTATTCCAAATATTTAATAAGGACTCTAAGGATAACTCCTTGATACATGCCTTGGATGCAATATGGAAGAAATAATATGATGAAGGAATATTTAATTTACTTGATGGCATAATCTACCATAGAACAAAACAGACATGTGCAATGACAGTGGTAGACAGATCCTTAATCAATATTTTATATAAATAGCGCCATGACAGCCCCTCTTCAGGACATCTATCTTAGGACAGAACAAGGGAAAAATAAAGACCTGCATATGGTGGCCATTGTGGCAAAACAATTTTGCAGAATATTGCAAAACCTGTTACAGATGTTAAAAGGAAAACACATCCACTGGAAAAAGACTTGGAAACATGATCAAAATCCAAGAACCCTGTAGACCTTGGGAAATTGTTCATATGGATTGGGTAACTGGCCTATCACAAGGGGGTGATATAGGCTATAATTCCTGCCTAGTCATTGTTGACAGGTTTTGTAAAAATCCAATCTTTTTCCATTTCACAAAGATGATACAGCTATGGATACAGCTCTTCTTATATGGAATAACATAGTATCATGGACTGGCATATCCACAGACATAATTAGTGAAAGGGATCCCAAATTAACCTCAGCACTGTAGACACACCTTCACAAATTATTTGGAACAAAGATATCCTTCTTTAAAGCTTACCACCCACAAACTGATGGTCTATCTGAAAGAATGATCCAAACTTTGGAAGACATGGTCAGAAGAGTTTGTGAATATGGCTAAGAGTTCAAATATTGTTATGGATTCACCCATGATTGGTACCCTTCTAACTTAACTGGAATCATCATATAAGGCCTCTATTCATGCTAGTACCAATCAAACTACTGCTATTCTAGAGAAAGGATGGAATCCTAGACTACCCCAACATTCCTTGAGGAAAGATTTGATTTAGATACATCCTAAATCTACAAGCTTGAAAGAAATGTTAGAAAAATCTAGGAAGCATGCAGTGATATGCATTGAATACTCATTTGGATATTCCAAGACGAATGGGACAAATCACATGCTAATCCAGAGTTCAAGGTAGGGGATTTAGTGCTTGTATCTACCACTAAGTTCAGTAACATCAAAGGATAAAAAATATAAAAGAATCCTTTTCAGGACCCTTAGTGATCAAGGCCTTCAATAGGAAAAATTTTGTTTGATTATAATTATCTGAGGAACTTATTAAAACAAATCCTGCATTTCTAGTAATCCTGATAAATCCTTAAAAATATTGGAATTCTGAAAAATTCCCCTTAATAAATAAAGTTACCCAGAATCTACCCCCATTTTCATCATCTGGTGTTGAGAATATCAGAAAGGTTCTCAAAGACAAGAAATTGAGAACTAAGTAAGGCAATACCCTATCAGGTACAGTGACCCAGCTTGTTAAGATGAATGGATAGCAGAAAAAGATATATCTGAAGCTACCAAAATTCTCAGAAGGCTCAAAAACAATAGAAATAACAATATTAATAAGTAATATTCCTTTTTAGGGGTAGGAAATGTGAGCCTTAGAGGTATTTTTATAGGGTATACCCCAAAGACTACAAAATAAAAAATTATGTTATAATTGTAAATAAATAAATTTATTTATATTATAAAGTCAAAAATAAAGATATAGATATGAAATTTATATACAAAATTCAGATTGTCAAAACATACTTTTAGTTGAAAAAATTAAGTAAAAATAAATTCTCATCAAAAGTCTTAAAATTGATATATTTTTAGAAGAAATTTAAATAAAGATTATCATGATTTTTTTTCCAATAAAGAAGCTCATGAATTTTTTTTTCACCATTTGATTCCTTTTTAAAACAAGGTGGGGTCACCTCTGGGTGAAATTTCTGTAACTCAACTCTAAATAAACTTAAGTGGAGTTTTTATTATTTTCTGTATAAAAATTGAGAATCCTGTAAAACCCTAATTAACTTCACACCAAAGCTGGTTTTAACCATTAATTTTTTTTTGAAAATTGAGGTGTGGTGTGTACCTCACGAGCTATAAGAATTAGAAGTACATTCAATTGAAATGTCAAAAGATGTGTGTGTATTACATAAGTGAACTTTGATTTACATATGAGGTATAAATTATTTCAGTTGTGTTCTGTAAAAACCTCACTGAATTATTTAGGTAAATTAAAACTATAATACATCATTAGGAATTAAAGAAAAAACAAATTGGTAAGATTAATTCTGGGGGGGAAAGCAATCTTGGCTCCAAGGGTGTCATACTCCCCCAAATTCCTTGCGGACAGCTGTGAGATGTCGAAATTCACGCAAAGGTTCATCATCACTTTTTACGTGGAATTGAGTCACAGGGTCTGTGATTCAATTGAGGATGAGGTTTTGATACCAACCAGGGAAGTTTTAACTGTTGCCAAGAGGGTAAAACTACCCTAAAGTTAGAAAAATCTTATTAAAAATTATCTGAACTGGTTTTGAAGCTTCTTACACATATCCTGACGTGTTTTGAGGGCTTTAAACCATGTATTAGTATAGAAATGGCTGATTTAAGGGTCTCAAGTGACTGAAAATGGCAAAAAATGGCTCAAACCAGACCTTATTTGGTCCAAACCAGGGTTCAATGATGCCATAACTGGCTTTTCTGTTTTCAGAGTTTTTCTCACGACTGAAAAGATTAGATTTTACTTTTGTGGTAAGAAAATTGGTGTCTATACAAGAATGTCTTCTTTGCCCCACTTTTGCTTCATGTTAGAATCTGTTCCTTTTATAATTAGTTTAAACACTGTTGAAACAATCAATAAAAGATTTCAATAAGCTTTCTTAAATAGTTTTAAATGCTTTAAGCATGTGAAAAAACTATTATAGTCAATTTTTTTAACTCTTATAATCATTTTTACCCTTGAACCACCGCATAACTGAATTAGAGCATCTTTCATTACTGGCAGCTTCATCAATTTGTTTCCAGATTCACTCTGTTCACTTTTGCACATTTTTTAATAATATTTTTGAAGACTTTGCTCCTATATCAATTTCCTGCATTTTTTTTCTCAATCAATTCCAATTGAAATTTCTTTTGAAGCCTTAAATATCTCTTGTACATTATTTTTGAATACATTTTTTATTGTTTTTAAAACAATAAATATTTATTATATTACTTTTTTATACCTATGAAGGTAAAAACAATCAATTTGGCATTTGTTCTCTTAAAATATTAAATCTTACTATTTTTACTCAAATTGTACTTTATACAAATTTTGAGGACAGGAAAAGTACTTGATTTTTAACCAAAGTTTCATATCCACCCCTTACAATATTGATATTAGTAAAATTCATATTAAAATATTAGTCAACACTATTTGCAAAAGCCTCAAAAAAGATCCATAGCCAAATTCAAAATATAATCTACATAGTTCCAACTTCATCAAGTACCTTTAAGTCCAATACTTACTAAGAGACCTGGGTATATGCACATGTGCTATTTTATATTAAAAAAGGGTTTCAAATTATTATAATTTTATATTCAATGATAGAACTCTCACTTAAATTCTGTTAAGTCAGTTTTAAGCTACTGAATAAATCTATTCTATTCAGTCCATACATGTTTTGTGCTAGTCTCTGAGATATGACCCTATATTGATAGCTTTTTTCGGTGGCTTGAAGGTAAGGTAGGAGAAAACTTCTTTTGTCAATATTAATTAAAAAAGGCGGTATTCATGAATGTACAATTTACTCACCCAAAAAAATGATATGCAAAATATTTCAAGAATTGTTTGTTATCAATTTAATGCTTTAATCTTACCTTCAAATCAATGGGGAAATAAGGTGAAAACAATTCAAGTATAAATCAACTGTATCAATACCCCAGTTTATTCTCAATGGGAATTTTAGTCTTTTAATATTTTAATTTGTATGAGTATATAATCTAAAGCTAGTAGTTAATAATAATTGAAAGCAATAAGTAACTTTGTGAAAGATAATTAGTAGATTAAACAAGACTACCTTTGTCAGCACAAATATAAGATAGATTTATTGGAAAAATAAAAAAAACAACACAATAACAATCTGAAAGTACCTGAGGTAAGGAAATGTTAGTTTAAAAGGAGAAAGTCATGCCCTTACTTATCCTAGCTTTCTAAGTAAAAGAGAGAGAAATTATCAAAATCATGAATATATTTAATGTAGAATGTTATTAATAACAGAAAAGTTTATGATCTTTTATATTAAAATGACAGGCTAGCTCTGCATAAAAAAGGCTTCTTAAGATATAATATGCATAGCTAAATCTTCTTATTATCATTGATAATTCTTCCATAATCCTTTAAGTCACCATCTTTCCTCATTCTTGCTTTTGACAATATCTCCATGAGTTCATCTTCCTGTTACCTTTTGGTCTGTTAATAAGAATTAATCTACTCACTTTCCACCTCCTGAGATAATCCTTTAATATTAAACACTATTTAGTTACTAAATTAGTATGAACTCTCTCATGTGTATTGATACCATTAGGTTCGCTATTAGGAAGTGCTTCAAAATCTAAAGAACTCCTATTTTCCACAATTTACAAACACTTTTAGTTATTATCAAAATATTATCACCAATATATTCTGAAGCTTTTATCTTAATGGGTGTATTTGATTCTTATTAAGGCTGAAACCTTATTCTTCAATCGATTAGGTTTTTGAATTTTATATCTCATCTAAGCTTGAAAAATGATTTTCTTTTTATTAATCTCATTTGCACATGATAATAGAATATAAGCATATTAGAAAGAGGGAACTTACAGAATAAATATGATAAATTTATGTATTCAACTGTTTTGAAGGCATAAAAAAATTTTAAATTATTTTTCCTAGTATTAGTTGTAGTTCATTTCTCTAAATATAATGATCTTTGTTGGCTAATATAGTACTCAAAAAAATTTATTTTATCATATTATTTTTTAAGACTCAATAAACTAAATATGAGTATTTACTTGATATTTTAGTACAAAGGATAAAGCTTTGAATCATTCACCAAGAGAAAATCAGCTACACCCTACAACAGGTCTTGCAATTGTAAAATAGCTGGAGCCCATCTTACTCTGAACTTGGACCTGTATGATGAACTAATTTGAAACCAAAAAATCAATTTTTGGTGAGATTCCAAGCTCTTCACAATCACTGAAAGTGTAATGTTTGTCTATGAAACTCTTGATAATAGTAGGAAATATAAAGAGTACTATGACTATCCTCAGTAGAAAATATAAAATAATTAAATATTACAACCACAAATCTATACAATTATTAAAAATAAATATATATGAAAAAGGAAATTTAATTAGTATTAAATAATTCAATGATAAAAAAATCCCAATAATTCTAATAAATCGTAATTATCCTGTTATTGTTATAGTCACAGACAATTATAGCAATAAGAAGCATAAAGCTCTTATTGAGACAATTACACATGGAAAATAATGGTATTTATCCACTTATTAAGAATATGAATATCATTTATGAAAGAAATTATTTCACACACTGTGCAGAGATAATTATTAAAACAAAAAACTTATATAAAAAAACTAATAATAGATGAAAAAATCATACAGCTTTAGAGAAAACTTATTTATAATATTTATTTAATACAACAAGTCAAACTACGAAACTTATTATATTGTATAATCATTATAAGCTGAGAACAAGCCAAAAATAGATATATTTAAAAATAAAACAGCTTTTTATCATAAAAAATATGACTAAAGAGGTTTTAAGGGTAATTTGTGAATCTTAAAAGATATTTAAGATAATGATTTTATATAATAAAAAGTTTTATTGGTGATGACAACAATAATCTCAATTCTATGATTTCAATTCTTTAATTTGAAATTGATAAAGAATGAAATAACTTAAGAATTACTTTAATAATAGGATCTTATATCTAATAAAACTTTAACTGTTTAAATGTCTAATATAATTGGAATAATTGATGATTGATGTACAAAAACAGTGATGTGCAGGCTCTTTCATGCCTGAAGAGCAGCTCTCATGATTCAGAATGGATAGAGAGGGAATGA
This sequence comes from Austropuccinia psidii, assembly GCA_023105745.1. Taxonomy (NCBI): domain Eukaryota; kingdom Fungi; phylum Basidiomycota; class Pucciniomycetes; order Pucciniales; family Sphaerophragmiaceae; genus Austropuccinia; species Austropuccinia psidii. Next base: position 18,312,344 of record JALGQZ010000008.1, on the reverse strand, counting down.
TCAGGTAAGAATATAAAATCTATGCTTAAAAATAAGGTTCTTAACTTTAGGTAACTTATTTTTAATTCCAATTTAAAGTTACCAGTGTTATTCTTAACTCCAACTAACCTTAATCCTCTTTTGGATTAATTATTTTAAGCTTTAATATGAATTGACCTTATTTAATTTAAAATTCATCAAATGAACAGCTTAAAAAGAGATTTTCAATCAAAAATCTTTGAAATCAATTTTTGATCATTTTTTAAAGAAATCTTAATTTTCTTTAAGTATAATTAAAAGAGTAATTTTCCAGGCAGCTTACAAATAGAACCTGTTTATAAGATATACTTAAAAGCTAATTAATACACAGATAACACCAATTTGTAAGCTTTGTGGAGATTTAAAGCCAATTCATTAAGAATTGGATGTTTAATGAATTTTCGAAGTTATTGCCATTCTCCCACATAAAATAACAATACACACCAAACCTTAACTTTTGATAAGGTTTTAATTACTGTAAGTTTAAAGTTTAAAGCTTATTTAAGCTTTTAAAGTTCTTAAAAAATTGATATCAAGCTTGCATATTGGGATTTACTCTTTGGCAATTTGAAATTCCTGTCCAAATTGGGATCAAGCCAGTTTAAACTTTAAGGTTGGATCAAAGTCTAGTCTTAAAGTTTGAATAAGGTTTAAAATCCTCCAATACAGGTGGACAACCTTAATTGAATCCTTGCAGATCCAAAAAGCTGGGTACCCCAGCTCTGTTTGGTCTTTTGCCTTTGTCCTACCTTTTTGCATGGATTTTTCCCTTTTATTCATTTAAAGCGATACTATGGCCTTAAATCATTTTTAATTGAGCTCACACAGGAGTTACATTCTTTATGGAAAATCTTTGGCTAATTCAGTAAATATACACAACACCTCAATTTATACTAAAAGCTTGGTAAGCTTGCATGAACCTTATGCAACTTTATATTTAAGCCTATTTAAGCTGAAATTTAAGAATTTTTAAAAAACATCAAAAAATTTGCAATTGTACTGTGATATTCTTAAATATTCTAATAGCATAAGAAGTAATTGTTTTTGGGTATAATACCCCAGGGCTGGCTCCCAGGTACTTTTTAAGTATTCCGTCTACCCATTTAAAGGTCCTGACCAGTTGTTACATACTCACTTATTTTCTTAGTCGTCCAGGAATGAACAAGTCCTGGACAACACTTTCAGACTGATAGTATCATTCTCATTTGAGGCATGTAGCAAAAGTACTCATAAAAAATATTGTATTTCAATGGGCCAAAGCCATTAAAGCCAGCCATAGGGGATATTTTCATAGCATAACATGAGCAATAACATAATACAATAAAAATGGCTCAGAATGGCTTATCATTATTGAGCCATTCCTTCAAACATGTCAAGTGAGCAATTGTACAAGAATCCAACAATGCTTGCACAGGAGACTTTAATTTCCCACTATCTGAGAAAACTCGCTCCACACTAGCAGAAGATGCCGGAATACTCAAGTAACAAAAAGCAATTTTGCCTAAGGTGGAGAAATTCCCTGTGAGAATCTGCCACTGCAAGGTCAAGTGTGATATTGAGATAAGTTGACATTATGATGTATAAAAAACACACCTTCCAGTATTCCAAAATGTGCTCACCCTTGCCTACTGGGTTGAATTTTTGCAAGTAAATGAGGACCTCATCTTCTTTGGAATGAGAGAGATCCAGGGTTGATTCCATTGGTCCATGATTGAGGTGGTGGAGGATATCTAGCTTATCTGGCTCACTCTGGTAGTCAGGGAAACTGTTGCGATTCACGGCCGCATCCTTCTTGGCTTTCTCTGCTTTTAATCCATAGCACTCTCAACAAAGGAACTCAATTATCATGCATGATCATTCAGCTGGCACCCCCAAGCACTTGAATATTTCCTTGTAATATTTTGGATTTAATAGCGTAGCTGTCAAAGTGTCATTGTTCTGCATTTCATAATTGTAGTATTTCTTCAATCTTGACCTGGCAGCCACACATGAATTGTGCCACGTTGTTGGGCTGAATTGTTCATAGTGGCTTAATTGCTTGAGTATCACATGGTAGTAAGGCAATACCAGATGCTTTGTTGGTGCCTTTGATTGAAAAACGTTGCAATACTGTTCAATTAGGGACAGAATCGGCTGCATAAATTTGATTGCACTCCATATTTCATCAGACAATTCATATCTTGATCCCTGTGGGGTGGCTGTATATAGTTGAATAGATAATCTTAATGACTCTTCATGCTTCATTTGGAGGAGAAAGTAGTTCCACCTGATCATTGGAATGTTGATGGGCAGCAGTTTTGGATCCCTTGTCTTATCGCGAGCTTGAATGAATGCCTGGCATTGCTTTGGGGACCCTTGTATATGTGAACACAGATCCCGTGGAGCCCTGACAATCAACTTGTTGGCTTTGATAGAAGCCAAAATGACATGGCAAATCGTCAGACACAGAAACAATTAACTACCTTACCTGAGGATAAAGGCTCTGGCTCAAAGGTCTCATGGTGAGCACCATGATTGTTGGGTTCATTGTCATTGATGAGCTGAAGATCACCCAAATTATCCTGTGTTTCAAGGTTCCTTTGATTCAATGGTGGCACCCGCCTTTTGGGCGGCCTAATTCCAGAATTTTCCTGCACTTTGGCAATGGTGTCATTCAACTCGGTCATTGTTGGAGATTCTTCATCTTCACTATCCCCAATAGGGGCATGGTGAACCAGCTAATAATTGTCAAAAAAAAAGTAGTCCTCATTGGTTAATTGACCCATTTGAGCCAAGAAATCTTTAGCAAGCAGATTCAGTACATGGCATGCACAATGATAAAATCATTCATCCTTGGGCCATGTAAGGCTGATCCTGTTGAATTTGCATTTGAGGCTTACCATCATAGATGTATTATTTGCCGCATTGTTGCCAGTGATGCTGTATAATTTTCTGAGCATGCCGCACTCACTTAATGATTCCCAAAATTTCCATGCCAGCTGCACCCCACTGTGGGAGCCACCCATGGTCTGTGAGTGGGTAAAAATACAGTCAGCAGTGTGCTTGCAAACTCAGAGGGCAACATTTGGGAGTTTACATCAAAGCAAAGGAGTTTCTTGTGAAACATATAGGTTGAAGGATTGATCCATTGGATCAACATTGCCATGTATGAATGACTTTGATCTTTTGTTGTCCAGAAATCTATAGCAGCGCTTATTGTTGTCTCTGGCGGTAAGCTCCATACCTCATCAATGATGGCCTGTTTGCTTTCATAGTACAACTGGCTGGCCAAGGAAGAAATCTGACGTCTTTTAGGCCAAGGAAATCCTGAACAAATTCATTGGAGGATTTATTGAAATCAATCTGTTTTGAAAATTGAGAATGACACCTGAATGGCTACCAGAGCCTTCATCAAAGTATCACTCTCTTCAGCCGCCATTTTAGCCCCCAGGTTTGGATCAATCAAACCTGGGCATTTTGTTTCCCATGCTGAGAAGCGACCAGCACAGCAAGTGCAATGCTTGTTCAAGTTGGAGGTATTCTTCCCCAGGATTCCAATCTTGTTGCTATTGAGTATAATGAGATAGCTTATTGCACAAATTAAAAAAATATGAAGGTGTCACTCACCTTCAATGGCAACACTTGTACTTATATCAAAGTGCCTGATTCTCTTCATCCCACCCGCCTCCTGGTATCATGTCCTAATAAATTAATGAGGTTCAGGTTAGTTGAATGATTATTCAAATGATCATTCTGATGGAATAAAGGACTTACCTCGTAATAATCATATACACTAGAGCAAATGCATCGGCACTTTTGGTGGCTTTGGGAGGGTTGGGGAGGATATTTCTCATAATCTCCATGGAAATTCCCATTGCAATCCTCTTTGTCATCTATGTAATCACTTGAATCATCCTCAGGTGGCATTATTGAACTTGATAGGTAATTGTAACTATCAGGCCAAATGCCAGAATCCACAACAAGTGAGGAGCCAAAATTAATGTAAGCGTCCTCAAAAAGGGCTTTGGGGTTGGGAATTGCCTCCATTGAGCAGAAAAGGTGGGTATTTTATAGGTGAGTTATCAAAGATAATATGTTTTCAGATTGGTTGTGTTGTGAGTTCTACAAAGCTTTGCAATTGGTAAGATCTGGTGAGGGAGTGAGGTTCGTTGCGTTGTGTCTGAATTGGTCTATAACTCTAAATGGCCAAACAAGATAAGTTGATATAATCAACTAAAAGTCAAGGTGGGACAGAATATAAAGGAAAACAAGGTCATTGTCAATAGTATCAATGAGGAGAAATTAATGAGTAGTGGGAGGAGTTAGGCGTGTGCAAAAAGGGTTCCTGTCAAATCGGGTGGGATTTTGAGGCGGGGTGGTGCTGGAACCAGATTCAAATCCGGAGTGGTTTTGGAAGGGTTAGGACTTGAGAGGTATTTACCCTCTAAGTCAGATTTTTGTTCCGGGTACTTACTGGGGGAGTTGTGGCACCGGTAAGGAGTAATTTGGCACCAAGCAAAACAGGTAACATCTTGGTTATTAGGGACTGAAAGTAGTTACTGAGATTCCAGCCCTGTAAAACCCTATGGGTCTACCCTAGGTTAATTTTAGTGTTGAATCCAAAAATGACATACTAATTATAATTTTTTTTATCCAAAAAAGTAATACTTATTTCTTGTCATTTTTTTCATTTTAAATCCAACTGATAAGTCTGTTCAAGACAAAATCAATTGTTTATAAAGCTATCTGTGGCCTTATGGGTATGTGATACATACCTCACAGGCTCACAGAAAGGCTATAGAAATTTTGATTTCCTTTTTCCTACTTTATTCCATTAACCTGGAGATATTGTATTTAATTGTTATTATACCCGAAATTCAATATGTATAGCAGATTATTTCATTATTTTTTATAATATTAATTTCAATCACATCTAAATTTGAGCTTTAATTTCAGGGCTATATTTTTAATCTAGAAAATCCTGTTTTTTGAAGCCCTGCATATAAAAAACCAATTTTTTGATCTCATAAAATATTTTTATTAGCCTCTAATGATATATTATCATGAAAAGAATGTTCTGGAGCTTTATAAATTTTAAGAAGTTCTTTTCAAAATAGAATTATTTTTGGTGACCTCTCAAATTGGGTTTTTTCTAATTTTAGTTTTTCACATGTTTTTACTTCAGATTTGTCATGTTGGAAGAAAACCAAGTTTACACAATTGTCTTTTTTCCAAGTGCTTATTTATGAAATGAATAAAAGAATATATTTTGGAGTCAATTCAAGTTTTTTCAACTTTATCAACAGGACTTATCAGTGCTATCACTTCTATTTTTATTAATTTTATCATAATTATCATGTTTTTGCTTCATTTCTGATTCAATTTTTTCATTATCCTTTTCTTTTAATTATCATTCCCATCATTTATAGTTGTGGAATTTCTTTTGAATTTTGAATTTTTTCATAGGATTTTTTCTTCAATTTACAGTAGTAGGTACTGTATAGTGTGGTACTTGAATTGGTCAATAATTGCTGACAAATGTACAGTATCAGAATCTTATTTTAAAAACAAATAACAGGATTTCATTGGATGAAATTTAATAATAAGTGTAATAATAATTATAGAATATATCCTCATCATTGGAATGAGTAAAATTAAGATTAATCATAAAAAGATTATAATTTTCAAAAAAAACATTCTTAAAAATATCTTTAGTTTCTAAAGTGGAAGTATATTCAATATTTGTACTGTTCTGAAGAGATAAAATAAAAAATTATCAAAAAGGCTTCTTCTGAAACAATATGTGATAACAGGATTTATCCAAAAAAGAGCATATTCAACCCCTCATTTTATAGCTGTTTGGTTCAATCTGATAAACATTATTTTAACAGTTATTTCAACTTTATTTTTGACTATTATGAGTAAAAAAATAATTTTATAATCAATCATCTCCATATTTTCAGTCTTTTCAAGTTACCTTCCATTTAGATAGATATTTCAAAACTACTGGGGTTGGGAGAGTTATGAGACATTATAGCCCTATATATTAATAATTATCAAGTATTTGAGCTTCAGTTTCATACTTCAAATGAAGAGGTTATTGTAAAATCAATTTTATTATACAAAGTCATGTCCAAACACTAAGTGGGATAGACCAAAAAATAAACTAAAAACTAAGTTTACTTGATTGATTTTGAAGAGGACATAAAAGAATGTTGATCAAAAAAAAGACAATTTAAAAATTTCAAGAATATTTGACAATTTAATTCTTCTTTATTGACTCTAGCACACAAATATTTTAAAAATACAAGAATAATTTATTGAAGAAGATGTATCTTCAATAGGAAATTGAGAGCTTGTTTAAATGAAAATATCCGTATGTATACCTTCAAGTAAAAAAACTTGGTTATATATTATGAGTAACTCTCAATAGCTAGATTGAAGTGTTTGGGGAGTGATTGATAGTATTTTTGGAAAGGGGAGGGAACTTTTTCTTATGTTTTATGTGCATGATTTCAATATTTTCTTTGAAAATTCTCTATTTATTCTCCTGGAATAATCTGACCCAGATTTGTACTTTAAGATCTTTATTATATATTCATACAATAATTTTCTGTGAAAATATTCCCCTATGATATTCTTCTCAGCTATATAGATAATCTTTGGACACATTATAATCACTTTAAGCCTATAAAAAGACTATAATATCAATACTATTTGTCTTTTCTTAGTATAGGTAGCTGAAATTACCTTTCAAATTTACAAAAAAGAACCCTTCAGGAAATATAAATTCTGGGAGAAAGTATGATTAAAAAAACACACTCGTATCACTTCTATCTTTGAAACCAGCTGTGAGACTCGTTTTTTTAATATAAATAAGATGAGTTATAGTATTTATTGAAGAATTAGGAATTTGGAATTTTTTCTGATTTTGAGAGAGACTTCAAATTGTTCTAAGATTTATATCTAAATAAATGGCTTCTATTCTCTTTTCAGGAGCATTTATGAGAGACACATTCTCACATTATCTTCCAAATCTCTTTTAGTTAAAGAAGTTTCGTCATTTATTTGTATTTTGAAATTAATAATATTATCTTTTGAATATAATTCCAAAATTAATCATAAGGTTGTTCAGTTTTTTAGCTAAAGCACATATGTAACATTCAATTCATCCTAATATCTAACTAAAAGCTTTAATACCCAAAATTAGAAAGAAAATTATATGATATAAAAGAAATTAGTTAAAGATAGGATCATTTATCCAATAAGACAGCTTAAAGAAATATCAGATTGAGCCAATGGAGAAATTAGAATACGTTTTCTGCAAATCTCACATGCGAAATTGTATAGTTTTACAGAGAATATCCAATCTTATGCTAAAAGAACTAAGGAATATGTATTTATCAGATTTTTCACCCCCATTGTTCTCAAATGTGACCCCAAAAATGATAATTAAATAAAATCTATTTTTGCTTATCTGATACTCAAATAATCTGTTACATAATTACAATAAATTAAAATTTTAAATTCTTTGAACAGGAAAAAATTATCCAAAAGAGTCATATCAATAGCTTATTTGAAATGAAGGATTTGAATGTGTAAAAACCCCAGAAAGAGAAATCTTCTTTTTTTTTTATGAGTCAGAGCTATTTTAAGAGCCAGAAATATTCAAATTCTAAAGATAAGGGAGGAATTTAACTTTATAGGATGAGATTATAAGAAAATAGAATACCTCAATCCAGAGATGAAAACACAACATCTTCTTTTAATTTTTAAATATATTTTCTAAAAGCTAACCAAGCCATTGATGAGAGTTTCTTGGATTCAATTAATGCAAATATCTATGTTCAATATATTATCTTTCAATGATCTCTTTATGAGTGTAATATTTGCCAATTAAGGCATGAATACTTGATGTTTACTTTTGAAAATAATTTTTTTCTAATGAGAGGGAATAATGGAGATATATAGTTTCAGAATCAATACATACTGTTAAGTTGTAAATTCTCAATAAAAGATTGATTTTGAATGTCTTATAAATTTTAGGAAAGTCTTTGACCATCAAAATATCTCTTATTTAACTCAGTTTACTTCCAAAAAAATAAGGGTTTAATCCTCATTTCATTCACCAATAAGTTTCCCAATCATTTGATGAATATGTTATCTATAAGCTTCAGCCAGAATAAAAAACCATAATCTGTTTTTGGTAAATGATAGTTAACATTTAAACCAACATATATCAGAAATGGGAATTTTTATTCTTCTTTAAGGATGAAGATTTGAGAATTTTGACCAAACACGGGTATTTAGACAATTGAGTTGAAAGTGCATGGATTGCATATGTGGCTTAAATTTCTGCCAAATATTATGTTTTTTGATTGAAGTTCTGTTCTGTATTAAAACCTGTATCCAATCCATCCTCCATGTTGTTTTCCAAATGAAACACTTGCTGTCAGGTGTAGCCAATTTGTGCATGGTCATTATTGTTTTTTTTCAGTAATTTATTATTTATAAATATAAATAATTTTTCTCTTATTATTTTTCTTTGGTGATGTATCTTTCTATTTAGGATATCTTCTCATTATCCTTCAAATTTTTATTTTGGAAGAAGAATATATATTTATATTCCTCAAAACTATTGAAAGATCTTGATTAATATTTTGAATTTTTATATTCCCTCTCCATAAGGACATATATTGTATGATGCTATAAAATGACTTTAGTTTTATATTTATTAATTCATATTGATATGTTAAAAGCATTTAATGTGAGATGTGGCTATGAAACTGTTGATAATATTACTATTAATCAACAGTACTATGACTACTCCTATGAAATATAATAATTATTATTATTATAGCCACAATTGAATAATTAATTAATTAATCATTTCTTTTACTTGTTATACACTACTAGTGATTATAACAGTAAGCAGTAATTGTCTACTAGAATCAATTACAAGAAGTATTTAATAATAAAACTTCTTCTATTAAAAAAATGAAATTCTTTCAATATATAATTATCCTTTGCAAGAATAATTATAAATATAATTCTTGAATGAAACAATAACTAGAGAGAAACTTTAAGAATTAAGATAAATCACTCACTCATACTCCAAAGAACTTATTAAAGATAATAGCAGAGAAATATGACAGATAATTGTGGATTTAATGGATTAAAATGGATTTCTAACATTATTGCAACAATATATTGTTAATTTATATTATTTCATGTCTATCTGATTGATTCTGAAAGATTGAAACACTTAAGAAAAGATTTTAACTAATAACTACTTGTTGGTAATAAAGGTATAATTGAATAATGTGATGATGTGGAAAAAACAGCAAGAGGAGGCCTCTTTTAAGTCTAAGACTGCTTGCATATGCATGCCATGGATCAAATTGAAAACCCAGTGAGTGAGAAAATAATAAGCCTCTTTTGATCATTGATTGCATCATCTGTTGTCAGGTAAGATTATCATAATTACTTAATTTATGCTTTTACGTGACTACCAAACCATTTATGGTTAAGAATAAAAGGAGTAATAACTGTAAATCTTCTTTTATTCAAAAATAATCATTGATTTGTCAAATTTATCAATTTCATTGGAAATTTCATCACATAGTGTATTTTCTGTAAATTTTTAAAGATTCGGTATTTCACATGGAAACATCAAAAATGGACTGTAAGAAAACCTTTTGATTTTACTTATAGAAGTATAATTCTTTTTTGTTTTTATATGAATTATACAGTTCTTAATTGGTCCTGAAGGATTCAGAAATATTCATCAAGAATTGTATTTTTAATTAATTTTTTAAGGTTTTACCTCATTTCTACATAGAATTGCAAATAGCAGTATATGGCTGGTTGCTATGTGGTAAATGAATGGATACTCGTCCAAAAAGGGTTTGAATTACTATTTTTGGGTTTAAACATGGAAATTCATTAAGAATTGACATGGCTACAGGAGTCTAAGTTGCTCTTTACCTCCTTGGCATGTCAAAATAGCAGCTTATTTGCTATTTTCTCATGATATAATGAAGCTTTGACTTGGTAACCAAGTTCCCAAAAGGTTTTAGTTTACTAATTGGGCTATTATCAGCCAGGGATCCAAGCTTTGGAGCTTTCCACGCCTCAGAGGCCTTCGAATTCTGGTAACCTGGCTCTCTTTGATGTCTTTTGTCCCCCTTGACTATTTTTCACGTCAAAAATAGAAATTCATGCTTCAAGTGAGATATCCACTATGGGTGTACCAAAAGTGCATGTAAGGATACCATAATATTAAGTGCGCAAAACATGCATAACACTATTCAGAGTGTATATGTAACATGGGATTTCTCACATCCCCATTATTTTGGTGTGAAATTGAGAAAAACAAAAATTTTCAAGGATCTTTTATGTGGTATTGAAGTATTTTCCATATTACCACCTCAAAGAGTTCATTTGAGCTTATTCACTCTATGGAGCTACCCTGGGTGAAATTTTGTGTAGAATCCACATCTGGCCTTAAATCCATGCATTTACTTACTCAATAAAACATTATTCTTCTTTTCTGACATCAAAAATGATGAATTTTTAATATATGCATGACTCATGGGTTATTCATAGTTCAGAATTTATTTTTAAGATAATTTTGGCCTATTTGAATATGTAAAACATACCTCAAGGCTCACATTTAATCTTGACGAAAAACATCAACTATTGTTATTTTTGTAACATTTGAGTAAACTGAAACTGAAAATGAGCCTACTTACAACCACACATATTGATAAACAAATATCAAATGTATATAAAATCCAATAACCTGATGAAGAAATTAGTTGTATCAATAGAATACATCATCTTTTTGGCCTTCATTTGATGTAAATGAATATAATTAGAAATTAGCATGAAGTATGAAATAGTAATCAGAGGAGCTAGTAAATATGAAGATGCTTGAAGGTTTGAATGTGAAGCTTTGATTAAAAACAAAGTACTTTTTCTTTTCTAAAAACTGGTATAAGATAAAATTCAATTAAAAATAGTAAAGTTTAACAGTGTTGACAGAAAACACACCAAATTAATGGATTTGAACTTTTTTAATATAAAAAAAATATTATGAAGATTTATCTTTTTACCAAAAATAAAAATGTATGTAAAAATACTCTACAAGATATATTTAAGGCTAAAAAAGAAATTTATTCAAGAGCAATTTCAATTAAAATTAATTGAGCAAAGAACTTAAGCCAATTGATCTAAGATAAAAGTATTTGAAATGATTTCAAAAATAAAATACATCTAAAAGTGACCAGAATTAATTTGGAAGCAAAGTGACAAAGCTAACAGTGATGAAAGATGATTTAATTCACTTTTGGGGTGGTTCAAGGGTAAAAAATTACTATAAGAGTTACAAACTTTGATTACAATTATTTTTTAGCATGTTTAAAATATTTAAAAATATTTTAGAAAGGTGTTTGGATCTGTGATTGATTGCTTTAACAGTGTTTCAACTAATTATAAAAGGAAAATATTCTAACATGAAGAGAAAAGTGGGGCAAAGAAGACATTGCTTTATAGCCACCAATCTTCTTACTCCAAAATTAAAATTGCTTTTTTCTAGTTGTTAGACACACTCTCAAAACATAAAAGCCAATTATGGCATCATTGAACCCTGTTTTGAACCAAAAAGGGCTATTTTAGCCATTTTTTGATATTTTCATCCATTTTAGACCCATAGATCAGTAGTTGCTATTGTGATACTGGTTTTGAAGCCTTCAAAACCTGTCAGAATTTTTTTAAGAGACTTCAAAACCAGTTGAAGCTTTCTTTACTGAGATTAATTCAAGTTAAGGGTAGTTTTACCTGCTTGGAAACAGTTTAAACTGCCCTGGTTGGTATCAAAGCCTCATCATCAATTGAGTCACAGACCCTGTGACTCAATTTCAGGCCAAAAGTGATGAACCTTTGCATGAATTTCAACATCCCACACCTTTATGAAATGAATTTTGGGGGTCTGGCACCCTTGAAGCCAAGACTCCTTCCCCCAAAAAAATTAGGCTTTCTGATTTATTTTTTCTTTGATTCCTCATCATTTATTATACTTGTAATTGACATATTTAATTGAATTGAGCCTTTACAGGACACAACTGTAATAATTGAAACCTCATATTCAAATAAAAGCTCACTTGTGTAATACACTGGCACATTTTGACATTTCAATTGAAAATACTTCAATTCCTCAAACTTCCAAGCTACACACCATGCCTCAATTTTAACACAAAAATATATGGTTGAAACCACAAGTGGTGTGAATTAAATAAAGGCTTTGGGTAATTTCCGACTTTCATACAGAAAATACCAAAAACTTAATTTAAAGTTACTTAGGGTTGAGTTACAAAATTTTCACTCAGAGGTGACCCCACCTAATTTTTATGAGGAATCCAATGGTGCAATAATTTTCATAATATTCTTTCTTGGAGAAAAAGCTATAATAATTTTTAATTAACTTTCTTCCAAAAATATTTCACTTTCAATATTTTTGTTGAAAATTTATTTTTACTCAATTTTCTCTGGTAACATTGTATTTTCACAATTTTGAATTTCAATGCAATTTTCATCTTACATTATATTTTAATTTTTTTTGTATAATATGAATGAATTTATCTATTGAAAATTATGACATAACCTTATATTTGTGGTCTTTTGGGTATATAAAAATACCTCTAAGGCTCACAGATGGTATCAGATGATGAAGATAATATCTTGATATTTATTTCAATATTATTATGGTAGTTTTGTTAATCATCTTAAGATAATAATTCAATTATTTTGTTTTATCATCTTGCCACTTTCTTTCCTCCTAAAATTGAGAAAAATCCAAACTGAGCCAATTCCTCAAAGCCAGTCAAGAATTAATAATCCTCACATATCAAATTACTGAAAGAAATGAATTGCAAATGTTTTTTAAAAGCTTATTTAATTTCATGGTTCAATATGCTCAAGCTTTCTCAGTCAATCTTTCAAGCTGTTTCTCAAAATCATCAACATAAACTCTTCCTATTTTACTTTTTGTCTGCACTATTTCTATTTTGTATATACTCTTCATTTTCTCTATCCATTTTACTACGTATGAGCTACTGTTGTAATGAGCACCATTTTCTTTTTTTAAGAATATAAAACCTTCTTTTACACTTTACTTACCCATATTTCAATGGGGCTTCTTTCTAGTTGTTATCAAAACTCCTTAAACTAAGCTAATTTCCTATTGATTGAAAAACTGTTTCTTATAGCTTTTGAAGATACAGGTTTTCCTTTTTACCATTCCCCTGTCCTCCATCCTGTCTTTATCTATATATATATATATATATATATATATATATATATATATATATATCATCAATGAGTACATTGCCTTATAATTGACACAAGAGATCAACTAGAAGAAAGATTCTCCCATTTATGGCTTTCCATATCATTTCAATGAGTTTTATATAATTTTAATGAAGTAATTTAAAGAATATTCAAGTTCAACTTTATCTTCATACTTCAATTTTTTTTTCAAATTTCTCCTCTTTGGAATTTTCAAACTTTAGTTCCTTTTAACTATTTATTCTGTAATGTTTTACTATAAAACAATAAGTAAATATTACAAATATTTCACTTATTGTACTATGAATTTCCTTATTAATTTAATAAATAAAATAGAGAATAATTATAATGATAAAGAATTAGTATAATTAGGGCATAAAATTATCATATTATTAAATAAATATAATGATATAATTTCTGTTAGAGAAATAGAATATATTAATAAATAATAATTAATATATTTAAAGCTCTTTATTATTGCTACCAATATATACCAAAGGAGTGGGAAAACTGTTTTTTAATGATAAAAACAATAATATTACTAATATTAAAGCTATATATTAATATAAATACTATTTATATTAATGAAAGAATTATTAAAAGTAATAATAAAGAGAAATTATTATAAAAAAGAAAATCAATTACTTTGAACACTTAATATGATAATTTTGAATTATTTTACACCAAAAAAATGTAAATACAACTTATTCAAATTGTATTTACAAAATAAAATAAAAGAAATTACAAATATTCTAAATTTTATGTGGAAAATAGGATTTATAGAGAAATATAGCAAAGCAAAATTTAACAAATAGAGTAATCATCTCTAAATTAATTATTATAATAAATATTACCTTTGTTCTTTGATAATATGAATGATTTATATATAAAGAATAAATATTTTACCTTTTTATTTAGTGTTTTTATTGTTTTTGATGTGTCTGAGGGGGAAATAAAGTAAAAAGGGCTCTATTTATAGTGAATTCCTCCCTTATAGAGTCCAAAAGGCTTCTAGTAGACGCTTACTGATGGTATCAACCGGAGTTTATCAGTATCTTAAGGCTTAGGGATGATTACATCATAATCAAACCATCTTATCTCATTATTATGCCATGATTTAGAGCTATTGCTATAAATCTTAGTTTGATGACATAATAGGATTGGAAGAGTCCTAAAATTTGTGTATTATATTAGTATTAATGATAATATAATAGTATTCACCAGTTCTGTCACCTATATAACTGTTAAACCTAAAATAAGATTATAGTGAGTGATCATAAATGATCAATTTTAAGATTAAACTTTGATCATTAATAATATTTAAGCTATACATGCTACAGCCATTAATAGGGGGAATTCTGATAGCCTTGCATATCCTTATTAAGCTGACCAGGAAATTCCATTAAATCATCAAAACTCTCTTTTTGATGATTTTTCTTGTATCTCATCTTTTCTATCAAAATTCAATATTTTAAACTTCAAGCTATGATTTCAGGGGGTTCAGCCTTGAATATTATGATAAGAAATTTATAATTATTACCAAATGAACTATTAGAGCCTGAATATCCACTTTATTCTACGTTTGGACCACTTTCACAACAAAGTGGTCAACAGCTCTAGCAATTTTGTTCAATAAACCCTTAAAGGCTATAACCTTGCTTATAGCTTGTCAAATAAAGTTCATTTGTGTGTTCTTAAAGTAATTAAGTGTTAGCTTTATCTTTGGTTTAACTTGCTATCATGTATATTTCAAGACATATTAGGTAAAAACCATGAATGTATGCACTGACCAAAAAAGTGTATATATTCAGCTTAATTCCTTAAGTATTAACTTTAGAGAAATGCAATTAAATTGTTTTATGTGTATTTGTGCATGGGTAATCTAATTGTGACATTTATTACACATTTTGTTTCATTGGTTTCTGAGATAAATAAAAATTAATGTCTTTTTATGGCATTCTTAGCTTATTACTTGTTAGTTATTGACTTTACATATATTCCATAAAAATGATATATGTGTGTTTTATCATGAATAATCTAATGGTGTAATATATTTCACATTTTTATTCATCAGATTCTGAGTTAATTCAGCATTTATGTTTCTTTACGGTATTTTTACTTATTTTAAGATAATTATTTGGAGGAATAATTATTTTAAAGTTTTTCTTGTGACCTTTTTGGATATGTGGTCATGTCTCAAATGCTCACATACTCAACCAATCAAGATTTTCAAACATTACTCCAATAATGAAACATGAACTTTTTTCCTTAAGATTTCATGCCAATTTTAAGTGTTGCATGTCTACCAGATGATAAATATTGACAGAAGTTGATGGAAATATTTCTTCTAATAATAGGATTTAAATTGATCAGAGAAAAGCTGAATAGAAACAAAAATAACTGAAAGGTGTCAGCCTTGGGGTATATTTACCTCCTCAGTTAGGCCATTACCAATAATTCATTTATATATACAAAACTCTGTTATGTTTCATCCAAAAGAATATGAATAGCTTTTTTGTAAGTAAGTGAGCTCATGTATTGAAGACCAGACTTATATTCTACACAAAAGATAATGTAAGGTAGTTTAACAAAGTAAAGAGCCTTAGATTAACTCTAGAAGGTGGTGATATGCAAAAGAATATAACAACTAATCTTCAATACCATATAAAAGACTTGTAATATTTTTGCATTTTCACACAAAAATGATGTGATTCTTTGAATACCCATGTTGTATATACACTAAAATTGGTTCCATTGAGTGTTATGGAGCTTGTAGCTTCTTTATTTCAATGAAACATAAATTCTTGATACACTAATAGTTGATATCAGCCTTTAAACTAAAGTTAATATTTTTTACATGAAAACAACTTGTGTGGAGAAAAGAGAACAAAGAGAGCCAGGGTACCCCAATTTCTGAGGACTCTGAGGAATAGGAAGTTCTAATTATATCATAAATGGATTCCATTAACTAATTATTCAATTAAAAATTTTTGATAACCTTCTGACTGAGGCTAATTCACATTAAATTGGAGAAAATAGAAAATAATCTGCTATATTGATTTGACAAGGGGGTAATAAGCAATTCAAACCCCTGTAGCCATGTTCATTCTTGATTATTCTCCAGGGGTAATCTTCAAAGAAGTAATTAAAGTCCTTTTGGGATGAGTATCAATGAAAAGACCTCATATAAACAAGCTGTGTCTACACTATATACTTACAGTACATATCAAATAAGGTCAAACTTCAAAAATTGAATAGAAAAACAATTCTGGATGAATATTTCTGTACCTTTCAGAATAAATGAAGAAGATAGGAATCTATACAAAACCCAAAATAATGATGAATCCATAATTTGAAATTGAATTTTTACTTACAGTCCTTTTTTTATTATGCCACATGAAGCACTGAATCTTGAAAAGTTGGCAGAAAATGAGCCTGCAATGAAAGTTCCAATGAAGTAGATTAATTTGAGAAAAAAGTGTTTATTTTTATATAGAAGATATATAGTAGTAAATCCTTTATTTCTTAGCCATAAGAAGGTTGGTAGCCATGTAAAATTACTTAATTAAGTTATCATGATAATTTTTTGTGACTAAAAGTGAGGTAAACAATAAACCAAATTAGGAAATCTTTTCTTCAGTTTTCTCCATGGTACACCTCTGTGATATTTCTGTAGACTTAAAGGAAACCTACTACTGCTAATTTTTCCAGATATCCTATTATCATTGATTCAATCACTAATACCACCAAAAGAAGTATTAGTTATTAAATCCTTATTATAATGTCAAATTTTTGGAAATCATCCATAAAGAGATGAAATCGAATTAAATTACTATCAATAATGGTATTATAGTTATAGATTGGTATATAATCGCTTTGGTCCAACCTTTTGTTCTTTAAACCCATAAATATTATATGAAATTCCTCGGCCAAACATTTACAAGGAATTTTCGCAGTATTTGCTATATTTGTCAAACTACCAAAGTTTTTTTTCTAGATTGTAGTTTTCTTCAAGAATCTATAATAATTACTCTTGAAAAAGATAATTATTAATTAAAATGATTCAAGATGATCTCAATAAGAGGTTTTATTACTAAATCTTCTAGTAATTCATTCTAGTAGAGAATTTCTGATTACTGGAATAATTATTGGGAGTGTATAACAAGGAAAAGAAATAATTAAGAAATTACTTATTTATTATATTTCATAAGAACACTCATAGTACTCTTGATCCATAGTAGTATAAAAATCTTACAAAAGGAAAGTATCATCAAAGACATGTTTTTCAACAACCAATAATTTGAATAATTCACTCAAATTACCTAATATTTTTTTTCTTCCTGTTTGTTCAAATTAATCTAAAAATTATAGTCAAAATCCTAGTTATATTCAATTTAACGTAAGATTTCAGACTCATTGTCAGGGTGAATTTAGGTAGCAGCTAAAAATGGTAAATACAACTGGTACTATGATTGTGACACAGTAAGATAGTTAAAGAATTATGAATAAGAACCTGCTGTTATGAGTAAAAGTGGTGATTAATCTACTGAGGGTCTTGGTTACATCTGTTTAATATCTACTTACTATTAAAATTAACTACAATAATTAATAAAATAATTGTATCAATTGAATTCTAAGAGTACTACTTATTATCAATGGTTTTGCTATGGAAGATCTCTAAATATATTATGATGATGTCCTTTTCCAGTAAGGAAAGGCCTTCTTACTCCCTTTGAGGGACTTTGACGTTCTTTTAAGCTTCTTGAATGTCTTCAGAGTAAAACATTTCACTCTGGAGGCTGGATTGTGGTTCTGTACCATCAGTTATGACATAATAATTGTCATAATTGTGGTTTTGGGACCACAAATGATCACTTTGGATCAATAAAGGGCCACAAAACCATTCAAAGGCCATATCAGCACTGTTCCAACGTTTCCACAGGGTTTTAATGACTAATATCAGTCATTCTGGGCATGTTTAAGCTTCAAACAGCCATTATTTTAAGTATTAAGCCAGTACTTTCTGGAACAGGTTTGGTACAAAACAATATTGATCAAAAACCCTCCAGCCAATATATCTCAGTCCATTTTTGAGATATCAAGAATTGAAGAGCATAGTATTGAAGGGCTTGATTAGCTCTTCAATCTGGTGTGCTTCATACTAACCCTTCTCAAAGAGAGCAGAATCTAAAATGGTTTCATGTTTTTTGATGTATTTTTGTAAATCAGTATAGGGCTTGAGAAACTTCCAAGCCAAATATCTCTGCCGATTTAAGAGATATTAGAGCTTTAATGATACTTAATTGTAGGGCTTGATGAGATCTACAACCTCTTATACTTCACTGTACATCTGTTTTAATATATGGCAAAGATACAGGCATTCCTTTATATTGTTATTTTCTGAAATCCTGTATTTCGTTTTTTAAACCTTTTATCCAATTGCTCTCTGCCATTCTTGAAGGTATAGGGGTAAGAGTTATCTCAAGTTAAAGCTCTTATTAATATCCTTAACTTTTTATGCACTTTTGTACAATTTTGTACAAGTCCTCTTAGACCTTTGTGGGTTTCCTAGTAAATGAAGGTGGTATAATGGTATCTCCTGAAGTAGGAATTTTACAGAGAAATGAATTGTACCATTCAAAAGCTTTATTTGAGATTTTTGAGAAAAATACGCTTTTTGTTTGGTTTTCATTAAATATTAATAAGCTAGACGAGAGGGTAAAAGAGGGGTTTTGCTTATTTGGCCTCATCTTTGTCCTTATTTATCCCATTTAAGTAATGTTGGTATTCTTATATTTCAAGAATTTCTCTCTCCATATAATAGCATTATTGGCTGATTTTTTCAATACTCTGAATAAAATTACTTATGGTATGTTGGATGTCATTCTGGTGCTCTGTTTGGAGTCACAGGCTTACATACCCTACCTCCAAAAAAGTCTCATCATTGATGAGACTCTTTTTTCCTTCTTGGGATCTATAAAATTTCAAAAGAGGATATCTATCTATAATATTCTCCAGTTTGACCCTCTGGTATTCTTCTGGTGGTTTATTCTTTTCTTCTAAAAGTTACTCTTTCTTGGAATATCTTTTTATTTTATTTGGGCTGTCAGTTTTCAAGTGGAACCTTCTTTCTTTCTCTTCCACAATATTCATGTAATTATCTGTGGAATTATTTATTCTTATGCCATAGATTCTGTGGTACTCTATACCTATTAATAATCCATAAATCTCTGCATTTTAAAGTACCACAAATTCAGTGTGTAATCTGAGGTTTCCCATTGTGAGTGGCATGTTGATCACTTTTTGGATTATTCTAAGTGACTTAATTTTTCCTGAAGAACGTTTAAAGCCTCTTTCTTTTGTTACAATTATTTTCTCATATCACATTGAGAAGTTTCTATCCAAGTATTCCTTGGCTACTACCGAGTAAGTTGATCCTGTGTCAATAATCAGAGGATGCTTTTACTTTAGATGTACACATTGATCTTTGTTTTATTCCTTCAATAAAGGCTATACCTATTGTGGATTTTTCCAAATACTCTTTGGAATCAGTGGTTCTCACATTACAGTATTCACTATTTTTGAGTTGACTGAATTTGGGCTTCAATGGTTTTTTTAGGACCAATTTGGGTTTCAATCCTCATACTCCAAATAATATTTTTGAATAGGCTCTGATTAACTGTATTAATTCTCTCTTAGTCAATCTCCCATACTTTCAGAGTTATATTTGTAATATATTTTCTCGTCTACTGACTCTTCCTCTATTGTAAATATTATCTTTGTTCCCTTCGGAAAATTATTTTCATAGTGGCTAGGTGATCCACAACTATGACATGTGTTTGTTTTCTTTGGAGCTTCTGCACCATTGGTAGGTTTGATGTCTGTTTCCATGATTATCTTTGGTTCTCCTATTCTATCATGTGAACTAAAGGGTGAACTAGTTTCAATTGATGTCTTTTTTCTAAAATCATGTATGAAATTTTCCATGTCATGAATGCTGCTTATTTTGCTGCATCTGCACTTTACTGAATGCTCTAAGCCTTCTGAAAGTTTTGTCACAAGCTTTTTATTTCTTAACTCTATTGTCATGTTTGGATCAATATATTTTATTCTTTTTGTTTTTTTAAGATAGCATTCATAAGGGTCTTTCTCTGTAGACTATCTGTTACTATCAAAAGAGATGGTTTATCCCAAATCCAAGGACCATTTCTGAACATTTTTATT
Source organism: Austropuccinia psidii (assembly GCA_023105745.1). Lineage (NCBI taxonomy): Eukaryota > Fungi > Basidiomycota > Pucciniomycetes > Pucciniales > Sphaerophragmiaceae > Austropuccinia > Austropuccinia psidii. The sequence continues at coordinate 18,291,776 of JALGQZ010000008.1, read as the reverse complement.
ATTTGGTTTCTCTAAAATGGCCAGCTTTTCCTTCCATTTTTCTCTTTCATCTCATTATACAATATTTTTCATCACCTCTGAGTTCAGTGTCAAGTCTTTTGGTGATCCAGTAGTCTGGTATCTTTTGGAAATCAACAAAAAATTCATCAATATAGTCAATTACTTCCATGTGATCTTATTCTCCAATTTCTGGGAATTTAGTCCAATTCAAAACTTCAGTAAATTGCTTCAGTTCTTGTTCCTCAAAGTCACTGAAATTTTCACTATCTTGGTGAATAGAATAAGACCTTAACCTTGAATTCTGTTATTGAGGAACTTGGTTTTCTGATTTTTCTTCCTCTTTTACTATTTGGGAGTTTTTGATGATGGGTTCATCACCTTGGTTTGTGTGAGGGAAGAAATTTTCTTCGTTTTCCTCTTTCTCATAGAGGAAATAAAACTCTTTTCCAAGGTTTTCCTGCTGCTTCTAGACATTTCTTAGGTCCCTCATCATAGTCTTTTGTTCTTCTAGTATTGAGTTCAACTATATATTTGTTCTTTCAAGTTCTTCCAAATTTTGGCTAAATTATTTTTTGAGTCTTTGATGATGGTAGCTTGGAAGGCATTTTCTTCCTTTAGTGTTTTCATTTATGTATTAACTTCTTGTGCATGAGTATATGTCCATCCCATGAATTTTCCCATGTTGGAAAATATGAAACTACTACCTCTGGAATCATTTGTTTCAAATTTATGAGGAGTTATTTGATAATCGATAGGCCTAATCTGTGGATAAGGGTATTCTGAGCTAGCAACACTATTGGTAGTGAAAGTGGATTTTTTGTTTGTGGGTATCACTTGGACTAATTTCATTGAAGGATCTTATTCTTTCTTCTCCTTTCTGAAGAGATTCCTGTTTTAAATTTGGGCTCCATGTCCTCTGAAGGAAGCTACAAGAGATGAACTGATATATCTGAAAGAATTGTCCATTGGCTTTTGAGTCATGTAGCCATTGGACTGTTTTGTGGAGTATGTGATTTATCTCTCCATGCCTTGGGGTACTTATTCTAATTGGTCCTTTTCATATGCCAAGAGGTATCTATGGAATGGGTTTCTTCCTGATTTCCTTTGATTCAGGTTTCTTACTCCTCTAATAGTATGAAATATGTGTTGGGATTCCAACTTTCAATCTCTTTCGGAGCCTGCTGGCAATTCATCTGGTGTAGTGAGATTTTCTGACTCATTATTCCAATTTCTTTCCCATCATTCTATCATAGTAAGGATTTTGTTTTCCATGGTCCATGTGAACAAGTCTTTCAGGAGAAGATGTATCTGAGTGACTTTTCATTAAAATATCGAATTTTTTGGTTGAACTTGGTTGAGTTTGGGAAGGAGTTTCCTGATGGTAAGTCTCTTGCTGGACATTTGATCTAGCAGGTGGTTTTCTTCTTCCTTTCCGGATCTCTGGCTGATTTCTTTGGTAGACAAGATCTCTGAGAAATGGATGTGCCATTTGAAAAATTGCAAAAGCAACAATACAGTCTTCTTCAAGGTTTATTTACCTTTAGAAGGCCCTTGGACCAATTTTTTCTTTATAGTCTTTGGCAATTTGCCTTTGGAGTTGATGAGTTTGTTAAGCACTGTTTTTTTTTGTAAACCTGATTAGTTTATGTTTTATTTTGCTGAAACAAATGAATTTTTCTATGATTATGTTTCAAGTGGAAGATTTTCTTTTTCCACTTGAAAGAAAATGTAAAAAAAATTGTAATTGAACTTGAATAAACAAAATTTGGAATCTTCTACTGTTATTTCTTCTGAATTTTGGTTTTAATTTTTGAAAGTATTTTATTTATTTGATCTTTGCAAAAATAACGGTTTTTAATATTTTTTTACTTCTTTTTTAGAAGTAAAATATTTGATATCAAAAGTTTCTTTTATTTTATTAAACTTTAATGTTATTTTGAAAGTAAGCTATTAGCTTATTTAAATGGGAAAATAGTTCAATTTCCTGTCTTTCTTTCTGCTTGGAAGAAATTAATGTTCAATATCTCAATTATCAAATAATTTTGTTGTATAATTAAGTTGTTTCTTTTTTTTGTTTTTTTGAGTATTTATCCAATAGAACAAATTGCGATCAGTTTCTTCCTCAATTTGAGTAAGAAAAGATTTTATTCAACAATATTGAACATAAATATTAAATAATTAGAATAATAATACATTTATTATTCAAATATTTGTTGTTGGTTGCTCATTGAATATTATCAATTCAATTAATTTTTACACATTCTGGTAAAAAAAAACATTCCTTTTGCTTGAGTACATTATTTTCATATGAAAATTACGTTGAATCATTAATAATAATTACCCATTATTATCAAGTTTTTTTTTGTTTTTTAATTATTTTTAAAAAAAATCAATCAAGTTTTTTCCCAAATTGAATAAAAAAAGATTTTGATTCAATGATATTCAGATTGAATATTAAAGAATTGAAATAATAATAAAATTATTATTTAAATATTTATTGTTGATTTAAAATTAAGAATATTATTTCAATTAATTTGTACACAAATTGGTAAAAGATAATATTTTTCATTTAAACATACTACTTGTATATGGAAATAGCTTTTAATAATTAATAATAATGGCTTATTATTATGAATTTTTATGAGGAATTGGAATTTAAAGCTTCAATACATATAAATAATCAAATAAAATAAATATATTGATTGATATATTTGTGAAAAATCTAATATATGGTCTATCAAGTGTGTTTGGGAAAGTGCCCAAACAAAACTGAAATCACCCAAATGGGAATGTCTACTTGCAAAGTATACTTGGAAGCTCCTCAAACCAATTTTTTGTGGTTTTGAAGGAAACAAAACCAGTTTTAAAGTATTAATTGGCTGGCTTCCAAAAACCTAGACATACCCAAGCTAAAAAAAATTATCAATACACACTTTTCTTGAGATGAAAGTCATTGAAAAACAAATTACAACTAAATTTATCTATTCTAAATTTTCAGAGCCTCATCACAAAATGAACATGAAGGTTCAGATAGAAGAGTATCCATGGTGGGAGGCATCTCCGAGCATCTACAATAAAATGTTTTACAATGTAAAATGAAATTCCTGTTTTTCAGAAGTGATGCTTTCATTTATTGTAAGATGTGTCTATGAAAATGTTGATAATATTACTATTAATCAACAGTACTATGACTGTTCTTATGAAATAACATAATAAAAATTGTTATATCAACAATTAAATAAATAATTATTTATGTATTTCTTTTACTTGCTATGCACTACTAGTGATTATAACAGTAAGAAGTAATCTTATACAAGAATCAATTACAAGAAGTATTAAAAACTTCTTCAATAAAATAATAAAATTATTTTAACGTATAATTATCTTATAAAAGAACAATTATGAAGATAATTCTTGAATAAAACTATTACTAGAGAAAAACGTTTAAGAATTAATAATAAATCACTCACTAATACTCCAATGAACCTAGCAAGAGTTTGGTAGAGAGCTTTGATGGATAATTGTAGATTTAAATAATCAAAAAATGATTTGGAACAGTATTACAACAATATATAATTTATTTCTATGATTTCACTTCTTTCTGATTGATTCTGAAAGAATTAAAACATTTAAGAAAAGTTTCTAACTAGTACTTACTTGTTAGTAATAAATGTATAAATGGATAATGAGGTGATTTGGAAAAAATAGCCAGAGGAGGCCTCTTGTAAGTCAAAGAAATCTCACAGAGGCATGCTGTGGAGAAAAATGAAAAACCAGTGCATTAAAAACAATAATCCCTTTTGGATTACTGATTGCATCATTTGTTGTCACATAAGATTATCATAATTACTTAATTAATGCTTTTATGTGACTACCAAACCATTTATGATTAAGAATAAAAGGAGTAATAGCTGTAAATCTTCTTTTATTCAAAAATGATCATTTATTTCTCAAATTTATCAATTTTATTTGAAATTTCATCACAGAGTGTATTCTCTGTAAATTTTTACAGATTCAGTATTTCACATGGAATCATCAAAAATGGACTGTAAGTAAGCCTTTTAATTTTACTCATAAAAGTATGAGTATCTCTGGTTTTTATATGAATTATACAGTTCTTAATTGGTCCTGAAGGTTTCAGAAAGATTAATCAAGAATTGTATTTTTAATTAATTTTTTAAGGTTTTACCTCATTTCTACATAGAATTGCAAATAGCAGTATATAGCTGGTTGCTATGCGGTGAATCAATGGATACTAGTCCAGAAAGGGTTTCAATTACTATTTTGGGTCTTATCCATGGAGATTCATTAAGAATCTACATGGTTACAGGAGTCTAAGTTGCTCTTTACCTCCTTGGCATGTCAAAATAGCAGCTTATTTGCAATTTTCTTATGATTCAATGAGATTTTAACTTGGTGGCTAAGCTCCCAAAAGGTTTTAGTATGCTAATTGGGCCATGATCAGCCATGGCTCCAATCTTTAGAGCTATCCATGCCTCAGAGCCCTCAGAAGCTGGGTACCCCAGCTCTCTTTGATGTCTTTTGTCCCCTCTAGCTATTTTCACATCAAAAAATAGAAATTCAGGCTTAAAGACTGATATCCACTATGGGTGTATCAAAACTGTATTTAAGAATACCATGATATTAAATGCCACAAAAATGAATAACACTATTCTTAGTGTATATGTAACATGGGATTTCTCACATTCCCATTATTTTGGTGCAAAATTGGGAAAAACCAAAAATTTCACAACTCTTTTATGTGGTATTGAAGTATTTTCCATATTACCACCTCATAGAGTTAATTTAAGCTTATTCACTCTTTTGAGCTACTCTAAGTGAAATTTTGTGTAGAATCCAAATCTGGCCTTAAATTCATGGATTTACTTACTCAATCAAAAGTTATTTATCTTTTCTGAAATTAAAAATGATGAATTTTGAATATATGCATGACTTATGGGTTATTCATAGTTCAAAAAGTATTCTTAAAGATAATTCTGGCCTATTTGGTTATGTAAAATATACCTCAAGGCTCACATTGATACCATTTTGTATCTCTCTGACCAGCTCTTCTTGCAATTTTGGTTCCTTTGAGTGCACCTAGCTTTTAATTGAGTGGAAGCTCAGCTCAATAGGATTTAAAAATGGTAAATAGGGTTAAAGAAACTCCATCCTAATACTTTTTAAGTATTTCAGAAGCACTTTAGCTCCTTTTAATCCTTGTCCTGGATGGATAGGTGCATTTTCCATCATTATAATTGAATCATCAGGCATCTGAATTGAAGGGAAAGCAAAAATAATACAAATTCATCACTTCCAATTCCTTTAGTCATCTGACATTAGCATTGAGGAGCTCATGATAGACAAATACTTCATTAGAAATTTCTGCAATTAGTGTTATTTTCTTCAATTTTGGAACTAAACTGAGAACAGAAGGCTTTCCTGGATCAAATTTTGAAAGGTTAAAAAAATAAGCAAAACAGACAAAACATAAAACAAACAAAAAAATCTGATGAAGAGTAATAAAAGCCTCTTCCTGAGTGGAGTTTGAAGCCTGACTCATCACCAAATATTATTTTGGAATCAAGGTCAAGGTCTTGTTGGTTTACCAAATTTGAATGTTGTGCTGATAGGTTGGGTTTGTTCCAAGATGATTGGGTGTTTTTGACTTGCTTCCAAGTTATATCCATATCAGTTAGGGGGTTTCTTATATATTTACAGGGTATTTTAGCTAGAAATTTTTCTTCTAATAGTCCTTTCATTTCTTTAAGAGTAACTGTTGGTTTTTTGTTGATGAAATAGAGAAGATTGGCTTTTATTTAATAATTGATTTTTCCTTCACACTTCTTGTACTGTTTTTTCTCCTTGGGATTTTCATGTAATATACAGTAAACTTTTCAAGAAGAAATATTTAATTCTCTAGAAACTTCCTTTTGAGACATCCCTCTCTCCATAAACGTTTCTTGCACTAGGCTTCACATATTGGATCTTAAAACACCATCTGCCTTATGTTGCTTATTAGTTAGCTTTTCACTGATCTTGTTCCTTTTTTTTCTAATTTATATTTTTAATTTGAAATTATTCTTTTATGAAATATTTATTCATTTTTTTTTAATTCTGGAGTTAGACAAAGTACCTCTTCTTAAACATTAAGGTCTTCCACTTCAAAATCTATTGTTCTATTTGATGAGGTTTGATTAGAGATGCTCATTTTTGGTAGTAAGAAATTTAAACAATAAAGCGATTGGGAGAAATAATAAGGAAATGATCACTTATTCATTTTCTTAAGTGCACTTCTTTTCTTGTTTTTTGCAAACCAGACAAGAAATTGATGTGCAGAAAATTGGCTTTTAAAGCCAATTTTGCCACTTATCAAGCTTCATTGTCTGACAGCCAAGTTTGGCATGATAAGCATATAGAAAATCTTAAATATTCATAGTACAAACTATAAAAATTAGGATAAAAATGAAAAACTTGAAATTGAATCTTTTTTATAATAAAGAACCTTCAAAAATAGTGAAAATACTGCAAAAAATGCCAAAATAGGTTAAAAGCATGTCCAGACCCCAAAAATGTCAGCGTGAGTCAATGTAGCAGCTAGAAGATAGTAAATACAAGCTGGTACTATGACTGTGGCATGGTAAAGTCATTGCATAATAATAAATAAGACCATAATTTTTGTAAGATGTGACTATGAAACTGATGATAATATTACTATTAATCAACAGTACTATGTCTGTTCTTATGAAATATAATAATAAAATATTATTATAACCACAATTAAATAATTAAAAATTATTTCTTTCACGTGTTAAGCACTACTAGTGATTTTAACAGTGAGCAAGTAATTGTCTACAAGAATCAATTACAAGAAGAATTTAATAATAAAAACTTCTTTATTAAAATAATAAAATTATTTTAATATATAATTATCTTTTGCAAGAATAATTATAAAGATAATTCTTGAAGAAAACTATTACTAGAGAAAAACTTTAAGAATTAAAGATAAATGACTCACTAATACTCCAAAGAACTTATTGAAAGATAAGAGTAGAGAAATTTGACGTAGAATTGTGGATTTAAGGGATCAAGATGATTTATAACAGTATTTCAACAATATATAGTTGGATTCTATGATTTCACGTCTTTCTGATTGATTATGAAAGATTTAAAACACTTAAGAATAGCTTGAACTAATACTTACTTGTTGGTAATAATGGTTTAATAAATTTATAAGATGATGATGATAAGGAAAAAACAGCAAGAAGAGGCTTCTTTTAAGTCAACAACAGCTCACAGAGGCGTGCCATGGAGCAAACTGAAAAACCAGTGAGTGAGAAAACAATAAACCTTTTTGGATTATTGATTGCATCATCTGTTGTCATGTAAGATTATCATAATTACTTAATTGATGCTTTTACGTGACTACCAACCCCAATATGGTTAAGAATAAAAGGAGTAACACTTGTAAATCTTCTTTTATTCTAAAATAATCATTGATTTCTCAAAGTTATCAATGTTATTGCCAATTTCATCACAGGTTGTAATTACTGTGAATTTTTGAAGATTCAGTGTTTCACGTAGAATATCCAAAAATGGACTGTAAGTAAAACTTTTAATTTTACTAGTAAAACTGTAATTCCTTTTGGTTGTTCCATAGATAATACAGTTCTCCTTTAGTCCTGAAAGTTTCAGAAAGATTCATTAAGAATTGTATTTTTAATGAATTTTTGAAGGTTTTACCTCATTTCTACGTAGAATTGCAAATAGCAGTGTTTTGCTGGTTGCTATGAGGTAAATCAATGAATATGGGTCCCAAAAGGGTTTTAATTACTCTTTTGGGGTTTATCCATGGAAAGTCATTAGTAATTGACATGGTTACAGGAGTGTAAGTAGCTCATTACCTCCTTGGCACGTCAAAATAGCAGGTTATTAGCTATTTTCTGATGTTTTACAGTAGTTGTAACTTGGTAACCAAGTTCCCAAAGAGTTTTAGTTTACCAATTGGGCCAAGATGAGCCATGGATCCATGCTCTGGAGCTATCCACGCCTCTGAGGCCTCAGAAGTTGGGTACCCTGGCTCTGTTTGATGTCTTTTGTCCCCCTTGCCCAATTTTTACGTCAAAATAGTAATTTAAGCTTAAAGTGAGATATCCACTATGGGTGTACCAAAAGTCCATGTAAGAATACCATGATATTAAGTGCTCAAAACATGCATAACACTATTCTTAGTGTATATGTAACATGGGATTTCTCACTTTCCTATTATTTTGGCTAAAAATCAAGAAAAACAAAAATTTTCACGGATCTTTTATGTGGTATTAATGATGTGGTATTGAAGTATTTTCCATTTTACCACCTCAAATACTTAAATTGAGCTTATTCACTCTATGGAGCTACCCTAGGTGAATTTTTGTGTAGAATCCAAATCTGGTCTTAAATCCATGGATTTACTTACTCAATAAAAAGTTATTCATCTTTTCTGAAATTGAAAATGATGAATTTTGGATATATGCATGACTTATGAGTTTTGCATAATTCAAAATTTCTTTTTAAGATAATTGTGGCCTATTTGGGTATGTAAAATATACCTCAAGGCTCACATTCCCTCCCACCAAAAAATAAAATTGTACTACAATTTTATTAGTGATAGAAAGAATAAGGCCCCAAAAGGGGGTTAATGTCCACTGTCCAACCTCTTCACATTACTCAGATCAAGTAATTTAAAGCACATTTATAGACATATTCAGGCTTGTGGCCTTCTTTCATGTCTAAATCTTCTTAAGAGTTTATCTGAGTCAGGTATTTCTGATTCTGCCATCCATTCATCTTCATGTACTGGATTTCTATATCTGACAAGATATTCTCTTTGATTTTTACCCCTAAGTCTCCTTTCTTTAATGACTTTCTTTATCTTTCTGTCTTCATTCTGTTCCACAGGGGGCACAGTTAAAGGAGTTGGGTTCCTTAAAGGAAACAATTTTTTGTCAGCTGGTTGATAAGGTTTTATCAGGCTGACTGGAAATGTGGGGTGTTTATTTTCCAATTCACCACTCAATCCCACTTGAACTGCATTGGTTCCATGTAAGGCAACAATAACAAAAGGTCCTACATAAGAATCTTTAAGTTTCTTTGGGCCTTTGATATTATTAAAATTCAAGGTTGAAACTAGAACTAAGTCCCCTACTTTGAAGTCTGGTACTTTATGACTCTTGTCCCACTTCTGTTTTTCATAATCAAAAGCATCATCCATACTTTGTTTTGCATGGTGTTTTACTTTATCAAGCATTAATTTGAAGCTGGAAGCTGTAGGATGAATGTCAATCAAGTCTTTCCTCAGTGTGTCTGCTGGGAGTCTTGGATTCCATCCTTTTTCTAACATAGCAGGAGTTTGTCCTGTGGAAGAATGGACTGATGTCTTGTATGCCAATTCTAATGCAGGTATCAGAGTGCACCAGTCATGGGTAAAGCCATCTGAGTCTTTAAATTCTAATCCATAAGCACAAAATCTCCTGATCATGTCTTCTAAAGTTTGAATCATCCTCTCTGCTAGCCCATCTGTTTGAGGGTGATATGCTGTAGAGAATGATAACTTAGTCCCAAACAATCTATGAAGATTGGTCCAAAGTGCAGATGTGAACTTGGGGTCTCTGTCACTTATGATATTCTTAAATAACCCTGTATGAGAAATAACTCTACTCCATAAAAGAAGAGCTGTATCCATAGCAGTGTCATCTTTATGACATGGTAAGAATATGGGAGTTTTGCTATATCTGTCTACAATGACTAAACAAGCATTATAACTTTTGTCACCACTTGGAGGAAGTGCTGTGACCCAATCCATGTGAACAACTTCCCAAGGGGATTTTGGTTCTTGAATATGGATCATTAATCCAAATTTCTTGCCTGTACTCCTGTTTGCTTTTTGGCATCTATCACAGGTATGGCAATATTCAATGGTTTCTTTTCTCCAAGATGGCCACCATGCACAGTTCTTCACCTTTTCAAGTGTTCTGTCTTCTGATAGGTGTCCAGAGTAAATGCTATCATGGCATTCATGAAGAATGGTATTGATGAGCAATCTACTACACAATGTCATCACACAAGAATGTTTTGTTCTATGGTAAATAATCCCATCAAACAAGTGAAATCTTCCTTCAGAATAGGAATTTTTCCAAACTTCATCTAGTGTATTAACCAAAGATGTGTCTTTGCAGTCTTTATCCAATAAAGAAGTCAAGATATGGCAATTCTTGTCTTGTTTATAAGACTCTCTGACCTCTTCAAAGAATTCAGTCCCAATATCAGTTATGTTAATCCCTTCAATTGGAATCTGTGGTTCAGCTTCCAAAGGTACATAAGCTGGGTTATCAGGAGTGTTGGCTAAAGCCCATCTACTAAGTCCATCAGCATTTTTGTGAATGTTTCCTGCTTTATGAACTATAGTCATGTTTCCTCTATATTCTTGAATGGCTATTTGCCATCTCAACATATGTCTGTTGGGAGTTTTCATGTTAAGAAGTGATTTCACGGCATTACAGTCAGTTATCACTTCAAAAACACTGCCATCAAGGTAATAGTGTAATTTCTCAAGTGCCCATACCAAACATAAGCACTCCATTTGGCTTGCACCATATCTGGCTTCTGTTGGTTTGATTTGTCTTGAGATATAACAAACTGGTCCTTCTGTAGGTTTGTCATCAATAATTTGGACTTGGTGTAGGGCTGCCCCTAATCCATCCCCACATGCATCAATGTACAATTTAAAAGGAATATTCCAGTCAGGCATGAGGAGTAAAGGTGCTTCTGTAAGGGCTTTCTTTATCTTCTCATAAGCTTTAATTCTTTCCTGTGTCATTTCAAATACAGTCTGTTGATCACAGATTCTATAAAGTGACTTGGCTAGAATTGCAAAATCTTTCAAGTGTTGCCTATAGTAACTAGCAAATCCAAGAAAAGACATCATTTCTTTTTTATTCTGGGGTATTGGCTTAAGTAACACTGCTGCTACTTTATTCTTGTCAATACCCAAGCTCAAACCAGAAACAACATGTCCTAATGCTTTGAGTTCTTCAAAACCAAAATTGCATTTCTTAAGTGAAATTTTCATGTTCACTTCTGCAACTTTATGAAGCACTCTTGCAAGTCTTTCAAGGTGCAAAGACCATGAGTCAGAACATATAATAATATCATCAATATAAATGATAAGCCATCCTTCAGACAATTCTGTGGGGAAGATGGTATTCATCATTCTTTGATAATGAGATGGAGCATTTTTAATGCCAAATGGCATTCTAAGATACTCATAAATACCACAGTGAGTGATAATTCTAAGTAATTTCCTAGCTTGAGGCGTCAAAACATTTTGATGGAAGCCTTTTAATGCATCCATTGATGTTATATACTTGGCTTTAGACAATTGAGTCAAGGTTTCTTGGATCCTAGGGATTGGATACCTATCTGGAACTGTGTAGGTATTCAAAGCTCTAAAATCTCCAACCATTCTTGACTTATCATTATGCCATGCAATAATAACAGGTGTTGTCACTTCAACTTCCTCATTATGGCCTACTTTCCTTAGCACACCAAGTTGGATCAACTCTTGGATATGTTTTTCCAAGGCCTCTCTAGCTCTGGGACTGGCTGGATAAGCTGGTCTTCTAAGTACTGGAGGATATGGTCTATCAATATTAAGAGTAATATCAATTTCATGTCCCCTTATAGCGCCTAATGGTTCATTATCAGATGCAAATGCATTATTGTATGTATATAATACATCAATAAGTTCATTCCTCATCTTTGGTGACAATGATGGATTAATTTGTGCTTCAACAAGTTGTTTAGACACAAATTCATCTTTGTAAGTATCTTTGACAGAAGATACTACAGATATCTGTTTTGGCATATTGGAGAAAGCAAATTTTTGCCTTTTGTTATCTCCAATTGTGAAATATCTGTCTTTATGGTTATTTATATCAATACCATAAATATTCAAGTAATCATTTCCAAGAATGATATGCTGAGATGTACAATTATCCATTACTACAATCTCAGTTTTCATTCTTACACTTCCTGCTGGATGTGGGAATACAATATTAGTATCCAATATGCCCAAGGGGTACATATTGTTACTGGCACTACTGAACTGTACACCTTCTATTGGTAATAGATGGTTTTTCCATTCAGGAAGTATAATTTGGAGATAATCCTTGCCAATACAAGTGCAAAATGCCCCTGTATCCAGATTTACTTTGGCTTCAATATCACCCATTAGAACTGATGTGATACAGGATGCTCCAGCAGTGTAACCCTTTCCTCTAGCAGGTTTTGTTTTACACATTCTGGCATCTTGGATATTGATCAGGTTGTAGCAATCCTCACTGTACTGTGGCAAGTGGGTATGGACTTCTATGACCTCAAAGAAAGCTGAAATGTTTTCAATGGGATAGTCCTCTACTGGTGTATCTTCAGAGACTGCAGAATCTTGATCAGACTCTTCTTTCTCTTCAGTACACTGAATGTCTTCAATGATTTGAACTTCATTGATCTTTGTCTTCTTAGGGCAAGTGTTGGCTAAATGTGAAGTACTTCCACATTTATGACACTTCAAGACAGGTCTTTCTGGTCTTCTTTCCTCTCTAGGAATCTTTGAGACTATTTTGGACTCTATTGGGTTTCTAACCCAAGTTTTACCAATTCTTGTTCTGGTAATGATATCTTCCATAGCATTAATGTAGTCCTCTGTTGAACAGGGTTCCACACATCTGCTTTTGATAGCATGTTCCAGTTCTCCTCCACACTTTCTTAATATTTTCATATTAATCATAGTGTCAGACATATCTGGGTGTAAAGCAGATAATCTGTCTTTTTGTTTGAAGAACCAAGTAAGTGGTTTGTCTTTTTCTGAGTTAAAAATGGCACTTTCAAAAGCATTCTCCATTTTAAACCTCCAAGAATTATTGGCCCATTTGGTAATCACTTCAGATTTCCACCAAGACCAGTCATGTCTTCCATGATCCATTCTCATCTTGTAATACCATTTCTTTGCAGTCTTGGTAAACAAACAATGTAATTTTCCTACTATGATTTCATCAGGTATATTAAAGTCTTCTTGCAACATATCAATAGTCCTGATGAATTCAATATGGTTGTATTCTCCTTCACCAGAGAATGTTGGCCATTCTTCTAATTTGGGAATATCCTTTGCAGAAATAACATTCTCTCCTAAGAATGGAGTCAAACTTTCTTTGACAGAAAGTTTTTCTTCAGTCAAAGGTGTAGAATGTCTTGGCATATGTGGTTCATGATTCTTATGAATTTGCTCCACACTTGCAATTATTTCATTCTTCAATTTCTGCCTTTCACTGTCACTTTTTGCTAAATGTATAGCAAATTGATTGGTGTTCTTAACTATTTGTAAGACATGGTCTTCAAGAGTTTTAAGTCTATCATTTACTTTAAAGATGGAAAGATCCTCTGTGTCATTATTTTGACATTGGTTCTCAATTCTTTCACAAGCATTGCTAATTGACTCAAGGGTGACAGTTGTCAATTTATGCCAATCAGAATGTTGCTTGTCATTTTTCTTTAAATCATTGATGTCTAATGTAATTTGCTTTAACTTTGACTCAAGTTTGCCAATTTCTACACTAATACTTCTATGTACATCATTTATTTGCGTGGAAAAGTCCTGTTCATCCTTTCCTGCTCTTTGGCTGTGAATTCCATAAGAGTTCTGGCCATATTGAAGACACTGTCCACGGCTGAAGGCTCCAATCTGGGGATCCTGTACCCTTGTGGGTAAGGTCTGTGCCAATTGGCTTTGCCTTTGCCCTTGCCTTGATGGTTCTTGGGACCTCTCTGTTTCTTTTGAGGTCCTTTGGGCTTGTCCTTGGATGCTTCTGGAGCTGGTTTGGAGCTGGTAGATGCCACTGGTGCCTCTGTCTCCAAAGTTGGAGTCATTTCCAATTCTTTCTTCTGGTCTATGGATAAAAGACTCTGGTTCTTCAACCAATTCTTTATCTTTTTGACCTTGTCTTTGCAAGACAGGGGGCTCCAACCTCCTAAGAGTTCTATGGTCTTCTCCTGACCCAGAAAGCTCTTGATGTGTAAGTAGGAGTTCATGGCCCCCTGCCAAAGGCTTGGGCAGATTTCCCACTCCTCTTCTTTGGCTGCTCTGAACCAATTTTTGTACTGGCTCTGATATATTTCTATTGCTGCCACTTGAAAATGGTTCAGCCCTGGAAATATTATCATAAATTAGTTCAGGCTCAGAATTCACGTCAAAATCTGTTGGTACAGACCTTGGGGAATGGGGGGCAACTCTGGCATCCTCCAGATGTGCCTTTCTTGTGGAAGATTTGGCACTTCTGGATTTGGTCTTGCCTCTTCCTTGTCCACATCCATCTGGTTGGACTGAATAGTTGCTTCCATTTCTGGTATGCACCATTTTCACGTCAATTTAAAGATAAAAGGTGAAAATATAAGATAAAATACACACCTTTTGGTGGTAATTTAGCTTTTTCTGAGTTGAATAAGGTGCCTCTTTTAGCAATCTGCACCTCAATACTGTCTTCAGATTCTGCTTCTGAAGATTCTGGACTAGTGATATATCTTTTACTGAGTCTGTTGCCAGCTGCACAGTATTTGATTAAAGACACTAAAAGAAATTATAAAAGAGAAAAAATTATTTTTTATACTTTTTAAAATATTTTTTAAAGATTTTTTATAAGTTTTATATTTTTTAATATTAAAAAAATTATTCTTTTTAAAGAAAAAAAATTAAAATTTAAGATTTTGAATGAAAATTAATTCAGAGTAACTCAAAGAATAATTTTATAAGTTTTTGGATGTGAAAAAGCCACGTGTAAAAACAATATAAAATTAAACCAAATTCCTCAATGAAAAAGATTTTAAAACAATTTCAAAAATAAAAATATTTTAACTCCAAATTGAAAGAAAAAAATTAATTAAATTAATATATTTTAGAGCTTAAAAATATATTAATTAAGGGTACAAGGTTCAAAAAACACGGCCAGGCCCCCAAATGTAAGATGTGACTATGAAACTGATGATAATATTACTATTAATCAACAGTACTATGTCTGTTCTTATGAAATATAATAATAAAATATTATTATAACCACAATTAAATAATTAAAAATTATTTCTTTCACGTGTTAAGCACTACTAGTGATTTTAACAGTGAGCAAGTAATTGTCTACAAGAATCAATTACAAGAAGAATTTAATAATAAAAACTTCTTTATTAAAATAATAAAATTATTTTAATATATAATTATCTTTTTCAAGAATAATTATAAAGATAATTCTTGAAGAAAACTATTACTAGAGAAAAACTTTAAGAATTAAAGATAAATGACTCACTAATACTCCAAAGAACTTATTGAAAGATAAGAGTAGAGAAATTTGACGTAGAATTGTGGATTTAAGGGATCAAGATGATTTATAACAGTATTTCAACAATATATAGTTGGATTCTATGATTTCACGTCTTTCTGATTGATTATGAAAGATTTAAAACACTTAAGAATAGCTTGAACTAATACTTACTTGTTGGTAATAATGGTTTAATAAATTTATAAGATGATGATGATAAGGAAAAAACAGCAAGAAGAGGCTTCTTTTAAGTCAACAACAGCTCACAGAGGCGTGCCATGGAGCAAACTGAAAAACCAGTGAGTGAGAAAACAATAAACCTTTTTGGATTATTGATTGCATCATCTGTTGTCATGTAAGATTATCATAATTACTTAATTGATGCTTTTACGTGACTACCAACCCCAATATGGTTAAGAATAAAAGGAGTAACACTTGTAAATCTTCTTTTATTCTAAAATAATCATTGATTTCTCAAAGTTATCAATGTTATTGCCAATTTCATCACAGGTTGTAATTACTGTGAATTTTTGAAGATTCAGTGTTTCACGTAGAATATCCAAAAATGGACTGTAAGTAAAACTTTTAATTTTACTAGTAAAACTGTAATTCCTTTTGGTTGTTCCATAGATAATACAGTTCTCCTTTAGTCCTGAAAGTTTCAGAAAGATTCATTAAGAATTGTATTTTTAATGAATTTTTGAAGGTTTTACCTCATTTCTACGTAGAATTGCAAATAGCAGTGTTTTGCTGGTTGCTATGAGGTAAATCAATGAATATGGGTCCCAAAAGGGTTTTAATTACTCTTTTGGGGTTTATCCATGGAAAGTCATTAGTAATTGACATGGTTACAGGAGTGTAAGTAGCTCATTACCTCCTTGGCACGTCAAAATAGCAGGTTATTAGCTATTTTCTGATGTTTTACAGTAGTTGTAACTTGGTAACCAAGTTCCCAAAGAGTTTTAGTTTACCAATTGGGCCAAGATGAGCCATGGATCCATGCTCTGGAGCTATCCACGCCTCTGAGGCCTCAGAAGTTGGGTACCCTGGCTCTCTTTGATGTCTTTTGTCCCCCTTGCCCAATTTTTACGTCAAAATAGTAATTTAAGCTTAAAGTGAGATATCCACTATGGGTGTACCAAAAGTCCATGTAAGAATACCATGATATTAAGTGCTCAAAACATGCATAACACTATTCTTAGTGTATATGTAACATGGGATTTCTCACTTTCCTATTATTTTGGCTAAAAATCAAGAAAAACAAAAATTTTCACGGATCTTTTATGTGGTATTAATGATGTGGTATTGAAGTATTTTCCATTTTACCACCTCAAATACTTAAATTGAGCTTATTCACTCTATGGAGCTACCCTAGGTGAATTTTTGTGTAGAATCCAAATCTGGTCTTAAATCCATGGATTTACTTACTCAATAAAAAGTTATTCATCTTTTCTGAAATTGAAAATGATGAATTTTGGATATATGCATGACTTATGAGTTTTGCATAATTCAAAATTTCTTTTTAAGATAATTGTGGCCTATTTGGGTATGTAAAATATACCTCAAGGCTCACAATTTTATGCTTAAAAGTGGTGATGAATCTACTGAGGGTCTTGGTTGCAGCTGTTGGATATCTACTTACTATGGAAATGAACTACAATGATTTATAATTCAATTATATAAATCTAATTCTAACATTACTACTGGTTATTAACAGTTTTACTTTTTAAGAATTCTAAATTTATGATTATGAGGTCCTTTTCCAGTGACAAAAGTCTTTCTTTTATTCCTTTTGGGAACTCTGAGTGGCTGGTAAGCTCTTTTCATGTCTTCATAGTGAAAAATTTCAATCTAGAGACTGAATTGTGGCTTTGGGACCACAAATGAGCATTATGGATAAATACAGGGGGAAAACTCTTCACAGGCCACCTCAGCACTTATATTACCTTTTCAGAGTGTTTGGATGACTAATATTAGTCATTATGGGTGGTTTAAAGTGGTAAACAACTATTATTTGAAGTACTAAGCCAGTACTGGTTGGTACTGTACTGGTCAAAAAACGTCCAACCCATGTATCTCAGCCAGCTTTTGAGATATCAAGAATATAAGAGCATATTGATTGTGAGCCTTAGAGGTATTTTCATATACCCAAAAGACCACAAAAAACAAAATAAGATATAAATATAAATAAAATAAATTTATTTATATTATAAAAATAAAAATTAACATATAAATACAGATTTATATACAAAAATGGAAATTTAATTATAATTTAAAATAAAAATGACATTAAATTTTAAAAATTGTGAAATTGCGTTTTTACTTGAAAAAATTAAGTAAAAATGAATTTTTAATAAAATTAATGAAATGAAAATATTTTTGGTAAAAAGTTACATAAAATATATTATAACTTTCTATCCAATAAATAAACTTAAGAAAATTATTTCACCATTGGATTCTTCATAAAAAATAAGGTGGGGTCACCTCTGGGTAAAATTTCTGTAACTCAACTCTAAATAAGCTTAAGTTAAGTTTTTGGTATTTTCTGTAAAAAAGTTGAAAATCCTCAAAACCTTAATTTAATTCACACCACATGTGGTGTTAACCATCAATTTTTGTGTTAAAATTGAGGTGTTGTGTGTAGTTTAGAAGTTATGAGGAAATGAAGTATTTTCAATTGAAATGTCAAAATGTGTGTGTGTATTACATAAGTGAACTGTAATTTTCATATGAGATATCAACTATTGCAGTTGTGTATTGTAAAGCTCAATTGAATTGTATTTGTAAATTACAAGTGTATTACATGATGAGGAATTAAAAAAAATAAATTGGAAAGATTAATTCAGGGGGGGAAAAGGTACTCTAGCTCCAAGGGGGATCCAGACTTCCAAAGTCCTTGCTTACAGGCATGGGATGTCAACATCCATGCACACGTTCATCACTTTTGGCCTGGAATTGAGTCACAGGGTCTGTGAATCAATTGATGATGAGGTTTTGATACCAACCAGGGCAGTTTTAACTGGTGCCAAGAGGGTAAAACTACCCTCAAGCTAAAAAAATCTTAGTAAAAACAGTTTTAACTGGTTTCTACGTCTCTTAAACACATTATGATCTGTTTTGAAGGCTCTAGACCAGGTATTACAGTAGTAATGGCTGATTTAAGGGTCTCAAATGGCTAAAATCGGGGTTCAATGATGCCATAAATGGCTTTTCTGTTTTCAGAGTGTTTTCACAACTGACAAGAGTAAATTTTACTTTTGGAGAAAGAAAATTGATTGCTATAAAAGAATTTCTTCTTTGCCCCACTTTTCTCTTCATGTTAGAATCTTTTGCCTTTTATTATTAGTTTAAACACTGTTAAACCAATCAATACAAGATTCCAACCACCCTTTTTTAATCATTTTAAATCTTTTAAACCACATGAGAAAATCATTATTATCATTTTTGGTAACTCTTATAGTCATTTTACCCCTTAACCACCCCAAAAGTGAATTAAAGCATCTTTCATCACTGTTAACTTTGTGACTTTATTTCCAAAATTCACTCTGGTCACTTTTGGGCGTGTTTTGTCTTTAAATTTCTTTTTAAAAACTTTGTTCTTTAATTAATTGCTTACAGTTCTTTGCTCAATTAATTCCAATTGAAATTTCTCTTGAAGAGATCTCTTTTGTAGCCTTAAATATTTCTTGTAGAGTATTTTTGGATAGATTTTTATTGTTTGTAAAACAATAAATCTTTATAATATTATTTTTTTATACTCTTAAAGTTAAAAACAATAAAATTGGCATGTTTT
Source organism: Austropuccinia psidii (assembly GCA_023105745.1). Taxonomy (NCBI): domain Eukaryota; kingdom Fungi; phylum Basidiomycota; class Pucciniomycetes; order Pucciniales; family Sphaerophragmiaceae; genus Austropuccinia; species Austropuccinia psidii. The sequence goes on along the minus strand of JALGQZ010000008.1, from coordinate 18,272,585 downwards.
CTCTTAAAAATACTATTTCATATTATTTTTAATCATTTCTTACCTTATACCAATTTTGAGAACAGGAAAAGTACTTGATTTTTTATCAAAGTTTCATATCCACATCTTACAGTGATGAAGGGCTTTATGAGCTCTTCAATTTGGTATGATTTATGTTAGCCTTTCTCAAAAATAGCAGAATTTATAAGGGTTTCATGTTTTTTTGATGTATTTTTTTACATCAGTATATGGCTTGAGAAACTTGAAAAACGTCCAAGCCAGATATCTCTGTCAATTTAGAATATATCAGAATTTTAATTATACAGAATATCAGGGCTTTATGAGCTCTACAATTTGGTATATTTCACTGTACAGCTGTTTGAATCAGAAAGATTGTATTTGGTTTGTTAAACCTTTGATCCAAGATCTCTCTTCCTGTTATGAGGATAGAGGGCTAAAAGTTATCTCAAGTTAAAGCTCTCATTCAGATATTTTATTTTTTTGTACTTCTGTACAGTTTTTTACAATCCCTCTTTGACACTTGTAGTGTTCTTAGTAAATAAAGGTGGTATAATGGTATCTCCTGAGGTAGGAATGCTACACAGTAATGAATGGTACCAATGGATAGCTCTTTTTGAGAGATTCAAGAAAAATACCCTTTTGGTTTGGTTTGCATTAAATATTCATAAGCTAGGTGGGAGGTAAAAATAAGGGTTTTGCTTGTTTGGCCTTATCTTTGACAGGGAATTTATTTGTACTTTCTTATCACATTTGGGTAAGGTGGGTTTTTTTCTATTTGGCAAGTTTTCATCTTAACATTATACCTGTATTGGCCATTCTTGTCCAATGCTCTTCATACCATTACTTATGGTATGTTGGATATCATGCTGGTGCCCTGTTTGGAGTCACAGGCTGACACTCTTGAATAGATTCCCTTAAGCAATGATCTTAAATTGGACTTGGATCTCCTAGCTTAATAAAACTTAGCATTTAAAAAATTTTATTTCTCAAAATTTCTTGAAAATAATACATATTTCATTTGATTTTTTTTCCAAATTTAAAAAATCAATTTTTTTTCATGTTTAAATATGAATTAATTAATAAAATAAAATTCAAAAATATATTATTTTGAAAATCAAATTCCTTTAATTAATATGTTAATATCTCTCTTTTCAAGGTTTTTATCAAAACTTCTTCATTCATACAATTGACTTCAATTAGCCACCACTCCCACTCCATTTTCCTCTCTCCCAGTCTGTGAGAAACTAGAGGGAATTAAGAAATGATTATTTCCGCCTACCTGCACCGATAGTGCAGGGTTAAGACCACACATAGATCTTGAAATGGTATATAAGACCACTTGTTACTCAATCAAATAGACCAGAACACCGCATCAACTGTTCCTCATTTCTCACAAACTCACCAACAGAAGATTTCTATATGTGTATAGCCCATACACAACCTTAATCAATAGTGGTGGTTGGTTATCTTATGAATCTACAAGCCTAACCTCCAGGTTTACTAACTTTTTCTCTGTGTATAAGTATTCTCTATCTAGCACCTCTTAGCTGTAAAACAGCACTATTGTATCAAATATAGACAATATTAATAGTGACTTCAGGTACGACTAATAACCTAAATCACACCCTGTTATATTACTAACATCATTATTACAGCTCTGTTTGTTAGCTCAACACTACGTTGCACGCATAACTAATTAGCCTCTTGTTAGATATCCTAGTTGTTCACCTTTAGGTACTATTTTGTCTCTCCTTTTCTCTAACTCATTGATTGCGATGTTAATGCAGTATTACTTTAGTTTGTTAATTCTTTCATAAAAAAATTTAAAAAATAAAATAATATTCAAATTCAAACTTCAAATATATATCTTATTTCTGACGATTCATTTTTTATCTCTTATCTTTTATTTATGTATAGATCAATTTATGTTTCTTTCTTGTTGAATAATTTTTTCAACGATGAACTTTTTTTTCTTTTTTCAATATTTCTCATCTAAAGATGAAATGTCTTTTTTCGAATTTGTTTTTCGAAGTAAATATTTTTGCAAGAAGGTCTTTAAAATCTCAAATAATTAAGAAATCGTATTCTTTGATGTCGTTAGCTTGTGACCTCCCTTTTTGACATATTGTTCACAAGGGCGAAAACTAAACCACATATTTTGGCTAAGTGATTCTGTGGCAACTACATATCATGCTCATGTAACCTGTGCATGCGGGATCTTTCACTGGCTCAAGCACTGATGTATCAATGGTGTAAAGTAATGGCAAAAAACCCAATTTAAATTATTAATGAAATCAGTCGTAACAAATGGTAAGGCAAGAAACATGTGGTGAAAGTGCGAGAAAAATAATTTGAAAGAGCCATATCAATTGAAAATCTTTAAAAGAAAGCTCCAGCTTTACCAGAAAAAAGGCCGGGTCCCTCGTACTGTTTTGCTTTACAAAATGGTTACTTCTGGGAGAGAAATGTCTGAAAATGCAGTTCCTTAGCTTAACTTAAATTTGGGCACGTGAGTTCTTAATACTTATTTTTATGCTTCAGGCCTTACTTCTTCCTTCCTAGCGTACTGAGTCATATGTATCGTGTTTCTTCATCCTGGTGTACTTCTGTTATTTTTACCCATCTGCGAGCCTGTTTGGGAGTTTGTTTCGTAATATATAACGATTTTCTACCAACGACTAGTTTTGACATCAATAGCATTCACGCCTTCGGGATGGTTTTGTGAGCAACTTCAAGTGTATGGGTGTCATAACAATCTAGAATACTCAGCTGCGCTGCGCCTCTCTTAATAAATAGGTTTCAAGTTAGCGCTAAACTGTCCAACCAACCTCATTGGGGAATCGGGAGAAAGAAAGTAGTGTCCTTTAGCAAAATAATTCCTTGAAATGCACTGAAAAATCATGTAAGATGTGAAAAGTAACAACGCATGTGTCTCATAGTCCTTAATTAAATGAAAATAAATGTTAACAACTCGACAATTCCTGCCAATAAACCCTCTCATCAAAGCCAAGCACTAACAGCTGGCTGAAATCCAAAATTTGAATGCAATACATGTAGTATCACAAAGCAAATCAAAAAATCAAGCTTCTTCATTTTTTTCTTCAGACTTTTTGAATTCCAGTGATAAAGAAGACGGAGGGAAGGTTGGGGTCGTAGCTGATGCCGTTAGTGCAAACATCTCTCTTTGTGCGGTTGACTTTCCTTTTCCATTAGAAACCTTCGTTCCCATCATAAAAGAATTAGATTCAAGAACTTCTTCTCCAGGACGTATTATCGGATAGTCCGAAAATGTCGGAGGTTGAAAGTTTGGAAATGCAGGTGAAATTTGCCCGAAGGTCGCCATATTGGCCGCCCAACTTTCTTCTAAACGTCGAATTTGTTCCGGATCAGCTGGTCCTGGGGCCCCTGGCGGTATCTTAGGAGTATGGACGGTTTGAAAAACGGGCGTGACGGGATCTTGGGAGTTGGAAGTACTTATAGAAGTCCCAAGACCTACTCGAGTCGAGTCTTTGAGAGGAGGAATCGAAATATTTAAGTTGGGATTTTTGTAAGTTTTTTTCGGGGGTATGTTCGTATTATGTTTGCCAGCTGGGGCGATCAATCCTAGGCGAGTAATTGAGTGTGGTAGATTTGAAGATAATTCAAAGTCTTGATTTGATAAATTTGATGCTGAAGCTTCTGAAACGTGGATCAACAAAACGGGATGAACGCCTTCCTCAGAAGAGGAAAAAACAGCTGGATGGCGTGTCATTTGAGATCTCTCAGTACGAAAGTCTTTCATGATGTCAGTCATGCGGTGGAAGGATCGGGTTCTAGTCTTCCGCACTGATCAACCGTCCAGAAAAAAGGAATTAAGATCAAGCTGGAACGATAACAAGGGGATCCAAAAAAGAAAACAAAAGAAAAAGTCGGTAGAAAATGCTAAGGAACGAATGAGTTGCTAATATTGGGATTTTCATTGGGACCGATCAACCCACCAAGAGAAAAGAGAATAGTCATTTGGCCACAAGTGGAGATGATCAGACAATTTCTTAAGACGATGGCGCATACGGAAGAATATTGAGTAGAAAGAAACGGGACAACTAACATAAAATGAACTAGTCTTGCTTACCCAGTACCTAGCACATGCGCCCCTCAGGCCTGGGAGAATACGTTATGATGATGTCTGACTGAAACAAATATTTTAAAAGGATAAAGAAAGTGTGAAGCTCTTAAAACTCTTTAAAAATAACTTTTGGGAAAGATTGTGGAGCTAGGAGGACAGGTGAGATTACTTCAGGTTGAATAGAACGTCGAAGCACTAGCTAGTAGCTAGGCACTCCAATCCAACGCACATTGATCTTCAGGGCCGCACCCCTACTTTAGTTAGTTTTTATTCATTAGCTGAAAATTGATGATGAGTATTTTTCCGGCATATTTTGGGATGTTAAAATCTATTGGAACCAGTCGAATTGAGAATGCGACGGCGAACCCTGGTGGACAATTGAGTTGAAAAATTCTAATTGATCCGATGGAAATTCTTACGCTAGTGGCTAAATAAATTTCATAGAAATTAGATAATTCATCACCTCTTCGGTTTGACGTTTTGAGAAACAAAATACTTTGACTTGTAATATTAAAGAAAAGAAGACTAAATAAGCGCCTTGGGGTGGCTGAGAGTTTGGGCCAAAAAGATGTACTCGGCCGCCTTGGACGCAACAAGACGAATTAGGGTGGACTGTCCTGACAAAAGTTTGAAAAGGTGCAAAAAATCTTGGAAGGATCAATTTATGCTGAGTCTAGTTTTTTTTTCAGCGTATGGGTGAGGGAAAAGTAAGAAAGGATTACTTATCCTTGAAGCTTGAGATTGTTTGATTGGTTTGCTTTTATCAGAATTTCGGAACTGGGGCCTTCTCATTAGTTATGACATGTTCAAAGACATTTAAAGTAAATCTCCGTTCAAGATATGCAACAGCATTAAGACAGACAAACAAATTCTTGTTCACATCAATTTTGACAACAGGAGTGTGGATAAGAGAGAATAAATACGGGAGATCCTCTTTGGGTACATGAAAACTGATGAGCAGGCGAGTATGCGGATGTGGGCCTCCTAACTTCTACCACAACCTCACCACCCTTTTCAAAAAAAATAAAAGACATCCCAACGAAACCAACACCTATTCCTCAAAAATCAAAAAACACCAGACCCACCCCTACCCCGAACAACCACCTCATCCTTGCACTCAATTCTCACATCCCACTCTCCCCTTTTCTTTTCTCATCTCGCCTCTTGTACCTACTCCTAAAAACCCTTGCAATTCATGAGCCCTAGCCCAGCTCGTTCAAAACCCCCTCCCACACATCTAGAATCACTGATGAATCCTGCTCCAGACCCCCCAGACGACAATGATCATATGATCATCCCGGAAATATACGAGAGCGAACTGGGCTTCTTAACCCAAATGCACAACGAGGATCAGTCCAATATTTTAACAATCATCCTGCAGAAAATAGAGAGCTTAGAACGAAGAGAAACTAACCTAACTTTACCCACAGCCATAACCACGTTAATAACCCGTTTAAATGACAGAATAGAAAACATAGAAAAAAGACAAACGAAAATGGAAAAAATCATCGAAGACCTGCTGAACAAAACCGAAGTCAACAATAAATCACAACAGAAAACCAACGACATAGTAAGCACACCTTCACATAGAAACCCGAACTTAGAAACACACCCTATATCTTTTGCAGCTATGGCAGCCAAAACTCCAACAACAGGATCAACACTCCCCAAACGCCCCCCACCTGAAATGTGCCAAACTCAACCTCAAGAACACAACAAATTCAAAAAATACCATATTGTCATCCGCACCAAATTCGGAGCACCAAAACCCTTCGAGAAAACCTCCCCACAAACAGCATGCAACACCATCAACAAAGCACTAATGGAAATCAACGCGAACTATGACAATACTCCAATCAGAATACGGGCTTTCTCACGTTACCCCTCCGGCGATATCAAGCTTTACACAAGATCAAGAGCTGAGGCTCGCTGGCTATTAGAAAATAGAGCTAGATGGACTCATCTAGCAGATCCGCTCTTCGTAACGTCACCCCCCACTTTTCCTGTTATAATTCACTCATGCCCCACATATGTTGACGTCGATGATGAGATATGTAGAAACAGCATTCTCCAACAAAATGAAATAAAGAAGGAACAAGTAGAAAGAATAAGGTGGTTAGGTCACCCGAAAGAAGAAGAGAAGTCGCACGGCTCACTAGTCATTTACTTCACAGACAAGAACTTAGCTCACCAGATCCTTCGAGGGGGTCTGATCTTTGATGGCAACTTCATGCGCACAATGATTTACTCACCAGGCCCGCCTCAATGCTTCAACTGCCTGAAAACAGGTCACCAAGCTTTCCAATGTAAAGGAGACCCGACTTGCTCCAAATGCGGAGATAAACACCGACCTCAAGACTGCAAAGACCCAGGATACGCTCCGTCCATCAGAAGGTGCATGAGATGCATTAACCACGACAAAACCAACAATCAAACCATCGACCTTTATGACGACAAGTACCGTCACTCAGCCCTCAGCCAAAAATGCCCCATCCGACAAAAAGAAATCCAAGCCCTCATTCAACCACCTCAAACTCATGACGAATAACACGCCGATGGAAAATTTCACACGGCAACCTAATCACGAAGAAGAATTCCCGTTAGGAAACAATAGTAACGTATTTCAAAATCACTCACAATCGGACATCACACTCTTTCAACTTAATTGTCATAATAGATACGACACAACATTCAGCGTACTAAACTCCGAACTAACTCACACCGCCCTACTTTTACAGGAACCATGGATTAACCAACACAACGGGCTGCCACCGACACACCAAGCTTGGCACAGAATCACTCCCATCACCAACCCGAGAAACAAAAACAATAAACCTCGGGCCTGCATATACATCAGCAAAAGAATCCCAGCCCACCATATCGTGAACCACATACAAGAAAACAATCTACTAACGGCCATAACTCTAACAGAAGTCTCGGATTCCACCCCCCAAGTCACCCTCCTTTCCCTGTACAACCCCCCTCCACTTTTGAAGGACTCAACCTACTGGACCAATGGCTTCAAAACAAATTGACACGACAAACTCCCACGTTTATCATGATGGATTCAAACCTGCACCACCCACACTCACACCCAAGCACGATACCTGATAAAAAGCTGCGGAAAGAAAGGCTTTCGATTAATCTCACCAAGACACACCCCAACCTTCCTGGGCTCAGTGGGGAAACCCACCACGATCGATCTGACCTGGGCAAACCACACATCCAGACTCCTTCACCCCACAACACAAGTCCAACTCAACAATCACTCCTCCGATCATCACCCGATAATCACCAGGATAACCATCTTGCAATCACCACCCCAACCCCCATCCAAGCATCTTTCAATGCACCTTAGCCGACTGAACTCATCTCTTTTCCTTGACCAAGTACGCCAATACCTCCCTACGACGGCGACCCCATTGGAGACCAGCTCCGCGGATTGGGCAGAAGAAAACGCACAAAGGCTATCGACAGCAATAACAACCGCCTACAACAACCAAGGAAAGTGGGTCACCACTAACCCTGCAAGATCCAAAGCCTGGTGGGACAAAAGCCAACTGAACGAACTCGTCAAACTCCGAAACAAAGCAAGAAGGGAAATGCTCCGACACCAAACAATCGAAACCAAAAACAAATATTACCACCACCAACAACGGTTCAAGCAAAAAGTCTGGGAGCTCAAGAGCAATCACTGGAGGAAATTCTTAGCAGAACGGGGCCCTGACCATGCATACTGTGCCTACAAATTCACCAGAGACAGGCAAATAGGTGAGATCACACCCCTAAAAGACAACGATGGCAACCTGACATCCGATATCAAAACAAAAGCCTCGCTCCTCTTTCACGGCACTTCCCTAACAGAAACCTTGGCAAGCTTACACGACATTCCAAGTCAACAACCACCAAGACTCCCACCGGAATTTCCCCCAATTACCGAAGATGAAATCTTGGGGACAATCTCCACCCTCCCTAACAAGAAGGCCCCGGGGCCAGACGGTATTCCTAATGAACTGATAAAAACAGCTGAAACATTACTGACACCACACCTGACTCATCTCTTCAACGCCTGCCTTAAACAGGGCCGATTCCCGACCCAATGGAAAGGCTCGAACACCGCGATCATCAGGAAAACAGCCAAAGATGATTACACCAACCCCAATGCTTACAGACCCATTGCACTACTCAACACACTGGGAAAATTATTCGAGAAGATCATTAACACCCGACTGAACCACTGGGCACACATCTCAAAAACAATTCACCCAGGGCACATAGGAGGATGGCCGAGTAGGAGCATTAATGACGCCCTTGTCACACTCACATCCTGGATACACCACAAATGGAGAGAAGGGAAAATAGTCATGGGAATGTTCTTAGATGTCAGGTCAGCATACCCCTCGGTCCAAAAGAAACGACTGATCCACATTTTAGAACAAAAGCAGTGCCCCCCCTATCTACGTTACATCATCGATTCTTTCCTCTCAGACAGAACGACAAGGCTGAAAATAGACCAGTTCACATCCCAAGATTTTCAAATACCGAATGGACTTCCACAGGGATCTCCATTATCAGTAACACTCTACCTCTTGTACAACTCCAGTCTCCTTCTCCCGACCCCCCCATCACTCAATGAGAACAACATCTCAATAGCGTACATCGATGATGTAGTACACTTACTGGCGACAAACACCTTTCAGCAGGGACAAGCTAAAATCGAGGAAACAATGGCCAGGTCAAAGAGATGGGCTGTAAGGCACGGAGCTGTTTTTGATGAGAAGAAAACTAACTTGATGATATTTACTAAGAAAAAGCAGACCATAAAAGAAATAACGATAGCGGGAACAACATATGTCCTTCAGAAAGAAGTAAAATGGTTAGGAATAACCCTCACTCCCACATTGACACCAACGCGCCACATACAGATAGTCAAAGCCAAGGCCAGAACAACACTCAACCAATTAGGAAGAATCATCCGACCAACCTTCGGACTATGCCAAAGAGAGGCAAGAATCCTGGTGGCTGCAGTCTTGACAACGAGAATTCTGCACGGGAGCATCATCTGGTACACGGAAAAGAACAGAAAAACAGTGGAGAGGTTACTAACAGCCGTCTTCTTTCAGGCGACTAGGTTATGCACAGGAATGATGAAACAAACACCAAGTCCTTTTCTCAAATTATACGGTGGGATCAAAGACTTAACCAAACAACATATAAAACTGACTCATAATTACATCCACTCAAAGCTAACAGCTCCCATAGACGACGCATACCGAACATTGGTATGGAGGGAAATCACGTCAACGCCGAGCACACACCTTTCACCCTTAAACAACCTATTAGAAAGGAACACCCTCCTTGAACAACATTCCACAAGAGCCGAAACACTATCCCCCTTCCCAATACCACCATGGTCAACCAAATTGACCAACGTCATAAACTTAGGACTAACGAAGGAAACGGCAAAAGAGAAGGTCTTAGAACAAATGAAAACTGAACTATCAGAACACAGCCTGGTATTCTTCACGGATGGCTCCCTAATCCCGGGGAAGGGAGGAGGAGCTGCGGCGATACTAGTAAACACACAGAGAAGTACCTCAACATACGTTGGGAAAAACTCCAACACAACTAGCTTCGAAACAGAACTGATGGCTCTCCACCTTCTGCAGGACCTTTTGCTCGAACACATCAAAAACCTAGGCCCCCCCCCAGCCATCGCAATCTTCTCCGACAGTCAGGCAGCACTCAAAAGCACAATCCTCCCCAAGAAGAACTCCCCGGGTCAGATGATAACAAGCAAAATCTTCAACGACTTAAAACGATGGTCACAGCTTTTCCCAGTACGGCTTTACTGGTGCCCAGGCCACCTAGATATCCACGAAAACGAAATGGCCGACAAATTGGCAAAAACAGCTGCCAATACCGGAATAACCTCCTCCTACACCTTACACCACGTCAGCATATCCAAATTGAAACAAATAACCAAGCAAAAATCAAGGGAACCACCACCTCTTTCCAACATCGAACTCGCAAGAATCAATTTCAAAACCTCACCTAAACTTATTATCCAATCCCTGGATCAACTAGAAAAGGGCTTAGCGGCAACCATCCACCAACTGAGATCGGAACACGCTCCACTAAACGCATACCTACACCGAATTAGACAAAAAGATTCCCCACTATGCCCGCACTGCAACACCCTGGAAACCACCTCTCACTATCTCATCGCCTGCAAACAATTCCAACAGCCTAGGACAGAACTGAAGAAAAAGATACGGAAACACCGCCTTCGACTCAACCCCAACAGCCATACATCACTACTAGACAACCCATATGTATTCCCGCTCCTAGCAGACTACATCATCTCAACCGCAAGATTCCGGCACATCAGAAACTACATTCCACCAAACCCAAAACCCCCACCATAACCTCCCCCCCCTTCTCTCTCTCTCTTTCTTTTAATGAAGTTTTCCCTTTTTTTTCCTTTTCTCTCTCATCACTCTGTTTCTTTTATCTTTCCCTCATGAAAGTTTTCCGCTTTTCTTTTCTCTTCTCTTCCTTTCATCTTACTGCTTTCGTTATTCTCTACTCCTTTTTTTTTTCTTCTCCAACTACCAATTTGTACAGTGGCCGCCTGAACTCCCCCCCCTCATCAACAAGACAACAACACCAAAACTCACTTCGAACCCAGGAGGGTCGTAAGCAGTATTAGGTACAGAAGGACTCAAAGCCAAAACGCTGGGATACCGGGAGTGCCAAAACCCAAAACATACCCTCAACTGATGGCCTGACCAACCATCACTCTACACCCCAGTACCAATCACACCCCCCACTCAACACAGAGAAGTGGCCTGACGACCCACTTCATCTGCACGCCAAACTCAAGAATATAAAAGGAGAACAAAACCTCACACCAACACACAGGCGGAGTGGCCGAGAGAACGACTGCGCCTAGTACTGCAAGCGACCCAGACTGAAAAACTTTTTAAAAAAAAAAAAAAGACACATCACCACAAAACATAACATGCTTCGGCATCAGAGAGCGTGTAAATGAGAACAGGAGACCAGAATTAAAATGTATATAGTTAATCTTACACCCTTAGAGGTAATAACATGTAAATAGTTTAATAGTGTGGTATGTGAAATCAATAACACTTTAAAAAAAAAAAAAAAAAAAAAAAAAAAAAAAAAAAAAAAAAAAAAAAGAGTATGCGGATGTTTGAAGGAAGCTGCAAGACTTAGCCGGTGAGCTCATTTCTATCCTTTGATTTTTAACAGGTTCTGAAGTTCTAGACAATTGAGATTTTTCAGAATGAAGCAAGAAATCATGGTCTGATTGTAGTCCATCCGAGTGAGGGCAATGGACCAGTACGCGTCTTAATGCAGTTTCTGAACAAGGCATATTGCAAAATCAGCCAGCTACACTTAGCTCGTGCCATTTTCTCTGAGTCATGGCTCCCAAAATGGACCATGGAACTTAGCGATAGATGAAAGGAAAAGCAAGATTCCGCTCAGACCAAGATCAGTATTAGCTTGGACTCGTGTATCATCATTTTCTTGGGCTGGAGTGTCCAGGATGCCAACAAAAATGCCTTCCAGCTGCAAGACAGACTAAATTTTGCAAATGAGAGATTTTCCAGGCATTGCTGCGGAGGATCAGGAACTCATTAAGAGGTTCTTCCAGGTAGTCATTGACAGCGGAGGTCTCATTCTGCGCTAACGAAAATAACTCATCTTAGGTTTCTAACCTAAAAAACTTTCCAGTAGGTATACTATGAATAGCTAACAGTCCTTTTTTGAGTAAAAAGATTGAGTATAATTTCAGTAAATATATTTTTTGTTGCAAGGATTATAAATTCCATTTTTAAAATGAAAGACTGACAGTCTTCTTCAGTATATTTGCTAAGCTTTTGAAGAATGTTGACTTGAAAGAAAATTATTATTTTAAGTAACTTCATGTTTTCAAAGGAAAAATAAAAGGGCTCTGGCTTTTGATTAGTGTAATGTAAACTCAAGGGCAGGTTGAATTTTTGGGAAATTGGTGTTAAGCCTAATGTGAAAAAATCTATCAAGTAGGCCTATCTTGTATTATCAACTGGATGTAAGTGGTTTATCAATTTCCAAAAGTGTTTTGCAAAATGCTTTCTTATCTTTCTTTTTCTAGAGAAATTATTGGTTAAGATATGATAAATTCAATTATGTTGATCTTGAAATTCTTCCATTTGATTCTTTAAATGGCATAAATTAATGGACAAATGTCTTGATTAATCAAGGAAAGCGTTTCCTGAATATATTCTATTTTTTTCAGAAAGAAACAAATATAATATAATGGTTCAATTTTTGAAATTAAGGTTAATCAGATGGGTTTCTATTTCTGGTTCAGAAGAAAATATGAGCTAAATAGTCTTACTCATTCCCATAGACAGCTTTTTAGGTTATAGATTTAATTTTGGAATCAATCTATTTGAAATAGCTTTTACTATTTTGGATCCAAGAAATACTTCATCTTTCTCTGAGGATGTGACCATCTGTGAAAAATCTTGATGGGTGTAAAGCTGTAAGGGTTGTCTATGAAACTCTTGATAATAGTATCAAATATCAAAAGTACTGTGACTGTCCTCAGTAGGAAATATACTATAATTAAATATTATAACCACAAATTTATATAATTATTAAAAATAATTATATATAAAAAAAGAAGTTAATTATTATTAAAAAAATTAAAAATAAACAAAAATCTTAATAATTATAATCAATTATAATTATTGTATTCTTGTTAAAGTCACTGACAATTGTAACAATAAGAAGTTTCAAGCTCTTAATGAGACAATTACATGTGGAAAAAAATAATATTTGACCACGTATCAATAATATATAAATATTATTTATCAAAGTAATTATCACACACACTGTGCAGCAATAATTCTTATAGAAAAATTCTATATAAAAAACTGATAATAGATAAAAAAGATATAGAGTTTTAGAGAAAACTTAATTATAACATTTATTTAACACAACAAGTCAAACAACAACAGTTATTTGATTAAATAATTTTTATATGTTAAAAACACACCAAATATCAATATTTTAAAAGATAAGAACAACTCCTTTATTAGAAAATAGGATTTAAGAGTTTTTAAGAGGAATTTGTGGATTTAAGAGATATTTAAGACAATAATTTTAGATAATGAAATATATTATTGGTGATTACAACAATAATCTGATTTCTATGATTTCAATTCTTTAAATTAAGATTAATAAAGAATAAAATTTTTAAGAAAATACTTTAATAATAAGATTTTATAATTGATAAAATATTACTTGTTTAAAATGTTTAATTGATTGGAATGATTATTGGTTATTGGAAAAAACAGTGATGTGTAGGCTCTTTTTATTCCTGCTGAGCAGCTCTGATGATTCATAATAGATATAGAGGGCATGCTCAGGTCAAAATAGAAAAACCATGCTTAAAAATAAGGTTCTTACCTTAAGGTAACTTATTTTAATTCCAATTTAAATTTACCAGTGTTATTCTTAACTCAAAATCACTTTCATCTTCTGTTGGATTAATTATTTTAAGATTTAATACAACATATTTTTATTCATAAAAATGTTCATCACATGAACAACTTCAAAATAAAGTTTTAAGCAAAAATCTCTCAGACTGAATTTTTAATTAATCTTTGAGGAAATCTTAGTTTTTTTAGGAATAATTAAAATTGTTAATTTCAAGGCTTATTATCAATTAAACCTGTTTCAAAAAGGTACTTACAATTTACTGTATGAAAAGATTACATTAATGTGTAATCTTTGTGAAAGTTTCAAGCAAATCCATTACGAATTAGATTTTTAATGAATTTTTGAAGTTATTGCCATTTTTTCATGTAAAATAGGAATACACACCAAACCTTAACTTTTGATAAGGTTTTTGATACTTTTGCCTTTAAATGTTTTAGCTTATTTAAGATTTTTAAGCTTTGACTTGACAGTTCTTAAAGCCTTAATTTCAAGCTTTCATATTGGGATTTACCTTTTGGAAGCTTGAAATTGCTGTCCAAATTGGGATAAAACCAGTTTAAACTTTAAGGTTTTCTTAAAGTCTAATACTAAGGTTTAAATAAGGTTGAAAATCCTCCAATACAGGTGAAAGAACTTAATTGAATCCTTGCAGATCCAAAAAGCTTGGTACCCCAGCTTTGTTTGGTCTTTTTCCTTTGTCCCACCTTTTTGCGTGTATTTTGCCCTTTTATTCATTTAAAGCCATAATATTGCCTTAAAGCCTGTTAAGTTGAGCTCATGCAGGATTCACATTCTGTATGACAAATCCTTAGCCAATTCAGTAAATATACACAACACCTCAATTTATACTAAAATTTTGGTAAGTTTGCATAAACCTTATGCAACTTTAAATTTAAGCTTAAATTTAACAATTTTTGAAAAATGTTATAAAAGTTGAAATTGTATTGTGTGACTCTTAAATATTTTAATAACAGAAGAAATAACTATTTTTGGGTATAACACCCTATGGGTCTATCCTATGTTTTTTTTTGGTGTGGAATTCAAAAATGAAATAATGATTATAACTTTGTTTATCCAAAATAAAGTTATGTTTTGTTTTTGTAATTTTTTATATTAAATTCAATTGATAAGTATGTTTAAGACTAAATTGACTTCATAAAAAGTTATTTGTGGCCTTATGGGTATGTCATACATATCTCACAGGCTCACATTCCCTACCACCAAAAACAATTGTACTACAATTTTTCTTTAATAGTATACCCCCAATTTCATTGTGGGGGTATAATCCACTATCAAACCTCTCTACTTATACTTTTAAGTATGTAAATCACACAATTAAAAAATTTTTATTGAGGAATTGGCCTTTGCTAAAGTCTGAATCTTCTGAGAAATCTTTGGGAATCAGGTATGTTACTTTCTGAAAGCCACTCATCTTCATGTTGTGGGTTTCTGTACCTGACTAAGTATTCTCTTTCATTTTTTCCCCATAAGTCTTCCTTTTTTGAGACTTTTATCACCTTTTTCTCTTCACTTTGATAAAGTGGTAATACTTCTAAGGGTGTTTCATTACTTAAAGAAAATAATTATTCATGACTTGAAGTGTAATGCTTTACTAGACCAAAAGACAAAGTTGGATGTTTATTTTCCAATTCTCCTGAAAGTTCTACTTTTAAT
Source organism: Austropuccinia psidii (assembly GCA_023105745.1). Taxonomy (NCBI): domain Eukaryota; kingdom Fungi; phylum Basidiomycota; class Pucciniomycetes; order Pucciniales; family Sphaerophragmiaceae; genus Austropuccinia; species Austropuccinia psidii. The sequence continues at coordinate 18,257,287 of JALGQZ010000008.1, read as the reverse complement.
TCATTTTCCCTATTTAGGGCTTTTATGAGAAATGGTCCTTTAAAGCAATCTTCAAATTTCTTTGGGCCTTCAATATTATTAAAGTTTAAGGTCAAAACTAGTATTAAGTCCCCCACTTTGTATTCTGGGGTTTTATGACTTTTATCCCAATTTTGATTAGAATATTCAAAGGCATAAGTCATTCTTTGATTTTAATGGTGCCTCACTTTATCAATAATTAACTTCAAGCTTGAAGCGGTTGGATGAACATCAACTAAGTCTTTCTTCAAAGTATCAACTGAAAGCTTAGGGTTTCATCCTTTTTCCAACATTTCAGGAGTCTTTCCTGTTGAAGCATAGATGGAAGTCTTGTATGCTAATTCCAATGCTGGTATAACTGTACACCAATCATGGGTAAAGCCATCAGAATTTTTAAGCTCAAGGCCAAAAGCACAAAATTGTCTGATTATTTCCTCAAGGGTCTGAATCATTCTTTCTGCTAATCCATTGATGTGTGGATGGTAATCTGTTTATAATGATAATTTTGTACCCAAACGCTTATGTCAATTTGTCCATGAGGCTGATTCAAATTTTGGGTCTCTATCACTCATGATAATTTTGTAGAGAGTAGTATGAGATATTACTCTGTTAAAAATTAAAAGAGCTATATCAATAGCCATGTCATCTTTATGGAATGTTAAAAAGATTGGGGGTTAGCTATATCTGATTACAATAACAAGACATCCATTGTAACATTTTTCACCACCAGGTGGTAAGGCAATTATCCAATGCATATGATCCACTTCCCATGGAGTGCTTAATTATTGAATATGAATCATTAAACCAAATATTTTACAAGTAGCTTTTTTGTCCTTTTGATACCTGTCAAAACTGTGACAGCACTCAATGGCATCTTTTCTCCAAGATGGCCATCAAGCACATGTCTTAACTCTTCCCATTGTTCTGTCTTCAGACAAATTAAAAGAATATATTTTGTTGTGGCACTCTAGTAATATTGTTTTAATTCAAATTATACTACATAAGACCATTACACATGTGTGTTTAAACCTATGATATAAAATACCATTAAATAAATGGAATCTTCCATTATCATAAGTTTTTTTCCAAATATCATCTAAAGAATTATCCAAAGATGCATCTTTGAAATCTTTGTCAATTAGAGAAGTAAGAATATGGAAGTTCTTATCTTTCTTATATCTTTCTCTTACTTCTTCAAAGAATTCTGTTCCTACATCTGTAATGTTAATTCCTTTGATTGGATTTTGAGGTTCTGAATTTTCAGGAACATAAGAAGGATTGTAAGATGTGTCTATGAAACTTTTGATAATATTACTATTAATCAACAGTACTATGACTGTTCTTATGAAATATAATAATAAAAATTACTATAGCCACAATTAAATAATTAAAGAATTGTTTGTTTCACGTGTGATACACTACTAGTGACTATAACAGTAAGCAGTCATTTTCTACAAGAATCGATTACAAGAATAATTTAATAATAAAATTATTTGAATATATAATTATCTTTTACAAGAATAATTATAAAGATAATTCTTGAAGAAAACTATTACTAGAGAAAAACTTCAAGAATTGAGATACATTACTCACTATTAATCCAATGAGCCTTTTAGATGATAATAGTAGAGACGTTTGATGTGTAATTGTGGACTTAATAGATCAAAATTGATTTATAACAGTATTACAGCAAATTATAGTTGATTTCTATGATTTCACGTCTTTCTGATTGATTTCTGAAAGCATAAAGCACTTAAGAAATAGTTTTAACTAATACTTACTTGTTTGGTAATAAAGGTATAATATAATAATGTGATGATTTGGGAAAAACAGCAGAAGGAGGCCTCTTTTAAGTCTAAGACAGCTCCCAGAGGCGTGCCATGGAGCAAACTGAAAAACCAGTGAGTGAGAAAACAATAAACCTTTTTGGATTATTGATTGCATCATTTGTTGTCACATAAGATTATCATAATTACATAATTGAGGCTTTTACATGACTACCAACCCATTTATGGTAAGAAGAAAAAGGATTAACAACTTTAAATCCTCTTTTATTCCAAAATAATTATTGATTTCTCAAATTTATCAATGTTATTGGAAATCTCATCACAGAATGTATTTTCTGTAAATTTTTAGAGATTCTGTGTTTCATGTTGAATCATCAAAAATGGACTGTACGTAAACCTTTTAATTTTACATATGAAAGTATAATTATTTTTTGGTTTCTATATGAATTATACAGTTCTTAATTGGTACTGAAACGTTCATAAAGATTAATTAAGAATTGTATTTATAATGAATTTTTGAAGTTTTAACTCAATTCTACGTAGAATTGCAAATAGCAGTATATGGCTTGTGAACCTTTGAGATATGACCACATACCCAAAAAGGTCACAAGAAATATTTAATATAATTATACATTAAGAATAAGTACCTTAAAACTACAAAAATACCATAAATTGGTATAAAACTTGGTTTAACTTGAAAACCAATGAATAAACATGTGAAATAAATTACACCATTGGAGTCCCCATGGTAAAATACACATATACCATTTTTATGGCATATCTGTAAAGTCAATATTTAATAAGTTATAAGTAATAATACCTTATAAAAAACACAAATCCTTATTTATTTCAAACACCAATGAAACAACATGTCAAATAAATAGTACAATTGGATTCTCCATAAAGCTCCACACATAAAACAATTAATAAGCTAAGCTTCAAAATCAATATTTAAGGAATTAACCTGAATATATGCACTTTTTTGGTCAACGCATATATTCAAGGATTTTAGCTAATATCTCTTGAATTATGCATGATAGAGTTATGAACCAAAAATAAAGTCATCGCGTAATTACTGTAGAAATATAGATATGAAGTTTATTTCACAAGTTATAAACAAGGTTAAAACCTGTAAGGAATGATTGATTAAAATCAACAGAGCTGTTGACCACTTTGTTGTGAAAGTGGTCCAAACTTAGAAAAAATATACAGTTGGATTCTACTAGTTCATTAGTGAAGAATGATGTATTTTTTATTATAATATTCAAGGTATAACCCCTTGAAATCATAGTTTGAAGTTTAAAATATTAAATTTCAACAGAAAAGATGAGTTACAAGAAAAATCACCAAAAATAGAGTTTTGATGATGTAATGAAATGCTCTTGGCAGCATAATGAGGTTATGCCAAGCTATCAGAATTCACTCTCTGAAGTGCTTTAGCGTGTAAATCTTAAAAGTTATTAAGGATCAAAGTGTGCTTAATTTGATCATTTATGATCACTCACTGTAACCTTAAATTAAGTTTAACAGTCATATAAGTGATACAATTGGTGAATACTATTAGTTTATTATTAAAGCTAATAAAATACACGAAATTTGGGGCTCTTCCAAGTCTTTGACATCATAAAACGTAGAGTTATAGTGATAACTCTAAATAATGGCGTAATAATGATGTAATATGGTTTGATCATGATGTAATCATCACCAAACCTTAAAATATGGATCAATCCTAGTGGATATGATCAGTAAACGTCTACTAAAAGCCTGTTGGACTCTAGGAGGGAGGTATTTACTATAAATAGAGCTCTTTTTACTCTGTTTTCCCCTCAGACGCATCAAAAACATTAAATCAATACAATAAAAAGGTAATTTCTTTATTCTTTATATATAAAACTCTTATATTATTAAAGACCAAAGATCATCTTATTATAATCATCAATTTTGACGTGATTAAATCATTTATTTAATTGTTTTTGTTAAAAATCTCTCTAAAATCCCATTTCCACGTAAAAATCAAGAATATTTGTAATTTCTCTATTTTTTATTGTAAATACAATTTGGATAAATTGTATTTATATTATTTGGCGTAAAATATCTCAAAATTATTATATTAAGTATTAAAATTAGGTTATTTTCTCTTATTATAATAATTTTCTCTCTATTATTCTTTTAATAATTCTTTAATTAATATAAATAGTATTTATATTAATTTATAACTTCAATATTAGTAATATTATTGTTATTAATTGTTTTTTATTAATAAAAAACAATTTTTTACGCCTTTATTATTTGTTTTTAACAATAATAAAGTGCTTTGAATATATTAATTATGTTATATTAATATATTTATTTTATTATATTAGCATATTTTATTAATAATAAAGTTATTTTTACGCCATAATTATAATAATTATTTTTATCTTATTTATTTCATTTATAAGGACATTCATAGTACAATAAGTAAAATATTAGTAATCTTTACTTATTGTTTCATAGTCAAACCTTACATGGCTGGTTGCTATGAGATAAATCAATGGAGACTAGTCTAAAAAGGGTTTGAATTACTCTTTTGAGGTTTATCCATGGTAATTCATTAGGAATTGACATGGTTACAGGAGTCTAAGTTGTTCTTTACCTCCTTGGCACGTCAAAATAGCAGGTTATTTGCTATTTTCTTATAATTTACTGTAGTTGTAACATGGTAACCAAGTTCCCAAAAGGTTTTAGCTTACTAATTAGGCCAATATCAGCTATGAATGCAAGCTTTGGAGCTTTCCATGCCTCAGAGGCCTCAGAAGTTGGGTACCCTGGCTCTCTTTGATGTCTTTTGTCCCCCTTGCCTATTTTTTACGTCAAAATAGAATTTCAAGCTTAGAGTGAGATATCCACTATGGGTGTACCAAAAGTGCATGTAAGAATAACATAATATTAAGTGCTCAAAACATGCATAACACTATTCTTAGTGTGTATGTAACATGGGATTTCTCACATTCCCATTATTTTGGCATGAAATAGAGAAAAACACAAATTTTCACAGATCTTTTATGTGGTATTGAAGTATTTTCCATATTATCACCTCAAAGAGTTTATTTGAGCTTATTCACTCTATGGAGCTACCCTAGGTGAAATTTTGTGTAGAATCCAAATATGGCTTTAAATTCATGGATTCACTTACTCAATAAAACTTTATTCATCCTTTTTGAAATCAAAAATGATTAATTTTGAATATATGCATGACTTATGGGTTATGCATAGTTCATAATTTATTTTTAATATGATTGTGGCCTGTTTGGGTATGTAAAATATACCTCAAGGCTCACAAGGATTAACACGTTTATTGGGTGATTCCCATCTACCCAAGCCATCAGAATTCTCACAAATATTTCCATCTTTATTTACTATGTTCATATTGCCTCTATACTCAGGTATAGAAATCTGCCATCTTAAAATGTGTCTGTTTGGATTTTGCATGTTAAGAGGTCATTCCACTGCATTGAAAATCAGTAATTACTTTAAAAACACTATGTGAGCCTTGAGGTATATTTTACATACCCAAATAGGCTACAATTATCTTAAAAATAAATTTTGAATTATGCATAACTCATAAGTCATGCATATATCCAAAATTCATCATTTTCAATTTCAGAAAGGATGAATAACTTATTATTGAGTAAGTAAATACATGGATTTAAGACCAGATTTGGATTCTACACAAAAATTCACCTAGGGTTGCTCCATAGAGTGAATAAGCTCAAATAAACTCTTTGAGGTGGTAAAATGGAAAATACTTCAATACCACATCATCATTACCACATAAAAGATCTGTGAAAATTTTTGTTTTTCTTAATTTCACGCCAAAATAATGGGAATGAGAAATCTCATGTTACATATACACTGAGAATAGTGTTATGCATGTTTTGAGCACTTAATATCATGGTATTCTTACATGGACCTTTGGTACACCCAGAGTGGATATCTCACTTGAAGCTTAAAATTTCTATTTTGACGTGAAAAATAAGCAAGGGGGACAAAAGACATCAAAGAGAGCCAGGGTACCCAACTTCTGAGGCCTCAGAGGTGTGGAAAGCTCCAAAGCTTGGATCCATGGCTGATCTTGGCCTAATTGGTAAACCAAAACCTTTTGGGAACTTGGTTACCATGTTACAACTACTGTAAATCTTAAGAAAATAGCAAATAACCTGTTATTTTGACGTGCCAAGGAGGTAAAGAGCTACTTAGAATCCTGTAACCATGTCAATTCTTAATTATTTTTCATGAATAAGCCCCAAAAGAGTAATTAAAACCCTTTTTGGACTTGTATCCATTGATTTACCTCATAGCAACCAGTGAAACACTGATATTTACAATTCTACATAGAAATGAGGTAAAAACTTCAAAAATTCATTAAAAATACAATTCTTAATGAATCTTTCTGAAAATTCCAGTACTAATAGAAAACTGTATTATCTATGGTACAACCAAAAGGAATTCTGGGTTTACTAGTAAAATTAAAAGTTTTACTCACAGTCCATTTTTGACTATTCTACGTGAAACACTGAATCTTCAAAAATTCACAGTAATTAAAACCTGTGATGAAATTGGCAATAACATTGATAACTTTGAGAAATCAATGATTCTTTTTGAATAAAAGAAGATTTACAGATGTTACTCCTTTTATTCTTAACCATATTGGGGTTGGTAGTCGCGTAAAAGCATGAATTAAGTAATTATGATAATCTTACGTGACAACTGATGATGCCATCAATAATCCAAAAGGTTTTATTGTTTTCTCACTCACTGGTTTTTCAGTTTGCTCCATGGCACGCCTCTGTGAGCTGTTGTTGACTTAAAAGAGGCCTCCTCTTGCTGTTTTTTCCAAATCATCATCTTATTATTCATTTAAACCATTATTACCAACAAGTAAGTATTAGTAAAGCTATTCTTAAGTGTTTTAAATCTTTCAAAATCAATCAGAAAGACGTGAAATCATAGAATCCAACTATATATTGTTGTAATACTGTTATAAATACATTTTGATCCTTTAAATCCACAATTCTACGTCAAATCTCTCTATCTTATCTTTCAAAAAGCTCTTTGGAACATTAGTGAGTGATTTATTCATAATTCTTAAAGTTTTCCTCTAAAATTAGTTTTCTTCAAGAATTACCATTATAGTTATTCTTGCAAAAGATAATTATATATTAAAATCATTCTATTATTTTAATAAAAGAAGTTTTATTATTAAAATCTTCTTGTAATTGATTCTTGTAGACAATTACTAGCTCACTGTTAAAATCACTAGTAGTGTTTAACACGTGAAAGAAATCATTTTATACTTATTCAGTTGTGGTTATAATAATATTTATTATTATATTTCATAAGAACAGACATAGTACTATTGATTAATAGTAATATTATCATCAGTTTCATAGTCACATCTTACATTGGGGGCCTGGCCATATTTTTTGAACCTTGTACCCTTAATTAATATATTTTTAAGCTCTAAAATATATTAATTTAATGATTTTTTTCTTTCATTTTAAAGTTAAAATAATTTTCATTTTTGAGATTGTTTTTGAAATCTTTTTCATTGAGGAATTTGGTTTAATTTTATACTGTTTTTACACGTGGCTTTTCACATCCAAACACTTGTAAAACTATTCTTTGAGTTACTCTGAATTAATTTTCATTCAAAATCTTGAATTTTAATTTTTTTTCTTTAAAAAGAATAATTTTTTTTAATATTAAAAAATATAAAACTTATAAAAAAATCTTTAAAAATATTTTTGAAAAAAAAAGTATAAAAAATAATTTTTCTCTTTTATAATTTTTTTCTAGTGTCTTTAATGAAATACTTTGCAGCTGGAAACAGACTCAGTAAAAGATATATTACTAGCCCAGAATCTGAAGACAGTATTGAGGTGCAAATTGCTAAAAGAGTCACCTTATTTAACTCAGAAAAGGCTAAATTACCACCAAAAGGTGTGTATTTTATCTTATATTTTCACCTTTTATATTTAAATTGACGTGAAAATGGCGCATACCAGAAATGGAAGCAACTATTCAGTCCAACCAGATGGATGTGGACAAGAAAGAGGCAAGACCAAATCCAGAAGTGCCAAGTCTTCCACAAGAAAGACACATTTGGAGGATGCCAGAGTTGCCCCCCATTCCCCAAGGTCTGTACCCACAGATTTTGACATGAATTCTGAGCCTGAACTAATTTATGACAATATTCCCAGGGCTGAACCATTTTCAAGTGGCAGCAATAGAAATATATCAATGCCAGTACAAAAATTGGTTCAGAATAGCCAAAGAAGAAGAGTGGGAAATATGTCCAAGCCTTTGGCAGGGGGCCATGAACTCCTACTTACACATCAAGAGCTTTCTGGATCAGGAGAAGACCATAGAACTCTTAGGAGGATGGAGCCCCCTGTCTTGCAAAGACAAGGTCAAAAAGCTAAAGAATTGGTTGAAGAACCAAAGTCTTTTATCCATAGACCAGAAGAAGGAACTGGAAATGACTCCAGCTTTGGAGACAGAGGCCCTAGTGGCGTCTACCAGCTCCAGAAGTGTCCAAAGACAAGCCCAAAGGACCACAGAAGAAGCAGAGAGGTCCCAAGGCCCATCAAGGCAAGGGCAAAGGCAAAGCAAATTGGCACAGACCTTACCCACAAGGGTACAGGATCCCCAAATCGGAGCCTTCAGCAGTGGACAGTGTGTTCAACATGGCCAGAACTCTCATGGAATTCACAGCCAAGGAGCAGGAAAGGATGAACAGGACCTTTCCACGCAAATAAATCATGTACAAAGTAGTATTAATGTAGAAATTGGGAAACTTGATTCAAAGTTAACTAAAATAACATCAGATATTAATGAATTGAAAAAACATGACAAGAAATATACTGAATGGTACAAATTAACAAATGCTAGATTTGATTCAATTACCAATGCTTGTAGCAGAATTGAGAGTACATGTCAGATTCAGAATGATGAAATGGAAGATCTTTCTATTTTAAAATGAATGATCAACTTAAGATTCTACAAGATCATGTCTTGAAGATAGTTGAAGACACCAATCAGTTTGCTACACATTTACCAAAAAGTGACAGTGAAAGGCAGAAGTTAAAGATTGAGATCATTGCAAATGTAGAACAAATTCATAAGAATTATGAACCACATATGCCAAGACATTCTACACCTTTGACTGAAGAAAAACATTCTGTTAAAGGAAGTTTTACCCCACTTCTAGGAGAAAATGTTGTCTCTGTCAAAGATATTCCCAAATTAGAAGAATGGCCAACATTCTCTGGTGAAGGAGAATATAACCATCTTGAGTTCATCAGGACTATTTATATGTTACAAGAAGACTTTAATATACCTGATGAAATCATGGTGGGGAAGTTACACTCTCTGTTTACCAGGACTTCAAAGAAATGGTATTACAAGATGGGGATGGATCATGGAAAACATGATTGGTCTTGGTGGAAATCTGAAGTGATTACCAAATGGGCGAACAATTATTGGAGGTTTAAAATGAAAAATGCTTTTGAAAGTTCCATTTTTAACTCAGAGAGGGATCAACCACTTACTTGGTTCTTCAAACAAAAAGACATATTATCTGCTTTACACCCAGATATGTCTGACACTATGATTAATATGAAGATATTAAGAAAGTGTGGAGGAGAACTGGAACATGCTATCAAAAGCAGATGTGTAGAACCCTGTTCAACAGAGGACTACATTAATGCAATGGAAGATATCATTACCAGGACGAGAATTGGTAAAACTTAGACTAGAATCCCTATGGAATCCAAGATGATCCCAAAGATTCCCAGAGAGGAGAAAAGACTAGAAAGACCTGTCTTGAAGTGTCATAAATGTGGAAGTACTTCATATTTAGCAAACACTTGCACCAAAAAGACAAAAATCAATGAAGTTCAAGTCATTGAAGAAATTCAGTGTACTGAAGAGAAAGAGGAATCTGATCAAGATTCTGCAGTCTCTGAAGATACACCAGTGGAGGACTATCCCATTGAAAACATTACAGCTTTCTTTGAAGTCACAGAAGTCCATACCCACTTGCCACAGTATAGTGAGGAGTGCTGCAACCTGATCAATATCCAAGATGCCAGAATGTGTAAAACTAAACCTGCTAGAGGAAAAGGTTACACTGCTGGAGCATCCTGTATCACATCAGTTTTGATGAGTGATATTGAAGCCAAAGTAAATTTGGATACAGGGGAATTTTGCCCTTGTGTAGGCAAAGATTATCTCCAAATTATACCTCCTGAATGGAAAAACCATCTATTACCAATAGAAGGTGTGCAATTTAGTAGTGCCAGTAACAATATGTACCCCTTGGGTATATTAGACACTAATCTTGTATTTCCACACCCAGCAGGAAGTGTAAGGATGAAAACTGAGATTGATTTAATGGATAATTGCACATCTCAGCACATCATTCTTGGAAATGATTACTTGAATATCTATGGTATTGACATAAATAAACATAAAGACAGATATTTCACAATTGGGAATAACAAGAGACAAAAATTTGCTTTTTCCAATATGCCAAAACAAATATCTGTAGTATCTTCTGTCAAGGATACTTACAAAAATGAATTTGTGTCTAATCAACTTGTTGAAGCACAAATTAATCCATCATTGTCACCAAAAATTAGGAATGAACTTATTAATGTGTTATACACATACAATAATGCATTTTCCTCTGATAATGAACCATTAGGTGCTATAAGAGGACATGAAGTTTATATTACTCTGAATATTGAAAGGCCATATCCTCCAGTACTTAGGAGACCAGCTTATCCAGCCAGTCCCAGAGCTAGAGAAGCCTTGGAAAACATATCCAAGAGTTAATCCAACTTAGTGTACTAAGAAAAGTAGGCCATAATGAGGAAGTTGAAGTGATAACACCTGTTATTATTGCATGGCATAATGACAAGTCAAGAATGGTTGGGGATCTCAGAGCATTGAATACCTACACAGTTCCAGATAGGTATCCAATCCCTAGAATTCAAGAAACCTTGACTCAATTGTCTAAAGCCAAGTATATAACATCAATGGATGCATTGAAAGGTTTCCATCAGAATGTTTTGACGCCTAAAGCTAAGAAATTACTTAGAATTATCACTCACTGTGGTATTTATGAGTATCTTAGAATGCCATTTGGCATTAAAAATGCTCCATCCCATTATCAAAGAATGATGAACACAATCTTTCCCACAGAATTGTCTGAAGGATGGCTTATCATTTATATTGATGATATTATCATATGTTCTGATTCATGGTCTTTGCACCTTGAAAGACTTGCAAGAGTACTCCACAAAGTTGCAGAAGTGAACATGAAAATTTCACTTAAGAAATGCAATTTTGGTTTTGAAGAACTCAAAGCATTAGGACATATTGTTTCTGGTTTAAGCTTGGGTATTGACAAAAACAAATTAGCAGCAGTGTTACTTAAGCCAATACCCCAGAATAAAAAAGAAATGATGTCTTTTCTTGGGTTTGCCAGTTATTATAGGCAACACTTGAAAGACTTTGCAATTTTAGCCAAGTCATTATATAGAATCTGTGATCAACAGACTGTAATTGAAATGACACAAGAGAGAATTAAAGCTTATGAGAAGATAAGGAAAGCTATTACAGAAGCACCTTTACTCCTCATGCCTGACTGGAATATTCCTTTTAAATTGTACATTGATGCATGTGTAGATGAATTAGGGGCAGCCCTACATCAAGTCCAAATTATTGATGACAAACCTACAGAAGGACCAGTTTGTTACATCTCAAGGCAAATTAAACCAACAGAAGCCAGATATGGTGCAAGCCAAATGGAGTGCTTATGTTTGGCATGGGCAGTTGAGAAATTACACTATTATCTTGATGGCAGTGTTTTTGAAGTGATAGCTGACTTTAATGCAGTAAAATCACTTAACACGAAAACTCCCAACAGACACATGTTGAGATGGCAAATAGCCATTCAGGAATATAGAGGAAACATGACTATAGTCCACAAAGCAGGAAACATTCACAAGAATGCTGATGGACTTAGCAGGTGGACATTAGCCAACACTCCTGATAACCCAGCCTATGTACCCTTGGAAGCTGAACCACAGATTCCAATTGAAGGGATTAATATAACTGATATTGGGACTGAATTCTTTGAAGAGGTCAGAGAATCTTATAAGCAAGACAAGAATTTCCATATCTTGACTTCTTTGTTAGATAAAGACTGAAAAGATACATCCTTAGTCAATGCACTAGATGAAGTTTGGAGAAACTCCTATTCTGAAGGAATATTTCACTTGTTTGATGGGATCATTTACCACAGAACAAAACATTCTTGTGTTATGACATTGTGCAGTAGATTACTTATCAATACCATTCTTCATGAATTTCATGATAGTATCTGCTCTGGACACCTGTCAGAAGACAGAACACTTGAAAAAGTCAAAAACTGTGCATGGTGGCCATCTTGGAGAAAAGAAAACATTGAATATTGCCATACCTGTGACAGATGCCAAAAGGCAAACAGGAGTACAGGCAAGAGATTTGGACTTATGATCCATATTAAAGAACCAAAATCCCCATGGGAAGCTGTTCACATGGATTGGGTCACAGCACTTCCTCCAAGTGGTGACAAAGGCTATGATGTATGTTTAGTCATTGTAAACAGATATAGCAAGACTCCCATATTCTTACCATGTCATAAAGATGACACTGCTATGGACACAGCTCTTCTTCTATGGAGTAGAGTTATTTCTCATACAGGATTATTTAAGAATATAATAAGTGACAGAGATCCCAAGTTCACATCTGCACTTTGGACCAATCTTCATAGATTGTTTGGGACTAAGTTATCATTCTCTACAGCATATCACCCTCAGACAGATGGGCTAGCAGAGAGGATGATTCAAACTTTAGAAGACATGATCAGGAGATTTTGTGCTTATGGGTTAGAATTCAAAGGCTCAGATGGCTTTACCCATTACTGGTGCACTCTGATACCTGCATTAGAATTGGCATATAAGACATCAGTCCATTCTTCCACAGGACAAACTCCTGCTATGTTAGAAAAAGGATGGAATCCAAGACTCCCAGAAGACACACTGAGGAAAGACTTGATTGACATTCATCCTACAGCTTCTAGCTTCAATAAAATTCTTGATAAAGTAAAACATGATGCAAAACAAAGTATGAATGATGCTTTTGACTATGCAAAACAGAAGTGGGACAAGAGTCATAAAGTACCAGACTTCAAAGTAGGGGACTTAGTTCTAGTTTCAACCTTGAATTTTAATAATATCAAAGGCCCAAAGAAATTTAAAGATTCTTATGTAGGACCTTTTGTTATTGTTGCCTTACATGGAACCAATGCAATTCAAGTGGAATTGAGTGGTGAATTGGAAAATAAACACCCCACTTTTCCAGTCAGCTTGATAAAGCCTTATCAACCAGCTGATAAAGAATTGTTTCCTTTAAGGAACCCAACTCCTTTAACTGTCCCACCAGTGGAACAGAATGAAGACAAAAAGATAAAGAAAGTCATTGAAGAAAGGAGACTTAGGGGTAAAAATCAGAGAGAATATCTTGTCAGATATAGAAATCCAGTACATGAAGATGAATGGCTGGCAGAATCAGATGTACCTGACTCAGATAAACTCTTGAGAAGATTTAGACATGAAAGAAGGCCACAAGCCAGAATATGTCTATAAATGTGCTTTAAATTACTTGATCTGAGTAATGTAAAGAGGTTGGACAGTGGACATTACCCCCCTTTGGGGCTTTTCATTATTTCTACCATTGATAAAATTGTAGTACAATTTTATTTTTTGGTGGGAGGGAATGTGAGCCTTGAGGTATATTTTACATACCCAAATAGGCCACAATTATCTTAAAAATAAATTTTGAATTATGCATAACTCATAAGTCATGAATATATCCAAAATTCATCATTTTCAATTTCAGAAAAGATGAATAACTTATTATTGAGTAATTAAATCCATGGATTTAAGACCAGATTTGGATTCTACACAAAAAATTCACCTAGGGTAGCTCCATAGAGTGAATAAGCTCAAATTAACTCTTTGAGGTGGTAAAATGGAAAATACTTCAACACCACATCATCAATACCACATAAAAGATCCATGAAAATTTTTTTTTTCTTAATTTCACGCCAAAATAATGGGAATGTGAGAAATTCCATGTACATATACACTAAGAATAGTGTTATGCATGTTTTGAGCACTTAATATCATGGTATTCTTACATGGACCTTTGGTACACCCATAGTGGATATCTCACTTGAAGCTTAAAATTTCTATTTTGATGTGAAAAATAAGCAAGGGGGACAAAAGACATCAAAGAGAGTCAGGGTACCCACCTTCTGAGGCCTCAGAGGTGTGGACAGCTCCAAAGCTTGGATCCATAGCTGATCTTGGCCTAATTGGTAAACCAAAACCTTTTGGGAACTTGGTTACCATGTTACAACTACTGTAAATCTTAAGAAAATAGCAAATAACCTGTTATTTTGACGTGCCAAGGAGGTAAAGAGCTACTTAGACTCCTGTAACCATGTCAATTCTTAATGATTTTCCATGGATAAACCCCAAAAGAGTAATTAAAACCCTTTTTGGACTTTTATCCATTGATTTACCTCATAGCAACCAGTGAAACACCGATATTTGCAATTCTACGTAGAAATGAGGTAAAAACTTCAAAAAGTCATTAAAAATACATTTCTTAATGAATCTTTCTGAAACTTTCAGGACTAATAGAGAACTGTTTATCTATGGTACAACCAAAAAGAATTCTGGGTTTACTAGTAAAATTGAAAGTTTTACTTACAGTCCATTTTTGACTATTCTATGTGAAACACTGAATCTTCAAAAATTCACAGTAATTACAACCTGTGATGAAATTGGCAATAACATTGATAACTTTGAGAAATCAATGATTATTTTGGAATAAAAGAAGATTTACAGATGTTACTCCTTTTATTCTTAACCATATTGGGGTTGGTAGTCACGTAAAAGCATGAATTAAGTAATTATGATAATCTTACGTGACAACTGATGATGCAATCAATAATCCAAAAGGGTTTATTGTTTTCTCACTCACTGGTTTTTCAGTTTGCTCAATGGCACGCCTCTGTGAGCTGTTGTTGACTTAAAAGAGGCCTCCTCTTGCTGTTTTTTCCAAATCATCATCTTATTATTCATTTAAACCATTATTACCAACAAGTAAGTATTAGTAAAGCTATTCTTAAGTGTTTTAAATCTTTCAAAATCAATCGGAAAGACGTGAAATCATAGAATCCAACTATATATTGTTGTAATACTAAAATAAATACATTTTTATCCTTTAAATCCACAATTCTATGTCAAATCTCTCTATCTTATCTTTCAAAAAGCTCTTTGGAACATTAGTGAGTGATTTATTCGTAATTCTTAAAGTTTTTTTCTAAAATTAGTTTTCTTCAAGAGTTACAATTATAATTATTCTTGCAAAATATAATTATATATTAAAATAATTCTATTATTTTAATAAAAGAAGTTTTATTATTAAAATCTTCTTGTAATTGATTCTTGTAGACAATTACTTGCGCACTGTTAAAATCACTAGTAGTGTTCAACACATGAAAGAAATAATTTTATAATTATTTAATTGTGGCTATAATAATATTCATTATTATATTTCATAAGAACAGACATAGTACTGTTTATTAATAGTAATATTATCATCAGTTTCATAGTCACATCTTACACACTACCATCAAGATAATAATGAAGTTTTTCAGAGCCCAAAAAAGTAAAAGTCACTCCATTTGGCTTGCTCCATATCTAGCCTCTGTAGGTTTAATTTTTCTTGAGATAAAACAAACTGGACCTCAATAAGGCCTGTCATTGACAATCTGATAATGATGAAGATCTGGACCTAAACCTTCACCACATGAATAAATATACAGTTCGGAAGGAAGCTTACAGTCTTCCATTAATAATAAAAGTGCATTGGTTAAGGAATACTTGATATTATCATATTCTGGAATCCTTTCTTGTGCCATTTAAAAGACAGTTTGTTGATAAAAAAAATTGTGTACAATGATCTGGAATGGATTCGAAACTCTTTAAGGTGTTTCCTGTAATAACTAGAAAACCCTAAGTAAGATATCATTTTTTTCTTGTTCTGGGGAATTTGTTTCAGTAAGACTGCAGTTTGTTTATCTAAACACCAAGGCTTACTCCTGAAACTACATGTCCTAGATCTTTTGACTCATTAAGTCCAAAACTACATATCTTAAGATATATCTTAATGTTCACTTGAGGAATTATCTGAAGTACCAATGAAAGTCTCTCTAAGTGCAATTGTCATCCCTCTGATAACTGATGTAGGAAAATGTTATTCATCATTCTTTGATAATGAGAGGGTGCATTCTTAATTCCAAAAGTCATCCTCAAGTATTCATAAATACCGCAATTAGCAATTATTCTCAATAATTTTCTAGCATGAGGTATCAAAACATTCTGATGGAAACCTTCATGGGCATCCATGGAAGTGATGAATCTTTCTTTGGATAATTGAGTAAAAGGCTCATGGATTCTAGTAATTGGATACCTTTTTTTGGAATAGTATAGGTATTCAATGATCTAAAATCACCATCCATCCTTTATTTATCATTATTCCAACTAATGATTACAGGGGTTGTGACTTCTGCTTTCTCATTATGTCCAAATTTTCTAAAAACTCTCACTTTCATCAACTCATTAATATGAGTTTCTAATGCTTCTATAGCTCAGGGGCTAGCTGGGTAATCTGGTCTTCTTAGTAGTAGAGGGTAAGGTCTTTCCAGATTGAGCATAATCTCCACTTCATGGCCTTTAATAGCCCCTAGTGATTTATTATCAGAAGTAAAGGCCTCTCTATCTTGTAAAAAGATTTTAATCATGTCTTCTTTCATTTCTAATGTTAATTCAGGACTCATTTGTGTTTCAATCAATTTATCTGTCACAAATATTTCCTTATTAACATTTTTTACTTTTCTAACAACAGTGATTTCTCTTTTTTCAAGAGGAAAAGCAAATTTTTGCCTTTTATTTTCCCCTATAGCAAAATATCTGTCTTTATGATTATGGATATCAATGGCACAAATATTGATATAATCATTTTCAAGTATAGAATTTTGTGAAGTACAATTATTCAGAACAAAAAATTGAATTTCAGTCTTATACTTCCTGCAGGGTGAGGAAATAGCATTTTCACTTCAAGAATGCCCAAAGGGTGCATATTTTGGCC
Organism: Austropuccinia psidii; assembly: GCA_023105745.1. Taxonomy (NCBI): domain Eukaryota; kingdom Fungi; phylum Basidiomycota; class Pucciniomycetes; order Pucciniales; family Sphaerophragmiaceae; genus Austropuccinia; species Austropuccinia psidii. The sequence goes on along the minus strand of JALGQZ010000008.1, from coordinate 18,240,167 downwards.
AGCACTGCTGAATTTTGTACCTTGAATTGGCATCAATTGTTCCTGAAAATTAGTATAGATTCTTTCAAGATGATCTTTGCCAACACAAGTTCAGAAAGCATCTGAGTCAAGATTTATCTTGGGTTATTTATTTCTTATTGCAATATTAGTGATACAAGATGATCCAGCTGTATAAACTTTACCCCTGGAAGGCTTAGTTTTCTCCATTTTAGCATCTTGCACATGTATGACATCCATGCATTTATTACTGTACTGTGGTAAGTGAGTATGCACTTCTGTGAATTCAAAAGATAACTTGATTTTTTCTATACTAAGTTGATCTGGTATTTTGTCTTCTTCAGAAGGCTCAGAATCACTTTCATGTAAATCATTTGTTTCTTTTGTGTCTTCAACTTTTTCAATTTCTATTTCATTGATTATTGCCTTTTTTAGAAAAGTATTATACAAATGAGATGTACTTCCACATTTATGACATTTTAAAGGAGCTCTGTCTTATGGCTTATTTGTTCTTGAAATTGGCTTCCCACTAATAAAATTTTCTGTTGGGGGTTTATACCAATTTCTACCAATTTTTTTGCTTGTAGTGATTTCTTCCATGGCATTTATATCATCTTCTGTAGAGAAAGGCTCAATAAACCTGCTTCTTATGGAATTCTCAAGGTCACCATAAAGTCATTTTAATATCCTCTTATGTACCATTGTTTCAGACATATCAGGATGAAGGGAAGTTAATCTGTTCTTCTTTTTAAGAAACCACGTAATAGGCCTGTCCATCTCAATATTAAAAATGGCTTCTTCAAAAAGAATTTTCCATTCTAAATCTATAGGAATCATTGTCCCATTTGGAAATAATATTTTCTTCCCAGCAAGGCCAGGAGTGTTTACAATGGTCTTGTCTAATTTTATAATAACATTTCTTCTCTGATTTGGTAAATGATGAGTGTAATCTGGCACCTATGTATTCATATGGTATGTTAAAGTCTTCTGGAAAATATCAATTGTTTTCATGAATTCCATATTATGATATTCTCTTTCACCACTGAAGGTTGGCCATTCCTCTAATCTGGGAATTTCCTTGAAATTACAGGCAGCTTCCACTTCTGCATTTCTTGAATATGTATGATTTAAGTTATCATTCAAGTTAAACACATTTCTGTGAAGAATTTGTGTGAACGGTCTTGGCAACTCATTTTTAGTGATATATTATTAATACTTGACTGAATATCTTCTTTAAATTCAAGTCTTGCTTTATAATGTTTTTCCAATTGTTCTTGGAAAAAAGCTGAATTGTGAGGAGTTGAGTTTTCAAATATTTAAACTTTTATTATTAAATCTTTTAATTGTTTAGTAATAAAAGAAATAGAATTATCATCTGGTTGATTGAGAAAAGTGAATTTGGACTCAATTCTCTCACAAATATGTGTCAAAGACAAAATATTGTCCTTATTCAAATGTTCTAGACCAATAATGGTCTCTTGTGACTCTTTCACTTGTAAAATTTCTCTACCCAGCTTTAGTTGAATATACTCAAAATTGTTAAGCTTTGCTAGAATTTCTTTATTACAGGTTTAAGTATAAGATAAAATATTCACAAGGTCTATTTCTCTGGAAAGGATTGATTCATTATTTCCTCCTCCTTCTTTTTGAATTCCATCATAGTTCTTGCCATATTGAACACATTTTTCATGGCTGTCTTTTCTTTCTTTGGAATTCTGTAATTCTGTGGGTATGGCTTGTTCCACTTGGATTTTGCCTTTCAATTTTCCTTTTTCTTTCCCTTTCAATTGCTTTTTGAGGCTTTCTTGACCTTATTTGGCACTGGTTGAGGCAGATTGTTGCTTGTGGAGGCTTGAGGAGCTTCCACTGGGACGTTGTTCTTCTTTTGGAAAACTCTCTCTTCTGATCCTCTGACAAAATGATTTGGTGTTTCAACCAAGCTTCAATATTTTGAACTTTTCCTTTGAAGGACATGGGTTTCCAACCCTTCAGAAGTTTCTGATTATGTTATTTGCCTATGAGATTATTCACTTGAAGAGAAGAGTTCATTTTGCCTATCCAAAGGCTTTGCAGAAGTTCCCACTCCTGCTTCTTTGCCACCATGAAACAGTTATTGTAGTGAGACTGGTATATCTTCACTGTTTCCTGTTGGAAATGATTCAGGTCTGAAAACAGGAATAGAAGTTAAGTCAGCTTCTGGGCTTTCAATTGGAGTGCCAAAGGTTCTGGCTAACCTTTGGGAATTGGTGGAAGTTCTGGCATCCTCCATTTGTGCCTATCCCCTGGGCTGACATTCTTGTCTTTGATTGATGACTTGAATGTCCTGGTCCAAATCCATTTTATTGGATGGAGTAATTACTTGGACCTCTAGTAGGAGTGATTTCATGTCAATCTGAAGAAAATTGGACTAATAAATGTATTTAACTCAACTGATGGAGCTTTAAAGGGTTCTGTTGTAATTAAACCCCTTGGTGCTGGGCTGGTTTGAATTTCAATTCTGGACTCTGCAATACTATATTCAAAAGGGCTTTCTCTAATGGATGATACTAGAGAAAACAAAATATAAGTTATTTTATTAAATAATAAAAATAACTTATGAACTCAATTTATTAGATAAAATTGTTTTAATGTAACTTATGTCAAATTGTGTTAAAAATAAATGAAAATGTCCAAAGAGTAAAGGAAAATGTTTTGAAGTAGATATCTTTAACTTTTGAATTTTTTCTTTGATTTTTTATTTTCTTCAAAGCAATACTAATTATGCAATTAAAAAGTTATTAATAAAAATTGTATTTATATTTATATTATACTAGAATAACTCAAAGAATAAATTTCAAGTCTGTGATTTGAAAAGGCCACTAGTTAGAAAAAAAATTCATTCCAAATCACTCAATAGTATATTTTCTCTAACAATATTCTTGAGAAAAATAATTTTATAAGTAGTATGAAGATCATTTATAAGGGTTAAATCCCAAAAAAGCCAAAATTAAAGTAAATATAGCTATTTCATGTCAAGAAACAGTGAAATGAGTTCTAGAATATAAGTTACACCCCAAAAATTGGTTAAAGTCATGGCCAGGTCCCCAAACGTAAAGTTTTACCATGGAAATCTTGATAATAGTATCAAATACCAAGAGTACTATGACTGTCCTCAGTATAAAATATAATATAAGTCAATATTATAACCAAAAATCAATATAATTATTAAAAAGAATTATGTAAAAAAATAATTTAATTATAATTGAATGATTTACTAATGGGAAAATCTTGAATAATTATTCTATTATTGTTATAGTCACTGACAATTGTGATAATAACAAGTTTAAAAAGCTTAATGAGACATTTAACTGTAGAAAATACTAATATCAAACCACTTATAAATAACATATGAATATTATTTATAAAATAGATTATCACACAAACTGTGCAGGGATAATTCTTATAGAAAAATTCTATGTAAAAAAACTAATAATAGATAAAAAAAGATGTAGAATTTTATAGAAAACTTACTTATAACATTTATTTAATAAAACAAGTCAAAAAAACAACATTTATGATATTGAATAATGTTTATAAGCTAAAAACAGGCAAAAAATCAATATTTCAAAAGATAAAAACAACTTCTTCATTATAAAATAATATTTAAGAGTTTTTAAGAGGAATTTGTGTATTTAAAATATATGAAGACAATAATCTTATATGAGAAAATATATTATGGGGATTAAAACTAAAATCTTATTTCTATGATGTAAAATCTTTAAATTAGAATTAATAAGGAATGAATTTTTCAAAAAGAAACTTCAATAATAAGATTTTATAATTAATAAAATATTACTTGTTTAAAATGTCTAATTTATTGGAATGATTATTGGTTATTGGCAAAAACAGTTGTGTGTAGGCTCTTTTTATGCCTTGAGAGAACCTCTCATTATTAATAATGGATATAGAGGGAGTGCTCAGTTCAAAAAGGAAAAAACAATACTTAAAGAGAAGGTTCTCAGCTTAAGGTAACTTATTTATAATTTCAATTTAAAGTTATCAGTGATATTATTAACTGCAAGTAACTCTAATCCTCTTTTAGATAAATTATTTTAATTTTAATATGAAAAAAGTTTATTTATCTTAAGGTTCATCACATGAACAACTTGAAAAAAAAAGTTTCAAGCAAAAATCCCTTAAACTAAATTTTGAATTAATTTTTAAAGAAATCTTGATTTTCTTCAAGAATGATTAAAATGTTATATTTCAAGGATAATTATCAATAAAACCTGTTTGAAACATATACTTAAAACTGATTTTATACACATATAACATTCATTTGTAAGAAATTTGAAGCTTTCAAGCAAATCCATTAAGAATTGGATTTTCAAAGAATTTTTGAAGTTATTGCTGTTTTTTCATGCAAAATAGCAATACACAACAAACATTAACTTTTTATAAGTTTTTGATACTTGTAACGTCAAATATTTAAGCTTAATTAGGCCTGGGAAGTTCTTAGAACCTTAATTTCAAGCTTGCATATTAGTATTTACCTTTTGGCAGCTTGAAATTGCTGTCCAAATTGGGATAAAACCAGTTTAAACTTTAAGGTTGGCTCAAAGTCTAATCTTAAATTTTAAATAAGGTTAAAAATCCCCCAATACAGGTGGAAAACTTCAATTGAGTCCTTGCAGATCCCAGAAGTTGGCTACCCTATTTTGTTTTGTTCTTTTTCCTTTGTCCCACCTTTCTGTGTGGATTTTGCCCTTCTATTTATTTAAAGCTATACTATGGCCTTAAATCAATTTAAATTGAGCTCATTCAGGATTTAAATTCTGTATGGAAAATTCTTAGCCAATTCAGTAAATATACAAAACCCCTCAATTTTAACCAAAATTTTGGTAAGTTTGCATAAACCTTATGCAACCTTAAATTTAAGCTTTATGAAGCTTAAATTCATTTATTTCAAAAAAAACAATTTTACTGTGAGATTCTTAAATCTTCTAATAACATAAGAAATATCCATTTTTGGGTATAACACCCTATGGGTCTACCTTAGATTATTTTCTGTGTAGAATCCAAAAGTACAACAATAATTCTAGCTTTGTTTATCCAAAATAATTTCTACCTATTTTCAATTATTTTTTGTTTTGAAGTCAATTTATAAGTCTGTTTAAGACTAAATCAACTCTATAAAAAGTTATTTGTGTCCAGATGGGTACATCATGCATATCTCACAGGCTCATGGTACTAATAATCACCCAGAAATTCTTCAAACATGTCCCTAATATTAATCCCCTAGTTGATTCCGTATTTAAACTCAGTTAGACAGTGGTTCAAACTCCTTTTGTGGTCCATCTATTTTCCTATTTAAATCTGTTCAAGGTATATATGTGGAATATATAATATTATATGGTCTCCTTAACATCAAATCTGCCAATTTCTCCATTAAATTTGTATCTTATAAGGTTGGATTTCATTCAATATGTATGGAAAAATACTTAGTAGGATATTTATCTTATGTTAAGAATACAGAATGATAGTTTGAGTATTCTATCAGAAATCTTTCTCAATAGTAATATAAGCTTTAGCCTTGTATATATTTATTAGCTCAGTGCAATGTATTCATGGTGAGGTGTAATTGTGCTATATCTCTGTTCCAATCTTTGCTTAGAGTATATTTCAAGTCAGAAATAATCTCTTTTGAGCACTTCTTTGAGTTATTTCTTCTTTTTGGATAGCAAAAACATTTTTTGTGGTTTTATGATCCCAATTAATGTGGAGTTGGGTATCTTATTTATATTGAACCCTTCTAATAGAATAGCTCTTTGAAATACTTTTTTGGGCTTGGGAATATCCTACTATATCTCTTTATTTTATAATTTACACAGAGAAATATTTATCTTCCTAAGCTTCATCCAGAGGGAACTTCAAGGAAAGTGTCATTCTGTGACTCCAAACCAGAGCACAAACATGAAATCAAAATATCATAAACCAATTTCAAAGCACAATGGCTACTAAAATGTGACCCAAGCAAAAATATCTCATAAAAAGAATTTGAAGAAAGAGAGAAGTCATGTCTTTCCAAAGATATAGTTCTAATAACCATAAGAAAAAGAATAACAAAGTTATTCCTTCTCAAAGCATGAACTGAGCATAAACCTTAATTTTCATCTCTCATATAAAATGCAAATAAAGATGCATAACCTCATCAAATAAATGTTCAAATTGAAGCTCTTAATTGAAACTGTCCAATTTTACTGGCCAAATTAAGATATAATCAAAACTTTAGAAGTTATTGACAAAATTAAGCCAAATAAGGGTGAACAAAATATTTACCTCTCATCTGACTTCTACAGTTTTGGTGAGTGATACCTAGAGTGGGGTCTTTCTGGAAAGAGGAAAATCAGGGAATTCTTATGGTTCCACTTTTCTCCTCATAACTCATATAGAACACAGGTTATGGAGCAAACAAACTCCATGCAGGATTTGAGAAAATGCATATCTGAATTATGGGATTTAAAAGTGATGTAACTTTGCCATGTTTATCTTTACCCATACCAAATGAGATACCATTTTATAGACCTCATTCAGGGATACACAATGAAGCAAATTTTAGCGCATAATCTTTAAGACTGACAATTCTACAGCTTCCAAAAGGTCAAATTCCCACAGTACTATCAAAACCCCAATACTGTGGGATACTTTCCCCTATCCTCTAATTTGAGGTGTGAGTTCTACAAAGGCGCTTTTTTATCCTTTAATAACTCATATTCTGGCCAGTATGGGGTCCCCATACAGGTTCTGTACAGAATTCTATATTTCATACACATCAGAAAAAGGCTATGAGGTCCCCAAAAGGAAGTTTTGCCCCTGTATTGGTGAAAACCATCCAGATGTGGTTTTAAAACCACATCTTAGTCCAATACATGCTGTAAAGGTTGTGTAAGAACCACAAGCCATTCCTTGGAAGTGTAATTTCTTCATTCTTCCTATGTGAACAGGTGCAGAGGCCCTTTCCACCCAATTTCAGGATAAAAAGGGGCCTGTTCTTTGCCAAAAAGGGAATCTTTATCCTGCTCTTGGATTCCTGAATAGCAAAACTGTCAAAAACAGCTATACTCTTGGAAATTTAGCAGTTATACTCTAATCTTAGTACTTTACTAATTATTCTAATTAGTCAATTGATAATCAGTGAGCCCAGGGCTATCAGCAAGGCTCATCACCACTATAGCCTCATATTAAATCTCTAATATTAATTATTAAGAGCTTTTTAATAAATATTCACTTTTTAATAGTCATATTTAAAGCTATAAGTACTATTAGAAAAGCTTTATCATAGACTTGGACTGACATTTGGGGTCCTGGCCGAGTTTTTGAGCTATTTTTTGGATTTTTTTGGTATAAAAGTGAGTTTGTTCTCTTATTTTTATATTAAACTTATCATTATTATTATCTTGGTGGTGTATAATTTTATACCACTGTGTTTTTCTTTTTTATTGATTTTTTCACATCTTCTATTAAGATTAAACTACCACAGTCTTATTTGGGTGTCTTTTCTGATATAAAAAACAAAGAAGCCTTATTATTATTTCATAATAATCAAAAGAGTCCTCAGAGCTGTAAAAAAGGTTTCAAAGGGAAAGGTTCAGGTAATTGATAGCGTGAATTATTCATATTCAGCCACTCTATCCAGTTATTTCTGTTAATTACAGTATAAAGCTGTCAGATATTTGAGTTAAAGTTGTAACCAAACATCTTTTAAAAAGTATTATTGATGTGGAAATTGCTATTACTGACCCGCAGTCACTTTATAGAGGTGTAATAAAGCCATATATTAATCCAGAGGCTATTCTTTAACAAAAGAATTTTTGATAGTAAAACTGAAATTAGGCCCCCATATTCTGTTTACTAGTAGAAGAAAGCTGCATACCACTGGAGACACAGTCACAGGTAAACCCACCAGTGACACCTTCATAAACAGAACACTTGCAGAAGGGCAAAGGAAAGAGAAACAGTGAAAGCCCTGTTTCAACAAAGAATTGGACACCAATTGCCACTCAGAGGCCCAGAAAACTATGTAATTCTTCCTCAATACAAGCTAAACCAACCTTGATAGATTGTAAAGGGAAGATAACAGTTATTGACCCATTTGTCACTTCTAAAGGAGAATTTCCCAAAACTGTATAAAACAAGGTTTTACAAATAATATTCAAAGTTAAATACCCTACACGCAAACAGTTTTTGACTTATTTCAGACACTGATTTCATTTCCCCTGTACACTTCAGACACCTTGGAGTCCTAAGGAACCAGCCAGAGGAAAGAGCAGGACTTTTCAGATCCAGAATATCAGGGTTTGGACTACATGGTGAATGGAAAGAAACTGAGGTAAATCATGCCCACATTCTCATTAACCTTCAAATTCAACAGACACCTCAAAAAAGAGGACTGGACAGACATGGATCAAGTTTTTTAGCTCAACCAACTCCTCAAAGACATTTTTCAATGGAGCATGGAAAACAAGAGGTTCAACCTGGCTGCACACTGGTAAGGTCTTGGGAAAGCTTCCAGAAGATATGTCTCAGAGAGATATCTTTCAAGGACCTTATGGAAATCACCAAAGGTTGGAATCCTAACAAGAAGTTCAAACTCTTAGAAGAGAGGGCATCCAAGGTAAGGGAGAATCACTTCACACTTATGGCTATAGAGGATCAATGGAGCCAGAAGGATCATATTTTTACTCATTCAGGATCACAAGTAGTAGACCAGCCCAGCTCTCCAGTTGCTTCACAACACCCAGAATCCAGAAAATCACCGGCCAGTAGTCACTATTCTTCACAATTCCAGGGAGTTTCCAGGAGAGGACAAGGACAAAAGGGCAGTAACAAGACTTCTTTCATCCCAAGGCAAAACAATCAGACCCAATGATCCAGAAGCTGTTGGACTTAGTGAAGGAAGTGCACAAAAGCAAGTAATAATTGTAAAGACATCTGATGGAATCAGTACACTTTTAATTAGAAATCATATCCCCACTCAGAATGAACAAAGTGTTTTTACACCTGAGAGTAACATAAACAGTAATGAATTGTGGTCACAAATGTCTCAATTTTTAGAGAAACCTCAAAGAGAGTTTGAAATACTCCATGAAAAAATCTCACAGTTACAAGAGGTAAAGACCTTACAAGCCAAAACTATTCTTACTCTTCAAAAGGACTATATAAAATTAATTAAAGCCTCAGAAAAGACCAACAAAAGACTAAATCAAGTCTTAGAGGAGCAACATCACTGAAGGAGGGACAGGTAATACCTTGATAAAGACATGAAAAAAATTAATATCTGCCAAAACATTAAACCACAAAGAAAGAGCCATGTTTTTGGCAATAATCCACATCTCCAAGAGGACATCAAACCAGAAGCCCCAATGGAGATTAAGCACAGATACCCATAACAATACCATGATTGAGATCATATTACTTACTCAGGAAAGGAAGCTCTCGAACAACTTCCAGAATCCAGAAGTTGGCCAAAGGTTTCTGGTGGAGAAGAGAGATATAATATGGAGCTCATTGTTTATATTTATTGACTCTTCTTTGATGTACCAACCATACCAGACTACTGTATAACATCTGGACTGAACAAAAAATTCAAGAGACATTCTATTACCTGTTACACATAAATTAAAAAAATTAATGGCAGAAGAAAGTGGCCATAGTGGAGGAGTCAAATAATCCATAATTAAAGTAATGGTACATGGATATAGCAAAATACCATGTCATTTGGAAATTACAAGTACTCAGTGGACAAAATTCCCTATGAGTGGTTTCTTAAACAGTCTAAAAGACTTAAGGACATAGAACCTCATTTGAATAATCAGATGAGGAATAATAAACTCCCGTAACAGCTTCCAGGAGAACTAAAACATGCAGTAAAATGCAATTGAAACTACAACTGCACTCTAGATTATATTTCCAATAATTTACAGGATGTGGGAAAGGAGACAAAAATAGGGAAGTATTCCATAAATAAAGGCAATAGATTCAGAGAGAAACAGCCTTTCAGGGTTCACAATAAAGACAACCCCTGAGAAAAAGTGGCTGAAGTACCTAATACAATAAACTCTTGTCACAATTTTGGGTCCACAGACCAATATTCTAACAACTTTCCATAGGAAAAGAAGAAAATCTATGCCATTGAACAAGTCCCAGAGGAAGAGTTCCAAGAAGAAGATTCTGAATCTGACTCTATGGGTGATTCCATAAGAGAAAACTCTGATGATGACCAAAACCAAATAGACAAATTCCTGTTGGAGTACCAAGAGGAGCCCAAATGGAAATACAGGATATACAGTTGGGAGTGGAATTACCACAAGACACTGTAAATAAAAACTTTTGCAAAAATACACAAGATGTACAAACATTCCTAGTTACACCAGCTTAAGGAATGGAATATATTCATGGAATATTGACCAAGATTACTGTTTGTGTTGACAATTCTCAACATCCATTGATCATTTAAAGTGGGGAAGACTGCACAATATTGGCCAAAGAGTATTTGGAAAAGCATCTCCCTCCAACAAATGCAAAGAATTTCAAAAGTGTTTCAGGAAAGATGACCTCAATTGGGGCTATTATAAAAGAGCTAATAATACCCCATAAAAAAGTTAATCTCAGACTCAACCCATATTTTTTAGTACTTGGGGATTCCCATATCCAAGGATTCCCATTTCAAGCAGACTATGAAATGATTTATGGTATTGAAATTTACAACAGTAAAAAAAGGCATATTACTATAGGTACCAACAAGTAAAAGAAATTTTCACTTTACATATACCAATTTTCTAACCAAGACCCCTTGAAGGAATTACTAAATAGATTCAAAGAGGTAAAATATGTCCTAACATCACTTGTATACAAGAACTTAGTCTACTAAAAATTTTGAGGAAGAGCGGACCAGCTTTTGTCATAGGGTAAGAACCCTTGGGTAAGATCAGAGTCCATGATATAGAATTATATCTGGATGTGGAAATACTTTATCCACCCATTCTGAGAGCACCTCCATACCTAGAAAGTGTGGAAACTAGGAAATAAATGGAAAAATTTCTCAATGAACTCCTAGATATGGATGTCATCAGCAAGATTGGACATGATGAAATTGTGGAAGTAACCACCCCAGTATTAATCATATGGCATGATGGAAACTCTATATTGTGTGGAGACTTCAGAGCACTGAACAACTTCATTAAGGCTGACAGTTACCCCATGCCCTGGATATGCTGGCAAAATCCAAATACATTACCAAGATGGATTGTATGAAAGATTTTCATAAGAATGGAGTCAAGCCAAAATTCATGAAGTTACTCAGAATTATATTCCACATGGGTATATATGAGTATACCAGAATTCTATTTGGTATTACGAATTTACCAGCCAATTTCCAAAGGATGATGGGGACAATATTGACAGAAGAGGTATTTGAAGTCTGGATTGTAGTATGTATTAATTATATCATCATATACTCAGATACATGGGAGAGACATGTGCAATACATAGACAGAGTTTTGAGAAATCATACACCCATCAATCTTAAATTTTCACTTGAAAATCTTATTTTGGCCAACAGGAACTATCGGCACTGGGACATAAAGTCTCATGCCTCAGCCTGGTCATAGACCAAAATAAATTAGAATCAGTACCAAAGAACATCAAGGAAATGCAATATTTCCTTGGGTTTTTCAGCTACTACAGAAACCACATCAAAAATCTTGCCAAAATAACTAGGCATGTATAGAAGTTATGTTTGAAAGATTTAGTTTTTGAGATTACCAAGAAGAGGAGGGATACATATGAGAGTATCAAAAATGAATTCACTAATTCACCTGTCCTGTTGCTACCTGACTTTGAACTTCCATTCAAGATTTACATAGATGCAGCTTTCAGTCAAGGCTTGAATCCAGCTCTATGCCAGAGACAAATTGTAGATGGTGAACCTAGACAGGGGGTAATCTGCTATATTTCCAGTAAGCTGAAATATTCAGTATCCAGGTATGGGGAAACACTGATGGAATGTTTATTTCTAGTATGGGCACTAGAAAAACCCCATTACTATTTGGATGGTTTGGTCTTTGAAGTATAAACAGACTTCACTGAACTCAACTCTTTTCTCAACATGAAGACTACCAATAGGCACATTTTGAGATGGCAAGTAGCCATCCAAGAGTATAGTAAAAATATGACAATCATATAAAAAGAGCACAAGAGCCACACTAATGCAGATGGCCTCATAATATGTTTGGTGGAAAATTCTAAGAGCAATCCATATTATGACCCAGAGGTAGCTGCAAAAATCCCCATCCATTTCGTGGAAGTAGATAGGAGTCAAAACTTCAGATTCTCAGAATGGGCACCTGAAAGTGGCACTCTATACTCTGAAAACAAGGAACTGGAATGGAAATAAACACCCATACTTGGAATAAGCTCCTCATAAATCCATACTGAATTTCTTAATGCATTAGAAAAATACTGTGCCAAACACAAGCAGTGTGGAATACTAATATCACTACTGCAACAAAAATACGGGATCCCAGAACTAGAATCCCAATTGGAGGAACCTTGGTTAAGGGACCATAAGGTGAATAAGTTTTTCCTTAAAGATGGACTTCTATACCAGAGAGAAGAATACTAGTTCCCTTATATTGATAGACAGAGATCATATCACCTTATTATGTCAGGAATCTCATGACTGCCCCTAGATGGGGCATATGATTGAAGAAAGAACCAAGGAGTGGATAGCAAGCACTGTTTGGTGGCCTCAGTGGGAACAAGAGTTTATTGAGTACATCAACACTTGTGAAAGATGCCAGAAGGAAAACAGAAAACATTGGAAGAATTATGGGCTACTACAACACATGGAGGAACCCAAACACCCATGGGAAATAATTAACCTGGACTGGGTAACAGGACTTGTCCAAGTTGAAAAAGAGAACTCTTAATTGTTCTTCTGGAACAACATCATATAAACATTTGGTGTAAACATAATCAACATCAGTAATAGAGACCCAAAATTCACATCAGAATTTTGGACCAACCTCTATTAAATTCTGGGAAGCAATATTTCATTCTCCACAGCATACTTTTCATAAACAGATGGGCTTGCTGAAATAATGATTCAGACTTTGGAAGACACAATTGGGAGATTCTGTACCTATGGAATGGAGTACAGGGATCATGAAGTATACACCCATGACTGGTTTACACTCCTTCAAGAAACCCAACTAGCTTATATTACTAGCCAGCACTCTACCACAGGGAAGACACCTTCCCTAATAGAAAAAGGTTGAAATCCCCTATTTCCAGTACACCACCTGAAGAATAATCTTCTAAAATTCCTCCCCACAGCAAAAGAGTTCCATTATATGTGGAAGAAATCTTGTGATACAGAAGCAAGATTCCTAGCTAAAGCAAAGGAATTCAACAAACAGAGATATGACAAGCCCCACAAGGAGCCTGAATTTAGGGAGGTTGACAAAGTGCTGGTGTCTAATCTGAATTTTAATGATCTCAAAGTTCCAAAGAAAATGAGAGATTCATTTGTGGGATCATTCACTATCACTAGACTGATAGGGAAAAATTCAGTTGAGTTTAAAATCACACAAGAGTTCTCAAGGAAATACCCAGTGTTCCCAGTAGCTTTAGTAAAGTCTTACCACAATAGTGGAGAGGATAAGTTTCCCTCAAGTAACAATGCTAACATCCCACAAGACAGAGTGGAGGTTGAAGAATCCCCTGGACAAGTGAAGAATATTCTGAAAGCCAGAAAGATTAGAATCAATGGCAAAGACCATAGAAAGTACTTAGTTAGATTCAAGAACCAAACAGCTGATAGAGATAAATGGTTTTCATAAGATACCATACTAGATGGTGACATTCACCTGAGAAGATTCAGAGTCTCAAGTGGGGCTGAACAGGCTCATAAATGATGATTCTTTTTTGAGGGAGGGTATGTCAGCCTGTGACTCAAAACCAGAGCACAAAAATGACATCAAAATACCTTAAACCAATGTTAGATCAAAATTCCACCTAAAAAGTGACCTGAGCCAAAAAATCTCATAACATCAATTTCAAGAAAGAGGAAATCAACCTCTTTTCAAATATAACTCCCATAACCATAAGACAAAGAATATTAAGGTTATACCTGCTCAAATCAAGAACTGAGCATAAATTTTAATTTTCAACTCTCATCTAAAATACAAATGAATAGGTATAATCCCATCAAATTGGTGTTCAAACTTCCCTCACAATCAGGGATAACCAATTTTACTATCCAAATTAATCTATCATCAAAACTATAGATGTTGTGGCCAAAATTAAGCTAAATAAGGGTGAACAAAATATTCACCTACCATCTAACTTCTACAGTTTTAGTTTGAGATACCTAAAGTGAAATATTTCTGGAACAAGAAAAATCATAACTTTCTTATTGTGTCCTTTCTTCACTCATAATCCATCTAGAACAAAGTTTATGGAGCAAAAACCCTCTATACAGGATTGAAGAAAAATCCATATCTGAATGATGGAATTTAAAAGTGGAATACCTTTTCCATATTCAATGCTACCCATACTGGATGGGATAAAATTGTATAGACCCCATCCAGGGCTACACAATGAAGCAAATTTTAGCTCACCATCTTCAAAACCAACAATGTTATAGCTTCTTTAAGGTCAGATTCCCATATTACTGTCAAAAACCCAATAATGTGGGATACTATCCCCTATCCTTCAATATGAGGTTTGAGTTCTACAAAGGAGAATGTTTATCCTTCAATAACTAATATTCTGGTCATTATGGGGTCTCCATACAGGTTCTGTACAGCATTCGATATGTCATACACATCAGAAGAAGGCTATGAGGTCTGCAAAAGAAGCTTTTCACCCTGTATTGGTAAAAGCCACCCAAGTGTGGTTTCAAAACCACATCTGAGCCCAATTCGGGATGTAAATGCTGTGTAAGAGCCACAAGCAAGTCCTTTGAATTGAAAATTCTTCACTCTTCCTGTATGAACAGGTCCAGAGTCCCTTTCCACCCAGTTTCAGGATAAAAAGGGGCCTGTTCTCTGCCAAAAAGAGAATCCCTATCCTGCTTTTGGATTACTCCATAGTAAAACTTTCAAAAACAATTATACTGTTGGAAATTGAGCATTTATACTCTAGTTTTAGTATTTTACTAATTATTTTAATTAGTCAATTGATAATCAGTGAGCCCAGGGCTTTCAGCAAGGCTCACCAGCACTATAGCCTCATATTAAAGCCCCAACATTATTTATTAAAACCTTTTTATAAATATTTACCATTTCAGAGTCATACTTAAAGCTGTAAATACTATCATAATAGCTTTATCATAGACTCAGCCTGACAGAAAAATTAAAACATTACAAAAGACATGAAATTTTCATTAGAAAAAATAGAAAATTATTCAAAACATCTTTCTTTAGAAAAATAATTAAAAAAGAAAATCTCATGAAAAATAAGTGCAAAAATATTAACAAATTTCTTTTGTTAAAGGAGTAGAAAAAGTAACATGAAATTCCATAACATTACAGAGAGCCTTCTGGATGTGTATTAAGCAGAAGCCCAAAAAATAAATATCCACATCTTATTTCTAAGAAGGGGTTCCCTTGTGGCAAATTCTCTCTATCAAATATTATTTGGCTTCTAAATTAAAAAATCTTCAATCCTGTTTAATGACAGAATCTCTTCAAAATGAAACTCTTGTTAGTTTTGTTCCTTAAATGGAGGTGTACCACCTTTTGAGATAGTGATAGAAAGCACAAACTAATTTGGATAATATTCAAGTTTATAGAGATCAAATTGATATATTTTTGATAGCTAATTTAAAATTCAGTTTGAAGCTCCCAGAAAACTCTTGTGCAATGTGCTACTATTTTCCTGAGGTCTAAATCCCCAATACTAGGAATAGGATTACTTTACAGCTTTTCCAACATATTTTAATCCTTAATCTGATTCCCTCTTATATCTTACCTTCGTGTTCTGCATTTTATTTAAAAAATATTCTCAAGGGGAGAAAATATAATATCAATACAATTATTTTTATCTTTTCTATTTGAAATATACTTATCAAGCCTACAGAGGGAACTATATTATTAGCAACATCCTGGATGGTCTGTACAAAGAAAAAATTGGACGTTTTGTAAATAGGCTCTCTGAATAAAAATTAAATTTTTGAGCCCTTTTAAATGCTCAATCCTTAAGCAGATATTCATAAATCTGAAGCCTTCTTTAACTCAACAGACCTATCAGCTCAGAACAATCACAACTAATCTCTCATCTTTGAACACTATATAAAAATGAAAGCCATTATCTCCTCTGGGGATTTTTTCAAGACCATATTAATCTAGAACTACTTAAATAACACTCTAAAATAGAAATATATATGGAAATTGAAGTAGGTTTCATTAATCAGAAGTAAAAGACAGCTCTACTGTTTAAAAATTATATGGAATACTAAATTATAGACTTTCTTAGTGTGTTCAAACTTTGGAATCCTTCCCAGTTTGAAAACTTTAATTTTTCTTCTGGATTAATTTAGTATAAAAGAACTTTCTTTCTCTCTGAGAGACATTGCATACCTTAAAGTCATTTTACTTACCATTTTCCAAAAAAATCTCCAAAATTTCAAATTAACTTAGTTTATGAAAGTTTTTGGAATTTCTTTGGGGATATTTAAACAGAAGGAATAGGTAAAAATTTGTAAGGTATTTATTATTTGAAAAACCTCTATGAAATGGAAGCATATGGTGGTCTTTTTGAGAAAAAATTGAATTTTACTCTCTTTTTTTTATTTGATTTATATGAGCTACTATTACAGAAGTGGAATTGAGTGACTAAACTTATAATAGACCAATAAGCTAAGTAATAATGTGCATATCCATATTAAGTATTTTTTTGTTGAGATAAGCTTGATTTAAAATCCTTTCAATGAAAGCTATTTTTCTAGATGTAGTTCTTCATTAATTTAACCATTAAATTAAGCTAGAAGTAGAATAAATGTTTGATTGTTTTGTTATGAATTTTCTCAATCTAAAATGATGAATTTCTACAACTAGGTTTGAAGAATAGTCAATAATTTAAGAGGTATAATTAAAATTGATAGCCGTATGAGATATATTGGATACATAAAACAATAAAGAAAGTTTAAGAAATCCATTCTTTAAGCTGAAATTTTAAAGAACCAAAAAATAAAAGGAAAAGGTCTTTTTTATATTCTCGCTCTTGTGTAGCCTTGAGAGATTCTTGGAATTTTCATTAGAGAATACTACATTTATCTATTAACAAGGAATTTGTTGTTTCTGATTCTTTCAATTCTCTAGCTTAATTTCAATGTGTTATTTACTTCAATGAGAACTATAAAAATGGCATAAATAACAAATCAAAGCTCAAATATAGATTCATAGTGGAAAGAAAACATGAATTACTCTTTATGGGCCTTCTAATATAAGCGAACCCTTCTTGGATTCTTCATAGAACTCTTCTCAAAAGCTTTTCAGCTTTGAAAAAGATGTTTTTTACAAAACAGATTAATGAGAAGCTATCATTCTACTCGGAAGACAATCCCTTTTCAAAATATTTTTTTTCTTTGAATTGAAGGCTTTCTCCAATTTTCAAGAATTCTAGAAAGATGTTTACAAGTAGGAATATTTATGTGATATAATGTATATTTACTGATTTATTTTCTAAGAACCTTACAACAGGTGTTATTGAATTTTTTTAAAAAATACTTCTTCTAATCGAGTCAGACATTATTGTACTTCTATGTTTGAGCTAATGAAATATTTCTAAATTATTTAGAGAAAAAAGGTCTTTTGAGCATTTAATTTTCAAACAACATCCTAATTAACCCCTATGAAAATTTTCTCTGTATTATTTGATAAAGAAATTGTGTCATGAAAGAAATCTAGGAAAGTGCTTTTTATTCCGAAAAGTAATACATTCTGGATAAAACGTTTTATCAACCTGATAAATCTGAAAGTATTTTTATGAATAAATTATATGCAAGAGTCATTTCGCTCATATTGAGTTACAATCTCATAATATTGTAATAATACAGAACTGGGTTAAGAATAATTACTTCATATGAGAATCATTAACATCTCTACAAAGATTTATTTCAAACCCCTGCTTCAATTGCGCTGTATAATATTAGAAAAAATTGTAACCACATCATTGGTAAAATATATTTTTTAATTAATACTTTTCAATTTTATTTTTTGAGGGGAAAGGTGAAATTCCTTATTTCTTTTCCATTCAGCTTATGCTTCTATTGAACATACTTGTTTATCTGGAATTATTTTTTATAATTAATTTTTTGAATTAATTCAAGGTCTTCTATGGGTATAATTTTCAGAAATTTACATTCAGATATCTAGAGGGAATCAATTAATATGATAAAAATTCCCTATATCTCTTCATAATAAAAAAGCTATAATTTATATCATCATTAAGAAAAATTTGTGGAAGAATATCTGATAATTTTGAAAAAGAAAACAATAGCAATAAAATTTTAATATTAATGATTAATAACTCAAACACACCGGCTAATATATCATTTCAAACGTTTTCCAAAATTCCTTTCATAAATACCCAATCTAAGGAATTAAGCTTATTTCAAGAAAGGACTTTCAAGTTACTTGATATTTTTTAAAATCTATATTCCAAGCCTTGACTCATTAAGTGAAATTATCAAATTTTGAACCTTCAAAACATTTGGATAAGACTATGTTAATCTATTTCAAGCAGGACCTTTGGAATTAATTTGGCTTCAAAAGAATATTCAATTGAAAAAGTTTAAATTCTTAAAAAGATTTCAATTCCCATTTAAATTTTGATTTTTTAAGAGATTGAGAGACTTTATCAGGCTAAATTACTTATTGAGAATTATTTCTGGATCTTCTATAAAAGGAATTAATGAGAAATCAAATGAGAATAAATTATGTTACAATGTGCTTATTTCTCCTATGAGAATACATTTGACATTATAGAATTTTCATTTAAGTATATATCAATTTTTTTTTGATAAATATAGAGCTTATGAATGTATTCAACTCTAAGCTTTAGTAAAAAAAAAAGTTAAAATTAAATTCAAAATATATTTTTTGAAGATTTTGAATATTTATTTCCTTGAAAAAAATTTCTTATATAGTTCATATACCAAATTACCTCTTACAAAAACTTTCATTGGGAATAAAATTGATTAATGTTGAAGAATTATCATTTCTAAATTTCTCAAGAGATATATTCTCATATATATCTTTTCATCATAATAAAACATGTTTTTTCTTTCCAATTGAATTTCTCACTTCTCAATACTATTGAGAGCTTAATACTAATAAATCTATATTTAGAAAAATTTTCATTTCACTCATTTATTTTGTGGAGATTCAGATGGAGAAAATCTCAAAAATTATTAAATTAGCTTGAATGACTATCTTAATAAGCATTCCTTCGGATATTCACAATTATGGAGATGAAAATGATCAGAATTACATATATTGATTGAATTATTGAGCTTTCTTTAATTAAATCTTCTTGAAACTATTCAATTTCTCTGTATACAGACCTTGAGACTCTTCAAACAATTAAAATTGAAATCTGCTTGTTGTAAAGTCTGAATTTGGTTTCATCTGAGAATTTTGGGTGTAAAAAATCTATTTAATAACATCCAGTGAAAGAAATCCTTTGAGATAATTAACCCTTTTTTTTAGATGACTAAGATTAATTTAATAAAGATAGTATTTATTTTCCATTTCTCAAGATAAACATGGTTCATTAGGGCGCATAAGTTTTAGAAGGCGCTTTCCATTTAAAAAATTCATTTATATATATTATTGTTCAATCATTCCATGGCTTCACAAGGAATAAACACTTGTAAAAAATGCTAAGAAATAGAAATTCAATTCTCTTTTCAATTCATTGGCCTAAATTTTTATATCAGGCCTTCACCATTTAGCTATAAATAAAATATTCCAAAAAATACAATTACATATGCCAATTTTTTAATATCATTATCAATATATTCATAAAACTGACTTAAGAGGGTTTCTGGATATTGTTTATATTTGATTTTGTAGAATATTTTGTGTTTATTTTGATGAAATTTATGAAAACTGAGATAAGCATATTTTTCATTGAATATTTTTGAGTATCTTAAGTCTTCCAGACTCAATAGAAATTTTTTTAGAAGGGAATATTTGAGAAATTCAAGGAATTAATTGAACCAATTTAAGCTAAATATCTGTTTGAGTCTTTGAAATATCACTAACAACAGGAAAATCTGATCACTCTTAGGATATCTAACAGAACTTATAATATTCACATTTATTAATTCTTGTGCCTCAAAATATCGACAAAGAGTTCTCATATAGGAACATAGCTTCATCATGTATTAAAATATTAATCAGTGACGAATTTAAGATTAATATGAGAAAAATTTCGAGGGGTAATTGTTTTAAGTATTGTAACATCATAAGAAAGTAAGATATTTTAAAAATATGAGATTCAAGGGACAAAAATTGCAAAATTTTGAATTGAATAAAGATCTTTTATAAAAGCTTTTCTCATTTCTATTACAGAAAATCATAAAATAAGAAAATTAGTAGGAGCCTTCTTAAATCAATTCTCTTGAGAAGCACAACAAATGTCACTGAATATAAAAGAGCTGTATCAAGTATTATTTTGAGTTCATAAAGCTTAAAATTAATACTCTCTTTAAAGTGAATCTTAATCTGATTTTTTGAGAAAAGAAATTATATAAAATCCAAAAAAATGCAGTATGACTCTATTATCACCTCAACATAATCATTATCATAGGAAAACAACTATCAAGATATCATTGACAGAGAATAATACTTTTAAATAGAGTGTTGTAACATGAAATATTCCTCAAGGAATAAAAACAAAGTGTATTCCTCATTCTATTGGAGACACTTAATACTCAACATAGTGGTACGAACTATACTACAATATGGTAAGGGGTGTTATCTGATTTAGAAGAGGATAAAGAAATTTCAAAGATAAATCTTAATTATAAATTCCTCAATTTTGATTTTAGTGATAAAGAGTGATTATTTACTATTTGAGATATATCCTGCTTCAGATTTTGACTTGACAGAAGTATTAAAGTTGAGAAAGACTCACTTTCATAATATCCAACGTGAATCATCATGTCTTGACTACTTGTATAATGTTTCTATACTCATTCAACCAACAAATAAAATACAACCAGCTAGGACTAATTATTAGTAATGATCTTAGTTTATTGAAGCTTATTTGTTTGTGGCTGAGAAGAAGTCAAAATAATTCAAAGTTTGAACATATGTTATATCCATGTTTAATTCAGAATATTAACCATCTTATAGTCTGTGTTGAACCTGAATCCCCGGGCCACAGGGATGCATTTTTTCATGGTGAGTATTGTAAGAAAAACCAAATCAATAAGATACGCTTTGACTCAATTTCTTTCGATCTGCGCTAGTATCGGAAAGGACCACTTTAAGAAGACTTCTACTGATTTTGAGGACAATTTAATTCTCATTGAAGGGATAAGACTTGAAAGTTTCATTGAAAAGTTTCATTCCTGGTTTTTACAAGGAAAGTTTGTATTTTACAAGAAACTTTTGTCTTTTCTCACCCTACAGGAATAATATTACTGAAAGCATGATTTGTTTTCATCAATAATTTAAAATTTCAGGAATTTATAATCGGAAATTATCATCTCAATAGATATGGTATTAAGATTAATAATAATTATGTTAGATATTCTACTATGGCAGAAACCTGAAAACGAAGATTTTCACCTTGTTTAGAAAGAAATTAACTTTACTAAAGCAGTTTAAATATCTTAATAAAGAAAATTTAAATAATAATTGGTTGAGGAACAAATGATTATTGAAATTCCATTGAACATGAAATATCTCTGTGAAGTATTCTTTGAGTACAAAGATGCCTTTCCTATTCGTAATTAATCACTCAAGGCTAAAAAAGGCCGTGAGCTAAATATAATTCTCAAAGTGGAGGTATCCATTCCTCAAAAGAGTGCCAGCTTACCCAGCTAGCCTAAGATCTAGAGAATAATCAGAAAGTGACATAAAGAAGATAATGAAGCTAGGGGTAATCAAGATTATTGGACAAAATGAGAAAGTAAAGGCTTCAAGTCCTGTGATTATTACTTGCTATAATGACAAAGCAGCCATGGTTGATTATTTTGGCACATTATATATCTATACAATTCCATACATGCATTAAAGTCCAAGAGTATATGAGATTTTAGCTAATTATCTACAGAAGGATTATTTAAACCTGTTGGTGTACTAGACTTTTTCATAAGACACCTCATTCAAAAAAATTGTTGAAAATCATTTCTCATTGTGAAATTTGGAATTATCTGAAGATGGCTTCTAGAATTAAAAATAAACCATAGAGTTATCAAATTATTTTGAACACAATATTCTCAAGTTGATTATCAAAAGTATGACTAATCTTCTATATTTATTACCATACCATTTTCTCAAAAATCTGGCAATTGCACTTGGAGACACTTTAGTTAGTATTTAGGAAGATCCTAGAGGTGAGCATGAAAATATCTTTCAAAAAATAGAATTTTGGGTTTGATGAGCTCAATGCTAAGGGAACTTCAGAGCTAATACTTGTTTCTAATGAGTACTAAATATTTTAAGTATTAATTAAGAAAATGTGTAAAAAAATGAATAAATGATTTTATTTCAGGGTTTGCTAGCTAATCAAGGGAAAAGATTAGAGATTCTTTAATCCATGAAACATAAAGGATTCATTATTATGGAGAAATCAATTATGCCTGGACTCATGCACCATTATTATTGACACCCTCATGGAAACTTAATTTAAAGATGCACATATATGTAATATAGTCTGTATAGAAGCTTTATTATTATCTTGATGGTAGTGCTTTTGAGGTAATAATTGATTTTAAGTCCTTTGACCCTCTTCTAAACATGAAAAGTCCCAAAAGAAATATTTAAGATGGCAAGCTAATCTGAATAGATTAAAGTACATAAATCTGGACATTTTCATATTAATTCTGATGGCCTAAGTAGATGCAAATTATCCAATACACCTAGAAAGATCGCAGCCCATTTTTCCTAAAATTTCATAACTCCTAATTTGCATTTAAATAGCTATAATCATTGATGTGGGAGCAGAATTCTTTGATTAAATAAGACAAATATCTAAGTAGGAAAATAAGTCTTGTATTATTATTGGTTTCTTAGACATATCTAGAAGATGAAACTCTGGCTTATTCTTTTCATAACATTTGGAAAATAGCCTATGATAATAAAATATTCCATCCCTTCAATGGCATTCTGTATTAAACAGGTAAACACATATCTCTAATGGTCTTGTGTGGTAGGATTTTAATGAATACCAGTTTGGTAGAATGCCATGACAGTTTTTATTTTGTACAGATCTCTGAATATAGAACAGAAACAATAAATGGCTGTGATTTTCTGATATCTTGGAGAAAGGATGTGGTAGAATGCTTAAATTGGTGTGATAGATTCCAAAATCTCAATGAATCTACTTGTAAAAGGGTTTTTCTGATGATCAATATCCAGGAGCCAAATAACCCATAAGAAGTGTTGCACCTCAATTGGGTAGTTTTGTTAACACAAGGTGGTCAAAAGAGCTAAGATTGTATGCTTCATATTAGAGAGATATAGTAATGATACCAATATTTTACCATTTTACATGGATGACACACCTATGGATACAGGCCTATTTATTTGGATCATATTGGCATCCTATACTGGTCACTTTAGAGAGATAATTAGTGACACATTTTTTACTCCAATAATATTAGGAAGACCATTCCTGTTCTGGAAGCTGGCCCTGATTTCATCCCATTTGCTGTCCTCATCAAATTCTGGAAATCTGTAATAAAAAACAAAATAGCTGATGTTGAATGAAGAATAAAAAATATCAACTCAGTGTACAAGTCATTTAATGCCCTTACTACCTCTTGCATTACATGGTAAGCTGTTGATTTGGCAATTTTAAAAAGATGACCCACAGTTTCATAAGATGTACCATTGCCCATTTTATATAAGGCAATGCCTACTTTCTCTTCAAGTCATAAACCTCTAACATCTTGATCATGTCCTTTACTTACATTTTCAATCAAGCTTTTCACCAAGCTGTAAAACTGGACATGGCCCATTTGAAACAATCCTACAAAGTGAGCCTCATCATAAATATCTTCATGATGCCACAGATTGAATCTCTCACCAGGCTGTATATAATGCTGATCCTCATGTGTAGTGAGTTTTAATGATGATATATGAAAACCATTTACTAAAAAATCAGAGGTCCAAGTTTTAGAAATAAATTCTTGAATGCAAACCTTTGATGATTGGTTTGAAAATTTTAAAAAGCTAAATTTTTGTAAAATTTAATTCCAAAATAAAACCAAAACCCGATTATAAACAGGCACAATCGCAATCGCCATCTTCTCAAGGATTCTGCCGTTACGCTATCCATCTTGGGCTGGATTTCGTCAAACATCAGTTTTTTAGAATTTTTTCAATCACATCAAATTCAATACGATTTAAATCAGCAGCAACCAAAAAGATGAAAGAAAATTTACCAACAATTCATCAAGTTCAAAACCATTTGATCCTTTTAAAAGCATTTTATAAATTAAAGCAGATCATTCAATGTAAACTAATCAAATCAGTTTCAGATAGCCATTGCAATCAAATCTTCAGCAAATTCTTAAATCATTCCATCTCCAAATTTCATTGTTGGTTGAAAAGCTTAGAAGATTTCAATCAGGCGAGTTTAAGCTTAAATGAATTACCCACATTAGACGTCTTAATGGTTTGGCATACTTATTGCTTGAATCCAAGGTAAAAAAAATATACATTTTAAAATTCTTTATTCCTGTAATTCATTAAATTATATATCATTATTGACTTGATTTAATTTGCTTTTTTGACAACCGTCTAGATGGTATTGCGAAGATTCATTAAGGTTATATCCTATCCTTCAGCGTATTTCTTTCCCCTTGGAGTTAATCGTGAGTGTTTGTTCTTCAAATTAAACAAATTAGATTATTTTTTTTAACTTTGAAGGACCTTTCCTCATTCTTTCTTTTAGGTTTCTAATTTAAAATTTGATTCCAACGATAATCTCATCATTGAGGAAGAAGAAATTTTTCCTGAGCATACCCTGAAAGGTCATTATAATACTTGATTAATCAAAAAACTCATAATCTAACATCATTTTCCTCATTCCAAAAAAACTCTTCAATCCTACTTAGGTATACTCTTCCAAGGTTTCCATTATTTTATTTTAACAATAGCTCATTTTTGGTTTTTCATTTATATCCAAATAATTCAACATTCATGATGAACAGAATTAAAGAATGATTCCAGCTTTCACACGACAAATAACAACCTAAAACTGGAATTTTCCCAATTAAATTTGCACTTACCAGTTGACCCAGACAATATTTTTGGTCTAGAGCGATTAATTCAAGATATTCGTCAAGTTTTGGTTTTTCATCATCATTTTCCCTCATCTCAAACCAATCAAGCACTTAGTAATCCTAGCATAGCGTTAGTATCTTAACAAGTTAATATTTCACAACAAATTTCTTGAATCTCAATTCAAATTTTTAAGAAACCTACCAGATTTTTTATTAACTTGGTGTATATCATTTTTTTTCAGTGGTACTCTGACTACACTCAAGCTGATTAATAATGCTGAAAACTTTCAAAGATTCAATACTCGACTCGTAAATGTCTTGAAATCGAATGCGTATTTAAATCAAGACGACAGTTGCACTAGCATCAATGATTGTCCTTCACTTTCATTGCTACAAGCCTTGACAAAAACCGTGTTAAGTTCAAAAGGGTGAATAATCATGCATGACTTGAGAGCTTATCAATTTAAGCGTGAAAGCTTGTTAATCTGTTTGATTTGGAAACATGTCGTGGAATCTAGCTTGAGCAGAATATTGTCTGCTTATGAGTCATCCTTACCATTTTCGATCGAATTGGCTAGCGCAGTAAGTCCAAAATCTTCAAATTCCTTACTGTCGTCATCTTTTTTTGTTAATTATTAATCTGAGCTATTGGAAATTCCGAAATTGTATGCTTTTTCTCATCGGATATCAAAGGTAATTCGACAATCTTTATTCATTGAAAAAATTAGCAAACTACATTACACTGAGATTTCTATTCATGATCAAGAATTTTTGCAAAAATCTGTCAATCGTTATTATGCGTATGATTTGCTTCCTCTTTGCTTTCGCCCCTTTGCTTTTTGTCTGATCGAGTTTCACATTCTTTCAAATAGATTCTTAGAATTAATGAAAAGTGATGAAACCAAGTTTTTTGTTCCAACGTTAGATATGTCAGGCATAACCTTTCCTGCTAAATTTGTTGTGACATCACAAGTGTTTCAGCTGAATCTTTCAAACTAGCATTGACTCGTCGTTTTTTTGTCTCAGTGATCTTATTTGGCACACTCATCAACTAACGCGAGGTTGGCGTTACTGCCAAGATACAATAAACTTGGTTGGTAGATTGGTTGATCAGTGAGTTTTTTGTTTCTTCGTCAATCATGGGCTCGGGACCCTTAGTAAAAAAGTTCAAAGTCTATTCTCATTGCTCATTTGGCTGAAGCTCGATTTAAGTTGACGAATTGTATTTCTCCTTGTGTGCAAAAACAACTTTCCACAAAAATTCAGTAATGATAATGTTAATGATGACCAACTCGATCATTCATTTCATGAAACTTCTGAACTTTGGAAGGTAAACTATTGAAATATTTGTTTTTTTAATCCTTCCCATCTCTCTGTTGTCAGTTCAGTCCATAATTTTGATTTAATTTTTCGTATACCAGAGACATTTTGGGGTGGATTATTCATCTAGTTGTGCTTCAGTTCATCATCGATCAGATCCACAAAATTTTGCAAAAGAGGAAATCAATTTCCTTGACGAGGACGATGAAACTACTTTAACACAGCCTTTAAAAGGAATCAGCACGGGTATAAGTAATTCAAAGCTTGGTAATAGTGAGCGACCCCAAGGAGTAGAATTTATTCTTCAAGAAATCTCATCATGCGGTAGTTGTGGAGCAAGTGGTTGCGAAAGTTGCACGCGTGGGATGGTCTCAAAAAATGTTGGTCCATTTGCTGGATCTAAGTGTGGCGCGTGTCACAATGGTGGATGTGGAGCGGGCGGTTGCGGTGGTGGCTTATTTAATAAAGGCAATCACTCATCAGTTTTCTCCGGATGCGGAAGTTGTAGTTCCGGAGGATGTGGAGCAGGTGGTTGTGGTGGGAGCCTGGTCGAAAAAAACCTTCAATCGTTACAAATATCCGCATGCGGAGGTTGTGGAGCGGGTGGTTGCGGCGGTAATTTAACTCATGCCTTCCAACCACCAGCTATATCGGGATGTGGAGGTTGTGGTGCGGGAGGATGTGGAGCAGGCGGTTGCGGTGGAGGAAATTAGCATTTTATGTTTTCTTCCAACATGCTCATCATCAACACAATTGTAATTTGATGCTCGAGCGTTCAATTAACTGACATTTTAACCTAGCTGTGAACTATAACGTTGTTGTAAATGGTTGAAGACATTCAAGTCTTGGTTTCTGCTCGTTTTGATTCTTTAGCTCAATCAAAAAAAGCCTTATACTAAACACCTTGCATGGATATAAGATTTATTAACCTGAACTAAATCACAAAATCTGTTTTTTCAAACTTTCGGATCAAAGAACAGGCATACAGAAGTTTGCAGCGTACTTTTAGATGATATGGCCCCTAAAGCCTTTTTTTGAACAATTAAATAACAGTTGGGCAGTAGCTCTTAGTTCTACATCTACTAATTGTGAGCCTTTGATGTATAAGTTTCTACCTGTTCTGAGCTCTTCAAATATCTAGGCCACATACATTGAACCTTGTGCTTAACTTTTCATCAACAAGTGGATACTTATCAACATTCATTGAGTTGGCTTTATCAAAACTGGCCATGAAAAATTGAAAAACCATTTACAGTGAAAATTGACACCAATAATGAATTGAATTTCCATAATCCCTTAACAGGTTTGGTCAAGCCTCTATTTGAAGAAGATCTGGGGTTATTTACTCTTTTAATTTTGTAAACATCTTCTGTGTTACCCCCTTTTCTGAGTTTGCTTTATTATTTATGTATTACTTGATTAGCTTTTCATCCCCCTCTTCCCCTCAATTCAGGATATGTTCACCTTCAACAAGTATCAACAAGTAAATGGGGATGAATGATTACAATATTCCAACATTAACAAATTTTAATTGAACCATAGGTCCTAAGAATGTGCCTGACATATTAGGACCTCTAAGTGTGGTTGAATATTAAGTAATCAAGTCTTTCCTTTTAGTAAGTGTCCTTAAATGTGAGCCTTGAGGTATATTTTACATACCCAAGTAGGCCACAATTATCTTCAAAATAAATTCTGAACTATACATAACCCAGAAGTCATGCATATATTCAAAATTCATCATTTTTGATTTCAGAAAAGATGAATAACATTGTTGTGAGTAAGTAAATCCATGGATTTAAGGCCAGGTGTGGATTCTACACAAAAATTCACCTAGGGTAGCTCTATAGAGTCAATAAGCTCAAATTACTTCTATGAGGTGGTAATATGGAAAATACTTCAATACCACATGAAAGAATTGTGAAAATTCGTGTTTTTCTCAATTCCATGCCAAAATAATGGGAATGTGAGAAATCCCATGTTACATATATACTAAGAATAGTGTTATGCATTTTTGTGGAACTTAATATTATGGTATTCTTAAATACAGTTTTGATACACTCATA
The DNA here is from genome assembly GCA_023105745.1 of Austropuccinia psidii. Taxonomy (NCBI): domain Eukaryota; kingdom Fungi; phylum Basidiomycota; class Pucciniomycetes; order Pucciniales; family Sphaerophragmiaceae; genus Austropuccinia; species Austropuccinia psidii. The sequence continues at coordinate 18,211,277 of JALGQZ010000008.1, read as the reverse complement.
GTGGATATCAGTCTTTAAACCTGAATTTCTATTTTTGACATAAAAATAGCTAAAGGGTCCAAAAGACATCAAATAGAGCCAGGTTAGCCAACTTCTGAGGCCTCTGAGGCATGGATATCTTTAAAGATTGTATCCATGGCTTATCATGGCCCAATTAGTATACTAAAACCTTTTGGGAACGAAGTTACCAAGTTAAAATCTCATTAAATAATAAGAAAATTGCAAATAAGCTACTATTTTGACATGATAGAGAGGTAAAGAGCAACTTAGAATCCTGTAACCATTTCAATTCTTAATTATTTTACATGTGTGAGTCTGTGAGGTATATATAACATACCCATAAGGCCACAAAAGACTTTATACACAGTTAAATTTGTCTTCAACAGACTTTTTAATTGAATTTGAAATAAAAAATAACAAAAAATAAGTATAACTTTTTTTGGATAAACAAAGTTATAAATATTATGTCATTTTTGGATTCTACACCAAAAATAACCTAGGGTACACCCATAGGGTGTTATACCCAAAAATACTTATTTTTTATGTTATTGGAAGATTTAAGAAACTCACAGTGCTAATGTAGCTTTTTTAACATTTTTTTAAAATTGTTAAATTTAAGCTTAAATAAGCTTAAATTTAAAGTTGCATAAGGTTTATGCAAACTTACCAAAATTTTAGTTAAAATTGAGGTGTTGTGTATATTTACTGAATTGACTAAGGATTTTCCATACAGAATGTAAATCCTGTGTGAGCTCAATTTAAAAGGGTTTAAGGCCATAGTATGGCTTTAAATAAATAAAAGGGCAAAATCCACGCAAAAAGGTGGGATGAAGGAAAAAGACCAAATAGAGCTGAGGTACCCAACTTTTTGGATCTTCAAGGATTCAATTAAGGTTGTCCACCTGTATTGGAGGATTTTCAACTTTATTTAAACTTTAAGATTAGACTTTGATCCAACCTTAAAGTTTAAACTGGTTTTATCCCAAATTGAACAGGAATTTCAAGCTGCCACAGGGTAAATCCCAATATGCAGGCTTGAAATTAAGGTTTTAAGAACTGTCAAAACTTTAAGGTTACAAGCATTAAAACCTTATCAAAAGTTAAGGTTTAGTGTGTATTGCTATTTTACGTGGAAAAATAGCAATAAATTCAAAAATTCATTAAAAATCCAATTTTCAATAGATTTGCTTGAAACTTTCACACAACTTACAATTTAATACTATCTATTTATAAATTAAACTTTAAGTATCTTTTATAAATATATTTACTGGGTAATTAGCCTGGAAATTTCCTCTTTTAATCAAGCTCAAAGACAATTATAATTTCTTTAAAATTTAATTAAAAACTGAGTTTAAGAGATTTCTGCTTGAAACTCTACTTTTAAGTTGTTCATGTGATTAACTCTAATATAAATCAACTTATTTCATATTAAAACTTAAAATGATTGGTTTGAATGAGGATTAAAGTTACTTGGAGTTAAGAATAAGACTGGTAACTTTAAATTGCAAGTAAAAATAAGTTGCCTTAAGTTAAGAGCTTTAATTTTAAGCATGGTTTTTCAGTTTTGACCTGAGCATGCCCTCTATATTCATTATGAATCATGAGGGTTACTCTGTAGACATAAAAGGAGTCTTTTCATCACTGTTTTTGTCCATCATAATCAATCAAACCAATCATACTAGAAATTTGAACAGGTAAAGTTTTATTATTTATAAAATCTTATTATTAAAAGTAACTCTTAAGCATTTTATTCTTTATTAATTGTAAATTGAAGAATTGAAATCATAGAATTCAGATTATTGTTGTAATCTTCAATAATATATTTTATATTATAAAATTATCATCTTAAATCTCATTTAAAATCCACAAATTCCTCTTAAAACTCTTTAATCATAATTTTAATCATAAGAAGTTTTTTTATCATTTAAATTATTGATTTTTGGCATGTTTTGAACTTATAATACTCTTTTAATATAATAATTGTTGTATTTAACTTGTTGTATTAATTTATATTATAAGTAAGTTTTTCTCTAGAATTCTATATTCTTTTTATCTATTATTAGTTTTTTTATATAGAACTTTTCTATAAGAACTATTTCTACAAAGTGTGTGTCTTAATTATTCTAAAAATAATATTTATATTATATATAAGTGGTTAAATATTTATATTATCCATGTGTAATTGTCTCATTAAGAGCTTTACACTTCTTATTGTTATAATTGTCAGTGACTATAGAAATAATAGAATAATTATAATTCTTTATAATTATTATATTTTTTATTATTATTATATTTTATAATAATAATTAAATTTATTTTTTTATATAATTATTTCTGATAATTATATTTAAATTTGTGGGTATAATATTTTATTATATTATATTTTTCTACTGAGGACAGTGATAGTACTCTTAATATTGTTACTATTATCAAGGGTTTCATAGAAAAACCTTACATTTGGGGGCCTGGCCATATTTCTAACCAATTTTTGGGACATAAATTACATTCTAGACCTTATTTTACTGTTTTTTGACATAAAATTGCCATATTTACTTTTATATTGGCTTTTTTGGGACTTATCCCTTATAAATAATCTTCATAATTTTAATAAAGTTATTTTTTTCTTAAGAATATTGTTTGAAACAATATACTATTGAGTGACTTGGAATAAGTTTCTTTTGTCTAACTAGTGGCTTTTTCATATCACAGACTTGAAATTTATTCTTTGAGTTATTCTAGTATAAAGTGAATAATAATATAATTTTGATTAATAACTTATTAATTGCATAATTATTATTTGTTTAAAGAAAATATTAAATCAAATAATTTTCTTTTTAAAAATATTTACTAAAAACATTTTTTTTTCTTTAATCTTAGGCATTTTTCTTTATTTTTGACATAATTTTCCATAAATTACATTAAAACAACTTTATTCAATAAGTTGAGTTTATAAGATATTTTTATTGTTTTATAAAATAACTCATATTTCTATTTTTCTCTAGTGTCATCCATCAGAGAAAGCTCTTCAGACTCTGGAGCCTCAGAATCTAGTATTGAAATTCAAACTAGCCTAGCACCAAGCGGTTTAATAACCAAACAACCCTTCAAAGGTCCAGCAGGTGAATTTAATACATTCTTAGTCTGTTTTATTCTTAAAACTGATGTGAAATGACTCCTACTAGAAGTGGAAGCAATTACTCCATCCAATCTAATGGATCTGGACCAGGACATTCCAGTCACAAATACAAAAGACAAGAATGTCAGCCCAGAGGAGAGGCACAAATGGAGGATGCCAGAGCTTCCACCAGTTCCCAAAGGTTTGCCAGCACCTTTGAAACTCTTATTGAGAGTCCAGAAGCTGACATAACTGCTATTGCTGTTATATCTGAATCACTTCCAGCAGGCAGCAGTAGAGATATACCAGTGTCAGTACAAGAACTGGTTTATGGCAGCAAAACAGCACGAGTGGGAACTTCTCCCAACTCTTTGGATAGGCACAATGAACTCATATCTTCAAGTGAAGAAGCTCATGGGGCCAGAAAAGACAGAGGAATGTCTAAAGGGTTGGACACCCATGTCTTGCAAAGTACAAGTCCAACAGATAAAAGCTTGGTTGAAAAACCAAAGCATGTTATCAGAGGATCAGAAGAAGAAGTTGGCCCAAGGAAAGGACAGCACCCCAGTGGAAGCTCCCCAAGCATCCACCAGCCAAAATCTGCCTCAAACAGTGCCAAACAAGCCCAAGAAAACCCCAAAGACCAATCAGAAGGGCAAGCAAAAGGCAAAGGGAAAGGCAAAGCCCAAGTGGAACAAGCCTTACCCTCAGAATTACAGAATTCCCAAGAAAGAGAAAACAGCCATGGACAATGTGTTCAATATGGCAAGAACTCTGATGGAATCCAAAAACAAGGAAGAGGAAAGATTGAACCAATCTTTCCCAAAGAAATAGATCTTGTAAAACTTGTAACTCAATTTGAATCTTGTAATAAAGAAATTATGACAAAGCTCAAAACATTTGGGTATATCCAACAGAAGTTAGGTAATGAGATATTACAAGTGAAAGAAACACAAAAGACCATTGTTGGCCTTGAAAATGTTAATGAAGAAAATATTCTGTCTCTGACGCAAATTTGTGCAAGAATTGAGTCTAAAGTTACCTTAATCAATCAACCAGATGACAATTTGATTTCTTTTATAACTAAAGGAATTAATAATACAAGTTCAAAACTTGGAAAATTCAACTGGGCACAATGCAGCTCTTTTCCAAGAACAATTGGAAAAAAGTGATAAAGCAAGACTTGAATTGAAAGAAGATATTCAATCAATTATTAATAATATATCACTAAAAAATGAATTGCCAAGACAATCCACACCAATTCTTGACAGAAATGTGCTTAACTTGAATAATGATTTACATCATACAATTTCAAGTAATGCAGATGTGGAGACTGCTTGAAATTTTAAAGACCTTCCAAGATTAGAGGAATGGCCAACCTTCAGTGGTGAAGGAGAATATAATCATATGGAATTTATGAAAACAATTGATATGTTCAAAGAAGACTTTAACATACCAGATGAATAAATAAGTGCCAGATTACACTCATTATTTACCAAATCAGCAAAGAATTGTTATTATAAAATGAGACAAGACCATGGTAAACATTCTTGGCCTTGGTGGAAAGAACAAATTATTTTCAAATGGGCAAATGATTCCTGGAGATTTAAAATGGAAAATTCTTTTGAAGAAGCCATTTTTAATATTGAGAGGGACAGGCCCATGTCTTGGTTTATTAAACAGAAGGACAGATTGATTGCCCTTCATCCTGATATTTCTGAAACAATGGTATATAAAAGGATATTAAGGAAGTGTGGAGGTGACCTTGAGCATGCTATAAGAAGCAGATGTATTGAGCCTTTCTCTACAGAAGATTATATCAATTCTATGGAGGACATCACAACTAGAAAAAAAATGGGAAGAAATTGGTATAAATCCCCAATGGACAGCAAGACTAGTGGGAAACCAATTTTAAAACCAAATAAACCACAAGAAAGACTTCCTTTGAAGTGTCATAAGTGTGGAAGTACATCTCATTTGGCTAATACTTGTCCCAAAAAGACAAGAATCAATGAAATAGCAATTGAAAAAGATGACATAAAGGAAACAAATGATGTCCATGTACATGAAAGTGATTCTGAGCCTTCTGAAGAGGAGGAAGTACCTGAAGAACTTAGTATAGATAATATTAATGTTTTCTTTGAAGTCACAGAAGTGCATACTCACTTACCACAGTACAGTGATGAATGTATGGATCTCATACACGTACAAGATGCTAAAATGCAAAAAACCAAGCCTGCCAGAGGTAAAGGTTATACAGCTGGATCATCTTGTATCACTAATATTGTGATAAACAGCACAGAAGCCAAGATTCATCTTGACTCAGGTGCTTTTTGCACTTGTGTTGGGAAAAATTATCTTGACAAGATTTATACCAATTGGCAAGACAAGATAATGCCAATTGAAGGTATAAAATTCAGCAGTGCTAGCCAACATATGCACCCCTTGGGTATATTTGAAGAAGCAATGATATTTCCTCACCCTGCAGGAAGTATCAGATTAATAGTTGAATTTGTTGTTATGAATAATTGTACTTCACAACACTTCATACTTGGAAATGATTACCTCAATATTTATGGTATTGATATTATTAATCATAAAGACAGGTATTTCACTATAGGGGAAAATAAAAGACAAAAATTTGCTTTTCCTCTAGAAAAAAGAGAAATCACTGTCATTAAACAAGTGAAAAATCTTAATAAAGACAAATTTGTGTCAAATCAGTTAATTGAAGCACAAAATTGTCCTGAATTAACACTAGAAATGAAGGAAGAACTTTTTGAAATTTTATTTCAATACAGGGGAGCCTTTGCTTCAGATAATTAACCACTTGGAGCTATAAAAGGCCATGAAGTGGACATTATACTTAATGTGGAAAGACCTTATCCTACACTATTAAGAATACCAGCTTACTCAGCTAGCCCTAGGGCTAGAGAATCATTAGAAAGTCATATTAATGACCTGATGAAACCAGGAGTTCTTAGAAATTTTGGACAAAATGCGGAAGTAGAAGTCACAACTCCAGTAATCATTACTTGGCATAATGATAAGTCAAGGATGGTTGGTGATTTTAGAGCACTGAATACCTATACTATTCCAGACAGGTATCCAATCCCTAGAATCCATGAGACTTTGACTCAATTATCCAAAGCAAGATTCATTACTTCTATGGATTCTCTTAAAGGCTTCCATAAGAATGTTTTGACACCTCATTCTGGGAAATATTGAGAATAATTTCTCATTGTGGTATTTAAGAATATTTGAGGATGCCTGTTGGTATTAAAAATGCACCCTCTCATTATCAGGGAAGGCTGGATACCATCTTCCCACATGAATTATCAGAGGGATGGTTAATCATTTATATTGATGACATTATCATTTGTTCAGAAACCTGGCAATTAAATTTAGAGAGACTTTCATTAGTACTTAAAAAGATTTTTCAAGTGAACATGAAAATATCTCTTAAGAAATGTAATTTTGGGTTTCATGAGTTGAAGGCTCTAGGACATGTAGTCTCAGGACTGAGCCTTGGTATTGATAATAAAAAAGTGGCTGCAGTCTTACTGAAACAAATTCCCCAAAACAAAAAAGAGATGATGTCTTTCTTGGGGTTTGCCAGTTATTAAAGGCAACACCTTAAGGATTTTGCAATCCATGCCAGATCATTATACAGAATTTGTGATCAACAAACTGTTTTTGAAATGACACAGGAAAGGACTCAAGCATATGATACAATCAAGTATGCCTTGACCAATGCACCATTATTATTGATTCCAGACTGGAAACTTCCTTTCAAGCTGTATATTGATGCATGTGGTGAAGGTTTAGGAGCTGCTCTTCATCAAGTTCAAATTGTCAATGACAAGCCCTATGAAGGTCCAATTTGTTTTATTTCAAGACAAATTAAGCCTATTGAGGCCAGATATGGAGCTAGCCAAATGGAGTGCCTTTGCCTTGTTTGGGCTCTGGAAAAACTCCATTACTATCTTGATGGTAGTTTGTTTGAAGTAATTACTGATTGTAATGCAGTAAAATCACTTCTTAACATGAAAACCCCAAACAGACACGTGTTAAGATGGCAGATTGCTATACAGGAGTATAGAGGCAATATGACCATAGTACATAAATCTGGAAATATTCATAAGAATGCTGATGGCTTAAGTAGATGGGCATTACCCAATACACCTGACAATCCTGCCTATGTTCCTACAAGTGCAGAACCTCAAATCCCAATTGAAGGAATCAACATTACAAATGTTGGGACAGAATTCTTTGAAGGAGCTAGAGAAAGCTATAAGAAAAATAAGAATGGTCATATCCTTACTGATCTACTTGACAGAGATTGCAAAGATGAAGAATTAGCTAATTCTCTAGATGATATTTGGAAAGAATCTTATGAAAATGGAATATTCCATTTATTTGATGGGATATTATATTATAGATCTAAACACACATGTGTCATGGTCCTATGTAGTAGAATGTTAATTAAGACAATACTACTAGAATGTCATGATAACATTCATTCCGGACATCTTTCTGAAGATGGAACTATGGAAAGAATTAATACATGTGCCTGGTGGCCATCTTGGAGAAAGGATGTCATTGAGTATTTACATAGTTGTGATAGATGCCAGAAAGCCAATAAAGCTACTGGTAAAAGATTTGGTTTAATGATCCATATCCAAGAACCAAATATCCCATAAGAAGGGGCTCACATGGATTGGGTAACTGCCTTACCACCTGGGGGTGATAAAAGTTACAATGCATGTCTTATTATTGTAGACAGATATAGGAAAACACCAATCTTTTTACCATGTCATAAAGATGACACAGCTATGGATACAGCTTGTCTGCTCTGGAATAGAGTCATATCCCATACTGGTCTCTTTAAAAATATTATTAGTGATAGAGACCCAAAATTCACATCAGCCTTATGGACTAATTTACATAAGCTTTTGGGTACAAAACTATCATTCTAAACAGCTTACCATCCTCAAACAGATGGGTTAGGAGAAAGAATGATTCAAACCCTTAAGGACATGATCAGAAGATTTTGTGCTTATGCCCTGGAGTTTGAAGATTCTGATGGCTTTACCCATGATTGGTGTACTCTTATACCAGCATTGGAATTAGCCTACAAGACCTCCATCCATGCTTCAACAGGAAGAACTCCTGCAATGTTGGAGAAAGGATGGAACCCCAAACTTCCAGTTGATACTTTGAAAAAAGATCTGGTTGATATTCATACAACTTCTTCAAGCTTTAAGCTGCTTCTTGATAAAGTAAGACATCATGCAAATCAAAGCATGAATGATGCCTTTGAATATGCTAAACAGAAATGGGATAAAAGTCATAAAACCCCAGAATTCAAAGTAGGGGACTTGATACTAGTTTCAACCATGAGCTTTAATAATATTAAAGGCCCAAAGAAATTAAAAGATTCCTTTGCAGGACCATTTATTATTAAATCCCTTCATGGGACAAATGCAGTACAAGTAGAACTGTCAGGAGAATTGGAAAACAAAAATCCAACTTTCCCAGTCAGTCTGGTAAAGCATTACACTTCAAGTGACAAGGAATTATTTCCTTTAAGGAATGAAAACACCTTAGAAGTACCCCACTGGATCAAAGTGAGGATAAAAAGGTACTAAAAGTCTTAAAAGAAAGAAGACTTAGGGGAAAAAATGAAAGAGAATACTTAGTCAGGTAAAGAAATCCACAACATGAAGATGAATGGATTGAAGAGACTAAAATACCTGATTCACAAAAGCTTCTCAGAAGATTCAGACATGAGAGAAGACCAATTGCTCAGTAAAAAAGTTTGAATTGTGTGCTTTACATACTTAAAAAGTATAAGTAGAGAGGTTGGACAGTGAATTATACCCCCCCAAACAGCTTGGGGGTATACTGCAAAAGAAAAATTGCAGTACAATTATTTTTTGTGGTAGGGAACATGAGCCTGTGAGGTATATATAACATACCCATAAGGCCACAAAAGACTTTATACACAGTTAATTTTGTCTTCAACAGAATTTTTAATTGAATTTAAAATAAAAAATAACAAAAAATAAGCATAACTTTTTTTGGATAAGCAAAGTTATAAATATTATGTCATTTTTGGATTCCACACCAAAAATAACCTAGGGTACACCCATAGGGTGTTATACCCAAAAATACTTATTTTTTATGTTATTGGAAGATTTAAGAAACTCACAGTATCAATGTAACTTTTTGAATTTTTTTTCAAAATTGTTAAATTTAAGCTTAAATAAGCTTAAATTTAAAGTTGCATAAGGTTTATGCAAACTTACCAAAATTTTAGTTAAAATTGAGGTGTTATGTATATTTACTGAATTGGCTAAGGATTTGCCATACAGAATGTAAATCCTGCGTGAGCTTAATTTAAAAGGGTTTAAGGCCATAGTATGGCTTTAAATAAATAAAAGGGCAAAATCCACACAAAAAGGTGGGACAAAGGAAAAAGACCATATAGAGCTGAGGCACCCAGCTTTTTGGATCTGCAAGGATTTAATTAAGGTTTTCCACCTGTATTGGAGTATTTTCAACCTTATTTAAGCTTTAAGATTAGACTTTGATCCAACCTTAAAGTTTAAACTGGTTTTATCCCAAATTGAACAGGAATTTCAAGCTGCCACAGGGTAAATCCGAATATGCAGGCTTGAAATTAAGGTTTTAAGAACTGTCAAAACTTAGTTAAGCTTAAAACTTTAAGTTTACAAGCATTAAAACCTTATCAAAAGCTAAGGTTTAGTGTGTATTGCTATTTTACGTGGAAAAATAGCAATAACTTCAAAAATTCATTAAAAATCCAATTCTCAATGGATTTGCTTGAACCTTTCACACAACTTACAATTTAATACTATCTATTTATAAATTAAACTTTAAGTATCTTTTATAAATATATTTCCTAGGTAATTAGCCTGGAAATTTCCTCTTTTAATCAAGCTCAAGGAAAATTATAATTTCTTTAAAATTTAATTCAAAATTGAGTTTAAGAGATTTCTGCTTGAAACTCTACTTTTAAGTTGTTCATGTGATTAACTCTAATATAAATCAGCTTATTTCATATCAAAACTTAAAATGATTGGTTTAAATGAGGATTAAAGCTACTTGGAGTTAAGAATAACACTGGTAACTTTAAATTGGAAGTAAAAATAAGTTGCCTCAAGTTAATAACTTTATTTTTAAGCATGTTTTTCAGTTTTGACCTGAGCACTCCCTCTATATTAATTATGAATCATGAGAGTTACTCTGTAGACGTAAAAGGAGTCTTTTCATCACTGTTTTTTTTTCATCATAATCAATCAATCCAATCATACTAGAAATTCAAACAGGTAAAGTTTTATTATTTATAAAATCTTATTATTAAAAGTAATTCTTAAGCATTTTATTTTTTATTAATTAAAGAATTGAAATCATAGAATTCAGATTATTGTTGTAATCTTCAATAATATATTTTATATTATAAAATTATCACCTTAAATCTCTTTTTAAATCCACGGATTCTTCTTAAAACTCTTTACTCATAATTTTAATCATAATAAGTTGTTTTATTATTTAAATTATTGATTTTTGGCGTGTTTTTAACTTATAATACTCTTTTAATATAATAACTGTTGTATTTAACTTGTTGTATTAATTTATATTATAAGTAAGTTTTTCTCTAGAATTCTATATTTTTATCTATTATTAATTTTTTTTATATAAAACTTTTCTATAAGAATCATTTCTACGCAGTGTGTGTCTTAATTCTTTTATAAATAATATTTATATCATCTATAAGTGGTTAAATATTTATATTTTCCACATGTAATTGTCTCATTAAGAGATTTACACTTCTTATTTTTATAATTGTCAGTGACTATAGCAAGAATAGAATAATTATAATTCTTTATAATTATTATATTTATCATTATTATATTTTATAGCAATAATTAAATTTATTTTTTTATATAATTATTTCTGATAATTATATTTAAATTTGTGGTTATGATATTTTATTATATTAAATTTTTATACTAAGGACAGTAATAGTACTCTTGATATTGTTACTATTATCAAGAGCTTCATAGACAAACCCTAAGACATGGATAAAACTTAAAAGAGTAATAAAACCTTTTTTGGACTAGTATCCATTGATTTACCTCATAGCAACCTGTCATACTGTGACATTTGTCAAAAATTCATTAAAAATACAATTATTAATGAACATTTCTAAAGCATTTAGGACCAATGGAGAATTGTATGACTCATAAATAAAACAAAAATAATCATAGTTTCAGAATTAAAATTTAAAGCTTTACTTAAAGTCCATTTTCAATGATTCCATGTGAAATACTGAATCTTCAAAAATTCACAGAAAATACAACCTGTGATAAAATTTCCAATAACATTGATAGCATTGAAAAATCAATGTTTATTTTGAAGTAAAAGATGATTTACAGTTTTTACTCCTTTTATTCTTAAACATAAATGGGTTGGTAGTCACATAAAAGCATTAATTGAGTAATTATGATGATCTTACCGGCCAGAAAATGATGCAATTTATAATCCAAAAGGGATTGTTGTTTTCCAACACACTTGTTTTTCAGTTTTCTCCATGGAATGCCTCTGTGAGCTGTCTTTGACTTAAAAAAGGCCTCCTCTTGCTGTTTTTTCCAGATCATCTTAGTATCCAATTATATCTTTGTTACCAACAAGTAAGTATTAGTTAAATCTTTTCTTAAGTGTTTTAGATTCTTTCAGAATCAATAAGAAAGACGTGAAATCACAGAAATAAACTATATATTTTTGTAATATTGTTATAAATCAATCTTGATCCCTTAAATCCACAATTTATACGTCAAATCTCTCTACCATATTCTTTCCAAGGTCCATTGGAGTATTAGTGAGTGGTTTATAATTAATTTTTAATGCTTTTCTCTAGTATTTGTTTTCTTCAAGAATTCTAACTATAATTATTCTTGTAAAAGGTAATTATAAATTAAAATAATTCCATTATTTCAATAAAGAAGTTTTATCATTAAATACTTCTTGTAATTGATTCTTGTAGACAATTACTTCTTTCTGTTATAGTAATTAGTAGTGTATAACAAGTAAAAGAAACAATTAATTATTTAATTGTGGTTATAATAGTTTTTATTATTATATTTCATACAAACAGTCATAGTACTGTTGATTAATAGTAATATTATCAACAGTTTCATAGACACATCTTACATTTGGGATCCTGGCCATGTTTTTTGAACCTTTAACACTTAATTAAAATATTTTCAAGCTCCAAAATATATTAATTTAATGATTTTTTATTTAAATTTAAAGTTGATTTTTCATTTATTTTTGAAATTGTCTTTAAAATCTTTTTCATTGAGGAATTTGGTTTAATTTTATATTGTTTTTACACATGGCTTTATCACATCCAAACAAACTTATAAAGTTATTCTTTGAGTTAATCTGAATTAATTTTGATTCAAAATCTTCAATTTTGTTTTTTTTATTTGAAAAGAATCATTTTTTTAATATTAAAAAATAAAAAACTTATAAAAAAATCTTGAAAGTATGAAAAATATTTTTCTTTTCTTCTTTTTATCAATTTCTCTCTTTAGTGTATTTAATCAAGTATAGTGACGCTGGTAATAAGCTCAGTAAGAGATATATTACCAGTCCAGAATCTGAAGAAAGAATTGAAGTGCAAATTTCTGAAATAGGAACTTTTTAGAGAAGAACAAGCCAAATAACAACAAAAAGGTGTGTATTTTATGTGGGATTATCTCTTATTTCTCTTAAATTGACATGAAAATGGTTCATACCAGAAATGGAAGCAAATATTCAGCCCAACCAGATGGATATGGAAAAGGAAGAGGTAAGAACAAAGCAATATCTGGAAAGACATGTCTGCAGGATGCCAGAGTTGCCCCCATTCCCCAAGGTCCGTGCCTACAAACTTTGATGTGAGCTCTGAGCCTGAACTGATTCAAGGTAGTATTTTAAGGGCTGAACCATTTCCAAGTGGCAGCCATAGAAATATATTGGTCCCAGTACAAAGACTGGTACAGAGCTGCCAAGGAAGAGGAGTGGGAAATATCTGCAAGCCTTTGGCAGGGGGACATGAACTCCTGCTTACACATAAAGAGCTTTCTGGGTCAGGAGAAGACCATAGAAATATTTTGAGTGTGGAGCCCATTGTCTTGCAAAGAAAAGTTCAAAAAGATAAAGAATTGGTTGAAGAACCAAAGTCTTTTATCCATAGACCAGAAGAAGGAGTTGGAAATGACCCCAGATTTGGAGAAAAAAGGCCCAGTGGCATCTACTAGCTCCAGAAATATCGAAAGACAAACAAAAGGGACCTCAGAAGAAGAAGAAAGCTCTCAAGAGCCATCAAGGAAAGGGAAAAGGCAAAGCCAATTGGCACAGACCTTACCCACAAGGGTACAGGATTTTCAAATTGGAACCTTCATCAGTGGACAGTGTTTTCAATATGGCCACAACTCTTATGGAATTCACAGCCAAAGAGCAGGAAAGGATGAACAGAAATTTTCCATGAAAAAAATACAAGAAATACAATTTGTTAAAACTAGTATTGATTTAGAACTTGGTAAATTTGATGCAAAGTTGAATAAAATAACATCAGATATTAATGACTTAAAAAAGAATGACAGAACTTCTGGTGAATGACATAAGTTGACAACTGCCAGACTTGAGTAAATTTCCAATACATGTGACAGAATTGAGAGTAAATATCAAGTCCAAGATGATGGAATGGAAGATTCTTCCATTTCACACATTAGTGGACAGCTTACAATTCTGAGACATCATGTTTTAGAAATAGTTAATCATACAAATCTTTTTGCCACACATTTGGCAAGAAGTGAAAGTGAAAGGCAGAAATTGAAGGATGAAATAATTTCACATTTGGAAAAAATTCATAAGAATTATGAACCAAATTCACAAATTCCCAAAAATTCCACACCTTTTACTGAAGAAAAACTGTCTGTGAAAGGAAGTTTGACCCCTTTTCTAGGAGAAAATGAAATATCTGCAAAAGGTATCCCCAAATTAAAAGAATTGCCAACATTTTCTGGTGAAGGTGAATATAACCATATTGTGTTGATCAGAACAATTGATATTTTGCAACAGGATTTTCATATACCTAGTGAAATGATAGTGGGAAAATTACACTACTTAGTTACCAGAACTGAAAAGAAATGGTATTACAAAATGAGACATGATCATGGTAAACATGATTTGCTTTGGTGGAAATCTGAAATAATGACCAAATGGGCCAAGAATTCTTGGAGGTTTAAGATGGAAAATGATTTTGAAGGTTCCATTTATAACTCAGAAAAGGATAAACCACTTACTTTGTTCCTCAAACAGAAAGACAGATTATCTGCTTTACACCCAGATATGTCTGACCCAACAGTTAATATGAAAATATTAAGAAAATGTGGAGGAGAACTAGAACATGCTATGAAGTCAGATGTGTAGAACCCTGTTCAACAGAAGACTACATCAATTCCATGGAAGATATTGTTACTAGGAAAAGAATTGGTAAAACCTGGACTAGAGTCCCTATGAAATCCAAAATGTTCTCTAAAACTTCCAGAGAAGATAAGAATCCTGAAAGACCTGTCTTGAAGTGTCATAAATGTGGAAGCACTTGCATCAAAAAGGCAAATATTGATGAAGTTCCTGTCATTGAAGAAGCTCAGTGAACTTAAGAGAAAGAAGAATCTGACCTAGATTCTGCAGTCTCTGAGGATACACAAGTAGAGGACTATCCCATTGAAAACATTATTGCTTTCTTTGAGGTCACAGAAGTCCATACTCACTTGCCACAGTACAGTGATGACTGTTATAACCTGATAAATACTCAGGATGCCAGAATGTGTAAAAACAAACCTGCTAGAGGTAAAGGATACACTGATGGAGCATCTTGTATCAAATCAGTTCTGACAAATGATGTTGAAGCCAAAGTCAATTCAGAAACAGGTGAATTTTGCACTTGTATAGGCAAAGACTATATTCAATCTATAATCTCTAAATGGAAGACCCATCTATTACCCATAGAAGGTGTACAATTTAGTAGTGCTAGCAATAATATGCACCCTTTGGGCATATTGTACACTAATCTTGTATTTACACACCCTGCAGGAAGTGTAACAATGAAGACAGAGATAGTAGTAATGGACAATTGTACATTTCAAAATATCATTCTTGGAAATGATTATTTAAATATTTATAGTGTTGACATAAATAACCATAAAGACAGATATTTTACAATTGGAGAAAATAAAAGACAAAAATTTTCTTTTTCCAATATGCCCAAACAAATATATATAGGGTGTTGGTAAACACATGTAAGCTTTTAGTAAAAACACGTAAGCCCTTACGTGTTTTTACCAATTTATGGTAAAAACACGTAAGTGACCTTAATTTTCATAAAAAATTCCTCAGGCTTGGTTTTGAGGATTTTTTTGATTTTTTTTGCCATATTTTTCCCGACTTGGCATTTCAATAAGCACAAATTTTTTCAAATTTTTTTTTTTTTGCCAAATTTCACAAATTTGGCCAATATGCCAAAATGGCATATTTTTTTCAAAAATTCATTTAAAATCTTCCCACTTATGAATTTCCTTCATTTTTTTTTTGAAAAATAAAGGGTTCAATGTGAAGAATAAAGCACCATAATCCCATAATTTTGGGAATTTTTTTGGGTGGGACAAGTGAAGGCACAAAAAGGGTTTTTTTTTTCAAATGTTTTTTCCCGTCATTGTAATATGCCTATTTTTAAAAAGTGAATTCAATAACTTCCCACTTATGAATTTCCTTCATTTTTTTTAAATTAAAGGGTTCAATCTGGATAATAAAGAACCAGAAGCTCATGAATTGGCAAAATTTTTTGGGTGGGACCACAAGTGAAGGCGCAATGAGTGTTTTTTTTAACTGTTTTTTTTCTTGTGCGTAATATGACTATTTTCAAGTACAAAACTTCCACATGTTTGATAAAAAAGAAGACTGAGGTGGGATTTAAGCAATAAAAATGACTGAGGGAGGGGGATAATTGCCATAAATTGTATATACAAAAATCATTCAATCAGAATCAACCTCCAAAATAGTGGGTTTTTTCTGAGAGGGGGGAGGAAGATTTGACAAATACAACATTCTGTGTTTCTTAAATTTATCAGCCCACCCCAGGGCTTGTGCTTGGGCATGAATCTCCCAGTTCACAGTAATGGGGGGGACTGGATAAACTTTAGAAATGATGATGTCCAAAGGAACAAAATGAGCACAACTATTCAAGAAGCAGATGAAAATCGGGGATTATCATTTGGAGGACAGAAATAAGGGAAAAAAGAAAAAGATTGGGCTGTGGAATAAAAGAAAACTGGTCTTTTATACCTATTTGCAATTGGATCCCCCATGTCAGGCATGGACATCCACTTGCTTTTTGGAGCCTGGCCAACATCTTCATACCATTCAATTCTTTCCAAATAAGAGGATACTGAGGGAATTAAAGTGTTCATGGCTTCATAAAGGTCTTGATTTTGTTGAATTTCTTCAGCCAAGTCACCTCTGACATCAGCCCATTGATCTTGAGTCTTGTAAATGAAGTGGGATACTGTTCTGTAGCCACAGTTTCCATCACCCTGGACATTGATGGCCTTGAAGGTGTATTTCAATATAAACTTGGGCAAGTCTTCTGAGCCAGTTATCTGATAACATAAGTTCAAAAAATGAATAAATATCAAAATAAACAACATAAAATTACATTAAAAAGAATCAGAAACTGTCAGGATGAAACTATGAAGAAGGTGTATATAGGCTAAATACAGCTTTTTCTATGTTTGTGACATGGTAAAATAGTTTAAAAAAAGGAGTTATAAAGCTTAAAATATATTTAATTTAAGATAAAAAGGGCTTTACTATAGTGGATATAGTGGTGGTGAGCACTGTTGAAAGCCCTGGGTGCAGCTTTATCTGTTGGGTTACAATAATAAAAGACTACAATAATTAAAACTATAATTATACCTGATTATTAACCAAGAGTAAAACTGTTTTTGACAGTTTACTACATAGGTTATTCAAGAGCAGGATGAGGAAACAATTCTGGCTGTGAAAAGCCTCCTTTTTATCCTGAGATGGGGTGGAAAGGGTGCTAGGCCTTTCCACGTAGAGGAAGTGAAGATTTTTTCAGGTTCTAGTACTGGCTTGTGGTTTGCAAACAGCCTGTATAACCTGTATTGGGCTCAGTTGTGGTTTTGAAACCACATATTGGCGGTTTTCACCAATACAGGGTGAAAATTTTCATCTGGGGACCTCACAGCCTGATTCTGACGTGTATGACGTGTAGAATGCTGTACAGAAACTGTATGGGACCCTATTATTGACTGAAATATGAGGTATTGAAGTAAAAACATGCTTCTGCGTCCATTTGACACCTCATATTCATGATTATGGGATATTATCCCATGGTAAGGCTGTATATGACAGCAGGTGGGAATTTGACCTTAAACCAGCCATAACTCTGTTGGTTTTTGAGATATCATGCTCAGAGTTGGTTCATTGAATAGCCCTGTATGGGCTCTACACAATGGTACCCAATTTGGTATGGTTATCATTAAATATGGCAAAGTTATCCCATGTACAAGGTTTTTTGTACATAGGCGTGGTTTGGGCAAAAAGCTGTATTGAGCTTGTTTGCCTCATAACTTCTGTTATAGTTGAGATATGAAGAATTGGATGGCACCATCTGATAGCTATGATTGTTCTCTTTCTAAGGATACCCCACTTCAGGTATCCCACACTAAAACTGTAGAAGTTAGGTGAGAGGTGAATGTTTTGTTCACCCTTATTTGGCCTGAAATTGACCATAACTCCAGTAATATTGGTGCTAGCTCAGTTTGGCTGGTACCATTGGATATCCCTGGCTTAGAGCTTCATTTTGAATACCCATTTGATGGGGTTAAGCTTCTCCTTCTAGATTTTAGATGAGAGGTTAAAATTAAGGTTTATGCTCAGCAATAACTTTGAGCAGGAATAACTTTGTTATTTCTTGTCCTATGGTGATGGGACTTATATTTTCAGAAAGAGGTGAGTGTCCTCTATCTTTTGATACCTTTTGAGCTAATTTGGCTCAGCTCCATGTTTTGGTGGTGTCCTAGCTATACCATTGGTTTATGGTATTTTGGCTGTCATGCTTGTGCTCTGGTCTTGAGTCACAGGCTGACATACCCTCCCTCTAAAAAAGGCTCATCATTGATGAGACTGTTCAGTCCTCCTAGAGGCTCTGAATCTCCTTAAATGAAGGTTCCCATCTGGTATGGCATCTTCTGCCAACCATTTGTCTTTATCTGCTGTCTGGTTCTTGAATCTGACTAGGTATTGCCTTTGATCCTTCCCATCGAGTCTGATCTTCCTGGCCCTGATGATCTTACTCACAGGTCCAGGGGAGTCTTCCACTTCCACTATCTCTTGTGGTGTGGGATTCCTTCTCCTTGTGAGCCTTTGAGATATGACCACATACCCAATAAGGTCACAAAAAAGATTAAGAATAATTATACCTTTAATATAATTATACTAAAATCACTTAGAATAATTATACATTAAAAATAATTACTTAAATATACAAAAAATACCATAAATTGGTACACAAATTGGTTTAACTTAAAAACCAATGAATCAACATGTAAAATAAATTGAACCATTGGATTCCTCATGGAAAAATACACATATACCATTCTTATGGCATATCTGTAAAGTCAATATTTAATGAATTATAAGGTATAATACCTTATAAAAACCATAAAATCCTATTTATCTCAAAAACCAATGAAACAACATGTGAAATAAATTGTGCCAGTGGATTTCACACGAAAATCCACACATAAAACAATTAATAAGCTAATTTCCAAAGTCAATACTTAAGGAATTATCCTGAATATATGCACTTTTTTGGTCAACGCATATATTCAAGGATCATAGCTAATATCTTCTAAACTATACATGATAGAATGATGCACCAAAAATAAAGCTACCACTTAATTACTGTAAGAACACAGATATGAACTTTATTTCACAAATTATAAACAAGGTTAAAACCTATGATGAAATATTGATAAAAATCAACAGAGCTGTTGACCACTTTGTTGTGAAAGTGGTCCAAACTTAAAAAAAAGTATACAGTTGGATTCTACTAGCTCATTCGTGAAGAATGATGTAATTTTTATTATTAAATTCAGGGTATAACCCCCTGAAATCAAGGTTTGAAATTTAAAATATTGAATTTCAACAGAAAAGATGAGTTACAAGAAAAATCATCAAAATTAGAGTTTTGATGATGTAATGAAAAGCTCTTGGCAACATAATAAGGTTATGCCAGGCTATCAGAATTCACTCTCTGAATTGCTGTAGCGTGTAAATCTTAAACGTTATTGAAGATCAAAGTTTGAGCTTAAATTGAGCAGTTATGATCACATACTGTAACCTTAAATTAAGTTTAACAGTCATAAGAGTGATAAAATTGGTGAATACTATTAGTTTATGATTAATACTAATAAAATCCACGAAATTTGGGGTTCTGCCAAGCCTCTGATGTCATCAAACGTAAAGTTATAGTGATAACTTTAAATAATGGTGTAATAATGATGTAAGATGGTTTGATCATGATGTAATCACCCTCAAACCTTATAATATTGATCAATTCCAGTGGATATGATCAGTACACGTCTACTAGAAGCCTGTTGGACTCTAGGAGGGAGGTATTTACTATAAATAGAGCTCTTTTCACTCTATTTTCCCCTCAGACGCATCAAAAACATTAAATCAATTAAATAAAAGGTGATTTCTTTATTCTTTATATATAAAACTCTTATATTATTAAAGACCAAAGACCATCTTATTATTAATCACCACTTTTGTGTGATTAAATCAATTCTTTAATTGTTTTTCTCATAAATCTCTCTATAAACTCATTTCCACGTAAAATCAAGAATTTTAGTAAATTTTCTTTATTTTTATTGTAAATACAATTTGAAAAAGTTGTATTATATTCTTTTGGCGTAAAATATTTCAAAATTATTATTTTAAGTGTTAAAAGTAGGTTATTTCATCTTATTATAATAATTTCTCTCTTATTATTACTCTTAATAATTCTTAATTAATATAAATAGTATTTATATTAATATATAACTTTAATATTGGTAATATTATTGTTATTAATTGTTTTTTATTTATAAAAAACAATTTTTTACGCCTTTATTATTTGTTGGTAACAATAATAAAGAGTTTTATAATATATTAATTATTTTATATTAATATATTATTTTGAATATTATAATTTTATATAATATTAATTATATTATTATATTTATTTAATAATATAATATTTTTACGCCATAATAATAATATTTCTTTATTATTATTATTATTTTAATCGTATTTATTTCAATTATAAGGACATTCAGAGTACAATAAGTAATAAATTAGTAATTTTTTACTTATTGTTTCATAGTCAAACCTTACACTCCTGGAGGGGAATTTATCCTCCTCTGTCTGGAAGTATGGTTTGACCAAACTTACTGGAAAGACTGGACGTTTCCTTGGAAACTCCTCAGTAAGTTTGACTTCCACTGCATTTTTTCCTATCAACTTAATGATAGTAAAAGGTCCTACAAATGAGTCCCTCATCTTTTAGGTCCTTTGAGATTGTTGAAGTTCAGTGTAGACACTAACACCTGGTCCCCTTCCTTGAAGTCAGGTTCCATATGTGATTTGTCCCACCTCTGCTTGTTGTATTCTTTTGCCTCAGCTATGCATTTGGCAGCTGTATCACAGGCCCTCTTCCACATGTGATGGAAGTCTTTGGCTGTGGGGTGGATAGTCAGGAGATTTTTCTTCAAATGATCCACAGGCAATAGGGGGTTCCACCCTTTCTCCACCAGTGCAGGTGTTTTACCTGTGGTGGAGTGCTGACTTGTATTATAAGCCAGTTGGACTGCTGGTAAGAGGGTAGCCCAATCATGGGTGTATCCCTCATGGTCCTTGTATTCCATGCCATAGGCACAGAATCTTCTGAGGATGTCCTCCATTGTTTGGATCATCCTTTCAGCCAGGCCATCTGTTTGTGGATGGTAAGCTGTGGAAAAAGCAAGTTTGGTGCCAAGCATGTCATATAAGTTAGTCCAAAATTCAGATGTAAATTTTGGGTCTCTATCACTAATGATGATCTTAGGGACTCCACAGGTGGATATGATGTTATTCCAAAACAACAGAGCAGTATCCATGGCTGTGTCTTCTTTATGGCATGGTAGACACCTCATGCTCTTGCTGAACCTATCAACTATGATCAAACAGGCATTGTAGTTTTCTTTGCCTCTTGGGACAAGTCCTGTAACCCACTCCATGTTCATGGTTTCCCATGGGTGTTTGGGTTCTTCTATGTGTTGAAGTAACCCATACTTCTTCCCATGTTTCCTATTTGCCTTTTGGCATCTTTCACAAGTGTTGATGTATTCACTCAACTCTTGTTCCCACTTGGGCCACCAAGCTGTGCTTGCTACCCTCTCTTTGGTCCTGTCCTCACTCATGTGTCCCATATAGGGGCAGTCATGGCATTCTTGTAGGATCAATGAGATGTGGTCTCTGTCTACCACTGTGAGTGCACTTGTGTGCTTTTCTCTGTGGTAGAGAAGGCCATCTATAAGAAAAATTTATTGTCCTTATAGGCCCTCAACCAGGGTTCTTCCATCTGGGTTTCCAGTTCTGGACTCCTGTACTTCTGTTGAAGGAGTTGGAGTAGTATGCTACACTGTTTGTGTTTGGCATAAGACTTCTGTACTGCACTGAAGCATTCATTGTGCAGTTCTGAGGAACTTATTCCTAGTATGGGAGTTTCTGTCCCCTCTGAGTCAGTGTTTCCACTGTCAAGGGTACCACTTTCTGGTGCCCATTCAGATAATCTGAAGTTTTTCTTCCTATCTATTTCCATGAAATGGATAGGGATTTTTGCTGCAACTTCTGGGTCATAAGCTGGATTGCTTTTGACATTATCCAGTGGCCATCTGCTGAGGCCATCTGCATTGGTATGGCTTTTACCTTCCTTGTATATGATGGTCATGTTCCCTCTATACTCCTGGATGGCTATTTGCCATCTCAGCATATGTCTATTTGTTGTCTTCATGTTTAGTAAAGACTTCAAGGCTGTGCAGTCTGTGTAGACTTCAAAGACTGCACCCTCCAAAGAATAATGGAGTTTTTCTAGAGCCCAGACGAGACATAGACATTCAGTCTGGGTGGCCCCATACCTGGCTTCTGAATCTTTCAGCTGCCTTGAGATGTAGCAAATTACTCCTTCTCTTGGTTCACCATCCACAATTTGTCTTTGGTGAAGGGCTGCTCCTAGGCCTTGGCTGCATGCTGCATCTATATACAACTTGAATGGTAGTTCAAATTCAGGTAAGATGAGCACAGGTGCATTAGTGAGTTCATATTTGATCCTCTCATATGCATCTCTTCTTTCCTTTGTGATTTCAAAAACTACATCTTTTGAACATAACTTGTATAAACTACTAGTTATGTGGGCAAACTTTTTGATGTGGTTTCTGTAGTAGCTAGCAAACCCAAGGAAAGATTGCATCTCTTTGATGTTATTTGGTACTGGCTTTTGCAATACTGCTGCTACTTTGTTCTGGTCAATTGCCAGACTAAGGCCTGAGACTTCATTTTCTAGAGCTAGTAGCTCTTGTTGGCCAAAATTACACTTTTTAAGTGAAATTTTCAGATTGATGGGTGTACATTTACTTAGCACTCTGTCTATGTATTGTACATGGTCTTCCCATGTCTCTGAGTATATAATGATATCATCAATATATACTACCATCCAGCCTTCCATTATTTCTTCTTGAAATATGGTGTCCATCATCCTTTGGAAGTGGGCTGGTGCATTTTTAATGCCAAATGGCATCCTGGTGTACTCATATATACCCATATGGCATATTATCCTGAGTAACTTCATGGAGTTTGGTTTAACTCCATTTTGGTGGAAGCCTTTCATACAATCCATTTTGGTTATGTATTTGGCTTTGGCCAGTTTATCCAAGGCATGGGGTATCCTTGGTATAGGGTACCTGTCTGCTTTTGTGTAGTTATTCAGGGCTCTGAAATCTCCACACAATCTAGACTTGCCATTATGCCAGGTGATTAGGACAGGGGTGGTTATTTCCACTATTTCATTATGTCCAATCTTCCTGATGACATCCATATCCAGGAGTTCATTGATATGTTTCTCAATTTCTCCCCTGGTTTCCAGGCTTGCTGGATAAGGAGGTCTCCTCAGCATGGGTGGATAAGGCCTTTCCACATCCAGATATAGTTTTATATCATGGCCTTTGATCTTGCCTAATGGTTCTTCACCAATGGCAAATGCTGGTCTGTTCTTTCTCAGCATCTTCAGTAGACTTAGTTTTTGTTTACTGGTGAGGGTAGTGCTAAACTGTCCCTCTCTGAATTCCTTCAGAAGTTCTTCCAGTGGATCTTAAGAAGATATCTGGTATATGTCTAGTGAAAATTTCTTCTCCTTGTTAGTACCAATGGTGATGTGTCTATTTTTACTGTTGTAAATGTCTATGCCATAAATCCTCTGGTAATCTGTTACCAGTAAAAACCCTTGGATGTGGGCATCATCAAGCACTACAAACTCTGGGTTGAGTCTGATATTACCCTTCCTGTGGGGTATAATTATCTCTTTGATAATGGTCCCAATGGAAGTCATCTTTCCTGATGCACTTTTAAAGTTCTTTGCCTTAGTGGGCAAGAGCTGTTTCTCCCAGTTTGGGAAGTGGGTATCCAGATAGTTTCTGGCCCTCATGGAGCAGTGTGCTCCACTATCAATGATCAGTGGATGCTGAGCATTGTCAATGCAAACAGTCATTTTTGTGGCTGTTCCATGTATATATGCCATTCCTTTGGTTGGTGTAACCAGGAATGTTTGTGCATCTTGTGTGTGTTTGCACAAGTTTTTATTAGCAGTGTCCTGTGGCATGCCTGCTTCTAACTGTATGTCCTGGATTTCAAGTGGGGTTTCCTCTTGGTATTCCACTAGAAATTCCTCTCTGGGGTCTTGATCATCCTCAGATGGTTCTCTGATGGCATCACCCATGGAGTCTGAATCAGAATCCTCTGTTAGAGATTCTTCCTCAGGGACTTTCTCTATGGCATAGACTTTTTTCTTTGCCTTTGGACAGTTGTTAGCATAGTGGTCTGTTGAACCACAATTGTGGCAAGAATTCTTCTTCCTTGCCACTTCTGCCACTCTTTCTCTGGGTTTGTCTTTAAACTCTACCCTGAGTGGTTGTTTCTCTTTGAAACTGCTGCTTCTATATGGGGTGAATTTCCCTATATTAGTCCTCTTCCTTATGTCTTGTAAGGTGCTGGCTATGTCATCTAGAGTGCAATTTTGGTTGCATCTGCATTTTACTGCATGCTCTAGTTCTCCTGGTAGTTGTGTCAGAAGCTTGTGATTCCTCATTTGGATGTTCATCTGAGGATCAATGGCCTTAAGTCTTTTAGACTGTTTAAGACACCACTCATATGGATCTTTGTCCACAGAGTATTTGTCATTCTCAAATGACATGGTCTTTTGCCATATCCAAGTTCCATTACTGTACTTTTGGATGATTTGACTCTTCCACCATGGCCAGTTTCTTCTGCCATGGATTTCTTTCATTTCTGTGTACCATATGCTTGCATGACCTTTAAATGCAGTATTCAATCTAGCAGTGATCCAGTAGTCTGGTATTCTTGGTACATCAATGAAGAGTCCATCAATATAATCTATGAGTTCCATATGATCATATTCTGCTGATCCAGAGAATTTGGGCCAGTTTGAGGCCTCAGGAAGCCGTTTCAAGGATTCCTTCTCTGAATAAGACATGCCCTCTCCATCCTGGTATTGTGATGGATATCTTGCCTTATTCAACAACATGGAATCTGGTTTGATGTCATCTGGTTGATATGGATTCTCCATAGCTTGGCCTTGTGGTTGGGGCTTCAAGCTATGATAGGCATTAAACAATTTGTTAATGTCTTGATCCAGACACTCCCTGTCCCTTGTGCTGTGGTGTTGTTCTTCAAAGACTATATTCAGTCTTTTGTTGCTTTCTTCAGAGGCTTTGCTTAGTTGAGCATATCCTTCTTGAAGATTTTTAACTATTTGTTCCAAGGAGGCTTGGGTTTGTCTCATCCTCTCTTGGCTAGCTTTAATTTCTGCAAACTGCTTTGCAGATTGTTCAGCATATTGGGACATTTGTAACCACAGTGTATCACTGTTGATGTTAATCTCAGATGTGAAAATGTTATTTTCAGTCTGAGTGGGGGTAATGTTTCTATTACTAGGACTACTGATTCTAGAGTGGATTACAACTACTTCTGGTTCTTGTGTACTTCTTTTACCAAATCTAACAGCTTCTGGATCATGGGGTCTGATTCTTTCCTCCTCTGGCTGAAGGAGGCTTTGTTCTTGCCCTTGTTTCCTTGTCTTCTCCTGGAAACTTCCTGGAATTGTGAAGAATAGTGACTCCTGGCCACTGATCTGCTGGTTTCTGAATGGTGTGAAGCCACTGGAGAGCTGATTTGGCCTGCTCCTTGTGAACCTGAAGGAATCTGAGTAGGCCCTGTCTGGGTTAACTGTTCTTCTATAGCTAGGATAGTGGCTTGATTCTCCCTTATCCTCTGTGCCCTTGCCTCCAGGAGTCTGTGCTGCCTGGTAGGATTCCAACCTTTGGTGATTACCATCAGGTCTTTGAAGTCTATCTCTTTGAGACAGATCTTCTGGCAACTTGATGCAAGTTCTGCCCAGTGAGTTGCTAGGTTGAACCTCTTGTTGTCCATGCTCCATTGAAATAAATCTTTTAGGAGTTGGTGGATCTGAAGAACTTTATCCATATCCTTCCAGTCCTCTGGTTTGAGGTCTTTGTTGAATTGGAGTGTGAATTGCAAGGTTGATATTATCTCCCTCATTGTTTTGCCATCCACCACTGTGTCCAAGGTGTCTTCTTCCAGGTCTTCTGGTTCTGGACAAGCCTTCTCTATCCTCTGGTTGGTTCCTTTGGAAGCCAAGGTCTCTGAGGTATGCAGGGGACATATCAGTGTTTGCAAGCAGTCAAAAACTTTATGTTCTTAGGGTATTTAACTTTGACTGTGCCCTGTACAAATTTATTGTCTGCTGACTTGGGCAGTTTGCCTTTGGAAGTTACAACTGGGTTAATGATTGTAATCTTTCCTGTACAAGTGGTTAAGGTTGGTTTACCTTGTATTGAAGCAGAGTTTTGTGGTTTTCTACTCCTCTGAGTGGCTATGGGTGTCCACTTCTTTGCTGTAATGAGACCTTCACTGTGCCTCTTTCCATTGCCTTTGCTGCCCTCTGGCTCTGAGGGTGTCACTGGTGTGTTGGCCTGTGACTGGGTCTCAAGTGGGATGTAATTTTCTTCCAATTAATCAAGGCAGGAAAAAGAGGGCTTATGTCAGTTAAGACTTCTTAAAGATGCTGGTTTTGCACGTCTAAGATTGGCCTCTGGGCTTGTATGTTACTACAATGTGCCCTGTATAATGACAGTGTAATTGAATCAACAATTCCACGTCAGAATTACAGCTTTTGGTACCCTGTCACACTGTTTGTGTGCCAGTATCCCACAGATACACTTGTGGTTTTCAAGTGTAATCTGAATAAGTGGCTCTGTATAAGTGTGATTGAGTTAACAATACACTTAACCACACCTCAACTGATGGCTTTTCAGTCAGAGGTGTCCTTATTCAATCAAGAATACAGGACTTATTGATGGCTTATGTGTTTTTATATACAAAGCATGCCAAAAATAGTTATTTTCAGTGGGTATTAGCCACGTGAATAATACTCTTATAATATGAGTATGTATAAATAAAAGGATAAAAATATATAAAATATATATTTTAATGGAGAAATTACGCCTAAAAAAGGATAAAACACTTGTTAATAAGTCATAAAAGAAAAAAGACTTACTTATAAGGTCCCAAAAAAGATTTAAAACACGGCCAGGCCCCCAAAATGTCAGGATGAAACTATGAAGAAGGTGTATATAGGCTAAATACAACTTTTTCTATGTTTGTGACATGGTAAAATAGTTTAAAAAAAAGATTTATAAAGCTTAAAAGATATTTAATTTAAGATAAAAAGGGCTTTACTATAGTGGATATAGTGGTGGTGAGCGCTGTTGAAAGCCCTGGGTGCAGCTTTATCTGTTCGGTTACAATAATAAAAGACTACAATAATTAAAACTATAGTTATACCTGATTATTAACCAAGAGTAAAACTGTTTTTGACAGTTTACTACATAGGTTATTCAAGAGCAGGATGAGGAAACAATTCTGGCTGTGAAAAGCCTCCTTTTTATCCTGAAATGGGGTGGAAAGGGTGCTAGGCCTTTCCACGTAGAGGAAGTGAAGATTTTTTCAGGTTCTAGTACTGGCTTGTGGTTTGCAAACAGCCTGTATAACCTGTATTGGGCTCAGATGTGGTTTTGAAACCACATCTGGGCGGTTTTCACCAATACAGGGTGAAAATTTCCATCTGGGGACCTCACAGCCTGATTCTGACGTGTATGACACGTAGAATGCTGTACAGAAACTGTATGGGACCCCAGTATTGACTGAAATATGAGGTATTGAAGTAAAAACATGCCTCTTTGTCTATTTGACACCTCATATTCATGATTATGGGATATTATCCCATGGTAAGGCTGTATATGACAGCAGGTGGGATTTGGACCTTAAAACAGCCATAACTCTGTCAGTTTTTGAGATATCATGCTCAGAGTTGGTTCATTGGATAGCCCTGTATGGGCTCTACACAATGGTACCCAATTTGGTATGGTTATCATTAAATATGGCAAAGTTATCCCATGTACAAGGTTTTTTGTACATAGGTGTGGTTTGGGCAAAAAGCTGTATTGAGCTTGTTTGCCTCATAACTTCTGTTATAATTGAGATATGAAGAATTGGATGGCACCATCTGATAGCCCTGATTGGGCTCTTTCCAAAGATACCCCACTTCAGGTATCCCACACTAAAACTGTAGAAGTTAGATGAGAGGTGAATGTTTTGTTCACCCTTATTTGGCCTGAAATTGACCATAACTCCAGTAATATTGGTGCTAGCTCAGTTTGGCTGGTACCATTGAATATCCCTGGCTTAGAGCTTCATTTTGAATACCCATTTGATGGGGTTAAGCCTCTCCTTCTAGATTTTAGATGAGAGGTTAAAATTAAGGTTTATGCTCAGCAATAACTTTGAGCAGGAATAACTTTGTTATTTCTTGTCCTATGGTGATGGGACTTATATTTTCAGAAAGAGGTGAGTTTCCTCTATCGTTTGATACCTTTTGAGCTAATTTGGCTCAGCTCCATGTTTTGGTGGTGTCTTAGCTATACCATTGGATTATGGTATTTTGGCTGTCATGCTTGTGCTTTGGTTTTGAGTCACAGGCTGACAGAAACTCACAAACAGCTTGGGGCATTCATCACTTGTGTGATAGTTGCTTTGACAATGCTCACAGGTCAGGTCAATTGCATCATAGATATTCAAACTGGTGGCAGGCTTGTGTGATTTTCTTTGTGATGTTTTGCTTCCAATTGACAATCTTCTGGACCTTCTAAGGGTTACTTCTGATTTATTTAATTCAGTTGCTGAGGGTAGTGAATCTGATGAACTGATGGATTTAGATAAGGAGTCCTCAGAATCTTCAGAATCTTCAGATGAGTCCACTTCCATAATTGGAGAGGGGACATTTGACTGGGACCTTGAAGTTGTTGTGCTGGTCACTTTTGATGGGGGTCTTCCTCTTCTCTTGGTTTGATTCTCAATAATTTCAAATCTTGAAGGTTCTCTTTTGTTTTTATTCTTGGCTCCTTGGGGTCTTCCTCGGATGTTCTTGCATTCTAGAGGGTCTTCATAATATTGATCATCCTCTTGACTCTTGGGAATTTGATCAAATGGGACTTTTCCAGTCAAAACATCTATGTGTGGAGGAAAATTCTTGACATGGACAATCATTTCTTTGGATATTCTGTTGATAATTTCAATAAATTGTTTTCTGAATGCCATGTGGAGTGCCCTGACTACCTCCAGGAGAGTACCAGTGTACTTTTGTAGCCAAATTTTAACCATGGCATGGGCACCTTCAACTCTGGAGGTGGAGCCCACACCCAGGTGGCAATGGTGGTTTGTCCAGGCTGGCACATAATACTCCTTTAGAGGAAGCCAGGTATTTTCCAAATACTGCAAGACCTCAGCATTTTTAACTTGCTTTTGAAGCTTCTTTCAGTTGTCTTTGAAAGACTTTTCAGTGGGTGAATACATAAGCTGAGAAAAGAATCCCAAAGTCATTAATAAAGACAATATTAAGAAAAAAAAGTGAAATAAAATGAAATAAAATGAAGAAGTATATTACTTGATTCCAAAGGCCCATAAATTTTCAAAATCAGTTCCATGACCAATTTTCTTCATGCAATGAGCAGATACATCCTTGTTGATGTGCCAAATGCATAGCATGACTTTGGAGTCTGGGAAGAGCTTCTTAATAGAGTTTTTCAAGGCCAGATCCCTGTCAATAACAATAACTGGGGGGGGGGGGGGAAACAAGATTGGTGTTGTTGAGGACCTTTTCAATGTATTGATTTAATGCCCAAGTATATGAAGTTTTATTTTCATTCTTCATCAAACAAAAAGCCCCAGAAAAGGTCTTATTTGTTGAGCTGAATGCAACAATATGAAAAAGGGGCATTTTGTACTTATTGGTTTTATAAGTACAATCCATAAGAATGACATGAGGAAAGCCATGAAGAAGTTTTATGGCCAGGGGGTGAGTAAAAAACAAGGAGGTAATGTGTCCCTCAGAATCCCTTGCAGAGGACCAAACAAAATTTTCTTCTTTGAGAGTGTCAATAAGAGCATCAATGGGCCTTCTGCCTTGCAGTTTGTCTTTCTTTATTTTCTTGACTTGGTTATAAATGTCTTGAAGGATTACAGGCCTGTCAGACTCCCTCTGGCTGCATAATTGGGCCTGAATTTGCCTTGGCATGAGGAGTGATTCAGACATTTGAGCAATTTGGGATGTTTCTTGCACATTGAATTTCCTGAAAGCAGGATGTGCCATGATATTTTCAGTGGCATCATGGCTATGTTCAGGATTTTTGACTTTAAGAGTCCAAGTGGTACTCTTGGCATATTTCCTGGCATAAAGTCTAAAAGGACAGTCAAGCTTTCTTGAGGTGACTTTTTTGGAGGGGCTTTTGTTGGGATTTGGGGTGCCAGACCTGTCACAACATATTTCAATTTGGTTGTGGGTCATATTGGACCTCAAGGTGGACACAGCATACCCCTGAGCCCTGGCAACATTATGCACATGTTTCCAAAGAAGCTCAAGGGTCTGAAATTCACCTTCAGTGGGGGGGTTGAAGCATATTTTTAATGAAAATTATGTATAAAAGTGAAAAAAGGGGAATTGGGGGATTTGGAATGGGGTAAGAACCTTTCGAAATGTGAAAAAGAGGTGAAAAAAGGTGTGAAAAATGAACATAAGTGGTTAAGACTGACAGAAAGTGTTTTAAATGTGGGATTAAGAGATGAGGGATGGTAAAAATTGAAAATTGAGAGGCTTGAAAGCAGGTTGTTGTGGTGGAAAATGCAGTCTTTGGGGGACAAAAAGAAAAAAAAGTGTGAAAAGCTTTGCAAAATGGCTTTGGTAATGCTGTTTTTTCCAAAAAAAAACAATGTTTTGGGGTGGGGATAATGTGGATTATTGGGGTGTTTGAGCTTGTTTGTTTTTTTGGGGTGGGGGCTGGGCAAAAAAATCTGAAACAATTTGGAGTTAGAGAGGTTTTGTGGGGAAAAAAACCTCTTTTGGGCATGTTTTGGCCCAATACAGACCCAATGGTGTTTTTTAATTAAAAATGGGCCCAGGGCACCCCTTACGTGTTTTTACCAAATTATGGCCAAAACATGTAAGCTCTTACATGTTTTTATCAATTTGCTTACGTGTTTTTACCAATACCCTATATATAATATCTTCAAATAAAGATACTCATAAGAAGGAACTTGTGCATGATCAACTTATTGAAGCACAGATTAATCCATCATTATCACCAAAAATGAGGCATGAACTTGTTAATGTGTTGTACACATATAAAGATTAATTTTCCTCTGATAATTAACCATTAGGCGCTATTAAAGGGCATGAAGTTTGTCAGGATGAAACTATGATAAAGTGGTAAATAGGCTAGTTAAAACTTTGACTATGTTTGTGAGACAGGTATAAAGATTAAAATAAAGGTTTTTTAAGATAATATGGGTTATAATTAAATAAAAAGGGCTTTAATATTGAGAAATAGTGGTGGTGAGCACTTCTGAAAGCCCTGGGTGCAGTCTTACCAGCTGTATTACTATAATAAGAACTACAATACTGAAGTTTATAGTATAACCTGATTCTTTTCCAAGAGTAAAACGTTTTTTGACAGTTTACTATTTAGGAATTCAAAAGAAGGATGAGGAAAGCTTTTCTGGCTGTGAAAAGCCCCCCTTTTTATCCTGAAATGGGGTCAAAGGGTGACTAGACCTTTCCACGTAGAGGAAGTGAAGATTTCTCACTCTCTAGGACAGGCTTGTGGTTTACAAAAGGCCTGTATATCCTGTATTGGGCTCAGATGTGGTTTTGAAACCACATCTGGGCTGGTTTCATCAATACAGGGTGAAAGCTTTCATCTGGGGACCACACATCCTGATTCTGATGTGTATGACATGTAGAATGCTGTACAGAACCTGTATGGGACCCCACTATTGAATGAACTATGAGTTATTGAAGTAAAAACAAGCTTGTTTGTTAGTTTGACACCTCATAATCATGGTTATGGGATATTATCCCATGGTAAGGCTGTATTGGTCAAAATGTGGGATTTTGACCTTAAAACAGCTATAACTTTGTCAGTTCTTCAGATATCAACCTCAAAATTAAATTTGTGTGTATCCCTGTATGTGTTCTACACAATGGTACCTTATTTAGTATGGTTATCATTAAATAGGACAAAGCTATCCCATGTACAAGGTTTTTGTACATGTGTGTGTTTTTAGGCAAAAGCTGTATTGGGCGTGTTTTCCCTATAACTTGGGTTCTAGTGGAGATATGGAGAAATGGATGACAAAAGAAGATAGCCCTGATTGTGCTCTTTCCAAAAAGACCTCACTTTAGGTATCTTGCACCAAAGCTGTAGAAGTTAGATGAGAGGTGAAAGTTTTATTCACCCTTATTTGGACTGAATTTGACCATAACCTCTGTAATACTGGTTCTAGCTCACTTTGGTTGGTACCATTGGATAGCCCTGGCTCGGAGCTTCATTTCTCATACTCATTTGATGGGGTTAGGCCTCTTACTCTGTATTCCAGATGAGAGGTGAAATTTAAGGTTTTTGCTCAGCAACAACTTTGAGAAGGAATAACTTTGTTATTCTTTGTCCTATGATGGTGGGACTTGTATATTAGGAAGGGGTTAGTTTCCTATTTCTTTTGATACCTTTTTAGCTGATTTGGCTGAGCTCCATGTTTTGGTGGTATCTTGGCTATACCATTGGTTTATGGTATTTGGCTGTCATGCTTGTGCTCTGGTTTTGAGTCACAGGCTGACATAACCTCCCTCTAAAAAAGGCTCATCATTGATGGGACTGTTCAGTACTCCTAGAGGCTCTGAATCTCCTTAAATGCAGGTTCCCATCTGGTATGGAATCTTCTGCCAACTATTTGTCTTTATCAGCTGTCTGGTTCTTGAATCTGACTAAGTACTGTCTCTGATACTTGCCATTAAGTCTGATCTTCCTGGCCTTGATGATTCTCTTCACTGGTCCAGGGGAGTCTTCCACTTCCACTATTTCTGGTGGTGTGGGATTCTTCTTCCTGGAGGGGAATTTATCCTCCTCTGTCTGGAAGTATGGCTTGACTAAGCTCACTGGGAAGACTAGGTGTTTCCTGGAAAATTCCTCTGTGAGTTTGACTTCCACTGCATTTTCCCTATCAATGTAATGATAATGAAGGGCCCTACAAATGAGTCTATCATTTTTTTAGGTCCTTTTGGATACTTAAAGTTTAGTGTAGACACTAACACCTGGTCCCCTTCCTTAAAGTCAGGTTCCATGTGTGTCTTGTCCTACCTCTGCTTGTTATATTCCTTGGCCTCAGCTATGCATCTGGCTGCTGCGTCACAAGCCCTCTTCCACATATCATGGAAGCCTTTGGCTGTGGTATGGATGGTCAGAAGATTCTTCTTCAAGTGATCCACAGGCAACAGGGGATTCCACCCTTTCTCTACCAGTGCGGGTGTTTTTACTGTGGTAGAGTGGTGACTTGTATTATAAGCCAGTTGGAAAGCTGGTAGGAGGGTAACCCAGTCATGGGTGTATCCCTCATGGTCCTTGTATTCCATGCCATAGGCACAGAACCTCCTAAGGATTTCCTCCATTGTCTGGATCATCCTTTCAGCTAGGCCATCTGTTTGTGAATAGTAAGCTGTGGAAAATGCAAGTTTATTGACAAGCATGTCATACAAGTTGGTCCAAAATTCAGATGTGAATTTTAGGTCCCTATCACTAATGATGATCTTAGGGACTCCACAGGTAGATATGATGTTATTCCAGAATAGCAGAGCGGTATCCATGGATGTGACCTCATTATGGCATGGTAGGCACCTCATACTCTTGCTGAACCTATTAGCTATGATTAAACAGGCATTGTAGCTTTCTTTGCCTCCTGGGACAAGTCCTGTAACCCACTCCATGTTCATGGTTTCCCATGGGTGTTTGGGTTCTTCTATGTGTTGAAGTAACCCATACTTCTTCCCATGTTTCCTATTTGCCTTTTGGCATCTTTCACAAGTGTTGATGTATTCACTCAACTCTTGTTCCCACTTGGGCCACCAAGCTGTGCTTGCTGCCCTCTCTTTGGTCCTGTCTTCACTCATGTGGCCCATATAGGGAAGTCATGGCATTCCTGCAGGATCAGGGATATGTGATCTCTGTCTACCACTGTGAGCGCACTTGTATGCTTTTTTCTGTGGTAAAGCAGGCCATCTACAAGGAAGAACTTGTTATCCTTGTAGGCCCTCAACCAGGGTTCTTCCAGCTGGGATTCCAGGTCTGGGCTCCTGTATTTTTGACGAAGGAGTTGTAGTAAGATTCCACACTGTTTGTGCTTGGAATATGACTTTAGTACTGCACTGAAAAATTCATTGTGCAGTTCTGAGGAACTTATTCCCAGTATGGGAGTTTCTGTTCCTTCTGAATCAGTGTTTCCACTGTCCAAGGTACCACTTTCTTGTGCCCATTCAGAAAATATGAAGTTCTTCCTATCTATATCTATGAAATTGATAGGGATCTTGGCTGCAACTTCAGGGTCATAAGCTGGATTGCTTTTGACATTATCCAGTGGCCATCTGCTAAGGCAATCTGCATTGGTATGGATTTTACCTTCTTTGTATATGATGTTCATATTCCCTCTATACTCCTGGATGGCTATTTGCCATCTCAGCATGTGTCTATTTGTAGTCTTCATGTTTAGTAAAGACTTCAAGGCCGTGCAGCCTGTGTAGACTTCAAAGACTGCACCCTCCAAATAATAATGGAATTTCTCCAGAGCCCAGACTAAGCACTGACATTCAGTCTGGGTGGCCCCTACCTGGCTTCTGAATTTTCCAGTTTCCTAGAGATGTAACATATTGATCACTCTCTTGGTTCACCATCCACACTTTGTCTTTGGTGAGGGCTTCCCCCAAACCTTGACTACATGCTGCATCTATGTATAGCCTGAATGGTAGTTCAAAGTCAGGCAAGATGGGCACAGGTGAATTCGTGAGTTCATCTTTCATCCTCTCATATGCATCCCTTTTTTCCTTGGTAATTTCAAAAACTACATCTTGTGAACATAGCTTGTATAAACTACTAGTTATGTGGGCAAAATTCTTGATGTGGTTTCTGTAGTAGCTAGCAAACCCAAGGAAAGATTTCATCTCTTTGGTGCTCTTTGATACTGGCTTGTGCAGTACTGCTCCTACTTTATCCTGGTCAATTGCCAGACTAAGACTGAGACTTTATGTCCTAGAGCTAGTAGCTCTTGTTGGCCAAAATTACACTTTTTTAGTGAAATTTTCAGATTGATGGGTGTACATTTACTCAGAACTCTGTCTATGTATTGTACATGGTCTTCCCATGTCTTTGAGTATATAATGATTTCATCAATATATACCACCATCCAGCCTTCCAATATTTCTGCTTGAAATATTGTGTTCATCATCCTTTGGAAATGAGCTGGTACATTGTTGATGCCAAATGTCATCCTGGTGTACTCATATATTCCCATATGGCATATCATTCTGAGTAATTTCATGGAGTTTGGTTTAATTCCATTTTGGTGGAAGCCTTTAATAAAATACATTTTGGTTATGTATTTGGCTTTTGCCAGTTTACTCAAGGCATGGGGTATCCTGGGTATAGGGTACCTGTCTGCTTTTGTGTAGTTATTCAGAGCTCTGAAGTCTCCACACAGTTTAGACTTGCCATCATGCCAGGTGATTAGGACGAGAGTGGTTATTTCCACTATTTCATTATGTCCAATCTTTCTGATGACATCCATGTCCAGGAGTTCATTGATATGTTTTTCAATTTCTTTCCTGGTTTCCAGACTTGCTGGATAAGGAGGTCTCCTCAGCATGGGTGGATAAGGTCTTTCCACATTCAGATATAGTTCTATATCATGGCCTTTGATCCTGCCTAATGGCTCTTCACCAATGGCAAATGCTGGTCTGTTCTTCCTAAGCATCTTCAGTAAACTTAGTTTTTGTTTACTAGTGAGGGTAGTGCTAAACTGTCCCTCCCTGAATTAATTCAGTAGCTCCTCCAGTGGGTCATGGGTAGAGATTTGGTATATATCAAGTGAAAATTTCTTCTCCTTGTTGGTACCAATGGTAATATGCCTGTTTTTACTATTGTAAATATCTATTCCATGCATCCTTTGGTAATCTGTTCCCAGCAAGAACCCTTGGATGTGGGCATCATCAAACACTACAAACTCTGGATTGAGCCTGATATTACCCTTCCTATAAGGTATAATTATTTCTTTAATAATTGTACCAATAGAAGTCATCTTTCCTGATGCACTCTTGAAGTTTTTTCCCTTGGTTGGCAAGAGCTGTTTTTCCCAATTTAGGAAGTGGTCATCCAGATAATTTCTGGCCACTATGGAGAAGTGTGCCCCACTATCAATGATCAATGGATGTGGAGCATTGTCAATACAGACAGTCATTTTTGTGACTGTTCCATGTATATATGCCATTCCTATGGTTGGTGTGACCAGGAATGTTTGTGCATCTTGGGTATTTTTGCACAAGCTTTTGTTGGAAGTATCCTGTGGCATCCCTGCTTCCAACTGTATGTCCTGAATTTCTACTGGGGTTTCCTCTTGGTATTCCAATAGAAATTCTTCTCTTGGGTTTTGGTTATCATCAGATGGTTCTCTGATGGCATAACCCATGGAGTCTGATTCAGAATCCTCTGTTGGGGACTCCTCCTCTGTGACTTTCTCAATGGCATAGACTTTTCTCTTTGCCTTTGGAAAGTTGTTGGCATAGTGGTCTGTTGAACCACAATTGTGACAAGAATTCCTCTTCTTTGCCACTTCTGCCACCCTTTCTTTGGGTTTGTCTTTAAACTCTACCCTGAAAGGTTGTTTCTCTTTGAAACCACTGCTCTTGTATGGGGTGAATTTCCCTATATCAGTTCTTTTCCTTATGTCTTGTAAGGTATTAGAAATGTCATCCAGAGTGCAATTTTGGTTGCATCTGCATTTTACTGCATGCTCTAGTTCTCCTGGCAGTTGTGTCAGAAGCTTGTGATACCTCATTTGGATGTTCATCTGAGGATCAATGGCTATAAGTCTTTTAGACTGTCTAAGACACCACTCATATGGATTTTTGTCCACAGAGTACTTGTCATTTTCAAATGACATGGTCTTTTGCCATATCCAAGTACCATTACTGTACTTTTGGATGATTTGACTCTTCCACCATGGCCAGTTTCTTCTGCCATGGATTTCTTTCATTTCTGTGTACCATATACTAGCAAGACCTTTAAATTCTGTATTTAGTCTAGCAGTAATCCAGTAATCTGGTATGCTTGGTACATCAATGAAGAGTCCCTAAATATAATCCATGAGTTCCATATGCTCATATTCTCCTGTTCCAGAAAATTTGGGCCAGCTTGAGGCCTCAGGAAGCTGCTTCAAGGATTCCTTTTCAGAATAAGACAACTTATCTCAATCTTTGTATTGTGATGGAGATCTTGCCTTATTTCCCAACATGGCATCTGGTTTGATGTCATCTGGGTGATATGGATTATCCATAACATGGTCTTGTGGCTGGGGCTCCATGGTATCTTAGACATTAAGCAATTTGTTTATATCTTGGTCCAGACAATCCCTGTCCCTTCTGCTGTGATGTTGCTTTTCAAAGACTATATTCAGTCTTTTGTTGGTTTCTTCAGAGGCTTTTCTCAATTGAGCATGTCCTTCTTGAAGAGTTTTAACAATTTTATCCATGGAGGCTGTTACTTCTTTCATCCTCTCATGGCTTGCTTCAAGTTCTGAAAACTGCTTTTGAGTTTTCTCAGCATATTGGGACATTTGTAACCACAGTGCATCACTGCTTAAGTTACTCTCAGGTGAGACTGCATTATGTTCAATCTGAGTGGGGGTAATATTTCCATTAATAGGACTACTGATTCTAGAGTGGTTTACATCTACTTCTGGCTCTTGTGCACTTCTTTCACCAAGTCCAACAACTTCTGTATGATTGGGTCTGACTCTCTCTTCCTTTGATTGAAGGAGGTCCTGTTTTTCCCCTTGTATCCTTGTCTTCTCCTGGAAACCTCCTGGAACTGTGAAAAATTATGCCTCCTGGTCACTGACTTGTTGGTTTCTGAATGGTGTGAAGCCACTGGCGAGCTGATTTGGCCTGCTCCTTGCAAACCTGAAGGAATCTGAGTAGGCCCTGTATGGGTTAACTGTTCTTCTATAGCTTGGATAGTGGCTTAATTCTCCCTTATCCTGTTTGCCCTT
Organism: Austropuccinia psidii; assembly: GCA_023105745.1. NCBI lineage: Eukaryota > Fungi > Basidiomycota > Pucciniomycetes > Pucciniales > Sphaerophragmiaceae > Austropuccinia > Austropuccinia psidii. The sequence goes on along the minus strand of JALGQZ010000008.1, from coordinate 18,172,966 downwards.
GCCTCCAGGAGTCTGAGCTTCCTGGTAGGATTCCAACCTTTGGTGATTACCATAAGGTCCTTGAAGCCTATCTCTTTGAGACAGATCCTCTGGCAACTTGATCCAAGTTCTGCCCAGTGAGATGCTAGGTTGAACCTCCTGTTGTCCATGCTCTATTGAAATAAATCTTTGAGGAGCTGGTGGAGCTGAAGAACTTGATCCATATCCTTCCAGTCCTCTGGTTTGAGGTTCCTGTTGAATTGGAGTGTGAATGACAGGGTTGATATTATCTCCTTCATTGTTTTTCCATCCACCACTGTGTCCAAGGTGTCCTCTCCCAGGTCTTTTCCCTCTAGCCAAGCTTTCTCTGTCCTCTGGCTGGTTCCTTTGGAGGCCAAGGTCTCTGAGGTGTACAGGTGACATATCAGTACTTGCAAGTCAAAAACTTTAAGCTCTGAGGGTATTTATCTTTGACTGTGCCTTGTAAAAGCTTGTTGTCTTCTGATTTGGGCAATTTAACTTTAGAGGTTACAACTGGGTTAATTATAGTAATCTTCCCTGTACAAGTTGTCAAGGTTGGTTTACCTTGTATTGATGCAGAGTTTTGTTATTTTCTACTCCTCTGGGTGGCTATTGGTGTCCACTTCTTTGCTGTAATCAGGCCTTCACTGTGCCTCTTTCCCATGCCCTTGCTTCCCTCTGGTTCTGAGGGTGTCACTGGTGTGTTGGCTTGTGACCGGGTCTCTAGTGGGATATAGTTTTCTTCCACTGAATCAAAACAGGAAAAAGAGGGCTGAATGTCAGTTAAGACTTCCTAAACTTCTGTTTGCACATCTAAGAATGGCCTCTGGGCTTTGTATATTACTACAATATGCCCTGTATAATTACAGTGTAATTGAATTAACAATTACACTTCAGAATTACAGCTGTTGGTACCCTGTTACACTAGTTGTGTACCAGTATCCCCCAGATTGACTTGTGGTTTCAAGTACAATCTGTATGAAGTGGTTCTGTATAAGTGTAATTGAGTCAACAATACACTTAATCACGCCTCAAATTTTGGTTTTACAGTCAGAGGTGTCCTTATTTAGTCAAAAGTACAGGACTTATTAATGGCTTAAGTATTTTTATATGTAAAACAGGCCAAAAATAAAGGTCTTGTGGTTATTAGCCACATGGAAAGTACTCTTATAATATGAGTATAAAATGGTATATACACCAATTAACAATATAAAATATATAATATATATATTTTTAAGAAAGAATACGCCTAAAAAACATAAAAACAATTGTCAGGAAGCAATAAATAAGTGAAAGAATTACCTGTAAGGTCCAAAAATTTCAAAAAAACATGGTCAGGCCCCCAAAATGTCAGGATGAAACTATGATAAAGTGGTAAATAGGCTAATTACAACTTTAACTATGTTTGCAACATGGCTATAAAGATTAAAAGAAAGGTTTGTTTTAAGATAATAGGGGTTATAATTAAATAAAAAGGGCTTTACTATTGAGAAATAGTGGTGGTGAGTGCTGCTGAAAGCCCTGGGTGCAGTCTTACCAGTTGTATTACTATAATAAGAACTACAATACTAAAGTTTATAGTATAACCTGATTATTTTCCAAGAGTAAAACTGTTGTGGACAGTTTACTATGTAGGAATTCAAGAGCAGGATGAGGAAAGCTTTTCTGGCTGTGAAAAGCCCCCCTTTTTATCGTGAAATGGGGTGAAAAGGTGGCTAGACCTTTCCACGTAGAGGAAGTGAAAATATTTCACTCTCTAGGACAGGCTTGTGGTTTACAAAAGGCCTGTATAGCCTGTATTGGGCTCAGATGTGGCTTTGAAACCACATCTGGGTTGGTTTAACCAATACAGGGTGAAGGCTTTCATCTGGGGACCACACAGCCTGATTCTGATGTGTATGACATGTAGAATGCTGTACAGAACCTGTATGGGACCCCATTATTGAATGAACCATGAGTTATTGAAGTAAAAACAAGCTTCTTTGTCAGTTTGACACCTAATAATTATGGTTATGGGATATTATCCCATGGTAAGGCTGTATTGGTCAAAATGTGGGATTTTGACCTTAAAACAGCTAAAGCTTTGTCAGTTCTTGGGATATCAACCTCAAAATTGAATCAATGTGTATCCCTGTATGTGTTCTACACAATAGTACCTTATTTGGTATGGTTATCATTAAATATGACAAATTTATCCCATGTACGGGTTTTTTGTACATGTGTGTGTTTTTAGGCAAAAGCTGTATTTGTCAGCCTGTGACTCAAAACCAGAGCACAAGCATGACAGCCAAAATACCATAAACCAATGTTATAGCCAAGATACCACCAAAACATGGAGCTGAGCCAGAATAGCTCAAAAGGTATCAAAAGAAATGGGAAACTCACCCATTTCCAAATATAAAAGTCCCATCATCATAGGACAAAGAATAACAAAGGTATTCCTGCTCAAAGCTGTTGCTGAGCATAAACCTTAGTTTTCACCTCTAATCTGAAGTACAGATTAAGAGGTTTAACCCCATCAAATGGGTATTCAAAATGAAGCTCCAAGTCAGGGCTATCCAATGGTACTAGCCAAACTGAGCTAGCACCAGTATTACTGAGGTTATGACCAAATTCAGGCCAAATAAGGGTGAACAAAACATTCACCTCTCATCCAACTTCTACAGTTTTAGTGTGAGATACCTAAAGTGGGGTCTTTTTGGGAATAGCACAACCAGGGCTATCTGATGGTGCAATCCATTTCCTCATATCTCAAGTAGAACAAAAGGTATGGGGCAAACAAGCCCAATACAGCTTTTGCCTAAAACAGGCATACATACAAAATATCTTGTACATGGGATACCTTTGCCATATCAAATAAGGTACCATTGTGTAGAACACATACAGGGCTACACACTGAACTAATTTCGAGGTTGATATCTCAAGAACTGACAAAGGTATGGCTGTTTTAAGGTCAGAATCCCACATTTTGGCCAATACAGCCTTACCATGGGATAATATCCGATAGCCATGATTATGAGGTGTCAAACAGACAAAGAAGCATGTTTTCACTTTAATACCTCATAATCAAGTCAATCCTGGGGTTCCATACAGTTTCTGTACAGCATTCTACGCGTCATACACGTCAGAAAAAGGCTATGTGCTCCCCAGATGAAAATATTCACCCTCTATTGGTGAAAACTGCCCAGATGAGGCTTCAAAACCACATCTGAGCCCAATACAGGCTATAAAGGCCTTTTGCAAACCAAAAGACTGTCTCAGAGAGTGAAAAATCTTCACTTCCTCTATGTGGAAAGGTCTAGTAGCCTTTCCACCCCATTTCAGCATAAAAGGAGGGCTTTTCACAGCCAGAAAAGCTTTACACATACTGCTCTGAAATTCCTACATAGTAAAGCTGTTAAAGACAGTTATACTCTTGGAAAATAACCAGGTATAATTATAATCCTAATTATGGTCATCCAACAGGTAAAGCTGCACCCAGGGTTTTCAACAGCGCTGGCCACCACGATTTTATAATAGTAAAGCCCTTTAAATTTTATTATAAAATCCTTATTCTCTATCAATACCTTTATTTTAAATCTTTTATCACGTGTCACAGTCACAGTTAAAGTTGTAAATAGCCTAATTACTACTTCTACATAGACTCAACCTGACAGTATTGGGCTTGTTTGCCCTAAAACCTTTGTTTCAGTGGAGATATGGAGAAATGAATTACATCAGCAGATAGCCCTTATTGTGATATTTCCAAAAATACCCCACTTTAGGTGTCTCACACTAATTCTGTAGAAGTTAGATGAGAGGTGAATGTTCTAGTCACCCTTATTTGGACTGAATTTGACCATAACTCCTGTAATACTGGTGCTAGCTCACTTTGGTTGGTACCATTGGATAGCCCTGGCTTAGAGCTTCATTCTGCATACCCATATGATGGGATTAGGCCTCTTACTCTGTATTTCAGATGAGAGGTGAAAATTAAGGTTTATGCTCAGCAACAACTTTGAGCAGGAATAACTTTGTGTTATTCTTTGTCTGATAATGATGAGACTTTTATATTTGAAAAGGGGTGAGTTTCCTCTTTCTTTTAATAACTTTTTAGCTGATTTGGCTCAGATCCATGTTTTGGTGGTATCTTGGCTATACCATTGGTTTATGGTATTTGGCTGCCATGCTTGTGCTCTGGTTTTGAGTCACAGGCTCAAAAAGTTGATATTACTCTTAATATTGACAGACAATATCCTCCAGTACTTAGAAGAACAGCTTATCCAGAAAGTCCCAGAGCTAGAGAAGCCTTGGAAAAACATATCCAAGGGTTGATTCAACTTGGTGTACTAAGAAATGTAGGCCATAATGAGGAAGTTGAACTAACAACTCCTGTTATTATTGCTTGGAATAATGCCAAATCAAGGATGGTTGCAGATTTTAGAGCATTGAATACCTATACACTTCAACATAGGTATCCAATTGCTAGAATCCAAGAAACTTTAACCCAGTTGTCCAAAGTTAAGGATATAACATCAATGGATGCATTGAAGGGCTTCCATCAGAATTTTTTCAACACCAAAGCCAAGAAATTACCTAGAATTATCACCCACTCAGGTGCTTATGAGTATCTTAGAATTCCATTTGGTATTAAAAATGCTTCATCTCACTATCAAAGAATGATGAATACCATCTTCCCCACAGAACTATCTGAAGGATGGCTCATTATTTATATTGATGATATAATAATATGCTCAGACCCATGGTGTTTGCACCTTGAAAGACTTTCAAGAGTACTTGACAAAGTTGCAGGAGTAAATATGAAGATTTCCCCCAAGAAGTGCAACTTTGGCTTTGACGAACTTAAAGCTCTAGGACATATTGTTTCTGGTTTAAGCTTAGGTATTGAAAAAAATAAAGTAGCAGCAATATTATCTAAGCCAATACCCCAGAATAAGAAAGAAATGATGTCTCTTCTTGGATTTTCTAGTTATTACAGGCAATATCTGGAAGATTTTAAAATTCTAGCCAAGTCACTGTATAGAATATGTGACCAAAAGACAGTATTTGAGATGACACAAGAAAGAATCAAAGCTTATGAGAAGATAAGGAAAGCTCTTACAGAAGCACCTTTACTCCTCATTGCAGATTGGACAATACTTTTCAAATTTTAAATTGATGCATGTGGAGATGGATTGGGAGCAGCCCTAAATCATGTCCAAATAATTGATGACAAACCTACAGAAGGACAAATTTGTTATATCTCAAGGAAGATTAAACCAACAGAAGCCAGATATGGTGCAAGCCAAATGGAGTGCTTATGTTTGGTATGGGCACTTGAGAAATTACATTATTATCTTTATAGAAGTGTTTTTGAAGTGATAACTGACTGCAATGCATTGAAATCACTTCTTAATATGAAGACACCTAACAGGCATATGTTGAGATAGCAGATAGCCATCCAGGAATATAGAGGAAACATGAAAAAAGTTCATAAAACAGGAAATATTCATGAAAATGCTAATGGACTCAGTAGGTAGACTATAGCCAATACTCCTGATAACCCAGCCTATGTGCCTTTGGAAGCAGAACCACATATTCCAATTGAAGGCATTAACATAACTGATATTGGGACTGAATTCTTTGAGGAAGTCAGACAATATTACAAGCAGGAAAAGAATTGCCATATATCTACATCCTTACAAAAAAAAGACTGCACAGATAAAGCTTTGGCTAGTTCATTAAATGAAGTATGTAAAGCTTCCTATTATGAAGCAAGATTTCACTTGTTTGATGGCATAATCTACCACAAGACCAAACATTCCTGTGTAATGACATTATGCAGTAGATGACTTATCAATACAATTCTTCATTAATGTCATGAGAGCATCTACTCTGGACACCTGTCAGAAGACAGAACACTTGAAAAAGTGAAAAGATGTGCATGGTGGCCATCTTGGAGAAAAGAGATCATTGAGTATTGCCATACCTGTGAGAGATGCCAAAAAGCAAACAGGAGTACAGGAAAGAAATTTGGGCTTATGATTCATATTCAAGAACCAAAATCCCTGTGTGAAGTTTTTCACATGGCTTGGGTCACAGAACTCCCTCCAAGTGGTGACAGGAGTTATAATGCTTTTTTAGTAATTGTAGAAAGATATAGAAAAACACCCATATTCTTACCATTTCATAAAGATGACACTGCTATGGATACAGCTCTTCTTCTATGGAATAGAGTTATTTCTCATACAGGGTTATTTAAGAATATCATAAGTGACAAAGATCCCAAATTCAAATCCGCACTTTGGAGTAATCTTTATAGATCGTTTGGGACCAAGTTATCATTTTCTACAGCATATAACCCTCAAGCTGATGGGCTGGTAAAAAGAATGATTAAAACTTTAGAGGACATGATCAGGAGCTTCTGTGCTTATGTATTAGAATTAAAAGAATCAGATGGCTTTATCCATTACTGGTGCACTCTAATACCAGCATTAGAATTGGTATATAAGACATCAGTCCATTCTTTCACAGGTCATACTCCTGCTATGTTAAAAAAGGATGGAATCTAAAAATCCCAGCTGACACACTGAGGAGAGACCTAATAGACATCCATACTACAGCTTTCAGCTTCAAAATAATGCTTGATAAAGTGAAACACCATGCAAAACCAAGAATGAATGATGCTTTTGAATATGTCAAACAGAAGTGGGACAAGAGTCATAAAGTACCAGACTTCAAAGTAGTGCACTTAGTTCTATTTTCAACCTTGAATTTTAATAATATAAAAGGCCCAAAGAAACTCAAAGATTCTTATGTAGGACCTTTTGTTATTGTTTCCTTACATGGAACCAATGCAGTTCAAGTATAATTGAGTGGTGAATTAGAAAATAAACACCCCACTTTTCCAGTCAGCTTGATAAACCCTTATCAACCAGCTGACAAAGAATTGTTTCCTTTTAGGAACCCAAATACTTTTACTGTACCACCAGTGGAACATAGTGAAGACAAAAAGATAAAGAAAGTCATTAAAGAAAGGAGACTTAGGGGTTAAAATCAGAGAGAATATCTTGTCAGATATAGAAATCCAGTAAATGAAGATGAATGGCTGGAAGAATCAGAAATACCTGAATCAGATAAACTCTTGAGAAGATTTAGACATGAAAAAAGGCCACAGGCCTAAATCTTTCTATAAATGTGCTTTAAATTACTTGATCTGAGTAATTTAAAGATTTTGGAAAGTGGACATTAACCCCCTTTGGGGCCTATTTATTCTTAAAAATAATTAATAAAATTGTAGTACAATTTTATTCTTGGTGGGAGGGGATGTGAGCCTTGAGGTAGATTTTTTCATACCCACATAGGCCACAATTATTGTTAAAATACATATGAACACTGAATAACCCATAATTCATGCATATATACAAAATTAATCATTTTTGAATTCAGTAAAGATGAATAACGTTTTTGTGAGTACGTAAATCCATGGATTTAAGGCCAAATTTGGATTCTACACAAAAATTCACCTAGGGTAGCTCCATAGGGTGAATAAGCTCAAATTAAATCTATGAGGTGGTAATATGGAAAATACTTTAATACCACATCATCAATAACACATAAAAGAACTGTAAAATGTTTTGTTTTGCTCAATTTCATGCCAAAATAATGGGAATGTGAGAAGTCACATTCTACATATACACTACGAATAGTATTATGCATTTTTGTGGCACTTAATATTATGGTATTATTACATAAAGGTTTGATACACCCAGAGTGGATATCTGTCTTGAAGCCTGAATTTCTATTTTTGACATAAAAATAGCTAAAGGGGACAAAAGACATCAAAGAGAGCCAGGGTACCCAGCTTCTGAGGCCTCTGAGACATGGATAGCTCCAAAGCTTGTATCCATGTCTGATCATGGCCCAATTAGTATACTAAAACCTTTTGGGAACCTAGTTACTAAGTTAAAATATCATTAAATCATAAGAAAATTGCAAATAAGCTACTATTTTGACCTGACAGAGAGGTAAAGAGCAGCTTAGACTCCTGTAACCATTTCAACTATGAATCATTTTACATGGATAAGCCTTAAAAGATTGATGAAAACCATATTTGGACTAATATACATTGATTTACCTCATAGCAGCCTGTCATACTGTTATATTTGTAATTATACATAGAAATGAGGTATAAAATTTAAAAATTCATTAACAATACAATTCTTAATGAAAATTTCTGAAGTTTTCAGGACCAACAGAAACTTTTATCACTCATAAAGAGACAAAAAAAGAATTATGGTGTAATAAGTAAAATTATATGTTTTACTTACAGTCCATTTTTGATGATTCCAGGTGAAATACTGAATCTGCAAAAATTCACAGAAAATACAACCTGTGATTAAATTTCCTATAAAATTGATAAATTTGAGAAATTAATTTTCATTTTGAAATAAAAGAAGATTTACAGTTGTTACTCCTTTTATTCTTAACCATAAATGGGTTGGTAGTCACATAAAAGCATTAATTAAGTCATTATGATAATCTTACATGACAACAAATGATGAAATCAATAATCCAAAAAGGATTATTGTTTTCTAGCTCACTGGTTTTTCAGTTTTCTCAATGACATGCCTCTATGAGCTGTTTTTGACTTGAAAGATGCGTCCTCTTGCTGTTTTTTCCAGTTCATCTTATTATCAAATTATATCCTTATTACCAACAGGTATTATTTGAATCTTTTCTTAAGTGTTTTCAACTATTTCAGAATCAATAAGAAAGACTTGAAATCATAGAAAGAAACTATATATTGTTTTAAATTAATCTAGATCCCTTAAATCCACAATTAATACACCAAATCTCTCTACCATATTCTTTCCAAGGTCCATTGAAGTATAAGTGAGTGGTTTATAATTAATTCTTGAAGATTTCCTCTAGTATTTGTTTTCTTCAATAATTACAATTATAATTCTTCTTGTAAAAGATAATTATGAATTAAATAACTCCATTCTTTTAATAAAGAAGTTTTATCATTAAATACTACTTTTAATTGATTCTTGTAGGCAATTACTTCTTACTGTCATGATCACTAGTAGTGTATAACAAGTAAAAAAAATAAATAAATAAATAAATAATTATCTATTTACTTTGTGTTATAATAATTTGTATTATTATATTCCATAAGAATAGTCATAGTACTGTTGATTAATAGTAATATTATCAACAGTTTCATAGAAACATCTTACATTACATTTCAAAATAGAACACTTTTCATAGGCTGGGATATGAACCAAGATCTCTGTGTACAATTGAAATACACCATCAAAATGAAAGTAATCATTTGATGCAGATTTTGAATCTGATCTCATATATAAATTAGATCTTCTGTTCTAATCAGGAAACCAATCAAGAAAATGAGGCCCATTAATTCTACTTTATCATTTGTTTTCCCTTGAGAATTTATCTTGCACCCTAGATTTATGATTTCTGAAAGGAAACCTTCTTTGATTCATCAAGCTTACTCTAATCACTTTTCTTATGAGAAAGTAAAGTTTGAAAGTACAAAAGCTTGTTGTATAATTTTCTGACCAACAGAAATCAAAAAGATTGAAATTTTAAGGTTCCAATCACCTTTCCTGAGCTTAAATGAGCTCTTATTACACTCATAATCAAGATTTTTAAATTTGGTTAACCCTTCTCCATCATATTTTGAAATATCAGGTAATGAAATGAATCATACTCTTTATAAAGTCTAATTAAAAAAACAGTAAGAAATATAAGCTTTTGATAATATTCCTTCCATAATAAAATAATTTCCAAGAAAAAATTATTTTTTTCTCAAATCAAAATCTTAAGGTAAAAAATATTTACTCAAAATTGATACATTCTAATTAACAGAATAAGGAAGTTTCTGAGAACTTCAAAATAGCATAAATCATTCTAAATAAAAATTACTTAAAATTTATAAGAATTAAATTCATAATTTAATTTCATTCCTCTTTAAAATGAAATTGTGTAAAAGCTTAGTAAACATAAAATTTAATAAAGTATAATTACCTTTTCATTAGAATTAAACTGATTCCAATTTTTTTTTATTTTATAAAATCCTTTCAAAATAGTTTTTAAAGCTTTGAGAAGGAATTGATACATTTCTCAATTAACAATATTGAAGTTGTTAGCTCTAGTTTGAATATTTGAAATCATGACATAAATGATACAATCAAGTTTCAAACTGAAATTTTGTATATAATTGAGTACCACATCTATTGCCAATTTTCAAAAAATGGGGTTAATTTGGAAAGATTTCTTTAAAACATATTCTTGCACTTCTCATTCTATAATATTTAAAACAATTTACATTTTTAAACTCTTTGAGTTATTTGAATTGTATTTCATATGATTTCAGACATATTAAATATTTGAATTTATTTTCAATATATAAGAGCTTACAGTATATGATTATATTGCCTGCACTTGTAATTGATCTAATTTTCTAAAATGAAATCCAAATATAAAAATCAAAAACCCATCAGGTAGTAGAAAATAAGAGGATAGAAATATTATAGTGTATCTTTTCTGATTCTTATTTTTTTATTTTATTTCTCCTGATAAAAAAATAAAATGTGAAAATTTAAAAACATTTTCTTTGTAAGATTTTTTTAAATCTTCAATTTTTTCATTATTTTTTTATTTCTTTATTTTTTGGGTTGAAATTTCTATACATATATTTATGAAACCATTGACTGATGAAAATAGTTAGCTCCTTTTTTTATCTTTTTAAATAGTAATTTAGTTTCAATTAAATAAAGGATATTTTTATCAAAGAAAAAGGTTTTTTTTTGTCTCTAATATTATGAAACTATTCATTTAGGATCATAAAGCTTTTTTCTCCATTTGAAAAGGGATTTCAAATTTTAAAATGAAGAGATGAAATTTGTCAAGGTTTTCTATAAATATATTTATTTATTTATGTTGAAAATAAATGTGAAGCAATTTCTTGATAAATCATATATAAAAATAGATATCTAAGAAGTTAAATCTTTGAAAAAAAGAAACTCCTTATTCATATTAAATTCTCAATAAAATGGCACAGAATATATATGATATTAAATTCAAGAAAGTCTTTTCCTAAAATTGAAATTATTTTATTTTAAAACAATTAAACTTTTTTTTTATAAAAAACTAAATAAAAGAACCAATCTTTTTGAAATAAAGAGTAAGATACATTTCTAAATTTATTTTGATTTTTTTGGGTCAATGAATAGTTGAAGGAGGCTTATATCAATTTGGAGAGCTCATGGCGTTATTTGATTTTTTTCTCATGGGAAAAGAGGAAACAACCATAAATTCCAAAATTTCATTTTTTTTGAAATTTCTAGAATATTGGATAAATTTATATTTTGCTTGTTTTTTTTGAAAAAAGAAATGAATGATTAAGAATTATCTTTAATTTAATTTTAATTTGAGAAACCTAAATAAATATGTAATAAAATTCATACTAATAAAGTTTATATATATATTTCCCTTGAAAATTTGTTTTTTATCATTCTTTTTTCTTAGAAATTTGGTTCAATTAATTGAAATGTTGTATAAATTATGAGATTCTTAAAAAAATTACACAAAAAATAAAAGGAAAACAATAAATTTTGAATTTTAATTATTCAAAATTATAAAATAAACTTCATAAATTGGTAAGATAATAAAATCAAATTTGATAAAGAAATTGACAAATTATTGAAATTATTTCAAAAAATGGAGTAGTATTAGGATATCAATATAAAGAAAGGCACAAGAAGTGATTATATATTAAAGTAAAGATATATTATTCATTTATTTATCTACTTATCCATTCATATCTTTTTTGATAAATTCCCTTAAGTGGGGAATCTTCTGAAAATGAACTATTGCCATTCCATTTTTAAAAATTAAAAAGAGCACCAAAAATAAAGAAAAATTAATTTGATGATAATTCAACAATCCATATTATCTTTTGATGTCATATTTTTTTCAAAAATTTAGTATCAATAAATAAAGGTTGTGAAATTCACAAAATCTCAGATTAAAAGAAAATGTTATTTTTATTTAAAATAACACATTGAAAATTTTTTTTTATATGATGCACCACATTTTGTTTTATTTGAGTCCCCTATTGATTTTTGACTTTAATGGGGAACCATGTTTGGTAAGGTCTTTTCACTTCCATTTTCCTGTAAATCAGTGATATGAGATTAACATAAACTAGAATTTATGAAGCCTAAATACTTATTCCCAAGTAATACCCAACCAATGCATAGATTCAGCTAATATCTCCCTTTATCACTCATCATGCTTTGTGGAAATGTCTCTTCTTACCACTCAAAACTAGGTTTTCTACCAGATGCATAATTCTACAAGTTTCTATGGAAAGATGAGAAGAATAATCCAAAAAATAGTTATATTATATTCAATATTAATAAAAAAATTATGAGTATTGTAAATTGTAAGGTGTGGATATGAAAATTTGATTCAAAATCAAGTACTTTTCCTGTCCTCAGAATTTGTATAAGGTAAAATATAATTAAAAATGGTATCAAAATAGTATTTTTAAGAGAAAACAAACCAATTCTATTGCTTTTAACTTTATAAGTATAAAACAATAATATTAAAAAGATTTAGTGTTTTACCAACAATAAAAATTTATCCAAAAAACTCTACAAGAGATATTGAAGGCTACAAAAGAAATTTTTTCAAGAGTAATTTCAATTGGAATTAATTGAGAAAAGAGCTGAAAGCAATTAATTAAAGAACAAAGTATTTAAAAAGATATTTAAAGATAAAACATGCCCAAAAGTGACCAGAGTGAATTTGGAAACAAAGTTAACAGTGATGAAAGATGCTTTAATTCACTTTTGGGGTGGTTCAAGGGGTAAAAATGATTACAAGAGTTACAAAAAATGATTATAATGATTTTCTCACGTGTTTAAAATGTTTAAAATGATATGAAATGGGTGGTTGGAATTTTTAATTGATTGGTTTAACAGTGTTTAAACTAATTATAAAAGGAAAAGATTCTAACATGAAGAGAAAAGTGGGGCAAATAAGACATTCTTTTATAGCCATCAATTTTCTTACTCCAAAAGTAAAATTTACTCTTGTCAGTCATGTAAAAAACTCTGACAACAGAAAAGCCAATTATGGCATCATTGAACCCTGGTTTAGACCAAAAAAGGGCTGGTTTTAGCCATTTTAGACCCTTAAATCAGCCATTACTATAGTAATACCTGGTCTAAAACCTCCAAAACACGTCTTTGATGTTATTGAAGTTGCTGGTGGATACAAGTACAAAATATCCCACTCTGAAATCTGCAGTGGCATGTTACTTGTCCCATTTGTCCTTAGCATATGAAAAAGAGTCTTCCATGCACCCTACTGCATGCTTCCTGGCTTTGTCTAGCATTCCTTTTAAGCTAGAAGCTGTAGGATGTATTTAAACCAATTCTTTCCTTAAGGAATCTTGCAGTAATTTGGGATTCCATCCTTTTTCTAGAATAGAAGAATTTTGATTGGTACTGGCATGGATGGATGTCTTATATGCCAATTCTACTTCTGGTAAAAGAGTACACAAATCATGGGTAAATCCATCACAATCTTTGAATTCAAGGCCATATGCACAAAGTCTTCTTACCATATATTCCAAGGTTTGGATCATCCTTTCAGCTAGACCATCAGTTTGTGGGTGGTGGGATGCTGAGAAGGATAATTTTTTCCCAAATGGTTGGTGAAAATTTTTCCATAGTGCTGAGGTGAATTTGGGATCTCTGTTACTAATGATGTTTGTGAATATGCCAGTCCATGATATTACTATATTCCATATCAGAAGAGCTATATCAATGGCTGTATCATCCTTGTGACATGGTAGAAATATTGGAGTCTTACTAAATCTGTCAACAATCACTAGGAAATAATTTTAAATTCTGTCACCCCCTGGTGGCAGACCAGTTACCCAATCCATATGGACAATTTACCAAGGTCTTCTGGGTTCTTGGATCCTGATCATATTTCCAAGTCTTTTGCCAGTGGATTTATTTGCTTTTTGACATCTGTCACAGGTTTTGCAATACTCTGCAACATCCTTCTGCCACATTGGCCACCATATGCAGGTTTTTATTTTTTCTCTTGTTCTGTCCTCAGACAGATGTCCTGAGAAAGGGCTGTCATGGCATTCTTTAAGTACAAGATTGATTAAGGACCTGTCCACAACTGTCATGACACATGTATGCTTAGTTTGGTGGTTAGTTATACCATCCAGTAAGTGGAATCTTCCTTCATCATATGATTTTGTCCATATCTCATCTAAGGCATGTATCAAAGAATTGTCTTTACAGTCCTTAATAAGTAATTGGCATAAAATGCTACAATTTTTATCCTTAGTATAACTGCTTCTTACCTCCTCAAAGAAAGTGTTGTTCAGGTCTGTAACACTGATTCCTTCTATGGGGATTTGTGGGGAAGCTTCCTCTGGAACATAAGCAGGATTATCAATATTATTTGGTAATGGCCATCTTCTCAGTCCATCTGCATTTTTATGAATATTCGCATCTTTATGAACAATGGTCATATTGGCCCTATACTCTGGTATGGCTATTTGCCATCTGTGCATATCTGTTAGGAGTCTTTATGTTCAAAAGTGACTTAACAGCTTTAGAATATGTTATTACTTCAAAAAAACCTCATTTCTGAAAGTAATTTAGCTTCTTCAAGGCCCAGACAAGGCACAAGCACTCCATTTGACTGGCTTCAGTTGATTTGATTTGCCTGGATATGAAGCATATGGGTCCTTCCACAGGTTTATCATTCATAATATGAACTTGGTGAAGTGCAGAACCAAGCCCTTCCCCTGATGCATCAATATAACATTTAAAAGGAAGCTTGAAGTCTGGAATCAGTAAGAGTGGAGCAGTGGTCAAGGCTTGTCTCAAGGATTCAAAGGCTTTGATTCTGTAAACAGTCATTTCAAATACTGTGTCTTTGTCACAAAATTTATAAAGAGATCTTGCTATGGATGCAAAATACTTAATATGTTGCCTGTAATATCGTGCAAACCCCAAAAATGACTGAATTTATTTCTTGTTCTGAGGCATGGGTTTCAGCAATACTGTTGCAACCTTGTTCTTTTCAGTTCCAAGGGATACACCAGATACTACATGTCCCAGTGCTTCAAGTTCTTTAAATCCAAAAAGGCATTTCTTTAAAGAAATTTTAATGTCTACGGATTTTATTTTTGTCAAATCTCTGGATGATCCGTACATATGTTCCTCCCAAGTTTTGGAACAAACAATAATATCATCAATGTAAATAATTAACCATTCTTCTGAAAGCTCTTCAGGGAAAATTTCATTCATCATTCTTTGGAAATGTGAATGTGCATTCCCTATACCAAAAAACATCCTCAAATATTCATATACTCCACAATGAACAATAATTCTAAAGTAATTCCTTGCCCTTGGTGTCACTAAATTCTGGTAAAATCCCTTAAGGGCATCCATAGTGGTTATATACACTGCTTGAGATATTTTGGTAAGGGCGATTTGGATTTTTGGTATTGGGTACCTGTCTGGAACAGTGTAAGTGTTCAGAGCTCTAAAGTCCCCAAACATCCTAGATTTTCCATCATTCCATGCCACTATGACTGGTGTAGTTATTTCTACTTCCTCATTATGGCCGACCTTTCTTATTACACCAAGGTCTAGAAGCTCTTTAATATGAATTTCCAGAGCTTCTCTTGATTTACGACTTTCTGGATATGCAGGTCTTCTTCAGAGTGGTGGATAAGGTCTCTCAATATTAAGGATGATGTCAACTTCATGACCAATAATTTCCCCCAAAGGTTCTTTTTCTGATGCAAATGCCCCTCTGTGGTCATATAAAAGGGCAGAAAGTTCATTTCACTGACTATCAGTCAGATGAAGGCTTATTTCAGCTTCATTTAACTGTTCAGATTTGAATATTTCCAACTCTAAGCTGACTGGTGCTACTTTACTTACTGTAATTTGTGTTTTAAATGGTAAAAAGGCAAATTTTTGACTCTTATTGTCTCCAATAGTAAAGTATCTGTCCTTGTTGTTATGCAAGTCTATTCCATACATGATCAAATAGTCATTTCCTAATATAAAATGGTTGCTAGAGCAATTTTCCATAACAACAAATTTAACAGTGATTCTTAAATTTCCATTAATATTTGGAAATATGACTTTTGTCTCAAAGATTCCCAATGCTTTCATTGGATTCCTTGCACTATTAAATTTTATGCCATCAATTGGTAACAATTGGTCTTCAAAATTTGGTACACAAGTCTTAAGAAAAGATCTTCCAACACAAGAGCAGAAGGCTCCTGGGTCAAGTGAAGGTTTAGTGGGCTTGTCGTCAATTACCACTTCTGTTATACAGGAGTTACCAGCTGTATAACCTTTTCTCCTGTTTGGTTTGGTGTTCATAAGTTGTGCATCTTGAATTTTTGACAAATCAAGTTTACCATATCTTAATTGTGGCAAGTGGGAATAAGATTCCATGATTTCAAAAGTGACATTGACATTTTATATATCTTTTGAAGATTCAGGAAATATTGATGACTTATCATCTGAATTTTCTTCAATTATATTATCCTATTTTTCAGCATAAGGTTCTTTTTCAATGTCAATTTCATTGATTTTCCCCCTCTTTGGACATGTATTGGATAAGTGGGTGGTGCTTTGGCAAATATGGCACTTTCTGATTATATCTTCAGATTTATACTTAACATTATTAGAATTTTCTTTGGAATTTTTGTGCACAGAATCTTTCCAAGGTGTATTAAACCTTGTTTTGAGATTCAACCTACTAGAACTAATCCTGGTTCTGGTGGTTACTTCTTCTAATATGTTAATAATATCTTCTTCTGAAGCTTTTTCGGTGGTCCTGCTTTTGAAAGCATGCTCTAAGTCACCTCTACATTGTCTCAGAATCTTTCTGTGGATCATAAATACTGACATGTCAGGATACAATGCTGTTAATCTGTCTTTTTGTTGGCAAAACCATGGTAAATCTTTGTCTTGGCAGATTAAAAGGCTTTTTCCTCTTTAAACCTCCAAGCATCATTGACCCATTTGTTTATAATTTGGGTTTGCCACCAAGTCCAACTTTGGTGTCCATGTTCTTGTCTTAATTTGATATACCATCTGTGAGCTGATCTGGTAAACAAGGTGTTAAATCTTGCTGTTACCAATCTGTCCGGTAATTCAAAATCTTCTTTAATCATGTCAATACCTCTGATGAATTCCATATGGTCATATTCTCCTTCAACACTTAAGTGAGGCCATTCTGTAAGCTTTGGTACTTCTTTCAAGAGTGCTTGTCACATTGATGGTTCCCAGCTATGGAAAGAAGTGGAAAATTCATTTCTCAACTGTGAGTTTTCAACCTCCAATACTTGTGCTCTCATTCTGATTCAAAGGTGTAGACGTTCTTGGTAAGGTGTGAAGTAATTGTTCAATATCATTCATTTTTACTATTGTTACACCTTTGGGAATTTCTTAATTCATGTTGTAAACTTTGTATTGAATTTATTAAATTAGCTTTATGATTATCTTCTGTTTTTGTCAATTCTTTCCATAACTGTGTTTGTCTAGTATTATGGGAGGTGATCTGATTCAACTTCATTGCTAATTTTGATATTTCCTCTTGTGAGGTTTCAAAACACTTTCTCAAGGAAATTTTATATGTCTTCACTTCAGTAAATGATTTTGAAATATTATCAAGAAAACATTTAATCTCCTATTTTATAGTACTTTTGGCTTGTTTTATTCTTGCTTCAATTATGTCATCAATATTGAATTTAGAATATTTTTCTGTTAATTCTTTAATAATGGCAGATTGTTCATTTATCTTTTTGCCAAAAGAGTTTTCATTACTAGAATTTTTAATTGGTCTTAAAACTTTCTCAAAACACATAAGTGTTTCATTTATTTGGCTTAGACTTAAGTTTTTTGTTTTAAGATTGTTACAAATGGATGAATTTTTATCAGAAACATGAGTTTTTACGTCATTTATAGAATCATACAACTCTGGGATAGAATCAAAAATATTAGGAATCATTTCTGATATTTTAATCTGGCTTCCTCCTTTTTCTGTAATTCAATCATTGTTCTGGCCATCTGAAATAAATTTTCCATTGCATCCTGCTGAATCTTTGGGATTCTGTAGCCCTGGCTGTAAGGCTTTGTGGCTGGTGCCTTGCCTTTGTCCTTGTTTTGAGCTCGTGGCTGCTTCTTCATGTTGTAATTGCTGCTTCTGGCTACTGGGGCCTTTTTTGGCACTTTCTTGGGTAATGGAGGATGGTTTTTCCTTCATTCTTCTGTTGAAAGCATCATTTTCTTATTTTCCATCAATGGATGCAATCCATTGAGTAACTTGAAAGTGTTGGGATGGCCCAGGATTTTTCTCACAGTCAGGTAAGAATTATTGCAGTTTTTCCACAGATCTGAAAGGATCTGGTACTCTTTGTGCTGCAATGCATTAGTGTAAGTCTTCTGTCTGGCTTTGTATATGTCCACTGAGGCTTCTCGTGGTGGTGTCAGCTCTGTTTGAAGGTAAAATAGTATTATCAGCTTCAGAATTACATGATTCATTAATTTGGAGGTCATCAACTGACCCTTGTCCTTCTGTAACTGATTGGATTCTGCCATAATCATGTCTATGACCTTTTTGGGAGCTTCTTGAGGGGTTATAGCTGGCTCCTGATCTGGTTGAAGGCATATTTTATGATTAAAAGGCTTAGAAATAGTATTTTTACATCAAAAAACTTACTATTGGCAAAATTCTTTGCTTTCTGAAGGTTATTACTTATGTCCAAGTTAATTAATTCAGAAGAGATTGGTTCAGGTTGATTATTCTGAGTTATAATAACTGTACTATTATGGTCAGGATTCACAGTACTTGCAGGAATAATGCTTGTTACTGTTGAGGCTGTTTCAATATTTTCTTGTCTTAACATGTTTTTAGACACTAAAATTAATGAAAAAACCAATTGATTAAGTATAAAAAGATGTTTTCAAGAGATAAATGAAAAAAATAAAGTCTCACTTATAATATGAAAGAGGTTATTTTTTATGTATTTTTTTATTATAAGTATTTTTTATATGCTTTTAAGTTTTGCAATATAAGAAAAAAGATTTAAAAAGAGTAAAAAATTATGTCACAGGTAAAATATCGTGGCTGGGACCCCAAATGTAAGGTGTGGATATGAAAATTTGATTAAAAATCAAGTACTTTTCCTGTCCTCAAAATTTGTATAAGGTAAAAAAAAATTAAAAATGGTATGAAAATAGTATTTTCAAGAGAAAACATGCCAATTTGATTGCTTTTAACTTTATAAGTATAAAACAATAATATTATAAAGATTTATTGTTTTACCAACAATAAAGATTTATCCAAAAATACTCTACAAGAAATATTTAAGGCTACAAAAGAAATTTCTTTGAAAGCAATTTCAATCGGAATTAATTGAGCAAAGAGCTTCAGCCAATTAATTAAAGAACAAAGTCTTTAAAAGGATAATTAAAGATAAAACATGCTTAAAAGTGACCAGAGTGAATTTGTAAACAAAGTGACAAAGTTAACAGTGATGAAAGATGCTTTAATTCACTTATGGGGTGGTTCAAGGGGTAAAAATGATTACAAGAGTTACAAAAAATCATTATAATGATTTTTTCATGTGGTTAAAAGGTTTAAAATGATATGAAATAGGTGGTTGGAATCTTTTATTGATTGGTTTAACAGTGTTTAAACTAATTATAAAAGGAAAAGATTCTAACATGAAGAGAAAAGTGGGGCAAATAAGACATTCTTTTATAGCCATCAATTTTATTACTCCAAAAGTAAAATTTACTCTTGTAAGTCGTGGAAAAAACTCTGACAACAGAAAAGCCAATTATGACATCATTGAACCCTGCTTTAGACCAACAAAGGGCTGGGTTTAGCCATTTTAGACCCTTAAATCAGCCATTACTATAGTAATACCTGGTGTAGAGCCTTCAAAACACATCAGAATGTGTTTAATAGATGTAGAAACCAGTCAAAACTGTTTTTACTAAGTTCGTTTTAGCTTAAGGGTAGTTTTACTGTCTTGGCAACAGCTAAAACTGCCCTGGTTGGTATCAAAACCTCATCATCAATTGAGTCACACACCCTGTTACTCAATTCCAGGCCAAAAGTGATGAACGTTTGCGTGGATGTTGAGATCCCACACCTGTCAGCAAGGAGTTTGGGGGTCTGGCTCCCCCTTGGAGCTAAAGTACCTTTCCCCCCCAGAATTAATTTTTCCAATTTATTTTTTCTTTAATTCCTCATCATAAAATATACTTGTAATTTACACAAACAATTCAATTGAGTTTTACAGTACAAAACTGTAATAATTGATCCTCATATTTAAATTACAGTTCACTTATGTAATATACGTGCACATTTTGACATTTCAATTGAAAATACTTCAATTCCTCATAGCTTTTAAACTGCACACCACACCTCAATTTTGACAAACATATAGATGGTTAACACCACATGTGGTGTGAATTAAATTAAGGTTTTGTGGATTTTCAACTTTTGTACAGAAAATACTAAAAACTTAATTTAAGCTTATTTAGAGTTGAGTTACAGAAACCGTACCCAGAGGTGACCCCACCTTCTTTTTTATGAGGAATCCAATGGTGAAGTAGTTTTCTTAGGTTGATTTATTGTATAAAAAGCTATAATATATTTTATGTAGCTTTTTACCAAAAATATTTTGATTTCTATAATTTTATTAATAACTTATTTTTACTTAATTTTTTCAAGTAAAAATGCAATTTCACAATTTTAAAATTTAATGTAATTTTTATTTTGAATTATAATTAAATTTGTATTTTTATTTTTATTTTTATTGTGATAATATAAATAAATTCATTTTATTTATATTTATATCTTATTTTGTTCTTTGTAGTCTTTTGGGTATATGAAAATACCTCTAAGGCTCACATAAATACATATATAAAATTATCACCCCAAAGAATTCCAAGAATTTCTTAGGTGTTCTTCTCAACTTATTTCATAAAGATTTCTGATTTTAATTTTAAAATCTGTAATAGGTATTGTTTAGTGATACAACACCTCTACTTGGGGTGTTTCTCACCTTAATTTATCCAAATTTATGATTTGAATTGTAAAATGTATAATAGACTATAGGCCTATGCTGAAACTTTGCATTTTGACACATTGGTTTCTTCTTGCACAGTGGCAAATAATTCAGGTATAACCTTCAGAGGATACATGAATGTTTAAAGAAGGTTTGATTTAGATGACCTCAAATCTTTTATTAGTGGTACTTCTTTTTAAAATTCTTGGGTATGCAGGAACATAAAAATGGAAATTCTGGGCCAGAGAATCCCCCCACCTTGTCAAGGACACTCTGAATCTTGCTCAGTGGTCTTGTGCATTTAACCATATCATCAAGGAAATCTTTTATGAATCTTCTTATTTTTCAACAAAAAATGATTATTACAATAAATCCAGAAATCATATTTTTGCACTTTTATCTGAAAGTCAATTAATAAAGATCTGAATCCATAAACTGAATACCAATCACATGAAAGGAAGAGTCACTATAAGCTGAAACACCACTTTCAACACACCTCATGGTCACAGGAAATGAATAATCTCAGCAACATTCTTAATCTTAATGATGACTTTTCTTCTTTTAATGTGGGTTTCAATATCTTTCAAAAGAATCATTAGGCAGCTTTTGGAAAATTGAGGTTTTACTACAGTTAAACCTTTCTTAACTTATTCCCTCCAAAGCCCATGAGTGTTTCATCCACCAGGCTGGTTCCTTCTTGAAAATGGGCCAAATATCATCACCTATACAATGCAATAGCCCATTTCATTTTTGTCCTCTAAATATCAAGTTACAAACCAAGACCAATACATAAATTTTCATTTTTTTACATTTTATACCTTATTTTTACCCCTATTCCTTTCCTCAACCTTCCTGGACCACCCCAAGTTCTGCTTTTGCCACACTAAGTGGAAATAGCGTCTTCTTCTCTTACTCTATAAAAAACCTGTTTTTTCCACAATAACCGCAATTATCAATGGAATCAAAATCAAAAACCTTGAAGAAAGCCTAAACTCACTCAACAAGTCCATGAATTCAAAAACCAGATCTTGGATAAGCAAAAAAATGGCAAGTCTACCACAGATGATGAAGAATGGCTCTACAAATAATTAAACCTGATTGAAGAGAGCCTCATTGTAAACAAACTCATTGAATTAGACCAGCAAGTCAAAGACCTCATTATCATAACCAAACAAGAATTTTAAAGAGCTAACTTGAATTGTTGATTTGGTCAAAATTCAATGGGCTAATGTTCAAAAAAAATTGAGAAAAATAAAGGACTTACCAAAATCCAAGGGAATGAAACCTCATGTGTGGCTACTCTAGCCCAAAAAACTCAGATCTTTGATTGGTACAACAAGAAAGGGAAGATTAAACAAAGAATTGCTGATCACTCTCATTAAATTTACCCCCACATAGCTTTGAGGCAGCCCCAAAATTAAGACTAACTCAAAAAAAAAACCTAAATATCTACCAAAGTGAAAATTCAAAGTTCTAGAAAGAGAAATAAATTATTATCTGTAAAGAATTAACAAAACATGGTGCTTACTGAGAATATGCTTTGGGAAAAGTGGAAAGACTTTTCCTGGCTGTGTGAAGCTCCAATAAACAGAGCTTTTAGCCCATTCAATGGATTGCTTTATGTATTCAAGAGCTGGAGAAAATTGAAAAGCTAAAATAAGCTTGGAAATGCAATTACTACTTCCCAGGATCAAGTTACAAGCAGTATTAAGAGACTGGGACATATTCTAAAAAAGTACAATCCAAGTAATATTTTCAACATGAATGAGACTGGGCTGTTCTATGCGCTAATATCCCCTTCCATTTCGTCATATTATTTTTTCATATATTATCATTTTTTAACAGGATTGCTTCAGATAAAGGGATTTTCTAGAATTAATCAAATGGAATAATATACAAAAAAATGTAAATTATGATTGCATTGACAGGAAATTAAACTGGAATAAAACAATTTTTCTTACTATTTATAGGAATATTTGAATACCGTTCTGTTTCCAGAAGAGGTATGGATTTTAGTTAGGATACAAGTACCATGAAAATAAAAAGGAATGAATTTCCTCAATATATTTGCAGAAATGGAAAATTACATGAAATAATGAGATCCAAGAGAAAAAGTGAATATCCTCTTGCTATTATACATCTTTAAGGGACGAGAACTGCCTCAAGAGTCACTGAGAGACATCCATATTTTTTTTATTCCTAATCTAGCTGCTCATGTGCAGCCCCTTTATTCTGGGATCATTCAAGAATATAAGGAATATTATTGAAAGAGTTTCATTAGATTCAAAATTTAGTACTATAGTACAAGCATTAAATTGAACCAAATCTAAAAATACAACCATCTGAGTGCACTGAAAAGGTGGTTTTCTTGGAATGCCATTACAACTGAGACAATTTCAACATTTTGGGCTCATAAAAAAATTATTTCAGGAGGAAAAGAGCTTCCAATTGAAACTGGAATTTTGAAAGACGAAGGACTCCTACAAGAAGAAAATCAGCGTTTAGAAACCCTTGGTTTAATTACCCATTGAAATCCAATTTCAATAGTAGAGCCTCTTGATCCAGAAAGGAAAAATTAATCCAATAAACTATCCACTTCTAATATATTTGAATAGCAGGATTCATTTATTAAAGAGAAAGAATAATTTGACTTAAAAGATCCCTCTCTTCCAATCCCGCCAGTTTTTGAGGTTCCAAATTCAATAAATTTCCTTTGAGCTATAATTCTTCTTGATAATCAAAGGAATCTGAAAAGTTGAGTGAAAAACTGGAGGCCTTTAATTGCTTTCTCAATTACCAATATCACAGTAGTTGAAAACAGACCTCTTTGTTTGATTATTTAGGTTCCAGGTTTTCTTTTATGATATCTGTCTTTAATATAATTGTATTATATTCCGTGTTATTTACTGTGGTTCATTATGTTACATATGTATGTGCTACAGTATATGTTAAGAGGAAGATTTGAGTTAAAAAGCATTTATTTTACAAATTTTACGTCCCTAATTACAGCTTATGGGTTTATGTTTTTGGCTTTTGGAAGGTGTGAGAACCAAAAATGCAAATTTTCAAGTATGGAAAAACATTTTCCACCAACATGTATGGATTTAAAAAAGCGTAACTGTAGCTCTGTTTTTCCACCACTTTCATAAAAAGAACTATCATGCTATTTCCGATGCACTCAATGCAAAAAATCTATAAATACATCTTCAATCACTTCCTAAGAAATTATGCAGATTGCTCAACATTTTCAAAAGCAATAATTACCTGGCCCATATTTTCAAGCCGTGGAGATTATGGAACCAAGACCTCGGGAAAGCTATAGGCAACAATCATTTAAGAAAAATCCCTCGAGTCAACAATCTGTTTTTTTGACAAGTAGTGGATACCAAGCCTTCAAAGTATCCACATCCAACTACACAACCGGACATTTGGTAAATCAAATTGATGAGACCTGACCATTCCTGTAATCACTGCAAGGATTGGGGGCATTAGGAAAAGGATTGTCCAAGGTTTTGGATGAAATTATAGTTCCTCTTAAAAAATCTTGTTCAACTGCTACACCATGATTGGGAAGTGCTAATACATGGTGAAACATTATGGATTTCGTCACTAACGGCTCATTTTCAACAAGCACTTAGCCCAATTAGTAATAGCATGGATAATGAATTCCAAAGATGAGGGTTCGAGTCCCTCAGTGCTTGATATTCTTGAATTAATGTTGAGAGAACAAAACTAACGCTGAAACAAGGAAGGCTTCAGGTAAAATTTCATTATTGGATCCTCAAAATTTCAAACCCAGGAGTAGAATTAAGAAATCCAAATCAGGTGTCACATCCAGCATTGATTGCAATTGATTCGGAAGCGGAAGACAACAGAGAATCCACATCGATTAAAGCTACCCCAGAAAATGGAACTTTAGTGCTTCTTGACTCTGGGGCAGCTAATCACGTGTAAGGATAATTATTTCTTTTTATTGATCTCAAAGACATCAATCTAAGTCTTTCTGTTGCAATTACTGAAAACGTCAAAGTCAAAGGGATCAGAAAAATCCAGGTATCTACCATGGCTGGTAAAATTTGACTCACCAAGGTCCTTCACTGTGAGAATATACTGGGCGTACTGATATCCTTGAAAGAATTTGGGGCTAATTATGGGACTTTTGAGTATAGGGATGGCACTTACTACTTGTATCAAAATCATGTTTTGTTTCCTACTCAGAATGTTAATTATTGATGGTTTCTTACATATTTCTTGAACACTTAATGAAATCAAATCAAGTTATTGGAAAAGAAAGAGACACTACACTTGCATCAAGACAGATTGACTCAAATGCCAATTCAAGATTTGAGAAAAATACAGAATTCGAATTGTGTGCAGGTGTTGTCAAAAATCATTTCATGTAATGAAGTTCAGCCTTGGTACCCATGTGCATGAGAAAAAAAACAAAAATTTACAAATACAACCCTGGTCTAAGAAAGTTGTCCAAAAGCCAGAATATCTCATTAATATAGATCTCATGGGTCCTTTTCCTACTTTTATAGACAATTTTCAATAAACTCTAATGATTCAATATTACTACTCTTCACTAGTGGAATTTATACCATTGAAGCTCAAGTCAGATGAATCGGGACGTGTTATAAAATGGTTAATGAAGTTTGTGAATCTGAAAAATTCAAAACTAACCCAAGTAAGAACAGACAACAGTGGCAAATTTAATTCAAATAAACTACAATTTATTTTTGAAATAAGGCATTATTAATGAGCAAACGGTCCCTTAAATACAAAATCAAAATGTAAACTTTGAATGGAAGAATAGAACTCTAGCAGAAGCCACACAATCAACGCTAATTAGGGAAAATTTACCAACAACTTTCTAGAGATATGGCTTCTGACATGCAGCCTTAGTGTACAATAAATTATTACACAAAGAAAACAAGGAAACACCTTTTGAACTGGATTGTGGTAAAAAACATAGTATTATCAAGATGGAACCTGAAGGTTTGGATTTCGTCAACAAAAATAACTACTCTATTGTCAGTGAGCTACCTGAATGTGAGAGAAAAGACCAACTGATGATAATTGTAGTGAAGGTACTTATGGATGATCTACAAAGAAGAATATAATAACACTAATATTGATGGAACTATCAGTTGCTTAAGTAAACAATGAGAAGTAATTAAATAAACCAAATATGGTTTTTTATTGAGTATAAGCTATTTCATGACATATAATAAGAAGTTTTTGGCAGGAGAATAATATAAATAAGTTGTGATATATTTTTGATGGTGAGAGTAATTATTAATTTTAGATCTAATTTATTCAGAAGTGAAGTTCTCCAAGGAGAAAAAGATAGAAGCTTCAACAAAAATCCTCTTCTTATATGATGAAATATTTAAGCTTTTCATTCATGATAATTTTGATCATTCACTAATAATTACGTAATTTCCAAGCTCTGAATAATAGTGATCACTCACTGATTATTATTTAATTTCCAACTTCACACTCTTTCCATCTTTGTCTGATAGAACATGTTCTGCGAGTGAAAGATTTTCTTTTTAATGGGTTTTGATTTCAATCCCCCCTTTCTCTTAGGAAAAGAACTTGAAGACAAACCAAATACCTTAATAAGATAGGCCAACAGATTGCTTTCTTCTTAAGTTCAGAAAGAATCTTGCGTGTTGGAACATATGAAACATTCACTTCTCCAGCGTTAATCACTTTCTGGATGAATTGCAGCTGATTTTTATGTGTTTCATCCTCCTACCATTTGATTTAAAATAACAATTTTCTGTATTAGTACATCCTTGATTGTCGTCCAGCAACATTACTGGCCCATTGAGCCTAAGCAGGTTCAGCTCAGATACCAGCTGTCTGATTCACGAGAGCTCAGTGATAAGATCTACCAGAGATTTTTACTCTGAATTACGTGTCAAAAAAGACACAGAAGTCTGTTTCCTAGTCTTCCAGATTATGTTACATAAGCTAAAAGTAACACCAAATCCCGTTGTGAACCTCCTGGTGATATGAAAATTTCCAGAGTCCACATCAGAGTAACCAAAATTGTCCATTGAGTTTTGACTGAAACTATAAATAAGAGACTTCTCAATAATTCCTTTAAATTGTCGAGTAATCTGTATAAAAATTACAGTTTTCCATTCCTATTTGCTCATTAAAATGGGATAGACTACTTATTTAAAAAGACACGTCAGGCCTGGTGGCTGTACTGAGATAACTGAGACTACCAATAGCACTTCAGTAGCTTACACCTATGCCTTCAAAGATTTTCTTACTATTTTTTGATAAGAGTTTGAGGTGAGAATTTGGAACCATGAGAGTTCCAAATGGCCAGAAATATTGCAAGCTGTATAGCTCAAGGAGTGCTTTGAAGAAATTTTACTTGTGAAATTAATATTTTTTTAGGATAATGAGTTATCTGTATTCCAAGGATTAGGTGGTCCCATCCTGGATCTTTTACTTCAAACCCATGTTTAATTGTTTCTTAAGGAATCCAACTCTTTTCCAAATATGTTGATGTCATAAAAATGAAAGAAAAGCCATTTCAGGTTTTGATTGATTAAAAGGAAAATTCAAGGATCACAGAGATAGAGACTGAAATATTTTTTTAAAACAACTACTAAGTCATTTGTACCAGGAAGGAAGTAGCTGCTTTAACTCATAGATTGCATTATCCAGCCTCAAACAAGTGGACTTGATGTCAAAGTCTAAACCCTGAGGGATCGAGAGATAAACATCTTCATTAACAGGTGCATTCAAGAGGTCACTTTTCAGATCCATTTTCTAAAAATACAAGCCATTAAAAAATGAAAAGGCTATGTTTTTTTAAGAGAATTTATAAAGACCGTTGGAGAAAGGATTCTTGAGTAGCCAACACCTGAATTCTGTGAGAAATCCTGAGCTCAAAGCCTAGCCTTGTACTCCATTATCTCATCTGAGTAATTTTTCTTGGTTATGAATATTCGGGTTCTTCCAACTAGCTTGTACTGTGGTTAAATTTCTACTATTGACCAAAAATTAAACCTCTGAATTAATTCCAGCTCTTTTGATATTGCACCACACCATTATGTTTTAGTTTTGCCAAAAACAGATTTACAATAACTTGAGGGATCTTTTTGAGGCACTGTAATGAAGAATTTTGGTCCAAGTATAAGGGAGAATATTGTTATGGTCTATATCCCCTTCAATAAGTGTCAGATTTTGAGGGACTATTACTTGTATTATTAAATACACACTGTTAGGATTATTAGTTTAATTATATTCATCCTTGTCTATTTCAATTATCTCATCTTCACTGCCAGTTGAGTGACCTTTGGAATAGTCACTATGTGTGTCAAAGTCAATCCAACTAGAATAAACATTGTCTTCATTAGAACTGGGTTCAGAATGGGGAAATGTATTTAAAACAAACAGGGAATTCCTAGTGATTACTACATCTCTGTCTCTTAGGCCAAATATTTGATAAGCTGGAAACCAAGGGATATTTATTTTTCCCCTTTAGGAACCAGTTTCCAACATTGAATATGTTTGCGGATCAGGATAACTGCATTACATCCAAATGTTCTAATTCCACTTATTTTTATAGGTGTGTTTTACCAAAGCTTAAATGGTTCCAGATTCCAGCTTTAGGTAAATTTTAAGTTATTAGACGGAAACACAGCAGTGTTGAATGCTTCTACTCAAAAGGGTTTGGGTATCTTTGAGACAATTAATAGACAAATTTCCTTGTGGAGTATAGCTCTGTTTTATTTCTCAGAAAAACAATTACGCTGGGGAGTGGCAGTTGGTGAGCTTATGTTATGTGGACAAATCTATATTCAGCTGCCAGATTTTCAAATTCCCCGCCTTGATCTAGAATTAACTTCTTTATTTTTGCATTGTGAAACTCTAAGCATAGTTTTTCCGTTTAATGAGTTCTGTGTAACAGTCCCCTTTATTTTTCAAAAGCTTAACGAAAAATATTGATCCACAAGAATGAGAAATTAGCAATTACGGGCTATGGATTCAGGTGTGATTGGTTCCACAAGATACAAGTGAGCACATTCAAGTGGATGAAATACTTATTCAAAATCATCACTAAATAACAAAAGGGAGGCCTTCCATTTTAGAAATATTTGAGAGAATTGGTTCATTGGTGGCAGGCCCAAGGCTTTCAAAAACTTGTTTTATAGATGACAAAGTCTTTGATGCCTGATATCTTCAACCTTCGGGCGAGTCTCAGGTGTTCTGCAATAAATTACCATCAACCTATCAATTATTATACCTGTGATCATCAAGATTTCTCTTTTTATTTCAAATGTATTTGGTGGTGACTCGTTGATTGTGACATTCTTATCACATAATTGAGGTAAAATAACGATATTTTATGAAATATGTAGAAAATAGATGCAGTTTTTGAGGATAACTAGTTTTCCATTCAGAATGAGTTTTAATTTTCTAATTCCACTTCCTATTGGTGATATTGATTTGTCTCCCCCTGTTATTTGAATGGGTCAATTTCGGAAATTTCAGAAAGGAAAGACCTTCTATTGAGCATATGATGCACCACAGAACAGTCAATGATTACTGTACGGTTATAAAGTGAATCCTTACTATTGGCTAAAAGAGCTTGTGCGAGAGACAAATGATTTTCAGGAGATCATTAATTTATCAAATGATTGTCTTTTTCCTTTTATCCTTTCCTTTGTAGTCTAAAATGAGGGAGTTAGACATAATATCAAGTTGGTTTGTGAGTAGTATTCAATGAAATTTGTTTTCCATTTGCAAAGCAGTATACTTTGCCACTGGTATATGCTGTGTTTGCAGAGATTACAGTAACCAGAGCGAAATAGTTTTTCTTTTCTTTCATGGAGAACTGTTTTGATTCTTGATGACGAGAATGCAAGAGTTTGTTAACAGTCTTTCTATTGCGATAAATTAATAACCAGTAGCAATAACTAAAGAGTAGAGTGTTAGTTTAGATACATGATGTTTTAGTACGAAATAGAAAAGTGATTAACCTATCTGTCAGCTATTTAAATATAAATCGATAGAATATAATAACTATGCCGTTTTTACTCTAGGTGATACTGACATTTAGACTCGTAAGTTCATGATTAATGTAAATACATATTTATTGATAAATGTGTGAAATATTAAATACCTCGAAGTTGTCTAAGACACTCCTTCTAAATTCTAAGAAGGAACAGTGCAACAGCTTTGGGATAAGCTGGTTTTGTACATAGTGTTAGTTTGCTCAAATTGACTATTGTTGAGATTTTAAATGCGTTAACTACCTTAGTTCCAGCAGTAGGCTGGACTGTGCAACAGCTTCTAATTTGGCTTAATAGCGAGTAAGGGGAATTTGACAGACGAGAGAACTAAAATGGAATGATAAAGGAAAGTCTGCCCTGTCAATACGATGATGCATAGGACAGGGTCATTAAATACACATTGACGTAGGAGTCGTCGTGATAAGATCACAGCAGTCTTGTGACGTAAGCCTTGACTGAGAACTCTAAAACTCCTCAGTAAGTGCTTCGGTTAAATCAGCTCATTCTCTTCAATTTCAACAGAGAAAAGGTCTGGACACAATTGAGTGAGGTACTAGGATTCTCCGTGACATTGTGTGACATAGCAAGGCTATCAGAAAGATGATACATGATGACATCATCACATAGTTTCCCCTAGATAGAATACAACAGTGAATAAGGAGATATTTTTGATATTGAAAGATTCCATTTCAATAATTTCCTATCTAAATTTAATTATGAACTCCTCTAAGTTTCCTCTATAAAAGATAGAAACCCAGTCCATCACTACTTTTCTTCTGTTGATTGCTGTCTTTGAAGCATATTTCTCGTTAATTTTATTAAATATAATAAATTAATTGTCCATTGTTTCATTTTCAATAACTTCTTGAAATACCGAAGGATCTAATGTTCTAGATATAAAGATGCTGGTGTTACTTTCTAATTTTTCTCATCTATTTCTAGTTAGAGTATTTGCATCTTCAAAAAGTCGTGTGGTGCAAACTTCCAGAATTTTTTTTATCAAAGAGATATTTTAATTCTCCTGTACCATTCACTATAGTTGAGTCCAACTAGAACCGGAATATTGGAGCTATCCCTGGATTCCAGTATTCTCTTGGTTATGATGATTTCTTCCACCTATTTGTTTGAGATTCTTGAATGGAGCCAAACACTGTAAATCTATCAAGATAAAAGCTGAAGGTTTGGATTGCTTCAACAAAAGTAACTAATATAATATCACTAAGAGGAAAATACACTAACTGAAGTTGAAATAAAATATCAACTAATGATATCTGTAGTGAAGGAAGATATAGATAATATACACAGAAAAATCTAACAAAACTAATATTAATTGAACCGTCAAGTGCTTGAATACACAATGAGAAGTCATTACCTAAACTAGACATGGTTTTTCATTGAGCGTAAACTATTTTACAACACACAAAAAGTTCTGGGGAGAGTCATAATATGAACTAGCTTTGATAACTGTTTGATGGTGAGAGTAAGTATTAATTTCAGATGTTCTCTGAGGAGAAAGAGACAAGAGTCTCAACAGCACTCCTCTTAATATATGATGAAATACTTAATTGTTTCTTTAATTATAATTTTGATCCTTCACTGATCATTAAGTCATTGCCAATCTCACACTCTTTCACTCTTTGTTTGAGAGAACATCTTCTTACAGTGAAAGGTTTTCTTTTTCATGAGTTTAGATTTCAACAAGTATTTCCTTATTTTGGGTTCCTGGATTGTCCGCAATATTACACAAAATGGTCCACAAAAAAGAATTTTTTTCAAAAAAAGGTAAAGTTATTTATCTGGGAGTAGCTCAAGACTTTCAAGGATGGATGTTTCCCAACATTGAATTTCGGCGTTTATTAAAAGGGGAATCAGAAAACTTTCCCAAGGATTATTTCAGTTTTAGTCCGCAGAAAGAGCATAGAAACAATCAAAATATCAAGGTTTTAAATCTTTTTGACAAAACAATTATTGAGGAGGCGGAAAGTAAAAATGAATTTTTTGGACTAATTGCAGTCTCCGGCAGGTTTTGCAATGGCACTCTGATGAATTAAAAAAGAACTCGGAATAGTAAAGATAAAGAGGAGTGGATGGAAGTGTGTGATCAAGAGATTAATAACCTAACGGATATGAAAGTATGGGAAGAAATGGAGAATTCAGGAGTCCATCAAGTTTTGGGCACACGCTGGGTGTTTGCAAGGAAAGATGACTCAGTCAGATGTGTAATGAAATACAAAACTTGGCTTGTTTTTCAAGACAACAGGAAAATTAGGGATGCGAATTTTAAAGAGATGTTTTCTCAAGCCCTAAGAACACTCTTGGATATAGAAAGTTCACAAAATTGGGATCTTACAACAACTTATCTACTTAGTACAGTGCCCTCCAACAAACCTTCGAACATTTTTTTTTTTTCGGGAGTTCTCACATTTTGTTAAATTTTCTCACATTTTCTTCAATTTTCTCTCATATTCTTATTTTTCAAACTCTCAAACATTATTTAATTTCAAAGAAAAATTTAATTCATGTATAAAAGAAAATTTTATTTCGTGTATAAAAATACTGATATGATATATTTTGTGTATAAGTGTAATATTTTTTTTTTTTTGTTTAAAATCGTGTATGTATAATTTTCGAGGAGTAATACAAGCATCAGGAAGCAAAGAAATAATAACTAAATAAAATTAAGCTCCCTACCAACGGGTAGGAGCACCATTCTGGTCAATGACCATTTGCATCCTTCTAGGTAAGGATTGCAATAGCGACTCCAAGTGGTCAAAGGGTAAATCATCCCAAACAGCATTGATAGCCGCGGTTAACTCGTCCATCGTTTTGGGATTGAAGAGACAAGTGACAATATGTTTCATCTTGAACCATAAATTTTCGATCGGGTTCAGGTCTGGTGAGTTAGGAGGCCAATTAAGCTTGCGGATTTGATGCTGATCACGCCATTCTTGGCTAGCGATGGCAGTATGGATGGGGGCTCCATCCTCCATTAGGGTAAGTCCTTCGCGATTTTCTGCTACGCCGACTTCAACCAATTCGTCCATGAACGGCAACAGTCCTGGTTCGTAAACGTTTTCAATGAAATCGATTGCTCGCCGTTGTCCAGGTGGCATGATGATCAGCTCGTATTGAATTGGGCCACAGATTGCCCCCCATACCATCATTGATCGACGACCTGAACGATGATTGACGGCCATCGATTCAAGTTCGTACTTTTGATCAGTAGTGCGCCAAACTCGTTTTTGAGTTACTGGCTCGCCTAGCTCAAAGGAAGATTCGTCGGTCCAAACAACCTTGGACCAATCTTCAATGGTCCAATGGAGATGACCACGGGCGAAATCCAAACGACGTTGCATGTGTCGAGCACTAAGATAGGGTTTCTTGACAGCAATACATGACCTTTTCCCTAGGCCATGTATTGCTTTGCGAACGGTATTGATGGAAACGTTCACGGTGAGCATATTCTTGATTGAAACGAGCGTATCACGACGATTTTGTTGAACAACCCGAGCCAATTCCTGTAAATCGCGATCATTTAGTTTGCGAGGTCGACCAGCTATAGGCAAATTTTCAAGATGTCCTCGCTCATGAAATCTTCGGATAGTATCATGAACAGTGGTAGGTGGAATCCCCAAGAAGGTTGCTATGGTTCGTATTGAGGCCCCAGCATCATGCATGCCAATTATACGGCCGCGAATGCCTTGACTATGGTAGGGTGGCATATTTTAATAATCAATATATATAGCTTGTATTTAAAAGATGATCGATTGTTAAAAAAAAACTTACTTCTGTTGATCTGCTTTATATATAGGCATGATTGCTGCCCCAACCAAAAAAAAACACCATAAAACACGAAAAAGGTTCACGCGGTAAAGCAATGAGTCGAATTTGAAAAAATAATGGAATTGTTGAAGTTGATTGGTTGGATAATCTGAGCACAATGACAAACGCGATGAGGGAAAAAAATTAAATTAAAAATGAAAAAAATAAAAAGAAATTGGGTTTTAGTCCCAAAAAAAAACCCAAAGCGCGCGAGTTGAATTAAAAAAAAAATTCGAGTTCCCGTTCGGAGGTATATTGGAGGGCACTGTACAATGATTACGTTATCTATTTGGAGCCCTCACCTGTTTTTTAAGGCAGGATGGAAAGTTTTTGAAATTGAAGAAAGCTGTATATGGGCTGCAGCAGGCCGGCAGTTACTGGCGGCTACACATTAAAATTATCTTGACGGACATTGCATTTTTAGTGAACAAAAATGATCAAAGCACATATATTTCAAACAAAGGTGGTGATGTAGCTGTTAAACCTTTAGAATCTAAGGTAAAATTTTGTAAACTTAGTCGAGAGTTAGTTATGGTCTAACAATCTCTGCGTCACTCTATTGAAGTATAGTATTGATTAACTAGAACACACAGTAGTGGTAATGCTGTTTAAATACAATGTAAGTGATTATTGTTTGTTATATGTAGAGTAATTTAATGTCTGAATAGTTAGTGAGTAAATACCTTTAACAACTAGAACACGTATAATAAAGATCAATTTGTCTGACCGCACTACTTATTCAACTACACATATACAGCCTGAGTAGAAAGTAGAGAGATCAATTAATTTGTTACAGATTTTTTAGTAATTGTATAGTTTGGTGATTCATTACCTCCACTGCATCTGTGTATCACTCGTAGCCAGTCGACAATATTGAATCTTGCTTCTGTTAGTCGTGTCGGTTGAATCGCATTAAATGAAGTGTAAAATAAAGAAAGGAGAATGTGATTTCTTCGGAAGAGATGGTAAGATGGGTGAGTTAATATAATGGTGAGTGAAGCGGATGAGAAGTACTAGGTCATCGATTACGTCATCGAGAAATCAGTGCTGACGTAACTTGATTAGGTCATTGATTACGTCAAAGATTACGTCAAATTTTACGAATACACAGTATTCAAACAAAAAAAGTAAGAGAACAAATACCTAAGGTGGA
Organism: Austropuccinia psidii; assembly: GCA_023105745.1. NCBI lineage: Eukaryota > Fungi > Basidiomycota > Pucciniomycetes > Pucciniales > Sphaerophragmiaceae > Austropuccinia > Austropuccinia psidii. The sequence goes on along the minus strand of JALGQZ010000008.1, from coordinate 18,137,787 downwards.
AAGAAAGTCGGAGCTACAATTCTAATGGAGAGCAACGATAGTGCCAACAGCAGCTAGTATAGCTAATAATGAGAGAAAACAAATGAATAGAAGAAAAAAATAATCTGATGATAATAGTGAGTGAGACCAAAAGGGAAAATAGAGCTTTAGTAAGCGAATGTAAGTAAGTTAAAGGTCTCTTATCCTCACCTTTCATCAGTTGAGGAGGAAGCTTATATCTTCAGGAGTTTTCATAATTCAAAGGAAAGGGTCCGCCAGCCAAACATCTTGTAGGGGTCTGATGAATTATCATATACTACATGGTTTTACTGGAAGCCACGAGGCTAGTTCACTTTTGAGATATTAGTGCTATATTGATTCTGATCTAGGACTCTTTGATGTTGTTAGATAAGGTTCTTTGACAGTAGCAATGTTGTGGCTTCATGTGGACGGCAGAGTACTTACGACAAGAAGCTCAAAAATTTGAGTTTCTTGAAAAGCAAGTTTATGGAAAAACTCAAACTCAAGTGGGATAAAGAGCTAAGTAGTATCGTAGGTGTGGAAATCAAGAGGAATTGTTATTATTTTCAATTACAACAATCAGAACTTATACGCAAACTATTGGAATCAACAGGAAGCATATTTATGGCACAGAAACCACTTCTGGATGTCAAGCTAGAGTCATCAGAAGTCATCGCAATGGATCGTCAATATCTGGCAGCAATTGGTATGATTCTATACCTAGCGCAAGCAACAAGGCTAGATTTAATTTACATGGTAAATTGATTGGCGAGGTTTGCAATGAATACCACTTCTCAGCACTGAGCCGCTGTCAATCAGCTTGTCAGGGTGACTCTATGATAGAGCTTCAGAAAGATAATAAAAGCTATAACTCTGAGTGTGACACGAAAATAATGATTATATTTAGAGTGAGAATATGAGTGAAAAGGGCTATACTAAAATAATTTAGTGATGGTGAGTACTGCTGATAGCCCTGGGTGCAGTGTTTGCCTGTTGGTTTACAATAGCAAACCCTACAATACTTACTTAAAGTATACCTGTTAGATTCTAAGAGTATCACTTCCTTTTTAAGAAGTTATACCACATAAGAATATCAAGAACAGGATGCTTAATTTGCTTCCTGGTGAGGCAAAGCCTCCTTTTATCTTGTTCTGGGGTAGTGGGAGGTGGTTTACCTCTGCACACGACCACAGAGTGAAAATTTTCACTACTGTGGGCTGGTTTGTGGTTCTATACACTCAATACAGGCTAGTATTGGGTTGAAATGTGGTTTTAGAACCACAAGTAGTCATTTTTACCCTATAAAGGGTGAAAATTTTCACCAATGGAGTTTACAGGTGTGTTCTGGTGCTTCTGACGCGTCAGAAACTGTACAGAACCTGTATGGACCTCTGTATTGGACTTAACTATGAGGTATTGAAGTATAAATAAGCTTCAGCATCTGTTTGACACCTCATAATCAGAGTACAACTGTATCCTGTCATAATACAGCTGTATTGACCATATTGTGGGATTATAACCTTCAAATGGCCATAACTCTGTCAGTTTTTGAGATATCATGCTCAAAGTTGGTTCATTGAATAGCCCTGTATGAGCTCTACACAATGATACCCAATTTGGTATGGTTATCATTGAATATGACAAAGTTATCCCATGTACAAGGTTTTTGTACATAGGTGTGGTTTGGGCAAAAAGCTGTATTGAGCTTGTTTGCCTCATACCTTCTTTTATAGTTGAGATGTGAAGAAGTGAATGGCACCATCAGATAGCCCTGATTGTGCTCTTTCCAAAAAGACCCCACTTCAAGTATCCCACACTAAAGCTGTAGAAGTTAGATGAGAGGTGAATGTTTTGTTCAACCTTATTTGGCCTGAATTTGACCATAACTCAAGTAATACTGGTGCTAGCTCAGTTTGGCTGGTACCATTGGATAGCCCTGGCTTAGAGCTTCATTTTGAGTACCCATTTGATGGGGTTAAGCCTCTCCTTCTAGATTTTAGATGAGAGGTGAAAATTAAGGTTTATGCTCAGCAATAACTTTGAGCAGGAATAACTTTGTTATTTCTTGTCCTATGGTGATGGGACTTATGTTTTCAGAAAGAGGTGAGTTTCCTCTTTCTTTTGATACCTTTTGAGCTGATTTGGCTCAGCTCCATGTTTTGGTGGTATCTTGGCTATACCATTGGTTTATGGTATTTTGGCTGTCATGCTTGTGCTCTGGTTTTGAGTCACAGGCTGACACAGCTGATCTTGTACATTGGGAAAACAAAAGATCAAGCTTTGACCATAAACTAAACAATGGAGGGAAGGCCTATGGAGGTTTATGTGGACGCAAATTGGGGAGGTGAATGATTTAGTTCACAACATGGTTATAGAATTTTCTTAATGGGGTCACTAGTAGCATAGAATTCAAAGAGGCAATCATTTATAGCTAACTCAATGTTTCAGGCAGAATACATGGCACTCTCGGTTGAGGCAAAGGATGGTTTATCGTTAGCTAGGAACATTGAAACAATAATGAGAAAGGTGCAACCAGTATTACCATCAGAAAAAAAATCGGCAATTCAAATAGCATCAAATGCGGCAAGTAGAAAAAAGATGAGGAATATACAGTGGGGATTTCATCACATAAACAAATTGGTAGTAAAAAAGGAGTTGCTATTGAATGGATATTGACAACAGCGCAAATGGCCGACATATTCACAAAGATTCTAGGAAAAATTAAAGTCAAAGAGTTCAGAACGGTTATGAATGGTTTGTGGAGGGGTGTGTTATAGAAAGATTAGAAGAATACTCTAGAGCATAGTTAGATTATTTTAAATATTCATTACACAAAGCATGAATATTGTAAATACATGTATAAGCTTATCGCCCCGAGGAAAATAACAACGTCTGCTGGGAGGTTTCTCACTTTATTTTTATCAAACTTGCTGATTCGTGTTGTAAAATATTTAATAGGTATTATTTAGTAATAAAATACATCTGATCAGGCAAAAATTCACTGTGATAATGAAAAAAACATTAAAAGAATTCTTGAAAAGCCAAGGACTTACAAAAAGTAAATCAAAGGCCAGCTAGTTCATGGCCACTCTAGCCTCAAAAAACAAGATTTTTATTTGTACTACAAGAATGGAAAGAATCAAAAAAGGATAGCCAATTATGTCAACAACATTTACACTCACATGTCCTTGAAGCAGCCATGAATTTCAGACCGGCACAAAAATAAAACAAAGATACAAACTCAAGTGAAAATCACAGTTTCAGAAAGATAAGGTGAGCTGTGGCTGTAAAGAATGAAAGCTCCCATGACATGTTGAAGAAATGGGTCCAATAAGAATGGAAACAAAATGTTGTCCTTACTGGGTATGTGCTTGTGGAAAAGTGGAAAATATTTTATCAGTTGCAAATGGTGTGATTTAGTGCATCAAATTCTTGTTTTCTGATGATAATGGAGTATTTGAATTTTTGCTTTAATTCAATAGGTTTCTTGACAATGAGGTGCTCTTCAATCAAGTTTTCTTGATGCTCAAGTCATTCTAAATCGTTTGTGGTAAGATTGGCATTTTTTTTGCTTCTCCAAGAGTTTGGATTTCTTTCTATATATGGACTTCTATAGGGCATTTATACCTGCTTCAAGCATGCCAATTTGAACTTCATTGATCCTTTTGGGGAGCATTGAAAAATGAGGATGTTGTGGAGAGTGAGAGAAGAAGATTCTATTGCCACTTTGTGTGGCAAAAGTGGCACTTGGGGATGTTCAGGAATGTAGAGGAAAGCAATTGAGGTGAAGAAAAACATGGAAAATATAAAAATAATAAAAAATTAAAAACCTATGGATCTTGAGAGGTAAGCTGAGATCTGGTGGATCAGAAGGGCATGGACTCTTTTTTATATCGGTTATGGGCTTTGGACCATTTTCAAGCAGGCACAAGCCTGATGGATGAAAAACGACATGGTTTCTGGGAGGTGTGGAGTTATACAAGTATAACTGCAGGTTTTTTGATGAATTCATATTGATAATTTCCATTTTATATTTTTTTGATCTAGTTTTCTGTTTTTCACCTCTTTTTAGGGACGTACTAAGCCCTAATAAGAGCCTCATATCTTTTCTTTTTGAGAATAATGATTTATCTGACCATTCCTTCGGTAAAATTGGAAATCTCTTTCAAGTTTCTATCTTGAAATTTCCCGAAATGGCTATTCTGGCATTTGGCTAACTTCATTTCCTTTTGAAAAAAAACCTAGCTTTTTGCAGGGATGTTTCAGCCAAGAATTAATTCAGAAATTTTTTTATAGAAAAACACATAATCTCTTACTCAAATTAACTAAATCCCCCACTTGGATTTATCAATACCCTATTTGAAGTAAGAAAGTAAACCAATTTTAAAAATAACTGAAACGGTAAATTAAATCATTAGAGACGAGAGAAATGGTGGGCTGATGTAGCTCAGAATTTATTTATGATTCATATGAAATTTCTCCTCAAAAGATTCAAATTACTTGTCTTTATTTATTTTTGAATCAACTCAAAAATTGCTTATCTATTTATTTTGAAACTATTCAAGGGGTCTATGGTAGTGGGATTATTATGGAGGATGGTTATAGTGATTATAGGTATCTTATTTAGGTTGGCAATTTTAGTAATGAGGTTTGTGAAGAATAATCTTATTATGAAGTAATTCTTGAAGTTATTTTTCCTGAAGAAGTTTCAAAAATAATTAGATTATTTGATTGTATCTTATGGCTTTGAATTTATTATTGCTTAATACATTATCTTCTTTACTATTAGTTTTTTTTTGAGAAACCCCAAATATTCAATAACAATGATAGTTTTTTTCCAAAAAACTTCTTATATAAACCCTTCTTGTTTTTTCTTCCCAAAAAAAGTGGACTTATGATCAATTTTGATTATATATATAATCATTTTAAAAAATATTTTTCCTTTCTTTGGAATATTTGTCAAAATCTTTATGTTAAATTATTAAATAAGCACTATTTATTATTTTTATAAGGAAATCGCTATATAGACTCAGTAAAAGCACACTGGTGTCTTGCTAACTAAACACTATAATTCCACTCAAAGTTCCCGGCGCATTCTTTAAATCAAAACTCCTCCGAAGTATTGTTTTTTGAAAAAGCTTTTCATTTTTCTTTGTTTTATAAAACCTCCTTTTTTTCTCTTTAAAGAAAATTTCTTATTATTTCTTTTGGACTAAAGAATACTCAAAAATCATTTATGAAAGTTATTCTGAAAATATTTTGAGCAAGTCAATTTTGATTATATTGGTTGTTTAATCAAAAATAAAAATGGAATTAATGATGAAAAAATCATAGATAATTGTATCAATAAGAGAAAAATAGACTAAATATTTAGTTAATCTAAAAATTGAGAAATTGAGGAAAATATAAAAAAGTAAAAGCAAACTAAAAATCCAAAAAATATAATAAATAACATGAAGGAGTCACAAAACCCCCAAAACGCCCAAAAATAAAAACCCCACTTCACAAGAGCAAAGATTTATACCAAGAATAGAAATACAAGGAATAACCAAAAACATTGTTTGGGGATCAAAAAAAACAAATTAAGACCATGTACCAAATTACCACTAAGACATGGAAAAAAGTTTGATTTTTGGGTATCAAATTTATTTTGGAGATTTCTAAAAAAACCCAATATTCTAGAAAGCTTTAAATTCCGGGTGGGTTTTTCAAGGGACTTTTGGCATATTTAGCCCTTGAACTTTTTTGATGAACCATGAGTCTTTGAAAAAACAGATGTTCTCAAAGAAGGTTTTCCAAAGACATTTTTCAAATAAAAAGAAGTTAATCAAAAAATACAAACTCAAAATTGTGGAAAAAGAGGTTCTCAAGCTGCAATTTATTCCAAAAATGAGGCATCCCAGAGGGGTTAAGTGCTAAATTGTGAAATATTTAGTTTTAATTTCAATTAAAATCCCTCATAGCTTTTCTTATACTACTCACCTAATATATCACCTCCATTATAACCCCTTCAAAATCATCTAGCTAAATTCTACAAATTACCTATTCCCATGTTCCTTAGATTCCAATTTATGTTTCTTAATGCAATGTGGCTCACTATGTGAAGAATTCTCATAGCCATTCCCCATACTATTAGGGTAAAATTAATAAGACTCTTGGTCATTTCTTGACTCTTCCTCTCTTGAAAATACCTCTTCCCTGTCTTTAGGAAAAAAAATTTCATAGTGATTGGGTGATCCACACTTGTGAAATTCTTTTGTCATTTCATCTTCTGGATCATGAGCAATTTTGGCTTCCAGGGTTGTATTATCCCTTTTATCACCAGTTTTGTGGGTATAATGTCCACCAATTGATGTTCTGATTCTCACTTCTTTAAAGCTATTTGAGATTTAATCTAAGGTGCATTCTTTGGAGAATCTGCATTTCACTGCATGCTTTAAGTCTCCTGGTAGTTTGGTCAACATTTTGTGATTTATCATTTCTGTTGTTATGTGAGTGTCAATGGCCTTTGGCGTTTGTGACTGTCTCAGAAACCAATCATATGGATGTTTGTCCACTTTGTATCCATATTTTTCAAATTATATAGTTCTATGCCATATCCATGTACCATTACTGTACTTTTGGATTATTTGGCTTCGCCACCATGGCCAATTCCTTTCAAAATATATTTCTTTCACCTCAGTGTACCATATACTAGAATTGTCTGGGAATTCTGTATTCAGTCTAGCTGTTATCCAGTAGTCTTGTATACTTTGTATTTAAATATAATGAATGAGTTCTATGTTATCATATTCTCCTAAACCAGAGAATTTGGGCCAGCTTTTGCCTTCTGGAAGTTGTTTCTATGCTTCCTTCTCTGAGTAAGTCATATTATCCCATCTTTTTACTTTTAAATTAATCTCTTCCTGTTCTCCTTCTGGGCACTTGACTTAGCTTCTTATTGTTGAAGTTTTTTAGTTTTATTTTTTTGAAAATCACCTTGTCTCTGTGGGTGTATGGTTTTACAAAGATCAAACACTTTGTTCATGTATTCCATTGTCTCATGGATACATATAATGTCTATTTTAGAGTTATTTTGTTCTTACAAAACTTTGTTTAGTCTTTTTTAGGTTTCTTTTGAGGCTTTACTTAGTTTAGTTTAGTCCTCTTGGAGAGTATGCATGGCTTTGGTTTGAAAGGCATTTAACTCTTGTAGCCTTGAAATATACCCTTTCTGAGTATTCTCTAAAAATTAGGACATTGGTATCCATAGAGTATTACCACTTATGGTACTCTCCGGGGTCACAACATTGTGTTCAGTATGAGTGTAAATATCATTCCTTATTTTAGGGATTCCAGATTCATCAGAAGTATTTAAAACTATTTGAGGTTTTTTTATACTTCTTTCACCAGGCACAGCAACTTCTAGATAATAGGGTCTGGCTCTTTTCTCCTTTGGTTGAAATAATTTTTTTTCTTTCCCTATGATCCTCTCCCTCTTCTGAATACTACCCGGGATTGGGAAGAATGGTGATTCTTGGTCACACATCTGTTAGATCCTGAGTGCTGTGAAGCCACTGGGGAATTGAGTTGGTTGACCACTCCTTGTGAGCATTAAGGAATCACAGTATTCTCTCTCTGGTTCCATTGCTTTTCTATGGCTCAGATATTAGCTTGATTGTCTGTGATTTTGACTTCCCTTTCTTTCAGAATTTCAAACTTCCTGTTTAAATTTAACCCTTTTGTGATTTCCGTGATTTCTTTGAAGGATATCTCTTTGAGAAAAACCTTCTGAATAGTTTCTACAAGTTCTTTCCAGTGGAATGCTATATTAAACTCCCTTTCTGCCATTCTCCATTGGAGAAGTTCTTTGAGGATTTGATGGGTCAAGATAATTTTTTCTGATTCTATGCAAGCCTCTCCTGGAGGGTTTCTGTTGCAAACCATCTTGAAAGGTGGAGGAAGGTTCATTTTCCCATATCCTATTACTTTGTTCAATTTCAACTTCTCTCCCTTTCAGGTCTCTATTCCTCTTGATGGTTGAGGGACTTTGTATGGGATTATCTTTTAAAAATGCAATGTCTCTGAGATGAGGTGCCATAATCTATGATTTGAAGCATAAGGGGTTTGGATTGTTGGATAAATAGAATTATTCATAATCTTATTACTCAAATTGGGGTCAGTTGAAAGGATATATCTCTTTTTATTTATATTTCTGATTCAAAAGTAGAATATAAGTATATACATTTGCAAAGGTTATTATTGAAACTATCAATAGTAAAATCAATTTTGCAAACCAATATTGGTTGAATAATGAATTAGAAGACTTGTTCCTAAATAAAACTCTCATAAATATATCCTTTGTATATATTATTAAAAGAGAATAGTGAAATAAATATTACTATATTTCTTTTTGGGTAATTATTATCATTGAGCTTATCAATGATAATCTTAACAAATTTTCTCACACCAATTTGAGGGAAATACTGGATGATTGAATTTTTCTTCTTGAAAAAAAATGCACAAAATATATACTTTGTATATATGCTGGTGTGTGACTCCAAACAGAGCACCAGCATGACATTCAGATACCATAAGTAATGCCATAGCAAGTATTGGACAAAAATAGCCAATAAAGATATAAGTATAAATAAAGAAAACCTTCAGATATAAAAATACCAAAATTATCCAAATAGGATAAGAAGAAAAATCTACAAAAATTCAAAAATGAGATAAAATAAGTAGAAACCATTATTTTCACATCTCCTCTATCTTATAAAAATTGGATGCAACAACCAAAAAAGGTGTACTTTATTAACTATCTCAATGAGAGGTATTCAATGGTCTCACAAATTTTTCTGTAGCACTCCTCCTTCAGGAAATACAAGTATAACCCCTTTTTACCAAAGGTAGTCCTTCAATGTCCAAGAGGGTTTGTCAGAAACTGTACAAAAGTATGAGATTAAATATCTAATTTAGAGATTTAATTTGAGATGCCTTAGACTTCTTTATTTCCAAAATTGGAAGAGAGATCTTTCTTTAAAGGTCTATTACTCAAAATACAGGATTTCCAAAAATAGGAATGTAAACAAACTCCTGCATTTTTTCCATATGTTCATACAGTGTGACTGTAAAGTATACCAAGCTGTAGAGCTCATAAAGCCCTGAAATTCTGTAGCTCTTTAATACTTAGATATTATAGATTTACAAAGATATATGCTGTGAAATTGTTTGAAGCCACATACTGATGTACAAAAATACATCAAAAAACTTGAAACCCTTATAGCTGCTGCTTTTTTTGAGAAGGGTAAATATGGAGAATACCTAATTGAAGGGCTCATAATTCCCTTCAAATATATGCTCTTGGATGCTACATCTCTCAAAGAATGACTGAGATATCTTGGTTGGAAGTGTTTTGAACAATACTGTTCTTTACCAAACCTGTACCAACCAGTACTGACTTGATACTTTAAATAATGTTAGTTCAAAGCTTAAGCCCACCCATAATGAATAATATTGGTCATCCAAGAACTTTTCATGTGTAATAAGAATGTTGCAGTGGCCTGTGAAGAGTTCTTTAACCCTTTATTGAGCTGGAATGATCATTTGTGGTCTCAAAACCACAATTCTGACTATGCTTATGTATGAAATGATGGTAAAGAACCACAAGACAGCCTCAAAAGTGAAAATTATCACTCTGAAGACTTTTGAAAAGCTTACCAGCCCCTCAAAGTATCTGAAAGGAATAAAGGAACACCTTTTCTCACTGGAAAAGGACCTCATCATCCTTCATTAGCATCCTTGTGTAGTAAAACTGTCTTATAGTAGTAGTACTCTTAGAACTATATTTATATAATTAAATTAATTAATCATTGCAGTTATTTTTACAGTAAATTGATATTGAGTCATTAAAACCAAGTTTCTCAGTAGATTCACCACCACCTTTTTCATATAACAGTAGAAACTTTCAAATAATTCTAAACCTACTCTTATTGTGTCACAGTCATAGTGCTATTTAGATACTGTTTTTGAGCTACTAAATAGATTAAGCCTGATATTTCGGAGGCCTGGCCATGCTTTTAGCTTATTATGGAGCTATTTTTGTGCTTTTTTGAGCTATTTTGACTATTTGTGAAGGTTTTTTATTATAAAATCAAGTAAAATTTGAGTTTATTTCATTTTTAATCTAATTTTTATACTTCTTATTATATAAATATTTATATATTCCATTTTCCAAAAACATATTAAGTAATATGTTTTTGTATCTTTGAGTATTTATACTCTTCAAAGCTTTGAAACTTCAATTTTTCAATGGAATTAATACTAATAAGTCATTATTATCAATTAGTCAAAGTTATCTTTATATACAAATAGTATAATTAAGTAGAAAAAAAAAGATTTTCTACCAAATTGTGCAAAAATTAATTGAAATCATATTTCTTGTAAATAAACAATACATATTTAAATGATAATTTTATTTTTATTACAATTCTTTAATATTAAAGCTGAATTTCATGGAATAAAAATCTTTTTTACTCAATTTGAAGAAAAAAATGATGATTTTTTTTGGGAAATAATCAAAAAATAAATAAACCTGAATAATAATAGGTAATGGTTCTTAATAATTCAAAGTAATTTTCATATAAGAGTAATATATAAAAATGAAAAGAACATTATTTTTTACCAAATCTTGTAAAAATTAATTTAACTAATAATATTTATTGAGACACCAACAATAAATATTTGAATGATAAGTTTGATATTATTCTAACTCTTTAATATTTAATTTGAATATTTTTGAATAAAATCTTTTTTTACTTAGCTTGAGGAAAAAACTGATTAAAATTTGTTTTATTTTATAAATAATCAAATAAAAACAGACAAATACAATAACAACTCAATTATAAAATAAATTATTGTGAATGTAAGATATTGAGCTTTTCTCTCTTCCAAAGAGAAAGAAAAGCTGGAAACTTAACTATTAAAAGTTTCTTTTTTCCATTTCAATATGTGGATAAGCTAAATAATATTGAATTTCAATAAAATGAAATAAAATTTTGATATTAAATATTTAACTTATAAAAAATAAGTAAAACATAAATCTTAAGAAATTGTTATTTCTTTGAAAAATAGATAAAATATTTGAAATAAAATGAAACAAATTGAATCAGATCCAGAAGAAATAACACTAGAAGATAGGAATTTTTCTTATTCAAATTGAAGCACAAATTGTTTCTATATTTTCTTCCATGAGGAAAAAATATTACATTTGAGACAAAATCACAGAGAACTCCATCTGTGCATCCCGAGAGGAAATTAGCCAAACAGATTGAAAATAGAATCATAGTGTTTAACACACTTGTCAACTCCAAAGGCAACTTGTGAAAGAGTATAAAGGAAGAATCTGTCCAAGGGCCTTCTGAAGGTAAATACACCTTGAAAACTACAATATTTTTTGTCTGTTGTCATTTTTCAACGTGAAACCTGCATTTCTCAGGGATCTTGGTTATCCCAGAAATCAGCCAGAAATAGAAGAGAAAGAAGACAGCAAACTTCTCAATCAAATTACCAGGAAGAGACTTACCATCAGGAAACTCCTTCACACAGTCCCATTCCAACCCAAATTCAACCAAGTCTAATCACAAAATTGGACAGATTAATCTACTCCTGAAAGACATTTTCACATGGAGTATGCAAAGCAAACTTTCACCATGGCAGAATCATGGGAAGAAATTGGGAAAATGAGTCAGAGAATCTTACTTTACCAAATGACTTTCCGAAAGCCTCTTAAAGAGATGAAAATTTGAAATCCCAGCAAATATTTCAACCTATCAAAAGAGAGTGTGAGCCTGTGAGGTATATATGACATACCCATAAGGCCAAAAATAACTTTATATACAGCTGATTTAGTCTTGAACAGACTTTTCAGTTGAAATTAAAATGGAAAATATCAAAAAATAAGAATAAACTTTGTTTGGATAAACAAAGTTATAAATATTATTTCATTTTTGGATTTTACACCAGAAATAACCTAGGGTACACCCATGGGATGTTATACCAAAAAATGTTTATTTCTTAAGTTATTGGAAGATTTAAGAATCTCACAGTACTAATGTAACTTTTTTAACATTTTTTGAATTTTTTAAATTTAAGATTCAAGAAGCTTAAATTTAAAGTTGCATAAGGTTTATTCAAGCTTAACAAAAGTTTAGTCAAAATTGAGGTGTTGTGTATATTTACTGAATTGTCTAAGGATTTGCCATACAGAATGTAAATCCTGTGTAAGCTCAATTTAAAATTGCTTAAGGCCATATTATGGCTTTAAATAAATAAAAGGGCAAAATACAGGCAAGAAGGTGGGACAAAGGAAAAAGACCAAACAGAGCTGGGGTACCCAATTTTTTGGATCTGCAAAGATTCAATTAAGGGTTTCCCCCTGTATTGGAGGATTTTCAACCTTATTTAAACTTTAAGATTAGACTTTGATCCAACTTTAAAGTTTAAACTGGTTTTATCCCAATTTGGACAGGAATTTCAAGCTGCCAAAGGGTAAATCCCAGTATGAAAGCTTGAAATCAAATTTCTGAGACCTTTCAAAGCTTAAATAAGCTCAAAAATTTAAAGCTACAAGTATCAAAACCTTATCAAAAGCTAAGGTTTAGTGTGTATTGCTATTTTACATGGAAAAATAGCAATAACTTCAAAAATTCATTAAAAGTCCAAGTCTTGATGGATTTGCTTGAAAATTTCACACAGCTTAAGATTCAATGTTATCTGTGTGTACATTGAATTATATATATACTTTATAAGCAGGCGTTATTGGTAATTAGCCTTGAAAATTACTCTTTTAATTATACTTAGAGAAAATTAAGATCTCTTTAAAAATTAATTAAAAATTGAGTTTGAGAGATTTTTACTTGAAACTCTATTTCTAAGTGATTCATTTGATTAACATTAATATAAATAAGCTCCCTTTATATTAAAACCCAAAAAAATTAACTTAAATGAGGATTAAAGCTACTTGGAGTTAAGAATAACACCAGAAACTTTAAATTGGAATTAAAAATAAGCTACCTGAATTTAAGAACCTTATTTTTAAGCATGGTTTTTCAGTTTTGACCTGAGCACACCTATATATCTATTATGAATCACAAGACCTTCTCCACAGACATAAAAAGAGTCTATTCATCACTGATTTTGTCCATCAATTCAATCCAATCCAATTATATTAGACATTCAAACAGGTAAAGCTTTATTATATATAGAATCTTATCATTAAAGTATTTCTTAAGTATTTTATTCTTTATAAATCTTAAATTAAGGAATTGAAATAATAAAAATTAGATTATTGTTGTAATCACCAATAATATATCTTATTTTATAAAATTACTGTCTTAAAATATCTTTTGAAATCCACAAATTCCTCTTAAAAACTCTTCAACTCATATTTTTTTACTATAGAAAGTTGTTTTATCTCTTAAAATATTGATTTTTGGCATGATTTTAACTTATAATAATTATTTGACATAATAACTGTTTTGTTTGACCTGTTGTATTAATTATTTATTCTGAATAAGTCTTTCTCTAAAATGTCATAATTTTTTAATCTATTATTAGTTCTTTCAAATATAGTTTTCTTATAAGAATTATATCTGCACAGTGTGTGTTATAATTTCTTTTCATAAATAATATTCATATTATTCATAAGTGCTTAAATATTTATATTTTCCACATGTAATTGTCTCATTAACAGCTTTACACTTCTTATTTTTATAACTATCAGTGACTATAACAATAATAGAATAATTATAATTTATTATGATTATTAATATTTTTATTATTATTATATTATATAATAATAATTCAATTTATCTTTTAAAAACATAATTATTTTAATAATTATTTAATTTGTGGTTTTAATCTTTTGTTATATCATATTCACACTGAGGATAGTCATAGGACTCTTGATATTGTTACTATTATCAAGAGTTTCATAGACAAACCTTACAGCAAGAGAAACCTGAATCAGAGAAAATCAGGAAGAAACCCAAGAAATAGGGGCTCTTGGAATATGGGAAGGCCTAATCAGACTCAGGGAAACAAAGGCATTGAGAAAGAAATTCTAAATTCCCCACAACATTCAAATAGTTACAGGACCTAAAATTAAATGAGCAATTCTTCCAGGAATATCCAGTAATCCCTGGTAGCTTCCAGAAAAGGACATGGATCCCAACATAAAGCCAAGGGTTTTCTAAAGGGGAAGCAAGAGTCAGATCTTTTTATGAAACAATTAAAAAAATTATTCCAAGAGGTACACAAAACAAAAAATCCACTGTAACTACCAATACTTTTTCTATCTCAAAATCAATTGATACTCAGCTTATGCCTATTAATGATAAAACTCCCCTAAGAATTTCAAAACCAAGGATTCCAGAGGTAGTAGTTCCATATGTTTCAACATGGGGAAATTCATGGAATGGACATATGATCATGTACAAGAAGTTAATTCAGAAATGAAAACACTAAAAGAAGACAATTCTTTCCAAACTACAGTAATCAAAGACTTAAGCACAAATTTAGCCAAATTTTGGGCAGAATTTGAAAAAACAATAGACAGTTGAGCTTAATTGTGATCCTTAGAGGTATTTTTATATACCCAAAAGACCACAAATAATGAAAAATTATACAATTATAAACAACATAAATTTATTTATTTTATTGATAACAAAATAAAAATAAAAATATAAAGTTCTTATAAGAAATTAACATTTTCATTGTGATTTAAAATAAAAATTACTTGAGAAATTCAAATTGGGAAAAAATATTTTTACTTGAAAAAATTGAGTAAAATAAATTTTCAACAAAAATACCAAAAATTGAAATATTTTTGGAAAAAAGTTAAAGAAAATTATTACAACTTTTTATCCAACTGATAAACATATGAAAATTATTTCACCATTGGACTCCTCATAAAAAATAAGGTGGGGTCACCTTTGTGTAAAATTTCTGTAACTCAACTGTAAATAAGCTTAAATTAAGTTCTTAGTATTTTCTGTACAAAAGTTGAAAATCCTCAAAACATTAATTTCATTCACATTGCGTGTGGTGTTAACCATTAACTTTTGTGTTATAATTGAGGTGTTGTGTGTAGCTTAAAGGTTATGAGGACTTGAAGTATTTTCAATTGAAATGTCAAAATGTGCACATGTATTACACAAGTGAACTTTAATTTACATATTAGGTATCAATTATTACAGTTGTGTACGGTAAATATCAATTGAACTACATATTTAAACTACAAGTATAATACATGATGAGTAATTAAAGAAAAAATAAAATGGAAAGATTGATTCTGGGGGGAAAAAGGAATCTTGGCTCTAAGGGGGAGCCAGACCCCCAAATTCCTTTCTGACAGGCATGAGATGTCAAAATTGATGAAAAGGCTCATCACTTTTTGCCTGGAATTGAGTCACAGGGTCTGTGTCTCAATTGATGATGAGGTTTTGATACCAACCAGGGCAGTTTTAATTGCTTCCAAGAGGGTAAAACTACCCTTAAGATGAAACAGTCATAGTAAGATTTTTTTGACTGGTTTTGACGTCTCTTACACACATTCTGACATGTTTTAAAGGCTTAAAACCAGGTATTACTATAGCAATGGCTGATTCAAGAGTCCAAAATGGCTAAGATCAGCCCTTTTTTGTTTTAAACCAGGGTTCAATAATGCCATCAGGGGCTTTTCTGTTGTCAAAGTGTTTTTAACAACTGACAAGAGTAAATCTTAATTATGGATTCAGAAAATTGGTGGCTATAAAAGAATGTCTTCTTTGCCCCACTTTTCTCTTCATGTTATAATCTTTTCCTTTTATAATTAGTTTAAATACAGATAAACCAATCAATAAAAGGTTACAAACACCCTTTTATTATCATTGTAAAACCTTTAAGCACGTGATAAAATAATTATAATTATTTTTACCCTTGAGCCACCCCATAAGTGAATCAAAGCATTTTTCATCACTGTTGACTTTGTCACTTTGATTCCAAATCCACACTGGTCACTTTTGGGTGTGTTTTCTCTTTAATATTCTTTTTAAAGACACTAATCTTATATTAATTGCTTTCAGTCCTTCTCTCAATTAATTCCAATTGAAATTTCTCTTGAAGAAACTTCTTTTTTAGCCTTAAATATATCTTGTAGAGTATTTTTGGATACATTTTAATTGTTTATAAAACAATAAATTTGTATAATATTATTTTTTTATACTTATAAAGCTAAAAAGAATAAATTTGGTGTGTTTTATTTTAAAAACCTTAATTATTAACATTTTTAATCATATTTTCACCTTATGCAAATTTTGAGGACAGGAAAAGTACTTGATTTTTTATCAAAGTTTCATATCCACACCTTACATTAATACTGGAGGAATGATAGACCATGAGGAGGGACTTAAGAGATCTTCAGAAGCAGAAGGAAAACCTTGGAAAAGAAGTTGACCAATCTATGAAAAAGAGGAAACAGAAGAAAATTCCTTCCCTCACACGAACCAAGATTATTAATCCATTTTCCAGAACACCCAAAAAGTAAAAGGAGAATAGAAATCAAAAAATGGGTTCCTGAAAACCAGGATCAAAGCTCAAGTTCTGAGTATATTTACCAAGATGATGAAAACTTCAGCTACTTTGATAAAAAGGAATTGAATAATTTACCCGAAGTGGTAAATTGGCCTGAATTCTAAGGAATTGGAGAATATGATCCCATGGAGCTCATTGATTATATCAATGGAATTTCTTATGATGTCCCAAATATACCATACTAGTGGATCCCAACAAGACTCAAAAATGCATTGAGAGGGCATGAAAATATATGGTCCCTGAAGTGAAAGGGGTACATGGAAGGAAAAGCTGGCCATTGTGGAGAAGCCAAATAACACAGAAGTAAATTAATGGTATTTGGATTTGACAACGAAAAATATCTTTTGAGAGTGACAGATACTCTATATAGAAAGACCCTTATGAATGTTGTCTCAAACAAGCCAAAAGACTCAAATATATTGATCCAAAAATGACAATAGAGATGAGAAGTCATAAGCTTCTGACATCCTTCCAGGATACTTATAACATGCAGTAAAGTACAGATTTGGAAAAATAAGTAGAATTGTTTAAAGAGAAAATTTCATACAAGATGTCAGAAAAAAGATGAAAATTGGAAGTAGTTCACCCTATAGGTCTAATTATAGCATAGGAAAATTAAAACTACTCATGGAAAAAGACATTAAGCCTACCAATGGTGCAGAAGCACCAAAGAGAAGAAACACATGTAATAATTGTGGAACACCTGACCACTATGAAAATAGTTGTCCCAAGGTAAAAAAGCAAATATTTACAATAGAGAAAGAGTCAGTAGAAGAAAACACAGAGTAAAAATCTGACTCTGAAATTATGGGAGTAGGCTAAGAGTAGATTCAGACAGTGAATAAGAGCCTATTGAACACTATTCATTGGAGGATGAGGATGATAAACCAAAATCAGTATTGAAAAAATCTGTAAGGCCTGAATTCATTCAATGAAAAAATAGGGAAGTTTTTAAGGGGAGAACCACTGATGCCAAAAAATATTTGGAAAAACCAAAAATGGGTATGTCATTTGTTCATGGAGACAAATAAAACCTTGATGTGTACATTGAAAATAAAAATCCTCTTTTTATTGTTGACACAGGAGAGACTTTCTCACTAGTATCCAAGGAATAATTGGACAGAAACTTCCAAATGTGGCATGCAAAAAGTTTTTTAACAAAAGAAATATGATTTAGAAGTGCTGCAGGAAAAATCCAAAAAGGGACTATAATGCCACACACAATGGAAAACCTCATATTACACACTGAATTTTTGGTACTTGAAAATTCTGAGACTTATGGATTCTTAATAGGTAAAAAGTACCACAAAGTATATTGCATAAGCATACATAATTCCACAGAGAATTACTTGACAATTGGGGAAGAAAAAGAAATAAAGATCTACTTTGAAACTGACAACCCCAATCAAATAATAGGATATTCCAATAAAAATCATCTAATAGAAAAAAGATCAAACACCAGAAAGAGACAAGTGGTTAAATCTGGAGATTATTATAGATCAAGAGCCTCCATGAGTAGAAAAGAGTCTTATCAATGATGAGCCCTTTTTGGGGGGTATGTCAGCCTGTGACTCCAAACAGAGCACCAGAAGCACATTAAAATACAATAAGTAATGGTATAAAAGTTTTTGTGCAGGAATAGCCAATACAGGTATAAATATAAAAAGGAAAAATCCCAAAATATGAGAATACCAATCTTATCCAAATATGATAACACAAAAAAGATACAGAAATTCAAGGATAAGGTAAGATAATTAAAAATCCCTATTTTCACCTCTCATCTAGCTTATGCATATTTAATGAAATCAAAAGCAAGAGGGTAACTTATAAAGCCCTCAATCAGAGCTATAAAATTATATCATCCATTTTTCTTTAGAACCTCTACTTCAGGAGATATTATTATAACCCCTTTTTACTAGGGAAATCCTCTAAAAGTCCAAGAGGGATTTTACAAAACTGTAAAAATGTATAACCATATTAAAGATACAAATAAAAGCTCCCCTTTGAGATACCTGAGATCTCTTCATCCTTTAAAATGGTAGAGATATATTGCTTCAAAGGTCTATTACTCAAAATACAGGATTTCTGAAAATATCAATGTAAAGAAACCCCTGTAGCTTTGCCATATATTCATACAGCTTCAATGTAAAGTATACCAACCTGTAGAGATAATCATCCCAATTTTCTATCATTTTAATACTGATATATCCCAAATTGACAAATATATCTGCCTTGAATGTTTCTGAAGCCAGGTACTGATGTACAAAAATACATCAAAAACCTTGAGGCTCTTGTAACTGCTACTATTTTTGAGATGGGTGGATATAGAGAATACCTAATTTAAGAGCTCATAAATCCCTTTAAGTATATTCTTTTGGATTCTTGATATCTCAAAAACTTGCTGAGAGATCTTGGTTGGAAGTGGTTTGACTACTACTGTTCTGTACCAAACCTTTACCAACCAGTACTGGCTTGATACTTAAAATAATAGTAGTTCAAAGCTCAATACCACCAATAACGAATAATATTAGTTATCAAAACACTCTTTATGCATCATAAAAATGTTGTAGTGTCCTGTGAAGAGTTTTTTAACCCTTTATTGAGCTGGAATGATCATTTGTGGTCTCAAAACCACAACTCTGACTATGCTGATGTGAGAATTGATGGTACAGAACCAAAATTCAGCATTCAGAGTATGAATTATCACTATAAAGAATTTTGAAGATCTTACTAGCCCCTCAAAGTCTCAAACAGGGATAAAAGTAGCCCTTTTCTCACCAAAAAGGACATTATCCTCATTAAGTACAATCCTTAAACGGTAAAACTGTCTTATACCAGTATTACTCTTAATATTATATTCATATAATTGAATTGATTGATTATTGTAGTGATTTTTACAATCAATAATTATTAAATGATGGGAACCAAGGTCCCTGGTAGATTTATCACCACTGTTATCAAATAACAGTAGGACCTTTCAGATATCTTTAAAACTATTTCTATTGTGTCACGATCATAGTGCTAACTTGTATTTACTGTTGTTGAGCTACTAAATTGACTCACCCTGGCAATATATAGAGTAGAAATACAGTAAATAAATATTATTATATTCCTTTTTAAATAACTATTATTATTATATTTATCAATAATAATAATAGTCAATTTTAAACACAAAATTGGGTTTAAAACTGAATTATAGGAGTTTCTCTCAAAGAAAAAATCCAAATTATATATGTTTTGTTTATATTATTAAAAAAGAATATAATTAAAAGAAATATGAATGTATTTCCTTTCAAATAAGTATCATTTTTGAAATTATCAATGAAAATTATTGTGATCAATTTTTTACACCAATTTGGGTGAAAACTCTTTTTGAAGGTTTTGCTGACAGAAAAATACAAACAAGATATAATCTATATATATTATGAAAACATTTTGGCAAAATAAATATGATTCTATTTCTTTTTGAATAGGTATCATCATTTAAATTATCAATTCATGTTGGTAATAATTAATTTTCAATTCCAATTTGGCTGAAAATATTAATTATAAAGGTCTTTCTCCAAGAAAAATGTAACAAAATATATATTGTATATATTATTATGCAAACAAATTAGTAAAAAATTAGGATCAAATCTTTTGAAATTAATTTTCATTGTTTAGGCAAGCAATGATAATGGAAATGATTAATTTTCACTCCAATTTGGGTGAAATAATGAATCATAAGAGTTTCCTTACAGAAAAATCAAAGTAATATACACTTTTCATATATTATTATGAAAAAAAAACATTAAAAAAGGATTATCCTTTTTGAAGAAAGCCTTTCTGAGGTATACTTCTTATTGAAACTATCAATAATGATAATAATAGTCAATTTTCACCCAAATTTGTTTGAAAAATTTAATGATAAGAGTTTTCTTAAACAAAAATTCAAAAAATATATAACCTGTACATATTATCAAAAAAAATCAGTAAGAAAATGAGAATATTTTTTTAGCAAATTATGTTAGAAATATGAATTATATATTCATAGGTCTTTGAAATCATGAAACATAATGTATACAGTTGTTTTTAATTTATTTGTTGAGTGAAAAACACTCAGAATAGAGAAAAAGCACAAAATAAATTCCCTTCAGGGCTTCTGATGGTTCAATGAAAGTCTTAATAAGAAATAGAGAAAGTCCAAAAACTTTAAGAAGCATAGTTATGAGCAGAAAACAGTGATAATAAACTAAAATTTCATCTAAAATTGGTGAAAAAACCAGGCTAGGCCCCCAAAATTGTCAGGGTTACTCTATGGTACAGCTTCAAATGATAATAAAAAGCTATAACTCTGAGCTTTACAGGGAAATAATGATAACTAGGTGTTAAGATGATTAAAAGATGATTAATAAGGGTGTTGGGGCTTTAGTAATGAGTATTAGTGATGGTGAGTTCTTCTGAAAGCCCTGGGTGCAGTTTTTATCTGTTGGTTTACAGTCATAAAGCCTAAAACAATTCAAGATTAAAATTATACCTTCTATATTCTAAGGGTACCACCTCTTCAAAGAGCTATATCACATAAGAATACAAAGAACAGAATGATGTATTTTTCTTTTGGTGAGGCAAAGGCTCATTTTATCTTGATCTGGGGAAATGGGTGGTTTCTCACCTCTGAACATGACCAAATAGTGAAATATTTCAGTACTTTTGGCTTTTTTGTGGTTCCATACACTCAATAAAGACTGGTATGCAGTGGAAACATGGATTTAGAACCACAACCTGGCATTTGTACCCTATACAGGGTGAATATTTTCACAAATGAAGCTTACAGCTTTGTTCTGGTGCTTTTCACCCATCAAAAACTGTACATAAAACTTCTTTATAGCTCTTATTTGTAAGGTTATAATAAATTAAAGAATAAAAAGCATTTAATTTAATTGATTTGCTGTTAATTCAATTTTATGGACAGCTGTCCACAGTCAGATCACATACTTGCCAGTGTGGGATTATAGTATTAAAACCTGAATAGCTATGACAGTTTTGAAGATATAGATCTTAGAACTGGCTAATTTATCAGCCGTTGATATGTTCTAAACAGTGTTTTCTCATTTGGTATAGCTAGCATTCAATATGGAAAAATTTATACCAATTTTAAATTCCATTATCAATTTATGGATTTGGAATGCTTCATATATTGAGTTTGCTTGCTCAAAAAAACCTTTCTAGATGAGCTATGAGGAAATGGATGGCACCATCAGAACTCCCTTATTGTTATATTTCTAAGTAGAGCCCACTTCAGGTATCTCAAACTCAAGCTATGGAAAGTAGCTGAGAGGTGAAACTTTTTTTCACCCTTATTTGACTTATTTTTAGCCACAATGTCTGTATTGTTTATGTTATATTAATTGGGATAGTACCATTATATAGCCCTGAGTTGGAGCTTAAATTTGAATACCCATTTTATGGGTTCTTAATGTTCCTCTGTCCTTTAGATTAGAAGTGAAGATTAAGGTATATGCTCAGTTTTTGCCTTGAGATGGAATAACTTTGTGATTCCTTATACTATGTTTATTGGAATTTATCTTTGGAAATAGGTTCATTCCCTCTTCCTTTTAATTGCCTTTATGAGCCTTTTTTACACAGGACACCTTTACTGGACATTTTTACTCTACCATTGGTTTATGGTATTTTGGTGGCATGCTTGTGCTCTGGTTTGAGTCACAGGCTGACAGGACCTCTCACTCACCTTGATTTTTTCATGAAAATTACTGATAACTCCCTCTTTTTAGGAGTTTTGTCCTTGCACCATTTGCTAATTTTACTTCCATTTTGTGTATTTTAAACCAGAGACTCAATCATATGGAATAAGCCAGCCAATTTTAAAGCTAACTCATCTGAACTCTTTCTTGAACATTTGAATTAGGTTTCCATTTTTTAGGCTAGGGACATTTTAGAAGAAGGAAAAATTATCAATAAGATGAAGCTGAAATAAGATTCAAAAAATATTTTCTCTTGAGCACAAGTGATAATAATAAGAGACTACACAACAAAAAAGATAAGTGGGTGTTTTTGATTTAAAAATACTTCATTGAAAGAGTTTTCACCTGAAAGGGTATGAGTGAAAAAAATATTAATGGGAATTTTTCAAATTTCTCTTTGTCAGCCTGTGAATCAAAACCAGAGCACAAGAATGACAGCCAAATACCATAAACCAATGGTAAAGCCAAGATACCACCAGGAAATGGAGCTGAGAAAAATCGTCTCGAAAGGTATTAAAGGAAAGAGGAAGCTCATCTATTTCCAAATATAAAATCCCCATGATAATAGGACAAATAATGACAAAGCTATTTCTGCTCAAAGTTGTTGCTGAGCATAAACCTTAATTTTCACCTCTCATCTAAAATTCATAGGAAGAGGCTTAACCCCATCAAATGAGTATTGAAACTTAAGCTCTTGTTCAGGGATATCCAATTGTACTAGCCAAATTGAGCTAAAAAAAAATTTTAGAAGTTATGGCCAAAATAAGGTCAAATAAGGTTAAGCAAAATATTCACCTCCCATTTAACTTCTACAGTTTTAGTGTGAGATCCTCAAAGTGGGGTCTTTTTGGAAAGAGCACAATCAGGGCTATCTGATGGTACCTTTCATTTCTCTATATCTCATCCAAAACAAATGTTATGGGGCAACCAAGCTCCATACAGATATTGAGAAGATCATATGTCTGAATAACAAAACTTGTACCTGGCATACCTTTGCCATATTTGATTTTATACATACCAAATGAGTTACCACTGTGTAGATATTACCTAGGGCTACCTGATGACCCAAGTTTGAGCTCAATTATTAAAGAACTGACACAGTTATAGCAGCTTTAAGGTCAAAGTCCCACAGTTTTGCCAATATACCTTTACTGTGGGATACTATCCCATAGGTATTATTTCAAGGTGTCAAATAGGCAAAGAAGATTGTTTTATACTTCAATACCTTATAGTTCAGGAAATACTGGGGTCCCATACAGGTTCTGTACAGCATTCTACATGTCATACACATCAGAAGAGGGCTGTGTAGTCCCCAGATGAAAGTGTTCACCCTTTATTGGTGAAACCTGCCCAGAAGTGGTTTCAAAGCCATATCTGAGCCCAATACAGTGTATACAGGCTTTGTGTAAACCACAAGCTAGTACTCTGAAGTGAAAAAAACCTCACTTCCTCTACGTGGATGGCCTAGAAGGCCATTCCACCCCACTTTAGGATAAAAGGAGGCCATTTCTCCTCCAAAAAAGGTTTCCTCATCCCGATCTTGAATCCCTACATAGTACAACTGTCAAAAACAGTTATACTCTTGGAGATAATCAGGTATAACTATATTCTTAATTATTGTAGACTTTATTCTAATAATCCAATTGGTAAAGCTGCACCCAGGGCTTTCAACAGTGGTCACCACCACTAAATCCTTTTAGTAAAGCCCTTAATTATCAATTGAACTCTTTTATTATCATTTTATCCATGTCACAGTCATAGCTAAAGCTTTATATACTATCATTATAACTTTATCATAAACTCAGCCTGACATTTTGGGGGCCTGGCCATGTTTTTTGACCTTTTTGGACCTTTTTCATGCAACAAGTGAGTTTTTCTCTTATATTCCTAATTCTGACATTAGTGTTTCTCTTTTTTAGGAATGCAATTATTGAAAAAATGATATAACACATATCTTATTATTATTCTTTGAGTTTTATATCACTATATACCACTGTGTTTTTTTATTATTGCTCTTTTCACATGGTTGATTATAATTTCATCACCATTATATTCATTTTTGGCATTTTTTACATATTAAAACAATTAAAAGCCATACATACAGTTTTCAATTGAAATGAACACCTCTCTTGTTGTAAATAAAAGTATTAGAGGTGTGGTTCGCCATTCTGATAATCTCAATTGCCCATTAAATAACCACTTCTGAGATCAAACTTGTTAATTATAAGTTAATCTGTGAGATACTGGTATACAAATAGTATACCAGAAATACACAAAGCTGTATTGTTGATGTGTAATTAATGATTTCAATTATGTAATCATAATACAAGGGTATAATATAGAAATATATCTCCCAGAGGTCACTCTTAGATATGCAAACAGCATTTTAAGAAGTCTTAACTGACATAAGCCCTCTTTTTCCTCTTTGATTCAGTGGAAGAAAACTTCATACCACTTAAAACCCAATCACAAGGCAGTACACCTGTGATACCTGCAGAACCAGAAAGCTGCAAGGGCGAAGGAAAGAGGCACAGAAAAATGTAAATACCCTAAGAGAATGAAGTTGTTGACTGCTTGCAAACACTGATATTTCACCTTTAAACCTCAGGAAACACCTCCAGAAGCTTGGAATCCCCAGGAACCATCCAGAGGAAAGAGAAGGCTTGTCCAGAACCATAAGACCTGGAAGAGGACACCTTGGACATAGTAGTGGATGGCAAGACACTGAGGGAAATCATACCCACTCTTTCATTCACCCTCCAATTCAACAGAAACCTGAAACCAGAGGACTATAAGGATATGGATGAAGTTCTTCAGCTCCACCAACTGCTCAAAGATCTTTTCCAATGGAGCATGGAAAACAAGAGGTTCAACCTAGCATCACACTGGAAAGAACTCAAAGCAAGTTTCCAAAATATATGTCTCAAAGAGATATCCTTCAAAGACCTTATGGTAATCACCAAAGGATGGAATCCCACCAGGCAGCTCAGACTCCTTGAGGAGTGGGCAACCAGGATAAGGAAGAATCAAGCCAGTATCCAGGCTGTAGAGGAACAGCTGAACCAGACAGGGCCTACTCTGATTCCTTCAGGCTCAGAAGGAGCAGACCAACCCAACTCTCAAGTCGCTTCACACCATTCATCCACCAGAAGATTAGTGGCAAAGAGTCACCATTCTTCACAATCTCAGGTAGTTCCTAGGAGAAGACAAGGATACAAGGGAAAAACAAGGCATCTTTGAGCTAAAGGTATAAAGAGTCACACCCAATGATCTAGAAGCTTTTGGAATTGGTGAAAGAAGTACACAAGAGCCAGAAATAGTTGTGAATACTTCAAGAATCAGTTGCCCCAATAAAGGAAATATGACCCCCACTCAGGATTAACACAGTGTTGTTACACCTGAGAGCAACCTGAACAGTGATGCACTGTGGTTAAAAATTTTCCAATTTGCAGATCAAATACCAAAACAGTTCTCAGAACTCCATGAAAGCAAAGAGAGGATGAAAACATTAACAGCCTCCATGGAAAAAATTGTCAAAGCCCTTCAAGAAGGCCATGCTCAATTGAGAGAAGATTTTGAAGAAGCAAATAAAATACTGAATCAAGTCTTTGAAGAACAGCACAACTGCAAAAGGGATATGGATTCTCTGGATCAAGATATAAAAAAATTGTTTAATGTCTATCAAAATATGAAGCCCCAATCACAAGGACATATTTTGAATTATCTATACCAGCAAGAAGAAATAAAACCAGATTTCCTATTGGGCAATAAGGAAAGGTCTCCATCTCAATACCAGGATGGAGATAATATGCCTTATTCTGAGAAGGAATCCTTAGAAAAGCTTCCAGAGGCCTCAATCTGGTCCAAATTCTCCAGAACAGGATATTATTATCCCATAGAACTCATTCATTATATTGATGGACTCTTAATAGATGTAACAAGAATATCAGATTACTGGATTACTTCTAGATTAAATACAGTATTCAAAGGTCATGCTAGTATTTGGTACACAGAAATGCGAGAAATCCATGGCAGAAGAAGCTGGCCATGGTGGAAGAGTCAGATAATCCAACAGTAAAGCAATGGTACTTTGATATGGAAGAAGACCATGTCATTTGAAAATGACAAATACTCTGTGGACAAAGATCCATATGAGTGCTGTCTTAGACAGTCTAAAAGACTTAAAGCCATTGATCCTCAAATGAATATTCAGATGAGGAATCAGAAACTCCTGACACAAATGCCAGGGGAGCTAGAGCATGCAGTAAGATGCAGATGCAACCAAAGCTTCACTCTAGATAACATTGAAAACACCTTACAAGATGTAAGTAAAAGAACCAATATAGAGAAATATTCCCAATTTAGAAGCAGTAGTTTCAAAGAGAAACAACCTTTCAGGGTGGACTTTAAAAAAAACCAAAGAAAAAATGGCATAAGTGAGCAAGAGGAAACATACTTTTCACAATTGTGGCTCAACAGACCACTATGTCAATAACTGTGCAAAGGTAAAGGAGAAATTGTATGCCATTGAGCGAGTCCCAGGGAGGAATTCCCAAAAGAGGATTCTGAATCAGAATCTGTGGGTGATGTTATCAGAGAATAATATGATTGTGACAAAGACCCAAGAGAAAAATTTCTAGTGGAGTACCAAGAGGGAACACAAATAGAAATTCAGGACATACAGTTATAGACAGGCATGCCACAAGATACTGCACATGAAAACTTGTGTAAACACACACAAGATGCACAAACATTCCTAGTTAAACCAGCTAAAGGAATGGCATATATACAGGGGACAGAAACAAAGATGACTGTTTGTATTGACAATGCTCAACATCCATGGATCATTGAAAGTGGAGCACAATTCTCAATAGTGGCAAAGGATTATCTGAACAACCACTTCCCAAATTGAGAAACAGATCTCTTCCCAACCAAGGAAATGAAATTTAAAAGGGAATCAGGGAAGATGACATCAATTGGGACAATTATCAAAGAGATAATTATACCCCATAGGGAAGGTAATATAAGACTCAACCCAGAGTCTGTTGTGCTTGATGATGCTCATATACAAGGATTCTTACTGGGAACAGATGACCGGAGGATGTATGGAATTGATATTTGAAACATTGAGAAAAGGCACATTACCATAGGTACAAACAAGGAAAATAAATTTTCACTTTACATATACCAGATGTCCACCCATGACCCTCTAAAATAATTACTGAATGAATTCAGAGAGGGCCAATTCAGTACCAGCCTCACCAGTAAAAGGAACTCAGTTTAGTGAAAATGCTGAGGAAAAATGGACCAGCATTTGCCATTGGTGAAGAACCCTTGGGAAAAATCAGAGGCCATGATATAGAACTATATCTGGATGTGGAAATACCTTATCCACCCATGCTGAAAAGACCTAAATATCCAGCAAGCCTGCGAACTAGGAAAGAAATTGAGCAAAACATCAATAACTTACTAGACATGGATGTAATCAGGAAGATAGGACACAATGAAATAGTGAAAATTGCCACTCCTTTCCTCATCACTTGGTATGATGGCAAATCTAGGCTTTGTGGGGATTTCAGAGCCCTAAATAACTGCAAAAAAGCTGATAGGTACCCCATACCAAGGATACCTCATTCCCTAGATAAACTGGCAAAAGCCAAATATATAACCACTATGGATTGTATGAAATATTTCCACCATAATGGAGTTAAACAAAATTCCATGAAGTTACTCAGAATTATATGCCTCATGGGTATATAAGAGTATACAAGAATGCCATTTGGCATCAAAAATGCACTAGCCTACTCCAGAGGATGATGGACACAATATTTCAAGAAGAAATATTAGAGGGCTGGATGGTAGTATATATTTATGACATCATTATATACTCAGAGACATGGGAAGACCATTTTCAGTACTTAGACAGAGTACTAAGTAAATGCACACCCCTCAATCTGAAAATTTCACTTAAGAAGTGCAATTTTGGCCAACAAGAATTCCTAGCACTAGGACATAAATTCTCAGGACTTAGTCTGGCCATAGACAAAAATAAAGTAGCAGCATTACTGCAAAAGCCAGTACCAAAGAACATCAAAGACATGCAATATTTCCTTGGGTTTGCTAGCTACTACAGAAATCACACCAAAAGTTTTGCTCACATAACTAGTAGTCTATACAACCTATTCTCAAAAGATGTAGTTTATGAGATTACCAAGGAAAGGATATATGCATATGAGAGGATCAAACATTAGCTCACTAATTCACCTTTTCTTATACTCACTGACTTTGAATTACCATTCAAGCTGTACATAGATGCAGCTTGCAGTCAATGATTGGGAGCTGCCCTACACCAACAACAAATTTTAGATGGTGAACCATGGGAAGGGATAATATGCTACATCTCCATGAAACTGAAAGATTCAGAGGCGAGGTATGGAGCAACTCAGACTGAATTCTTATTCCTAGTCTGGGCCCTAGAGAGACTTCATTATTTTCTGGAGGGTGCAGTCTTTGAAGTCTATACAGACTGCACAGCACTCAAGTCTTTTCTTAATATGAAGACTACTAATAGACACATTTTTAGGTGGGAAATAGCCATCCAAGAGTATAGAGGTAACATGACCATCATATACATAGAAGGCAAAATCAACACCAATGCAGATGGCCTCAGAAGATGGTCAGTGTATAATTTCAAGAGCACCCAGCTTATTACCCTCAAGTAGCAGCCAATATTCCCATCCATTTCATGCAAATAGACAGGAGAAAAAAATTCAGATTATCTAAATGGGAACCAGAAAGTGCTTCCCCAGACAGTGAAGACACTGAATCAGAAGGAAAAGAAATTTCCATATTGGGGATAGGCTCCTCAGAACTTCCCAATGAGTTCTTCAGTGCATTAATGAAGACTTATTCCAAACACAAATAGTGTGGCATATTGTTGCCACTCCTTCAACAGCAATACAGGAGCCCAGAACTGAAATTCCAGTTAGAGCAGCCCTGGTTGAGGGACTATAAGGATAACAAGTTTTTCCTTATAGATGGACTACTCTATCACAGAGAGAATCACACAAGTTCCCTCACATTGGTGTACAGGGACCATGTATGCCTAATCCTTCAGGAATGTCATAGCTGCCCCTATATGGAACACATTGGTGAAGACAGGACCAAGGAAAGGGTAGCAAGCATAGCTTGGTGGCCCAAATGGGAGCAAGAGACAAGTGAATATTTCAACACTTGTGAAAGATGCTGAAAGGAAAACAGAAAACAGGGGAATAAATATGGGCTACTTAAACACATAGAAGAACCCAAACACCCATGGGAAAACATTAATATGGACTGGGTCATAGGACTTGTCCCAGGATGAAAAAAATCCAATGCCTTCCTAGTCATAGTTGATTGGTATAGCAAAGTTTTAAGGTGATTTCCATGTCATAAGGAGGACACAGCAATGGATACAGCTTTGTTATCTTGGAATAACATCAAAGTCACGTGTGGAGTCCCAAAAATCATCATTAGTGATAGGGACCCAAAATTCACAGCAGAATTTTGGACCAACCGTTATGAAATTCTACGCACAAAACTTGCATTTTCTACAGTTTACCATCTACAGACAGATGGTTTAGCTGAAAGGCTGATCCAAACAATGGAGGATATCATTGGAAGGTTCTGTGCATATGGCATGGAATATAAGGACCATGAATGGTATACCCATGACTGGGTTCCAATTCTCCCAGAAGTCCAGCTAGCTTAAATCACAATCCAGCACTCTACCACAGGGAAATCACCCTGACTGGTAGAAAAGGGATAGAACTCCTTATATCCTGTGGATCACCTGAAGGAAAATCTTCTAGCTATCCACCCCACAGCCAAGGACTTCCATGAAATGTGGAAGAGAGCTAGTGACACAGCTGCTAAGTGCATAGCTGAAGCTAAATAATACAACAAGCAGAGGTATGACAAGACACATATGGAACCAGACTTTAAAGAAGGGGACCAAGTGTTGGTGTCTACACTCAACTTCAATAATCTCAAGGGACCAAAGAAAATGAGAGATTCATTTGTGGGCCCCTTCACTATCATTAAACGTATAGGGAAAAATGCAGTGGATGTTATAATCACAGAGGAATTCTCCAGGAAACACTCAGTATTCCCAGTGAGTCTGGTCAAACCATACTTCCAAACAGGAGAGGACAAGTTCCCCTCCAGAAGGAAGACTACCATCCCACCAGACACAGTTAAAGTGGAAGAATCCCCTGGGTCTGGGAAGAAGATCATCAAGGACAAGAAGATTAGACTGAATGGTAAAGACCAATGACAGTACTTGGTCAGATTTAAAAACTAAACAGCAGACAAAGACAAATGGTTGGCAGGGGATTCCATACCAGATGAGAGCCTTCATCTAAGGATATTGAGGGTCTATTGGAGGACTGAACATTCTCATAAATTATGAGCCTTTTTTGGAGGGAGGGTATTTCAGCCTGTGACTCAAAACCAGAGCACCAGCATGACAGCCAAATACCATAAACCAATGGTAAAGCCAAGATACTACCAAAACAAGGAGCTGAGAGAAATTAGCTCAAAAAGTATCAACAGAAAGAGGAAAATCACCTCATTCCAAATACACAAGTTCCATAATGATAGGAAAAAGAATAAAAAAGTTATTCTTGCTCAAAGTTGTTTCCGAGCATAAACCTTAATTTTCACCTCTCATCTGAAATCCAGACAAAGAGGCTTCACCCCATCAAATGGGTATTCAAATTGAAGCTCTAAGAAAGGGATATTCAATAGTACTAGCAAAATTTATCTACCTCCAAAATTACAGAAGATATGGCCAAAATAAGGTCAAATAAGGGTGAAAAAAATATTTACCTCTCATCTAGCTTCTACAATTTGAGTGTGAGATACTTAAAGTGGGGTCTTTTTTGGAAGGAGCACAATCAGGACTATCTGATGGTTTCTTTCATTTCTATATATCCAATCTAGAACAAAGGCTATGGGGCAAACAAGCTCTATGCAGATATTGAGAAAATCATATGTCTGAATAACAAAATTTGTAACTGGCATAACTTTGAAATTTTTAATGTTACCCATAATAAGTGAGATACCATTGTGTAGATCCCATTCTTGGCTACAAAATGAACCAACACTGAGCTCAATATCTCAAAAACTGACAAAGGTATAGCAGTTTTAAGGTTAAAATTGCACAATTGGGCCAATACATATTCACTGTGGGATAATATCCCACAACTATGATTATGAGGTGTCAAAAAGACAAATAAGCATGTTTGTACTTCAAGACCTCATATTCTGTTCAATACTGGGGTCCCATACAGGTTCTGTACAGCATTCTATGTGTCATACACATCAGAAGAGGGCTGTTTGGTCCCCAGATGAGGTTTTTCACCCTGTATTGGGGAGCCCTGCCCAGATGTGGTTTCAAAACCAAATCTGAGCCCAATACAGTGTATACAGGCTTTGTGGAAAGCACAAGCTAGTACTCTGAAGTGAAAAGAACTTCACTTCCTCTACGTGGATGGCCTAGAAGGCCATTCCACCCCATTTTAGGATAAAAAGAGGCCTTCTCTCCGCCATAAAATGTTTCCTAATTCTGCTCTTGAATTCCTATGTAGTATAACTGTCAGAAACAGCTATACTCTTGGAAATAATCAGGTATAATTATATTCTTAATTATTGTAGACCTTATTATAATAATCCAATTGGTAAAGCTGCACCCAGGGCTTTCAACAGCACTCACCACCACTAAATACTTTGATTAAAGCCCTTAATTATAAATTAAAACTTTTTTATTATCATTTTATCCATGTCACAGTCATAGTTAAAGTGGTATATACTATTATTATCACTTTATCATAGACTTGGCCTGACACTCTTGGCTCATTGAAGCTACAGGGAAATCGATGAAGAGAATGAACCTCAGATTTCTCTTCTGACTGCCTCACATATCCTGTTTCATCAAATTGAAATCTTTTATTAAAGAGAATCTTCAATATAATTTATTTTGATAAAAATTGGTGATCAGAAATCCAGTAAAAACATAAATCCTTTTTGCAACTTCTCAAGCTTGATAAGTTCACTCTTGAACCCCAATCTGATTATTTGGGTCATATTTTCCCATTAAATTTATGCAAAACAAGATATTGAAGAGGCTTACAAAACCTCCACTATTTTCTCTTTATGTATTTCACCTACAAGAAGAATAGGTAGTGGCTTTCACTTTTCTCTATTTCAATATTAAGAGAGGTATAAAATAACCTCTTTTACACTTAGTTTTTTTCTTGATTAATCTTGAAGCCCTCATTATCAAGTCCTCTAAAGCTTCAAGACCAATTTCTTTGAAGTTCATAGCATACCCCTTCCTCCTGTATTTAATTAAATTTCTTAAAGGGGTATTCTAAAGGTATGAAATTATTCTTTTCATTTGGCACATCAGCCAATATTTCCTCCCACATTTAAAAAGAGAATTTTTGATATAATAGAACAAAATAAAGATTAATAAACAAAAGGAATAAACCACATTATTTCAATATTTGTTTTGCTTTTTTTTACTCTCACTCTTGTCACCCATTTATTTTTACTTTTCACCTTTACATTCTCTTTACCATTGCAAAGAGAAATAATATAGAATTATGCAACTTCAAAATATCTGAGCTACTTGAACTCAATTTGGATTCCAAGAAAGAATTATTTTTTTATTGGACCAAATATGTGCTCTATTTGTAACACTTTTCCCCATTCAAAGATTAATTGGCACATGAGATGCTCCAATTTCAATATCAAAATTATACTGGGAGAGCTTTCTAGGAGTTGAATGATTTGAATATTTTCATTTAAAAGCTTTACAATTAGTAATTCAAAAAAACATATGAAAAACTCAAAATCTTGACTAATATTCGCCTGGAAGTCTCTAATCTTTATAAAATAGGCTACATGATTCCCTAAAGAGTTTTCATTATTCAGACACAGAAAGCCACATACCAAATTCCGCATAATCATAAGGGAACCAAAAACTATATGATATATACTAGAATAACATCTGATAATAAAACTCAGTATTCAATGACCAACATAATCATATTTAGAGCTGAATATTTCAAGACCTTCTGGAATTTGAGGTGTCTTGTGTGTCAGAATGAATATTAAGGCTTTCAGAAAATAGATAAAAAGCCTTATGGAAGCATTAGAAGAAATATGAAATCAGGTTTCATAAAGGCCTTACTATTTCATAATGAAGGCAATAAGATGTCTTAAGAAATGGACCATTGGAGTGACATAGCCTTCTCCCACTGACAGTCCTTGAAACCAACCCAAGATCAGAGGAATAT
This sequence comes from Austropuccinia psidii, assembly GCA_023105745.1. Lineage (NCBI taxonomy): Eukaryota > Fungi > Basidiomycota > Pucciniomycetes > Pucciniales > Sphaerophragmiaceae > Austropuccinia > Austropuccinia psidii. The sequence continues at coordinate 18,104,093 of JALGQZ010000008.1, read as the reverse complement.
CAAATTTGATTTTTTAATTGAGTTCCTAGATAAAACAACTAAAAAGGGGGATTAAGAATCTTTTTCCTCTCAATCTCAGCCTTCACAATAAAATTTAAATTCTGATAAAAAGGGTTAAAATGAAAATTAAGACTCATATCTGTCTGAGTATGTTGAATTAAAGGTGCAAAAGAAATGTTTACAGAATTTCCTATAGCAAATTTTCCTTAAAAATCTTCTCAATATCAAAACCTTGTACCACTATAAAAATATAAGAAAAATGCATAATACAATCAACCAAGCCCTTTTACAAGGCTTTGAATAATTTTAATTTTAATTTATTGTTTTGAAGGTATATCCCACTTACTGCCAGATTTATCCTAAATAAATCTATTAATATTCATAATTTAACATTTACAAGCTCTTCGTTTTTTATATAATTTGGTTTTGAATTTGCAAGATGTTAAGATCAAAGATACTATAAATATTCTTTCATTAATCATTTATTTTGACTATAGTAATGAAGGCCTAGTTGAAACAGTAATAATTGAACTGTCGCGAGGAAATTGGAAGAACATGAAAATGTATTTAAAGTTAAAAATCATGTGAAATTGTTTATTTAATATCTAGAAAAGGTTATTTTCACTATACACCAGTGGGAAAGGTTATTATATTTAAGTTCCTGTAGAGGTCAAATTTATTGAAGATATATATTTGGGGATAGGTTTTTTACTCAAAGAAATACTCTGCCTGATTCTCACCTCATTTTCTCCCAATAAGAGACCACCTAGTTTATCACTTTGGAATAAGGGTCACTTTTTTCATTTGAGCTTGAAACTTTTATTCCACTATTTGTGTCATAAAAAGATTATTTTTAAAACCTTGGGATGCACAAAATTTGTGGACCTTGAGTGATATTCTAGATACACAAAGAGGCCAAAAAACCCCAAAATTACTTTGTAAATTTGAAAAAAGCTGTAATTAATTTTTATATTCAAAATTAATCATTTTTCATAAAGAAAGAGATGAATAACTATTCTGTGTGTAAGGAAATCAAGGAAGTTAAGACCATATTTACATTCTACACAGATTTTTCCTTATTTTAATTCCATAAGGTGAGTAATGTTGAATTAAATTTATAAACTGTTATCATGTAAAATAATTCAACACCTTATAATAAATACAAAATAAAATAATTGTGTAAATTTGTGTTTTTGTTTGCATTTTAACAAAAAAATAATGGTATTATGAATAATTACATATTACATATACAGCACCTAAATTAGTTTTATTAACTCCTTTGGAAGCTAAAATTACTTCATGTTTTAATAAATTCTTGTTAAAACCATACAGAATATCAGTCTCAAGGCCTTACTTTCTATTTTGACATAAAAATAGCTAAGGATGACAAAAAGACGGTTCAGAGAGCCAGACACCCCAATTTCTAAGGCCTCTGAGGCAGATAGTCCCAGAGATTGAATAATTTACTCATTCCGAATTCTTTAGTTAATTGATACTCTTTGAGATCCTTTTTACTAAGGTTAAGTCCCATTAAATCATGAGGAAATAGAACATAAGCTGCTATTTTTATGTTCCAAGGAGGTAATGAGCACCACTGACTCCTGTTCACATTACCCTTCTTGATTTCTCACCATTTATAGGGAAAAACTATTTATTAAATCACTTATTTCATTTGTATAAATGGAATTAATTTATGGAAACCAGCTGTCATCATGACATTAGCCTGTACCATATAGAAAATGAGGTAAAGGTTCAAAAATTTATCAAGAATACAATTATTACTGAGTAAATTTGAAGATCCTAAGATCAATAGAGGGAGTATTCATTTTTAATCAAAGCCAAAGAATAATTAAAAGCCAATAATTACAACTTAAAGTTTTACTTACAGCCCATTTTTATGACCCCAGGTGAAGCATTGAATATTCAAAAATTCACCTAAACTAGAACTTGGGAGTCAGTTTGCAATAAAATTAATAAATTTGGGAAATTAAATTTTCTTTTCATATTGAAGGAGGCTTAAGGTACTAAATTCATTATTTATTAACCTTAAATTTGTTAGAATCCACATAAAATCACATAATTAGGAAAAAATGAAGCTTTCATGTGAAAAGATGTTTAATCATGAATTAAAATAATTTAATTGATTTTTCTACTATTGGGCCTTTATTAAAGACATTTTAATGCCTTTTTAAGCTTTTGTAGACTTAAAAGAAGTCTAATTTTTCTGTTTTTTTAATAATCCTTCTTATAATTCAGAGAACTCAACAAGTCATTTATATAATCTCTTTCATTGTTTATTAAATCACTTTAGATTTCTTTTAATCCTCCAATGAATTATAAATGAACAAAATAATATTTTCATATTTAATAGCATTTTAATTAAAGTTGTTTTATTCCTGATCTTGTAGCTACTCTTTATGCTTTGAATCCACAAATAATCTATGAAATTAATCCCCCAGCTCTTTTCAAGATTCTTTTGTATTATTAGTATGTGTTTTGTTCAATCTTGAAGCTTTTTTGTTCAAGCTGCATAGCTCCCTTCAAGTTTCTAATATAATTACTCTTTCATATAATAGTTTTTGACTAAGATATCTTTATACTATTTTAATAAGAAGGTTTATTATGAAAGCTTCTTCTCATTTATTTTGATAGACAATTACTATAGCTAGAGAATTACTTTTTTCAGCTATAATAACTAGCTTTCTTAAGTTTTATAAGGATATTCATAGTACTACTGATTAATAGTAATATTCTCAAGAGCTTAACAGACAAATCCTACAAAATTAATATGGGCTTATGTTTCAAAGGATAAAATCAACTGAGCTTAAATAAAATAAAAAAGAAAATTACTTGAGTTCCTTTATTGAGAAAATTTTACCAAAAGTAGGCTACAAGAGGAAATCTTTTTCAATAATAAAGAATGAATTGGTCTTCATTGTGTCCATTTTGAGCCCCACCAAAAGATAGGTTGAACCAAATTAATTTCCCTCTTTTTGGGTGATTCATTCTTATCTGGTGTGCTTGCAGGAAATTTCACTCAATGATGGTGGTTTTGGGTGACAATTTTGGTCTTTAAATAATCTTTGGAACATAAAATGGTGTTTTCATTTCATTAAGTATCAAAATTATCTCCATCAATATATTTAAACCATATAATGTGAAGAATTAGTGAATCTCAATATGACTATAAGCTGACTAGAAAGGCTCTTCATATTTTTGAATTTTATTTAAAAAAAGAGAAAAATTTCTTTGGTAAAGCTATTTTTTTCCACTTTATGTTTGCAAATTGATAAATAAATGTGCAAAATGTTTGTATATTAAGCAAAAATTGCCTCTTTCACGATTTTGAGAAAAGCTATGCAGGCTTTCCTATTTTTCAAAGGGGCTCTCTAACTAATGAACATAAATCTTTTCAACCAAAAAGATTAAGTTAGATGTCATTCATCAGCTTTATTTTTTTGCAACTCCTTTCTGTGAGAAGAATAAGGTAATTTTAGAGTTCAAACCCCAATATGCCCTTGGGGAAAGTTACTCATAAGTCTTTTTTACTTATAAAAATATCATAATCATTGTAAATAAACTTGCAAAAAACATGATTTTAAGGGGGATTTGAAGGGTTAAGCTTTGTATTAAAGATGGGTTCTTTTTTAAGCCACCCTCAAATGATTTAGCTAAGATACCTTGTTTTAAGGAGCTTCATATATTCAAATATGTCTTTTTAATTTTTGAATAGCTTTTCAAGAAAAATTAGGCCCATGGCTTGAGCCCATTAATTTCATGTTTTGGGCACTCCTTATTTATGGGATTGAAAATTATTCTGTACTTGCAGGGGGAAATCACAGGTAACTAGTTTTGACTTTCTAAGATCTCCTCTAACCAAGGATGGCAAGTGTGTATTTTCTTCCCCTCCTGACATACTGAACAAAATCCTCCTTGGGATCACAAACCAAATAAAAATTAGTAAGTGGCCTTGCAACAGAAGAGCAAAGAACTCAGAAGTCTCAGATAAGACCTATTCAATATATAATAAAATAAATAATGTAATTAGTATGGTTAATGTTTGGTATTTCATTGACATAACATTTTGTTTGATTTTTATTATCTGGTTCTATTTGGTTGATTTTTTTCCTCTTTGTAATATATCCCTGGTGATATGGGTCATTTGAGATTAAAGGGAAAATTTGATTGGTGCTTATAAGGTTAATCTTTTAAGATACATTAATAATAGAGTAAAATAATTTCTTTGATGGTTTGATATTTTTAAAAGTGTGTTATGATAGGATTAAATAGTGTTTGTTAGGTGTAAAAGATAAAACTCTTTTATATTGGATTTTTGGCAGTATAGGTTAATTCAAACCCTTTCAAAGAATTTTATCTTTACTTTATTTGTGTCAGGTTGAGTCTATGATAAAGGTGTATATAAGTATTTACAGGCTTTAACTATGACTGTGACACAGTAAAAATAGCTTAAAAAGATAATAAAGTTGATAATAGATGATAGAATTAAGGTATTAAGGGCTTTACTATAGAGATATAGTGGTGGTGAGCGCTGTTGAAAGCCCTGGGTGCAGCTTTACCTGTTGGGTTACAATAATAAAGACTACAATACTTTTAATTTAAGAGTATACCTGATTATTAACCAAGAGTAAAACTGTTTTTGACAGTTTACTACGTAGGTTATTCAAGAGCAGGATAAGGAGAGGTTTTTGGCTGTGAAAAGCCCTCCTTTTATCCTGAAATTGAGGTGGAAAGGCTGCTAGACCTTTCCACGTAGAGGAAGTGAAGATTTTTCACTCTTTATGACAGGCTTGTGGTTTGCAAACAGCCTGTATACTCTGTATTGGGCTCAGATGTGGTTTTGAAACCACATCTGGGCAGTTTTCACCAATACAGGGTGAAAATTTTCATCTGGGGACCTCACAGCCTGATTCTGACGTGTATGACGCGTAGAATGCTGTACAGAAACTGTATGGGACCCCAGTATTGACTGACATATGAGGTATTGAAGTAAAAACATGCTTCTTTGTCTATTTGACACCTCATATTCATGTTTATGGGATATTATCCCATGGTAAGGCTGTATATGACAGCAGGTGGGATTTTGACCTTAAAATGGTCATAACTCTGTCAGTGTTTGAGATATCAAGCTCAAAATTGGTTCATTGAATAGCTCTATATAAGCTCTACACAATGGTACCCAACTTGACATGGTTATCATTAAATATGGCAAAGTTATCCCATGTACAAGTATTTTTGTACATTGGCGTGGTTTGGGCAAAAGCTGTATTAGGCTTGTTTGGCCAATAACTTCTGTTGTAGTTGAGCTATGAGGAAATGGATGACACCATCAGATAGCCCTGATTGTGCTCTTTCCAAAAAGACCGCACTTCAGGTATCTCACACTAAAACTGTAAAAGTTAGATGAGAGGTGAATGTTTTGTTCACCCTTATTTGGTCTGAATTTGACCATAACTCAAGTAATACTGGTGCTAGCTCAGTTTGGCTGGTACCATTGGATAGCCCTGGCTTAGAGCTTCATTTTGAGTACCCATTTGATGGGTTTAAGCCTCTCCTTCTAGATTTTAGATGAGAGGTGAAAATTAAGGTTTATGCTCAGCAATAACTTTGAGCAGGAATAACTTTTTTATTTCTTGTCCTATGGTGATGAGACTTATATTTTCAGGAAGAGGTGAGTTTCCTCTTTCTTTTGATACCTTTTGAGCTAATTTGGCTCAGCTCCATGTTTTGGTGGTATTTTGGCTATACCATTGGTTTATGGTATTTTGGCTGTCATGCTTGTGCTCTGGTTTTGAGTCACAGGCTGACATACCCTCCCTCTAAAAAAGGCTCATCATTGATGAGACTGTTCAGTCCTCCTAGAGGCTCTGAATCTCCTTAAATGAAGGTTCCCATCTGGTATGGCATCCCCTGCCAACCATTTGTCTTTGTCAGCTGTCTGGTTCTTGAATCTGACTAGATATTGTCTCTGATCCTTCCCATTAAGTCTGATTTTTCTGGCCCTGATGATTTTACTCACAGGTCCAGGAGAGTCTTCTACTTCCACTATTTCTGGTGGAGTGATGTTTTTCTTCCTGGAGGGGAATTTATCCTCCTCTGTTTGGAAGTATGGTTTGACCAGGCTCACTGGAAAGACTGGGTGTTTCCTAGAAAACTCCTCAGTGAGCTTGACCTCTACTGCATTCTTCCCTATCAACTTAATGATATTGAAGGGCCCTACAAATGAGTCTCTCATTTTCTTAGGTCCTTTGAGATTGTTAAAGTTCAGTGTAGACACTAACACCTGGTCCCCTTCCTTGAAGTCAGGTTCCATATGTGATTTGTCCCACCTTTGCTTGTTATACTCTTTGGCCTCAGCTATGCATTTGGCAGCAGTATCACAGGCTTTCTTCCACATATCATGGAAGTCTTTGGCTGTGGGGTGGATGGTCAGAAGATTTTTCTTCAAGTGATCCACAGGTAATAGGGGATTCCAACCTTTCTCTACCAGTGCAGGTGTTTTTCCTGTGGTAGAGTGCTGGCTTGTATTATAAGCCAGTTGGACTGCTGGTAAGAGGGTGACCCAATCATGGGTGTATCCCTCATGGTCCTTGTATTCCATGCCATAGGCACAGAACCTCCTGAGGATGTCCTCCATTGTTTGGATCATCCTCTCAGCTAGGCCATCTGTTTGTGGATGGTAAGCTGTGGAAAAAGCAAGCTTGGTGCCAAGAATGTCATATAAATTGGTCCAAAATTCAGATGTGAATTTTGGGTCCCTGTCACTAATTATGATCTTAGGGACTCCACAGGTGGATATGATGTTATTCCAAAATAACAGAGCAGTGTCCATGGCTGTGTCCTCTTTATGGCATGGTAGACATCTCATGCTCTTGCTGAACCTATCAACTATGATTAAGCAGGCATTGTAGTTTTCTTTGCTTCCTGGGACAAGTCCTGTGACCCAGTCCATGTTGATGGTTTCCCATGGGTGTTTGGGTTCTTCTATGTGTTGAAGCAACCCATATTTCTTCCCATGTTTTCTATTTGCCTTTTGGCATCTTTCACAAGTGTTGATGTATTCACTCAACTCTTGCTCCCACTTGGGCCACCAAGCTGTGCTTGCTACCCTCTCTTTAGTCCTGTCCTTACTCATGTGTCCCATATAGGGGCAGTCATGGCATTCCTGCAGGATTAAAGAGATGTGGTCTCTGTCTGTCACTGTGAGTGCACTGGTGTGCTTTTCTCTGTGATAAATCAGGCCATCTATAAGGAAGAATTTATTGTCCTTATAGGCCCTCAACCAGGGTTCCTCCAGCTGGGTTTCCAGTCCTGGGCTCCTGTACTTCTGTTGAAGGAGTTGTAAAAATATGCTACACTGTTTGTGTTTGGCATAGGTTTTCATCACGGAACTTAAGAATTAATTTTTCAGTTCTAAGGAGCCTATCCCCAATATGGGGGTTTTTATCCCTTGTGGTTCATTGTACTCAAATTCTGGGGTACCACTTTCTGGTGCCCATTCTGAAAATATTAAGTTTTTTCTCCTTCCTATTTCCATAAAATGGATAGGAATATTGGCTGCTACTTCAGGGTCATAAGCTGGGTTGCTTTTGACATTATCCATTGGCCATCTACTGAGGCCATCTGATTTGGTGTGGCTTTTGCCTTTCTTGTATATGATGCTCATGTTACCTTTATACTCATTAATGGCTATTTACCACCTCAACATGTGTCCATTTTTATTCTTCATGTTAAGTAAAGACTTCAAGGATGTGCAGTCTGTGTAGACTTCAAATACTGCACCCTCAAAATAAAAATGGAGTTTTTTCAGGGCCCAGACTAAACATAAGAATTCAGTCTAGGTGGCTCCATACCTGGCTTCTGAATCTTTAAATTTCCTGGAGATGTAGCATATTTCTCCCTCTCTTGGTTCAACATCCACAATTTGTCTTTGGTGAAGGGCTGCTCCTACACCTTGACTACAAGGGGCATCTATATATAACTTGAATGGTAGCTCAAAGTCAGGTAATATGAGGACAGATGCATGAGTGAGTTCATCTTTGTTCCTCTCATATGCATCCCTCCTTTCCTTTGTAAGCTCAAAAACTACATATTTTGAACATAACCTGTATAGACTACTAGTTCTGTGGGCAAAGGTTTTGATCTGATTTCTGTAGTAGCTAGGAAAGCCAAGGAAATATTGCATCTCTTTGATGTTCTTTGGTACTGGCTTTTGCAGTACTCCTTCTACTTCTTTCTGATCTATGGCCAGGATAAGGCCTAAGACTTTATGTCCTAGTGCCAATAGTTTTTGTTGGCCAAAATTACACTTCTTAAGTGAAATTCTCAGATTAATGGGTTTGCATTTATATGGTACTCTGTCTATTTATTGCACATGGTCTTCTCATGTATCTGAGTATATAATGAAATCATCAATATATACCACAATCCAGCCTTCCAATATTTCTTCTGCAAATATTTTATCCATCATCCTTTGGAAATGGGCTGGGGCATTCTTGATGCAAAATGGCATTCTGGTGTACTCATATATACCCAATGGTATATAATTCTGAGTAACTTCATGGAGTTTGGTTTAACTCTATTCTGGTGAAATCCTTTCATAAAATCCATTTTGGTTATGTATTTGGCTTTCACCAGCTTGTCTAGGGAATGAGGTATCCTTAGTATAGGGTACCTCTGAGCTTTTCTGTAGTTATTCAGGGCTCTGAAATCTCCACATAACCTAGATTTGCCATCAGGCCAGGTGATAAGGACATGTGTGACAATTTCCACTATTTAATTGTGTCCTATCTTCCTTATAACATCCATGTCTAGGAGTTCATTGATTTATTTTTAAATTTCTTTCCTAGTCTCCATGTGTGTTGTATATGGAGGTCCTCTGAGCATGGGTGATTAAGGTCTTTCCAAATCCAGATATAGCTCTATATCATGGTCTCTTATTTTGCCTAGGGGTTTTTCACCAATGGAAAATTCTGTTCTGTTTTTCCTCAGCATTTTCAGTAGACTAAGCTTCTGTTTACCGGTGAGGTTAGTACTAAATTGTCCCTCTTCAAATTCCTTCAGTAATTCTTCTAGAGGGTCATGGGTAGACATTTGGTATATCTCAAGTGAAATCTTTTTTCCTTTTTTGTACCTATGGTAATGTGCCTGTTTTTACTATTGGAAATGTTGATGACATACATCCTTTGATAGTCTGTCCCCAGTAGAAATCCCTGGATGTGGGCATCTTCAAGCACTAAAAACTCTGGTTTGAGTCTGATATTACCTTTCCTATGGGATATAATTCTCTATTTTATAATGGTCCCAATGGATTTCATCTTCCCTGATGCAGTCATAAATTTCTTTTCCTTGGTTGGCAAGAGTTGCTGCTCTCAATTTGGGAAGTGGTTGTCCAGGTATTCCCTGGCCACTATGGAGCAGTGTGCACCACTATCAATTATCAGTGGGTGTTGAGCATTTTCAATACAAACAGTCATATTTTTGGCTGTCCCATGTATATATGCCATTCCTCTAGTTGGTGTGACTTGGAATTTTTCTGAATCTTGTGTTTTTTTACCCAAGTGTTTGTTAGCAGTGTCTTATGACATTACTTCTTCTAACCGTACATCCTTAATTTCTAGTTTTGTTTCCTCTTAGTACTCCACTACATGTTCCTCTTTTGGGTCTTGATCATCATCATAGTGTTCTCTAATGTCAGGTTGAGTCTATGTATAAGCAGTAATTAGGCTAGTTAACACTTCAACTTTGACTGTGACACAGAAATAAAGTGATAAAATAAAAGTATTTATTTATAGAAAGGGTTTATAGATGAAATAAAGGGCTTTACTATTTTGCAATAGTGGGGGTGAGTGCTGTTGAAAGCCCTGGGTGCAGCTTTACCTGTTGGGTTACAATGATAAAGACTACAATACTTCTAAATTAAGAGTATACCTGATTATTTTCCAAGATTATAACTGTTTTTAACAGTTTTACTACATAGGAATTCAAGAGCAGGATGAGGAAAGCAATTCTGGCTGTGAAAAGCCTCCTTTTTATCCTGAAATGGGGTGGAAAGGGTGCTAGACCTTTCCAGGTAGAGGAAGTGAAGATTTTTCACTCTCTGAGACAGGCTTGTGGTTTGCAAAGACCTTTATTAACCTTTATTGGGCTCAGATGTGGTTTTGAAACCACATCTGGGAAGTGTTCACCAATACAGGGTGAAAATTTTCATCTGGGGACCTCACAGCCTGATTCTGATGTGTATGACGCATAGAATGCTGTACAGAAACTGTATGGGACCCCATCATTGACTGAAATATGAGTTATTGAAATAAAAAAAAGCTCCTTTGTCTGTTTGACACCTCATATTCATGATTATGGGACATTATCCCATGGTGAGGCTGTATATGACAGCAGGTGGGAATCTGACCTTAAAACATCCATAACCTTGTCAATTCTTGAGATATCAACCTCAAAATTGGCTCTGTGTGTAGCCCTGTATGTTCTCTACACAATGGTACCTCATTTGATATAGGTATAATTAGATATGGCAAAGTTATCCCATGTACAAGATTTTTGTACATTTGCATGGTTTAGGCAAAAAGCTGTATTGAGCTTATTTGCCCCATAACATTTGTTCTAGTTGAGCTATGGGAAAATGGATGACACCATCAGATAGCCCTGATTGTGCTTCTTCCAAAACGACCCCACTTTAGGTATCTCACGCTAAAACTGCAAAAGTTAGATGGGAGGTGAATATTTTGTTCACCCTTATTTGGCCTGAATTTGGCCATAACTCAAGTAATACTGGTGCTAGCTCAGTTTGGCTAGTACCATTGGATAGCCCTGGCTTAGAGCTTAATTCTGAATACCCATTTGATGGTGTTAAGCCTCTTTTTCTGGATTTTAGATGAGAGGTGACAATTAAGGTGTGTGCTCAGCAATTACTTTGAGCAGGAATAACTCTGTTATTCTTTGTCCTATGGTTATGGGACTTATATCTAACAAAAGGGGTGAGTTTCCTCTCTCTTGTGATATCTTTTGAGATTATTTGGCTCAGCTCCATTTTTTGGTGGTATTTTGGCTGTCATGCTTGTGCTCTCGTTTTGAGTCACGGGCTGACATCTGATGTAATCACCCATAGAGTCTGATTCAAATCCTCTGTTTGGGATGCTTCATATGGGACTTTTTTAATGGCATAGACCTTTTTCTTTGCCTTTGGACAGTTGTTAGCATAGTGGTCTGTTGACCCACAATTGTGACAAGTTTTTCCTCTTGGTCACTGCTGCCATTCTTTCTTTCAGTTTATCTTTGGTGTTCACTCTGAAAGGTTGTTTTCTTTGAAACTACTGCTTTTGTATGGGGAATGTTTCCCTATATTTGTCATTTTCCTTACATATTGTAAGGTGTTGGAAATTTCATCTAGAGTACAACTCTGGGTGCATCTGTATTTTATTTCATTCTCTAGTTCTCCTGGCACCTGTGTCAAGAGTTTTTAATTCCTCATGTGAATGTTTATTTGAGGATCAATGGCTTTAAGCCTTTCAGACTGTCTAAGACACCATTCATATGGATCTTTGTCCACAGGGTACTTGTCATTTTAAAATGACATGGTCCTTTGCCATATCCAAGTACCATTGCTGTAGTTCTGGAGTATTTGACTCTTCCACCATATACTTCCTTCATTTCTTTGTACCAAATACTAGCATGCCCTTTGAATGCAATATTCAATCTAGCAGTAATCCAGTAATCTGGTATGCTGGGTACATCAATTAAGAGTACATAAATATAATAAATGAGTTCCATGTGATCATATTCTCCTACACCAGAGATGTTCTGCCACCTTGAGGCCTCTGAAATCTGTTTCAGTGTTTTCTTCTCTGAATAAGTCATTTTATATCCATCCTTTTATTGTTATGGATATCTTGGCTTATTATCAAACAAGAAATCTGGCTCAATTTCCTCTTGGTATGGATTATCCAAAGCATGGCCTTGTGGTTAAGGGTTCATGTCTTGACAGAGATGAAACAATTTATTTATATATTGAGCCAGACAATCCCTGTCCCTCTTGCAGTGGCATTGTTCTTCAAAGACTTTATTCAGTCTTTTAGTGGTTTCTTCAGAGGCTTTTCATAATTTAGCACAGCTCTCTTGGATGACTTTTAATGTAGCCTCATTTGAGGTTGTCAATTCTTTCGATCTGTCATTTCTCCTATGGAGCTCATCAAACCTTTCTTCAGTTTGCACTTCAAATTGGGACATTTTTAACCACAGTTGATCACCGTTTAAGTTACTCTCAAGTGTAGCAATATTTTGTTCAATCTGAGTGGGCATAATATTTCTATTAATAGGGCTACTTATTCTAGAAGTATTTGAAACTATTTCTGGCTCTTGTTTCCTTATTTCACCAAGTCCAACTGCTTCTGGAACATTGGATCTGACTCTTTCTTCCTGTGGCTGAAAGAGGTCTTGTCTTCTCCTTGAACCTACCTGGGATTGTGAAGAATGGTGACTCTTGGCCACTGATCTTCTGGTGCCTGAATGGTGTGAAGCCACTGGGGAGCTGGGTTGGTCTACTCCTTGTGAGCCTGAAGGAATCATAGTAGGCTCTTTCTGGTTCAATTTTTCTCCTATAGCTTGGATAGTGGCTTGATTTTCCCTTATCCTGGTTTCCCTCTCCTCCAGGAGCTTTAACTGCCTGTTGGGATTCCATCCTTTGGTGATTACCATAAGGTCTTTAAAGGGTATCTCTTTGATAAATATCTTCTGGAAACTTGCTCTAAGTTCTTCCCAGTGTGATGCTAGGTTTAACCTCTTGTTGTCCATGCTCCATTGGAATAGACTTTTGAGGAGTTTGTGGAGCTGAAGAACATGATCCATATCCTTTCAGTCCTCTTTTTTGAGATTTCTGTTAAATTGGAAGGTGAATGGTAGAGTTGGTATGATTTACCTCAGTGTCTTTCTAACCATCACTGTGTCCAGGGTTTCCTCTTCCTGGTATTCTGGTTCTGAACAGGCCTTGTCTGTCCTCTAGCTGGTTCCTTGGAATTTCAAGGTTCCTGAGGTGTACAGGGGACACATCAGTGCTTTCAAGCAATCAAAAATGTTATGTTATTAGGGTATTTACCTTTGACTGTGCCTTTTACAAATTTCTTTTCTGCTGCTTTGGGAACATTTACTTTAGAAGTTACAACTGGGTTAACTACTGTAATCTTCCCTGTACAAGTTATCAAGGTTGGCTTACCTTGTTTTGAGGGAGAGTTTTGTGGTTTTCTAATCCTCTGAGTAGAAATTGGTGTCCACTTCTTAGTGGTAATGAGGCTTTCACTGTGCCTTTTTCCTTTTCCCTTGTTTACTTCTGTTTCTGAAGTTATCACTGAGGTACTTCCTTGTGACTGGGTTTCCAAATGTATAAAGCTTTCTTCCACTGAATCAAAGGAAATGAGGACTTTTTTCCAGTTAAGAGTTCTTAAAATTCTGTTTGCATGTCTAAGAATGGCATCTGGGTAATATATTATTATATTATGCCTCTGTATTATGATATAGAATTTAAATTATCAATTACACACCAAAAATACTGGTTTGCAGATGTATGGTGTACAGTTTGTATCCCAATATCTCACAGATTAGCTTGAAATTGACAAGTGTAATCCTATCAGCAGTTATGTAATGGACATTTGAAATTATCAATATGTCCAACCAAGCGTCTGAACTGTTATTTACAGTACTGAGGGTTCTTTTTGATTAAATAGGTATTTATGAAGGGTTTTTAAGTGTTTTGATATCAGAAACACAATTTAAATAGTCCTGTGGTTCTTGAATTATAATCAAACCACGTGAAAAGGGATTAAAAAAGAAAAAAATTAGTGGTATATTATTATATACCACTTAAAGAAAAATATGTGATATGTAATATGTTAATTTTGCTTTATGGCTTTATGCCTAAAGAAGGAACAATAATTTCAAAGAAGAAAATTAAGAGAAAAAACTCACTTTTACACCAAAAATAGTCAAAAGAGTTCAAAAAACACAGCCATTTTTCTCTTCTTTTCTGTCAGGCTGAGTCTATGATGACGTGATAAATAAATGTATATACACTTTAAATCTGACTGTGACACAGATTATTAAGTTAAAAAAGGGTTTATAATTGATAATTTAAGGGATTTACTATGAGGAATAGTTGTTGTGAACGCTGTTTAAAGCCCTGGGTCCAGTCTTACCAGTTGGGTTACTATAATAATGACTACAATAAACAAATTAAGCCTTACCTGATTATTTTCCAAGAGTATAACTCTTTTGAAAAGCTTTACTATGTGGGATTTAAGAGCAGGATGGGGATTCCTTTTCTGGAAGAGGAAAGGCCTCCTTTTATCCTGAAATGGGGTGGAAAGGTTGTCTAGACCATCCATGTAGAGGAAGTGAAGATTTTTTCACTTCAGAGTACTGGCTTGTGGCTTTCACAAGGCTTTTATACTCCGCATTAGGCTCAGATGTTGTTTTGAAACCAAATCTGGGCAGCATTCCCCAATACAGGGCAAAAACTTTGATCTGGGGACCACACAGCCCTCTTCTGAAATGTATGATGCATAAAAAGGTGTACAGAACATGGATGGGACCCCAGTAATGAATTAAAAATGAGGTAAATGATTTATTAACAAGCTTCTTCATCTATTTGACACCTCATAATCATAGTTATGGGATAGTATCCCACAGTAAAGGTGTATTGGCCAAACTGTGGGATTTTAACCTTAAAACTGCTATGATGTTGTCAGTTCTTAGGATATTGAGCTCAAAATTGATTCATTGTGTAGCCCTGGATGGGATCTACACAATGGTACCTCATTCGGTAAGGGTAACATTAAATATGGCAAAGTTATTCCATGTTTATTTTAGTTATCCATATATATTATTTTCTCAAAATCTGTATGGAGCTTGTTTTCCCCATGACTTATTTTCTACATGATATATGTGGTAATGGATTGCACCATCAGATAGCCCTTATTTTGCCCTTTCCAAACTGACCCAACCTTAGGTATCTCAAACTAAAACTGTAGAAGTTGGATGAGAGGTAAATATTTTATTCACCCTTATTTGACCCTATTTTGGCCATAACTTCTGTAGTTTTGGTGCTAGCTCAATTTGGCTAGTACCATTGGATAGCCCTAATTGAGAGCTTTAATTTTAATTCCCATTTGATGTGTTCCAACCTCTTTATTGGGGTTTTAGATGAGAGGTGAAAATTAAGGTTTATTTGCAGCACTCTCTTTGAGCTTGAATAACTTGGTTATTTTTTGTCCTATGATGATTGAACTTGTATATTTAGAAACAGGTGAGTTTCCTCTTCATTTTGATATCTTCTGAGCTGGTTTGGATCACCTCCACATTTTGGTGGTATTTTTCTCTACCATTGGTTTCTGGTATTTGGCTGTCATGCTTGTGCTCTGGCTTTGAGTCACAGGCTGACACTCACAGTCATAGATAGAGACCACATATCCATTATCCTGCAACAATTCCATGAATTCCCCTACATGTGACACATCAGTGAAGACAGGACCAAAGAGAAGGTAGCAAGCACAGCTTGGTGGCCCCAATGGCAAAAAGAGTTTAGTGAATACATCAACACTTGTGAAAGATGCCAGAAGCCAAACAGAAAGCATTGGAAGAGATATGGGCTGCTTAGCCATATAGAAGAATACAAACACCCATTGGAAAGCATCACCATGGACTGGGTCACAGGACTAGTCCCAGAAGGCAAGGAAAACTACAACACTTGCCAAGTGATAGTTGATAGGTATAGTAAAAGTGTAAGGTGCCTACCATGTCACAAAGAAGACACATCTATGGATACAACCTTGTTATTCTGGAATAACATCATATCCACATTTGAAGTCCCTCAAATCATCATTAGTGATATGGACCCAAAATCTTCAGCAGAATTTTGGACCAACCTCTATGATATTCTTGCAACAAAACTTGCATTTTCTACAGCTTATCATCCACAGACAGATGGTTTAGCTGAAAGGATGATCCAGAAAATGTAGGACATCATCAGAGGATTCTGTGCATACGGAATGGAATACAAGGACCATGAAGTATATACCCATGACTGGGTCACACTTATACTAGCAGTCCAACTGGCTTCCAACATCAATCAGCACTTTACCATAGGGAAATCACCCTCACTGGTAGAAAAAGCGTGGAACCCCCTATTTCCTGCAAATCACTTGAAGAAAACTCTTCTGACTATCCTCCACACAGCCAAATACTTCCATGACATGTGGATGAGATCATGTGATACAGCTTCTAAGTTCATAGCTGAGGCTATGTAAGGTGTGGATATGAAACTTTGATTAAAAATCATATACTTTTTCTGTCCTCAAAATTTGTATAAGGTAAAAATCAATTAAAAATAGTAAGAAATATTATTTTTAAGAGAAAACACACCAATTTCATTGCTTATAAATTTATTAGTACAAAACAATAATATTATAAAGATTTATTGTTTTACCAACAATAAAAATTTATCCAAAAATACTCTACAAGAGATATTTAAGGCTACAAAAGAAATTTCTTCAAGAGCAATTTAAATTGGAATTAATTGAGCAAAGAACTGCAAGCAATTAATTAAATAAAAAAGTCTTTGAAAAGAATATTAAAGAAAAAACACACCCAAAAGTGACCAAAGTGACAAAGTTAACAGTGATGAAAGATGCTTTAATTCACTTTTGGGGTGGTTCAGGGGTAAGAATGATTATAAGAGTTACAAACAATGCTTAAAATGATTTTTCACGTGGTTAAAAGGGTTAAAATGATTTAAGAAAGGTGGTTGGAATCTTTTATTTATTGGTTTAACAATGTTTAAACTAATTATAAAAGGAAAAGATTCTAACATGAAGAGAAAAGTGGGCAAAGAAGACATTCTTTTATAGCCATCAATTTTCTTACTCCAGAAGTAATGTTTACTCTTGTCAGTCGTCAAAAATAGTCTGACAACAGAAAAGCCAATTATGGCATCATTGAACCCTGGTTTAGACTAAAAAAGGGCTGGTTTGAGCCATTTTTAGCCATTTTAGAGCCTTAAATCAGCCATTACTATAGCAATACCTGGTCTAGAGCCTTCAAAACATGTCAGAATGTGTGTAAGAGATGTAGAAACCAGTTAAAACTGTTTTTACTATGATTGGTTTATCTTAAGGGTAGCTTTACCCTCTTGGCAACAGCTAAAACTACCCCAGTTGGTATCAAAACCTCATCATCAATTGAGTCCACAGACCCTGTAACTCAATTCCAGGCCAAAAGTGATGAACTTTTGTGTGAATTTTGACATCCCAGGCCTGTCAGCAAGGATTTTTGGGGGTCTAGCTCTCCCTTAGAGCTGGAGTTCCTTTTCCCCCCCAAATTTAATCTTTCCAATTTATTTTTCCTTTAATTCCTCATCATGTATTATACTTATAATTTACATATGTAATTCAATTGAGTTGTACAGTTCAATACATTAATAATTGATACCTCATATGTAAATCAAAGTTCACTTATGTAATACACGCGCACATTTTGACATTTCAATTGAATTCAATTGACAATACTTTAATTCCTCATAGCCTCTAAAATATACACAACACCTCAATTTTAACACAAATTTTGGTGATTAACACTACATGTGATGTGAATTAAATTAAAGTTCTGAGGATTTTCAATTTTTGTATTGAAAATACTAAAAATTCAATTTAAGCTTATTTAGAGTTGAGTTACAAAAATTTCACTCAGAGGTGACCCCACCTAATTTCTTATGAGGAATCAAATGGTGAAATAATTTTTATATGTTTATTTATTGGATAAAAAGTTATAATAATTTTGATTTGACTTTTTTCCAAATTTATTCAATTTTTTACAATTTTATTAAAAATTCATTTTTACTTAATTTTTTCAAGTATAAATGTAATTTTACAATTTCAAAATTTAATGTAATTTTATTTTTTAATTTTAATTAAATTTTTAATTTTGAATATAATTTTATATTTATATTTTTATTTTAATAATATAAATAAATTTGTTTTATTTATATTTATATGTTAATTTTGTATTTGTGGTCTTTTGGGTATATGAAATCACCTCTAAGGCTCACAGGCTAAATAGTACAACAAACATAGGTATACCAAAACACATATGGAATCAGACTTCAAAGAAGGGGACCAAGTGTTAGTATCTACGCTCAACTTTGATATTCTCAAGGGACCAAAGAAAATGAGAGGCTCATTTTTGGGACCCTTCACTATCATAAAACTGATAGGGAAAAATACAGTGGAGGCTAGACTTACAGAGGAATTCTCTTGGAAATACCAAGTATTCCCAGTGAGCTTGGTCAAAGTCTAATTCCAGACAGGAGAGAATAAGTTCCGCTCAAGGAACAAGACATATTGAGGGTGGAAGACTCCCCTGGCCCTGTGAAAGGTCATCAAGGCCAGGAATATCAGATTGAATGGTAAAGACCAGAGACAATATTTGGTCAGATTTAAGTACCAAACAGCAGACAAGCATAAATGGTTGGCAGAAGATTCCGTACCAGATGGTAACCTTCACCTGAGAGGATTTAGAGACTCTATGAGGACTGAAAAGTCTCATCAATGATGATCCTTTTTTTGGAGGGAGGGTATGTCAGCCTGTGACTCAAAAGCAGAGCACAAGCATGACAGCCAAATACCATCAACCAATGGTAGAGCAAAATACCACCAAAACATGGAGCTGAGCCCAACCAGCTCAAAAAGTATCAAAAGAAAGAGGAAAGTCACCTGCTTCAAAATACACAAGACCCATCATCATAGGACAAAGAATAACAAAGTTATTCCTGCTCAAAGAAGTTTCTGAGCATAAACCTTAATTTTCACCTCTCATCTGAAATCCAGAGGAAGGGGCTTAACCCCAGGAATTGGGTATTCAAATTGAAGCTCACAGTCAGGGCTATCCAATGGCTCTAGCCAAACTGAGCTAGCACCAAAACTACAGAAGGTATGGCCAAAATAAGTTCAAATAAGAGTGAATAAAATATTCACCTCCATCTACCTTCTACAGTTTTAGTGTGAGATACCTAAAGTGGAGTCATTTTGAAAATAGAAAAATCAGGGATATCTGATTGTTCCATCCATTTCCACATAGCTCACCTATAACAAAAGTTATTGGTCAAACACGTTCCATACATATTTTGAGAAAATCATATATCTGGATAACAAAAATTGAACATGGAATCAATTTGCCATATATAATGTTACCCATAGCCAATGAGGTATCATTGTGTAGATCTCATCCAGGGCTAAATCATGAATCAACTTTGAGCTCAATATCTCAAAAACTGATAAAGGTATACCAGTTTTAAGATTAAAATCCCACAGTTTGGCCAATACACCTTCACTGTGGGATACTATCCTATAGCTATGATTATGAGGTGTCAAATAGATGAAGAAGATTGTTTATATTTCAAATAACTCATAGTTCATTCAATACTGGGGTCCCATACAGGTTCTGTACATCCTTCTAAATGTTCTAAACTTCAGAAAAGGGCTGTGTGCTCCCCAGATACAAATTTTCACCCTGTATTGGGGAAAACATTTCAAAGCCAAATCTGAGCCCAATACAGAGTATACAGGCATTGTTCAAACCACAAGCCAGTACTCTGAAGTGAAAAATCTTCCCTTCCTCTACATGCGTGGTCTAGAAGACCTTTCCACCCCATTTCAGGACAAAAGGAGGCCTTTTCTCTGCCAGAAAAGGAAGTTCCATCCTGCTCTTAAATTCCTACATAGTACAACTGTACAAAACAGATATACTCTTGGAAAACAACCAGGTATACCTTAATTAGTGTATTGTGGTTCTTATTATTGTAACCCAACCGACAAGACTGCACCCATGGGTTTCAACAGGGCTTACCATCACTATTCCTCATAGTAATGCCCTTACATTATCAATTATAAACCCTTTTTTACCTTAATAATCCATGTCACAGTCAGATCTAAAGTTCATATAAATTTATTTATGACTTCATCATAGACTCAGCCTGACAGAAAGAAAGAGAGAAATTATGATCAGAAAATAATGTACAAAATATTTTTTAACCAATCCTAACTTCATTCATAGTTTCTGTGGTAATTCTTACATTTGATGAAAATTTAATCTAAATTTTCCAAAATTGAAGCACTAATTGTAAATTCTTATCTTTATTCTTGTTCTGGCCAATCTGTGTTATGTTTTGGCTTGGTCATAAATTATTTTTTGTTTTATAATGGCATCAGAGACTGAAGTTAAATACAAACTTCAATCTCAGAAGGAATATTCATTAACTTCCATGATTCAAGAGATATAATACTCATTTCACTGTTAGTGTTATTATTGACAACAATAATTCAAATTGTGAAAAATTGAAGCCATATGTATTTTTATTGGATATTGACATAATAATAATTTTTTAAAAAAGAGAAAAATCCTCTTTCGGCTCTTTGAGCTCCAATCGAGAATCCTCTTTTGAATATTCTAATAAATGATTACTTCAAGAAGGTAAGGTATACCCTCTATTGATATTGAATATTATCTCAAATACTTTTTAATATCTATAATCTAGTTTACAGAGTTAGTTCATGATTTTGCATGTTTTTTTTCTATCTTTTCTTGCTTACTTGAGCTTAACTCTTCATATATACTTTAGTATAATCAACATTGCATGTTTTCATCTTATTTGTTAGAAAATGGATTGATCCTGTTCTGTTGCTGTATGTCATTCAGCTAATAATATTTGATAAGTTCAAATAACTTCATATTTTCAATTTATTATTTTTATAGCCTTTTACTCAAGATTCTTTCTATAAAAGACAGAAGAATTATCATTAATACATTTTACTTATTTCTTGATATTTTCTTCCTTTCATCCCTAAATTTCTTTTCTTAAGATTTATTTTTTTTTCCTAAAAAGATGCTTATAGGTATTCTGACCTTTTTAAAATCATAATAATTTATTAAACACAGCTAAAAGCTGCTCTCACCTACTCGCATCTATGGTTTCCGAATTTTTTTCAATCTCCGCAAATTATTTTTCATAACCTGTAATAGAGACAATTCCATTCCTTAAAAAGGAGCTCTTTTCAACATTTAATGAAAAGCAGAATATTTTACTGGATCTTATGGGTGTTGAATTATCTACTTGAAATAATGATATGTTAGATGTATTAATTCTGATCGCTCTCTTAGCTAAACTTACAATTACAAATTTTACATATCTCATTAAATATGAAAACAAGGCTGACAGAAACTTAAATTATAAAATAATTCTGGAAAAATTATATTATTTTGTACTTAAGATAAATTTATTTTCCTGAAATATTATCAAGACCAAAGGCTCAGCTCATGCATAATAGCAAAGAATCAATTTCTCATCTCATTCTTCATCCTCTCAAAAAGCAGTTGAATGAAAATAAAGCTCAAAATGGAATGGTTAAACATCTAGAAATGGTGGAAGATGATGATATTAAGCTTAGAAAGAACTGGAATGACTCAAATTCACATAACCAATATAATAAAAGCTTGATGATTTTTGCAGAAATAAGCCCAAAAAGGAACAACAGTATTGAGATAACAAAAGTGAAAAAGTATAATATTCGCACTTTATTTTAAGTTTCAATTAATTAAAATATAATTGAAAGATATTCTCTGCGGAAAAATTTATAAATAAAAATTTTATTACACTTTATTTGTATTTTTCATTTGATGATTCCAATGACAGAAATTCATTTTAATCTCTATAACAAGGTTATTTTGGTAATATACAGACAGGAAAGGGATTCAAACTGTAAATTAAAGGACAGATTCATTTTTTCTTAAATATTACTTATTTTAATCAGACGTTCTTTGTTCCTTATTTTGTATTGAATCTAATATGTTTCGGTCAACCCCTGTTAAAGGGATATGTGTTTAATGATGAGTGAAGCACAGATAATTTTTAACTTAATAAAAGAGAAAGTTTCTTTTTGGCTGGAAAAAGACAAAATGATATTCTAGACATTAATTAATAGGAGGCTATCCTAGCTTCTAAGCTGGAATTATTTCTAAGGTATATTTATGTGCAGTATGAACACCTGAGCATAAACAAGACATGTTTTCTTCAGGGATTTGAAACCATTACTTCATCATAGGCTGATGATTTTAACTTTCAATACTGTGCAAGATCTAAATCTCTCAATGATCATTTTTCAAAATCAATTCACCGAAATCTAATAAGACTTCTGAAATACTTTATCTGGGCGTTTTCTGACCAATTTAGCCTATGTTAAACACTATAAACAGGTACCTTTAGACATTGTTTTATAGTTATACTGGCTACCTGGAATTAATATCTATTAAGTGAAAGGGTACTCTTAAAATATGCTATAATACAGGATAAAATGAAGAAAATTTTAAGTATTACTCACCTATTTCAATGATCTCTGATGCAGGTGGAGAGATAAGTACTAAAGATCTGAGAGCTTTCTTAATAAAAAAGGGGATTCAACATATTGTGAGTTATCCTCATCACCCGAAGCACAATGGAAAAGTAGAAAGGAAGAAAGGAACTGAAATATAATCAACCAAAAAATCATTGAATTCGTCCAACTGACCGAAAAATTTGTGAGATTAATTCCTAAAGAGAAATTTGATAGAAATTCATCAAATAGAAAAATGAAAGAAATTAAATCACCATGTTTCTTTTCATGTAATTAATCTTTATCAATAATTTCTTAATTATATGGAAAAAGATGTAGCTTATTCCAATTTAAGCAATAAATTGTAAAATTTTACAAAAAAACGAAAATCAGGAAAATTAGTCTTTTATAACCTTGAAATTAAATAATATTGATGATGGAATTGTTAAAAGAAGGAAACTATTTGTTCAAAGCATATAAAATTTTTGGAACGAAAGAAAAATTCTCATGGCATTATGAGGACTTTGATGTTTTATGATCCACCAGAAAAACGAAATGAAATCTCAGAAGAAAAGCATTCCAATTTAATTCAATAATCCATGCAATCTAGGCTGAAAGAGGAATTTTAATCATTTTATGAAGAATGGACTAAGAGTGACTCTCTTATTGGAATGACCTTACTTGTGAAAGACTCTAAGAAGTTTCTTGACTATAACAAAACCAAATTGGTATGCCTTTGTGAAAATCTACACTCCTAAAAGCCACAATAATTCAATAAATTTTGATGAAAAAATTCACTTTTTTTAAGGAATTGATAGAGAATTTTTTAATATAAGCCTAATTGATTTCTTCGATTATTCTGATGGACCTGTTCCACCAAATCCTGTGAACAATATTATTCAGTGTGAACCCCATTTTAAAGCTTGTTCCTGATTCTTTAAATCAAGACTCTGTGTTCAAGTATTAAATCAACTTAGATGAAGATACTATGGAGAGACATATTCTTCAACTTCCAGCATGACTTCTTGAAGACTTTTCATACTTTTGCACTTTAAAATCCTTTTCAATTTCTTTATATAGAAACCAACCCTACTTTAATTCACTATTTACTTAGATAAAAGTCTTACCTCCACATTCGGAAAGGGCTGAATTCAAAATTTAAATACTTAATTTGGAAAAAGTCTCTTTATTTATTAAAACAAGATCCACTAAGACTGTAATTAAAATTAAAAACCTGGCTTAAATAGAACTAATTTTCTTACTTACTACATGTGTATTTCTAAATGAGGAACATATCACTTTTTTATATTTTCCTTTCATGAACCCAATCATAATAGGAAAAGCTGAGGAGCTAACAGCTAAAGTAAAAGAATATTCTTATTTATCAAAAGCCACCTCACCACATATAATATTGGGTATTAGAATAAAAATAAATGGCCTCTTTTCGTTTTGAATAAATAAATAAAAATACAAAAATTTGTAGAAGGATTAAGGTAAAAGGATCTTAAGAAAATCTCAACTCCATTGACACCAAAGCTACAGCTATTACCACCTACAAAAGAAGATAGAGAAAGGTATGAAAAAATCAAACACAAATTGAGAGTGGTAATAGGACTATTAAATTGCATTTCAACAATGAAAAGACCAAATTTTTCCTATGAAATATAATATCTAGAACAACTAAGGAATACTCCAGGGCTGAAATGCTGGAGGGAGGCCCTAAGACGTTTTAGATACTTGAAGAAAATTCTTGATAGTTCTTTTACTTTGAAGATAAGCTACATATCTCCTAAGTAATTATTCTTGGTGGTACCTTGTGAAAGGATAATCCAACAACTATGAGCTTTTATACAAGTTATCTAGTGGCCAATTAAGGATAAATTTTCGCATGGAAGAGAAAGAATGTCAAGATAAGTTTCTAAGCAAAAGGAGCTGAATTGAATTTTCTTACCAATCAAAGTCCTTAAGGAAAATGGCTACAGGGATTAGCATCTGAAATCTGTTGAAGGGAAATAAAAAAAGTTTATTTTATTGATAATATTCGCTTAATGGACAAACTAACATATAGCAATAATCATTTAAAAGCAAATTACTTTCAAAATAAGTCAAAATTAATAAGGGTCCTTAGAAATGAAAACAATATAGAAGTCAGATTAGGCTCATCAAACATAATGGTAGCAGATTTTTCTAATGAAATATTAAAGGAAAATCTCTTTAAATAATCTAAAACAATTGATTAAAAGGAGAAAAGATAAAATTTTGTGGGAAACCACACTCAAAGCACGATGGGGTTTTATTTTTAGTATCGACGATGATTATTTGAATTAAGAATAAATTATTTCAAACTCAATGTGATCAGATAGTAATTTCAGAATTCTTTTTTATGGGAAAAGAATAATCTTTGAGCTCTCCAAGCTCTGATGAAAATTCCTCTTTTAAATCTTCTGATAAATATTTAACTGCAGAATGAATTTTATAAATTTTACTCATCTTCAATAGTATCAAAAATACTATTTTAATATCTATCATAAATTATTACAAAATTAGGTTAAGATTTTTCATTTTGTGTTTGTTCTCTTACCTCTATTATTATTACTTCTTTCTATAAATCTTTGCTTAGTTGAACTTATATGATCATATTGACCTTAGTATTACAAACCTTCCAAATTGGTATCCTGATCAATAACAAGAATATTTCTCCTGTTCTTGTGTTTTAGGTTATTAATGTTATATTATTTGATAAATTTAGATAATTATCATATTTACAGTTCATTTTTTCAAACTATTATTCAACAGAATCCTCTTGAGAACCAAAACACTTATCATTTATCGATTATACTTATTTTTTGATTCTTGTTACCTTTTATTTCAAATGTTTAGTTCAGCTTTATTGTGTCTTCCTGAAAGGATTTTTATGCGTCCCCTGACCTTTTGAGCCAAATGATATTTGATTTAGCATACTTTACTCTTTATTTCTGGGAAATTTCAATTCCTCATGGGGGTATTCCTCTTTATTCAGAAATTTGGTCAATTATTTTGAATCTTTTTGAACCCCATTCTTCTTATTTTTTTCCCCAGGGGGCCTTTCTCTGATTCTATTGTCTCCAAGGCCTCCTAAAAATATATAGATCAAAATTTCAAAGAGGGTGATTTTTGGCAGCCAGTTTTTTCAGCCGAAATATCGTTCTAATATTTAATAATCCTTGTAGCTTCACATAAAGTTATTTGAAAGATTCTCACCGCAAGGAGGTAAAATATTTTCTTGTCTTTCAATTTCCTTTAAAACTCTAATATGATATGATTAATTTTATATTGCTCTAACAACCATAATAAGGATAATCAGAACAATATTTTCAAAATTAAGAATTTAATCCTTACAGGAAAAGCCAATTTCCATTGGGGGAAGAAAACCTTTCTTCCAAGTCTTTAGAAAAATTAAAATTCCTCATAAGTAAGTTTCTCAAAATGTATTCCTTCATATTTGAGGCTTTGATGTGTGAATTTCTCAGTGGGCTTAATTCTTTCTGGTTATTTTCAAAATCAATTTGAAGTAAATGAAAATACAAAATTTGATTTAGCTTTCAAATATAAGATGATTAATTTCTTACATGGGTTATCATTTTCTTGAGTATTTTATTGATAACTTGGATTAATTTCTTCTTCAATTCTGGCTTAAGATATCTCATTATTTCCAGTGGCTTTCCTGTGTATTTGTGGAGAAATATACTGAGCTTTGCATGAGATACTTCAGCTTTTTTACTGTTGGAAATACCAAGGTGAGGTTACTGATTTGTTCTGGAAGTTTTTGCATGATTTTTCAAAGAAATACAGATATTCTTTTATTTATAAATTAAAGGAGGATTTAATTTTATTTTGAAATTTCTTTTCAATTATTTTTAAGGAATTTCTCAGAATTATAATACATAATCATATGATAACAACCCAAATTAGCTTAAAATATTGAAGATAAGCATATAATTACGGAATAGAAATGAGTTACTTCATTTATAGTACGGATGTATTTATTCAATTATATCACAAACGCGGAATCTTTATGCAGCTCTAAGGAACCTCTTTTTTTGTTTTAGAAATAAAAATAATAATAATTGAGCTGGGAAGAGCTTTTTTAATTGAATTTTTTGAAGTAAAAATCCCTTTCAATAAAAATAAGAGGGGGCTTATTGGAAGTTTTTATATGAAGCTCTCATCAAAAATGAATTACATCTCCTTTCCTCGATCTTTTTATAAGCTAAGTATTGATTCAAATAGTAATTTTAGGAAATTTAAAAGCACAAAAACCCATCCTTACTGTTTTTAACTACAGCTACATGAAAATTTTAGTTTATGAATATTTATTCATTTACCAAAAATAAGAATTTTTTTCAAAACTACTCTACAAGGGATATATAAGTCTACAAAAGAATTTCTACCAGAGTAATTGTCTCTGATTAATTTATAAAATCACTTCAATTAATTGATTTAAGAGAATATTTTTTGAATATTTCTTCAAAGAGACAATATTGAAAAAAACAACTATCAGCTTGAATACAAAACCATAGTGACAAATTTTAGAGTGAGGAAAGATACTTTAATTAGCCTTTTTAAAACCTCCAGGTTTCTTTGTAAAAAAAATGATACATGAGCTCACAAGTCATTCAAAAACTACCAGAAAACAAAAAGCCAATTTGGAGTTTTGGAACCTTGATATTGACTTAAAATGGGATTTTCTGAGTCATGTTTGTCTATTTTTGGCCATTTTAGCCCTTTGAAAAAGCCTTTGTTTTAATGATGAGCTCTTATAATCTTAAAAAAACCTCTTAAGCTTCTTGAACACCCTCTCAATATAAACAAACTTTCTTGATGATATTTTTTTATTTTGAGGGTAGTTTTGTCCACTCAATGCAATTTAAAACTGACTTGGTTGGTATAGAAATCACAACATCAATCGAGTCCCAGACCAATTGTATCATCAATTGGACATAATTATCATATTTTGTATTTGTTTTGATTTTTTGGACACAGATTGAAGTACTTTTGTATCATCAATGGGACATAATTATTATATTTTGTATTTGTTTTGATTTTTTGGACACAGATTGAATTACTTTGGGGGAGTTTGGAACTTTTTGATCCAAGATTCCTTTTCTGGCTCAAAATAAAATTGGGCTTCAATCAGATTTAATTTCAATTATTTTTAGATTTTGATGTTTTGAATTCCAAAAAAACAATTTCAGTTGTATTTAAAAGTTATATTAAAAAAATTTGCTTCCTAGATGTGACTTAATCTAAAATTTGAATTCAAATTTCATTTTGAAATCAAACTCTAAAGCTTTTTTACAAAAAAAAAAAAAAGAAATAAAGAATATGAAATATGAAATTTTTAAAAATATTTTTTTTCCTAATTTTTTTCTCAATGGTTTTTATGAGAAAAAAGAAATCTTCTACTTTATTTAATTTTGTCTTCTTAATTTAATATTTTAAATAATAATTTTTCTATTTTGAATTTTTTCCTCAATAATTGAATTGAATCAAACTCCATTTTTCTTTTTGACGAAAAAAATACCAATTAAAAGAAGAAACTCACTTAAATTTAAATCTATATATATATATGATTTTCTGTCTTAATTACTTCAAAAAAAAAAAAGCTAAGTATCATTTTCTAAAGCTTATTCAAATTGAAGAGTATTTTTTTTCTCAAACCAATCAATTCAATTGATTGTTTTTGTTTTTCTTGAAAAAAGAATAATTAATATTTCCTTTTAACTGAGGAAAAATAAATAATAATCATAGAAATTTTTTTATCTTTTTTTTTTAAATTTATTCCTAATTACTTTATTCTTTATTAAAAAATATATTAAATAATAATATTGAATAATTATAAGGAAAAATAATGTTTTTTAGACAGAAAACAAAAAAAAAAATAATAACATTTAGAAAAAAAAAATTATCTTTTTTAAAGAGTTGAATTTAGAAATATTATTGATTGAAACGAAAATAAAAAATCAGAAAAAATTAATTTTATGCTCTCTCCATATATTCAGATAGGGCCAAAAAAAGGGCAATTCTTCTTTATTAATAATATTATTTATTTAGATGAGCTATTATTTTTCAAATATACTAAATATTACTTTACTTTTTTGAATTTTTTGTTTTTGTTTTATTGATATGTTTTCTCTTTCTCAATTTCATTTAAAAATTAAACTTGGATTTTCCTTGAAAACAATGAATAAAGTCATAAATACTTTGATAATTTGAAATTCAAAATTCTTATTAAATCATTCAGTTCTGTTACTTTATTACAATTCTTTTTTTAAATTTAGCATTATTATGCTCAATTCTTTCTTAATTTACGGATTCAGATAACTTCATTGATATATTCTCCGAGATATAGTTTAAAAGACAAACACTTATCTTCCTTTTATGTTTTAGATTTCTTTGATCTTAAATTTGAGAAGTTTGAGTTACTAGATCTGTCAAAAATAATTTTAATTTAGTCTTGATTAATTTTTTACCTCACAATAACCACATCTTAACCTTATTTTTCTAATCATATTGTATACATTTTTCCAAAAATTCTCAGTTTTGTGAAAAATGATACTCCTTTTGTGGTTTTAAAATATTTAATTATTAGTTAATTTATTTTAAGGTGGAAAGAGTAATTTTTTAAGTATAGGTAATGTTAAAATTTGGGGGTTTGATAGTAAAATTTTTCACATTGAGTAGTTGTCAGCATAATATGTGATCAAAAAAACAAAAATAGGGATTTTTATGCCAAAACTTCAAGTTTCAATTTCATATTGAAGTTTTGAGAATTATAAAATAGAAATTTTCTCAAGATAAATTTGAAGTTGTAAAAGAATGAAATCAAATCTCCAAAAAAAATGAATGAAGTGGGGTTAATTTTTTTAAGAATTTTCAGGTTGAAGTTTATTTATTTATTTTTTGGGAATTTTTTTTGATAACAAGTCAAAAATTCTAAATTTAACTTTGGGATGAAGGGTGATCTATCATTATTATTTTTACTAATTTATGTTCAAAAAAATATAAGAAGCTTATTTAAATCTACCATTAATCTTCAAATATTGAGATAAAACTTCAAAAAAAGCCAAGAAATATTTCCTTTTTTGAACAAGAATGGTGCAAAGATTAT
Source organism: Austropuccinia psidii (assembly GCA_023105745.1). Classification (NCBI taxonomy): domain Eukaryota; kingdom Fungi; phylum Basidiomycota; class Pucciniomycetes; order Pucciniales; family Sphaerophragmiaceae; genus Austropuccinia; species Austropuccinia psidii. The sequence continues at coordinate 18,074,507 of JALGQZ010000008.1, read as the reverse complement.
TTGAGTAGAAAAAGACATATATATATGTATAGGTATTTTTATTCTTAAGGATAAAAAATTCAAAAAAAAATAAATAATGATAAAAAGAGGGTTTTATGAGATATTTTTACAGAAAAATATGTTTAATATATATATATGAATAGGGAATTGGTAAATTTATGTAAAATATCTTATATAATTTTACTAAAAAAGTTTTAATTTAAATAAGAATTATTCAAATTGATTTAATTAATCTCCTTTTCCCAATTTTAATCTAAACAATTCTATACAATAAATCTATTTGAATATTATTTCAAGAAAAAAAAGGTTTTTTTTTATAATTTCTCTTTTTTAAGAATCTTGATACCAAAAAAAAAAAAAATTATAAATTTTTAAATTTTAATAAATGAATAAAAAATATCAATTAATACAAATTATAATTTCTTACTTTTATATTTAATTGAACCAAAAAATTTAGTTTTTTTTTCTAAAAAAAAAAGGGAACTTAACTATGAGTAAAACTCTTTGAATTTTTTGAAAAATATTCTCATAATTCTTATTCATTTTATTAAATTTAAAAAATAAATGAAAAAAAAGTAAAAGCTCAACTTTTCAATTTTACTTCCTCTACATGAAATTTTTGTAAATTTAAACTTTTATTAATATTGAAAAAATAAAAAAAAATAAAAGTTTTTTTAATTTATTTCATTATGAACTCCTCAATAAATTTTTTCTGTTCTTTTTTTTTGATTGAGTTCAATTATAATAATAATTAATAGAAAAATTAAAAAACTAATTTTTTTAGTAAGCTTTATTGACTAATAATTTATTCAAAAAAAAAATAGTGTTAAAGAATGAAAATTTTAAAATAGTTTCAAAAAACAAAGTATAAATTAAAACCAATTTGTCAAAAATTCCAATTATTCTGAAGTTTTTTTTTTATGTAAATAGATTTTTTCTTTTAAAAGAAAAAAAAGGTAATAATATTGGAAATTAATAATTTAACTAAATTTTTTTTCATAAACTAAATAAATCGAAATTGATTAAATGTTCTAAATTTAAGGAATATTTTCAAATTCAAGAAATCTTGCAATCAATGTATTATTTTTAATTAAATGATAGTAAAAATTATAGACCTTTTCTAGATTCAAGCTGGGGCTTTTCTAGGTACATTATTTCAAGGGCCACATGCACTCCCATTTCCCAAAATTTGCTTAGAAAAATACACTGAAATTATTTATTTATTTAAATTTTTTATTTTATTTTCAATTTTTTTAAACAAAAATATTAAATCTAAATTTTTCAATAATTTTTTTATTTTTCTTTTTTTATAAGTAATCAAAAAAAAAAAAATTATTCAATAATTTTTCTTTTTTCAAAAAAAAAAAAAAAAAAACATCTAAATTAAAAATTGAATCATAATTTCTATTTTATTTTTATTTTTTATAAAATTGTCAAAAAAAAAAAAAAAAGAAGTGATTTTTTTTTTTAATATAATTATATACATAGAAAATGATTCAATTTTTTTTATTAAATTTAAAAAACTGAATATTTTTTTTTGTTAAAGTCCTCTAAGGAAATTAATTTAGTGTTTGTTTAGCTTATTAATTTTCTGAAATTTTCTAAATGAAAATAATATTTAAAATTTAGTTAAAAAATTTCCTAGGGTTTTCGTAACATTTCCTTAATTATATCAAGTTTTTTTTTTTCAAAAAAAAAAAAAGGAAAAAAAAAAAACATTAATATTTGGTAATTTAATTTTTTTTTTTCAAAAAAAAATTAAAATAAAAAAACTAAAATCTCTTTCTGATATAATTATATTGAGAAAAAAAAAAATAAAAATATTAAATTGATTTAATTTTTTTTTGTTAAATTAAAATAATAATTTATTATATTAAATGTAAGTAATTAAATTATTTTATTAAAAAATACTTTTTAAATTGATAATAATAATAAAAAAAAAAACATTAAATCTATTATTCTTTTCTTCTCTTAAAATAGATTTTTTTTTAAAAAAAAAATGAAAAAAAAAAAAATTAAGATTCATATTAGGGAGTTTTAAATTTTACTAAATTAAGTATTCAAATAATAAATTATTTTTTTGATTCATAAATCTCAAATTAAAAAAACCTTAGCTTTAAAAATTTTAAATTTCTATTATAATTTTAATTTATTCCAATTTAATTTTAATAAAAATTTAATTTATGTTTTTTAAAACCACTTGAATTATGGTTTTTTAACTTTTTTTTTTTTTTTTAATAATTTTCTTGTAATTATAAAAAAAAAAAAAAATTATAAATTTAAAATAGTAAATTGTTTGTGTGCTTTAAATACAAGACATGAGGTAATTAGGTTCTATATTATAGTACAGTTCCTTAATAATAAAGTTTCTTCCTCCAGTAAAAAAAAACTCCCTTAAATTTTCTTCAACCAAAAGAACTATTCTCTTCCATCTAAAACCAAAAAAAAAAATATCTTAATAATCTACTTCATGATTAGTTTTATTTCTATTTTAGATATTGATAGCCATAATCCTTTTCCCATAAGGTTTCTTAGGGTCCACAAATATTTGAAAGATCTTTTTGAAGCACAACCTGAAAAATTTAAACAGGTTCTTTGATTTCCAAAAAGTTTTTTTCTTAAATTTGGTTTAAGAGTTAACTGCATGAAGTCTCCTGAAGAATTTAAAGTAAATCATGGCACATGAAAACATTATTCATTATTGGTAAACTTTTAATAATGGGAACTTCACTCTGAAGATGGGGGAATGATTTCAGTGTTTCAAGGAAGCAAATTTTCATTTAATTTTTTAAGGAACAAGTAAATAGTCAAATACCATGACGTAGTGGAAAAGATGGTCTTTAACAGAGTGTATTTATTGGGTTCAATTTTGATATGAAAATCTCTTATATGTTTACTGAATGGGAAGGAAGTACCCATTATGCAAGGGTATTGTCAAATTCATTGAACAAAAACTTTTATGTACCACCAAATAGATGTCTTTTGGCTTATTCTGGATAAAATCTTACCAAGGGCTTCTCAATACCCTTCTGGTGGCACATATTCTCATCTTCATGAGAAGGCAGAGGCCCAATTATGTACATTACTACTAAGTATTAATCAGAATTTGTGTAATTGACAATCCCATTAAAGATTTTAAATTAAAATAGAACTCAGAAAAAAGAGGAAATTTCTAATATATTACATTATTCCTTTATTAATTTAGTAGAGAAGGTCTTTAGAGTATTAAAAATGAAATTCCCAATTATAAATATTCCTTCAAATTACTTAGTTCCATTACAAAACACCTCACTTTTTTTTCATTTCCTGTCTCTATAATTACATTATCAAAAATTTTACTCAACCTATAGATTAACTGATGGATATTAAATCTGTTGATGAAATCAAAAATATGTACTTAAAAGACCTTTAAAACCTGGAGGGTTTTGAATATCATCAAATTTTTTCCATCCAAAAACCAAATGGCTAAATTAATTTTTAATAAATATAATTATTTTCTTAATAATATACCTCCAAGATTCAAGTTATATATAGGGATTTGTTTAAATAGTAATTTCAAATTTCATTTAAAAGAATTTATTTATAATTACTTAGTAGTCATTTCAATTAAAGAGAGTTTTTAAAAGACTATTATTCTCTTTTCAAATAAATTATAGGTTATTGTAGAAGATTATTTCAAATTCATTTCAATGTTTCTGTGTCACATTCTCTTATATTTCCAAGATTAAAACAGATTTGATTTTTTCTCTTAAAAAAACTGTAAAATTTTAGAAACTCATCATCATTTAACATTTATTAAAAGTTCTTTTGAACAATTATTATTTCCTCTCTTTTTTCACAATGACTATCATTTTCATTACTTTTATTATTCTTTCTAGATTCAGAGTCTTTAATTACCTTTTTCAATGTTTCTTCAAGTTGAAATAGGAAAATTAAAAGTGTATTCCTCTTTGTTATGCCTTGGAAACTTGGAACTTGGATTTTTGTAATAATTTTCTAGAGTTTAATTATGATATGAATCACCATTTTTGGGGGAATTTTTTTTTTTTTTTTTCTTTATTCTATACTTTTTATTAATATAAATCAATAGAAATCTGGTGGATTATTGATGCAGTAATATTTATTTTAGGGTATGTTTGTGAAAACTCCTCAGTCAAATAAGTTTCATCAAAGACTTTAGAGAAAAGATTATAATTGGGAAACTTAATCACTTGTAAGTTTTTTTATATCTAGATTTTTTATGATTTTCATTCAGCTTGAACCAAAAATTCAAATCTGATATTATTATTTTCTTTTGTTAATTCCACTTTGATTATTTTCTCATATTTAAAATAAAAATAAATATTTTTTTTTTAAACTTAATTTTTAATTAAATTTTAAATTTTTCAATCAAATAGAAATATAAAAAAAAAAAAATAATAATAATTAATAATTAATAATAATTAATAATTAATAATTAAATTTTAAAAAATTTTAAAATTTTAATCTTTAAAAAAATAAAATTAATTAATTTTTTTTTATAAAAACTTTTTTAAAATTTTTTTTTTTAAAAAAAATTCAATTTAACTCTCAATTTTCAATTTTTCAATTTTTCAATTTTTCAATTCTTCATGTTTTTTTTTTTTTTTTTTTTTTTTTTTTTTTTTTTTTGAATTAAAAATTAAATTTTAATAATTTATTTTTAAAAAAAAAAAAAAAAAAATTAATCAATTTTTAAAAAAAAAAAAAAAAAAAAAAGTAATATTAAATTATTTTTAAATATTAAATTTTTTTTTTAAATATTAAATTTATTCTTAAATATTAAATTTTTTTTTAAATATTAAATTTTTTTTTTAAATATTAAATTTTTTTTTTAAATATTAAATTTTTTTTTTTAAATATTAAATTTTTTTTTTTAAATATTAAATTTTTTTTTTTAAATATCAAATTTTTTTTTTTTTAAATATCAAATTTTTTTTTTTTTAAATTTTTAAATTTTTTTTTTTTTAAATATCAAATTTTTTTTTTCTTCAATTTTTAAATTTTTTTTTTTTTTTAAATTTTTAATTTTTTTTTTTTTTTTAAATTTTTAAATTTTTTTTTTTTTTTAAATTTTTAAATTTTTTTTTTTTTTTAAATTTTTAAATTTTTTTTTTTTTTTAAATTTTTAAATTTTTTTTTTTTTTTAAATTTTTAAATTTTTTTTTTTTTTTAAATTTTTAAATTTTTTTTTTTTTAAATATCAAATTTTTTTTTTTTTAAATTTTTAAATTTTTTTTTTTTTTTAAATTTTTAAATTTTTTTTTTTTTTAAATTTTTAAATTTTTTTTTTTTTTTAAATTTTGAAATTTTTTTTTTTTTTAAATTTTTAAATTTTTTTTTTTTTTTAAATTTTTAAATTTTTTTTTTTTTTTAAATTTTTAAATTTTTTTTTTTTTTTTTAAAATATCAAATTTTAAAATTTTTAAATTTTTAAATTTTTTTTTTTTTAAATTTTTAAATTTTTAAATTTTTTTTTTTTTTTTTCTTTAATTTAATGATTTTAATTTTTATATAGAAATTAAAATTAAAAAAAAAAAAAAAAAAAAAAAATTTTAATTAATTATATATAATTTAAAGATATTAAAAAAAAAAAAAAAAAAAAAAAAAAAAAAAAAAAAAACATTAATACTTACAAAAAAAACAAATATATATATATATATATATATATATATATAAAAGTATTTATTATTATTTAATATTAATTAATTACTTAAAAAGTATATTTATATATATATATATATATAAGTATTATTATAAATATAAATCATTTATATAATTTAATAGAATATTATTTTTATTTTTTTAATCTCTCTAAAATCTTTGAATATTTAATATATATATATATATATGTATTTTTTTATTTATTTTTTTTATTATTATTTATTTATTAAAATATTTTAATTAAATTAATAAATTAATTAATTATTAAAAAAATGTAAAATTTATTAACTTAATATATATATATATATATATTTTTTTGAGTTTGTTCTTTTTTTTTTTAAAAAAAAAAAAAAAAAAAAAAGGATACAATTTAATTTAATTAAAATAATTTAATTAATTTTTTTTTTTTTTTTTTTTTTTTTAAAAAAAAAAGTTTTTAATTAATTTTTATATTTTTAAGTTTATATATATATATTTATATATATATATAAATTTAATTTTTTAAAATAAATTAATAATTATTATTATTATTAATTTCTTTCTTTTTTTTTTATATTTAATATCATTTCAATTTTAATTTTAATTTTAATTTTTATAAAAAAAAAAAAAAAATTCATTATTTATTTATTTTATTTTGTTTTTTTAATAAAAATTAAGTTTTTTATTTGTTTTTTTTTTCTTTAATTAATAAATTTTTTGAAAAGAATTGTATTTAATTTAATCTTTTAATTTTAATTTAAGCTTTTTAAAAAATCATAATGATAATAATTAACTTTCAAGAACTTTTTTCTTTTGTGTTATAAAAAATCAAAGTTAAGATTATTATTATTATTTATGTGTTTTTTTAAGATATATATTTTACTTATTTTAATCAATACATATATATATATTGAAGACTATATTATTATTATATTTGGTTGGTTAATATTTCAAAAGGTTTATGAAATAAAAAAAAAACGAATAATTTTTTAAATTTCATTTTTGGTATCAAGTGATTTCAATATTGTTTTTTAAAAAAAAAGGAAATTTCATTGAAATTTTGTTAATAAATCCTTTTTAATTATATGGTTTACAAGCCTTTTTTTTCTTTCCAAAAACTCTGAATTATTGTTATTTTTTGCCGATCGCTGGCACAACTTTTTTCTGTCAAAAGTAGTAACAAGAATGAGACAAGATAGATTAAAAGATTTAAGGTTAAATCAAGACTTTTTTTGCAAGTCTTTTCTAAATTTTATACTTCAAACTTATGCTCCACATATCCTTTTTTTTTTTCTTGAAATAGCCTGACTGAAGTATTTTTTTTTTGATGAAATATTTGATATTAGTATAGCTTATTTTCTGATTGATCTTTAAAAACGTACAAGATTTACTTTTTACTTTTGGAAAACAATAAGGACCCGTGTTTTTAAAAAGATAATGAGCTAGATCAATGGTGCTGAATTGAGGCGACTTGTACTAAGAGCAGTTTGATGACAACTAGTGGGGGCATTAATGTAAAGTGAAGCCACAGAAGAAGTGCCTTGACTGGATGATGATGTTGGTGACCATTGACTAGAATATAGACCAGAAGAACAGGGGTTTAAGCCAGAGCGATTTGGACTTGCAATTAAGGCTTCTAGCCGAGTATCCCAAGTAGGGTCACCATGAAGTTCCTCAAAAGAGAGATCCAAGAGATTGGAAGTTGAACTGGCTAGATTTTCTGTATAAGAAGATTGTGGGATTGTAGTGAAAGTATTGATGGCAAAAAGTGAACTGGTTGGTTTTTTGGCAGGCATTAATGGTTTGGGAGTGAGATTTTTGAGTTGAACTTGGTGGGAGTCACATTGGATTGAGTTATTACCAAAACTTATTGAAGGGCTAACTTGAGGAGATGAGTGAAAAGGTTCATCGGCATACTCAAGTTGTTTTATTGAAACTTGATTTTCATTACAAAGTTGATTGTAATACTCTTTGCAGTAAGACCAAACGTTGTGAGACTCCATTTCAGAGCTTACAAAAACATCTGCACGTTTGTAAAGCAGAGCGCAAGGGGCTACCTCTTTAGCTTTTACCTGAGGTGGTCCCAAGAATTGACTTGAGTTAGATTGGGTTGAAGTGATGGTAGCTTCATTAAGTGGTGTAAATCCAACCAATCGACAACGAATTAACTGCATACTTTGAGGGGATAGATGGGAAGATGAGCGAGTTTTTTGAGGAATTAATTTTTTGGAAGCAGGAAATTTTTCCAAGGGGGAGTTTAGGGTTGTAAAATAAGGAGAAAAAGGAATTCGAGAATTTGAGTCATCTAAATCCTTAGAAGGAGCTTGAGTGGTAATTAGATGTGATGGACAGTTTTCTGAAGAATTTTTTGAGAGAGTAAGATTTAGTTTTCTAGACATTGAAATGGATCTAGAATGGGACTAAGTGATGAGATGATTAAAAGTTATTGAATAAGAATTGACTATGAAGGAGTAGAGTAGGAGACATTAAATTTTTGATGAATAAAGAAATTTTAGGAATAAGATCAAGCTCACCAGACGTTAAGGGGATGATTTGAGAAAGAAGAAAGGAAGCCAAGGGATGAAATTTAAGGCGAGCAGTTAATAAGTAGTGAAGGATATGAACTAATGATAAAAAAAGAGACAATTTTGAATTTATAAAACGTCAAGTTATCAAATCAAATAAGATGTTTATTGAGGATAAAACTCAATAGGATGCTATAATAAATTGTAATTTGAGACTTTGAGTTGTAGAAATAATTTTTAGGTATAACAAGATGTAATTATTTTAAATATTTTGTAAGTTTTCTTTTACTAGGATTACTAGTATGATTAATTAATTTTGAGTAAGATGATAATAGTCAAGATGAGAATTTAATTAGTTGGGATAGACCAAGATAAGAAGAGCTTATAGCTCATAGCCTCATACTAAGTAATTTTAATTTTAAATTAGTATTCAAATCAAAATTGGTAGATGACAGTAGGCAGTACGGAGTAGGCAGTAGAAAACTAACAAGTTTTACCAAATAACAATAAATTTTTGTGAGATTTTGTCAAAATTTAATTTAATTTTAAGATTTGAATTTTAATTAAATTTTAATTGAAAATGATTTAGTATGATGAGCTTATAAGGTATTCCGTAGTCATTCAAATTCAAATTCAAATTCAAATTCAAATTCCAAGCTCAGCAGATCATTGAATTTCAAGCTAGATGGCTAGGCTTAGGGGTTAGGCTCTTAGCTATGACTACGTGCCATAGTACACTGTACTGACACTGTACTGTACTCTACACTGTGATCAGTGTGCTGTAGTCATAAAATGTACTGTACTGTACTGTATTCCAAACTGAGTCCAGAGTCCAGAGTCCAGAGTCCAGACTGCCAGAGTAAGAGCAGGGTAACTAAGTCGATTGGAATTAAGTCTGGATTATGAACTAATAAATAAGAAGAATAGCTCAATTTATCAATTCATCAATTCATCAATCCAGTTTACTGTAACATATCCTGTACTGTAGAGATACTGTATAATTTAAAGTAAAGTAATGAATAATTTAGTTTAAGTTAAAATTTCAGCAGATTGGATGTAAATCAGTGCTCGCTTAGACTCTTATACTCAGATAATTTTTCAATTCAAGTCACTTTAATTCAAAATTTAATCGAGCAATCTTACTATGACTTTTACTGACTTTTACTATGACTTTTATTATCACTAAAACTCAAACTGACGCTAATCTGATCTTCTCAATTTAACTCAGCTTCATCCCACAATGCGCTCTGATCAGTCCTCTGAGCTCTAACAGCGCAACTCAACCCTTAATCGACAATGTCACACTCATCAAATTCACCAAGTGTATACTGTACAGCTGTACTGTATGTTGTACAATACTTTAAACTTGTTTGTAGTACAACCAAGAGTGGAGGTCAGTGATTGAGGGGAATCAATTCAAAAACGAAATTCAAAGGAGCTAGAGCGGAGTGGTTAAAATTATTCATCGATTGACACAAAGTAAATCTTTCTTTATTAAAAAAAAACACATCCAGCTATTCGGCAAGCCGTCATCTTGATATCAAACATCAAAATGTACACTATACAAACAATTTTTATTTCTTTTATATGAAACTCTTCATATTAAATTTGAGGGATTTAATTAAAATTAAAATAAAAATAAATCAAAAAAATCTTCAAGAAGAAATCACCTGACAAGTCTAAATTATTAAAAATTAACTCAAATTAAAATTAAAAATCATAATTATTCTTTTTCATTCTGATAATCTCAAAATTAAAATTTTTAATAAAAAAAGTAAATTCAAGAAAAAACAATTGAATTTAAATTAAATTAAATTGAAAAAATTTAAATGATAGTACAGTACAATAATTTTTTTTAAATAAATATATTAAAGCTTAAAAATAATTGTTTTTAAATAAATCAATAAACATATACTTGAATAAAATTAAAATTAAATTAATTAGAATAAAATAATTCATAATTTTTCTTTATATTTTCTTTTACCTCACCCCTTTAACATTAACAAATAAGGCTTACTATTATGCCATTGGGAAACACACATAACTAATTTCCTCTACCACTTTTCACTTAAAAAAAAATAACCCTTTATTATGAAAAAAAAACCAAAACAAAACTACTCATAAAAGAAATGTTTCTTTTTCCCTTAATTTTTTTTATTTTTTTGATCAATTATAACAAACTATTTTAAACCAAATTTCTTAAAATTATATAATTAATTTAAATACTTTTTTTTTTTTAATATAAGGTTTTTGTTTTTTCTTCAATTTTTTTTTTTTTTTTTTTTTTTAAAAAAAAATCATTTACTAAATTTAATTTAATTTTTTTAAATTTGATTTAATTTTTTTAAATTTTAAATTTTATTATTATTTTTTTTTTTTTTAAAAAAAATATAATTATTATTATTTTTATTTAATAATTATTTAAATTTAATTTATATATATATATATATATATTATCTAAAATATAAAAGATTAAATTTAAATATTTTTTTTTGTTTTTTTTTTTGACAATAATATTTTAAAAGAAATATAAATAAACTCATAAGATTATTTATTTATTTATTTTATTTTTTTAAAGTTAAATTGATAATAAAGATATAAAATTTTAATTTAGTATAATTTTTAAATTATTATTCAAAATAATTAAAATTATGATTTTTTTTTTTTTTTCAAAATCTTTAGACTATTAAGATTTATTAAAGAGTAAAAATATTAAATTATTAATATATTTAATTTTCTAAAAATAATAACTTAATTAATAATAATTATTTTTTTTTCTTTAAATATAAATATTTATTCTTAATAAAAAATAATCTTAAAATTTATTTTAATAAAAAAAAAATTAATTTAAAAAACCAAAATCACTTTAAATTAGATAATAAAAAAAGAATAAATTCAATAAAAGAATAAGTAATTCAAAAAAATATATTCCATTAAAATGAATTCTTTAACTAAAAAGTTTCAAGAAATTATTAAAAAAAAAAACCTTATTTCCCTTTAATATGTAAATACAAGATAGTTTATAAGATTTTTAATTTTTAATTCAAAAATTAAATGAAAAATTTTAAAAACAAATAACCCTTATATCTCATTTTTAAATAAAATGAAATGTTTTTAATTTTCCTTTATTTATTTTTTTAAAATTATTTATGTTTTTTTTATTAATTCAATTGATAAACTTAAAAAAAAATATTTAATTGAATTTCTTTAATTAAATTATCCAAAATTTATCACTTATAAATAATAATTTTATTCTTAAATATAAATATTATCAAAAAAGATCTTTATTTTTGAAATAAATATTTAAATAATAATAATAATTCTTATCATATTATTCAAGTTTTTAATTTTAAAATTTTATTATTTTATGAAATATTAGAATTATTTATTTATTTTATTTTTTTCCAGTCATATATTAATGTTTGTTTTTCTTGATAATTTAGAATGAGTCATGTTTTTTTTTTTTTTTTTTTTTTTTTTTTTTTTTTTTGGAAATATTTTCAAAATACTTTTCACCATATTAAAAAATTCAAAATTATTTCATAAAACAATAATAAATCTCAAAAAAGATCATTAAAACTTTATTTATAATTTCTTTTTAAAGATTTTTAAATTAATTGAAAATAATTTTTTTTTTTTTTGATTCAATTAAAAATAATTAATATAGAATTCATTTTTTATTATTATTAAATCAATCTTTTACTTTTTTTTTTTAAAAAGAGAAATTTATGTTTTATTTTTTTTTTTCATTTTTTATACTAATAAAAAAAAAAAAAATTTTTTTTTTTTTTTTTTTTTTTTTTTTTTTTTTTTTTTTTTTTTTTTCAAGTATTATTGAAATTAAGAATTGATTAAAAAATATTTATTAAATTTTTGAAATTAAAATTTCTCTTTTTTTTTTTTTTTTTTTTTTTTTTTTTTGTTTTTTTTTTTTTTATAATTTATCAATAAATATTATTAATTAAAAAAAGAATTAAATTGAAATTATTCTTTATTTTTTCTTCTTTATTAATTTAGTTAAATTAAATTTTTTACTAAAATCTTTGCCTTTTTTTTTTTTTCTTGATTATTTATTTAGATATTTAAGTAAAAAATAAAAAAAAAAATTAAAAAAATAAAAAAATAAAAAGGAATTCATTTGATTTTTTTTTTTTTGAATTAATTTATGGTTGAAAGAATTTTTCTTTTTTGGAAAAAAAAAAAATATTAATCATTTAAATAATTTTTAATTATGAATAATGAATTAAATTTTATTTTTAAACTGATTTTATTTTATTTTAATTGTAGTTTTTTATTTTTTCTTTAAGGTTGAAAAATATATATATTTAGATTTAATTATTAATATTAATATATATCATTGAAAGAAATAAAACCTTTCAAATTCATAAATAACCTTAAAATTATTTCAAATTTAATTCCTAAAATTAAACTAATTATAAAAATTTAATTTAAAATATAAATTATTATTTCTAAAAATATTTATTAAAAATCTTTTAAATTTTTTTTAATTATAACTAATTTTGAGATTTAAAATTAATATCAAAATTATTTAAAATATGAATAAAAATATTCTTATAATCTTTTTCATTCATTTACTGATGAGAAATTAATCACTAAATAACATAAAATGATTATTGATTAATTTGACTAAACTTTAACAAATCTTTCCCTTATTAATTAATAATTTTAATTAATTTCAATTGATAAAAATAAAAAAAAATTCCAATTAATTTTGGTTCAAGATTCTTCTCAAGAAAACCTTAAGATAAAAATATTGAATAATCAAAAAAAAAATAAAAAAATAAAAAATAAAAATTATAGCTTACAAAATTTATTTACAAAAATAAATAAATTTTATAAGATTGAAAAACTAATCATAATTTTTAATAGAATTAAAAATTAAGAACAAAAAATTAAAACAAGTTAAGAGGGATCATTAGGGATATTAATTTTTTTTTAAGGGTTCTTATTATAAAAATTTATTTTGATTTTTATCAAAGTAAATCAGGTTAAAATCAAAAATAATTTAATAATAAAAAACTCATATTTATTTTAAACTTAATTTTTCTTTTTTTTAATGAATTTATATATTAAAGAATTAAATAATTATTTTCAAAATTTAATTAAATTATCAATGATTTTTTTTTTTTTAATTCAAATTAACTTAATTAAAATTTGAAAAAAAAAAAATTATTTAAATTTATTCTTTAATTTTAATTTTTTTTTTTAATATACAGAACATTTTAAGATGAAATTCCTAATTATTCTTATAGAAAAAATTAACTTATATATAAAGAATTATTCTGCATTTATGATACACCAAAGTTGTCTAGTTGTAACTTAAAAGGCCGCTCATAACCCAAATTCAAAGATTTCCTCACCTCTCATAAATTGGAGATGATGGGAAGTAATTGAAATGAAAAGTGATCTTTAATAAATTCTGCACTCTCTTATTAGTTTAAAATCTTTGCATCTAAAAAGATCCAGAAATAGGATGTCTTCAAGATTTACAGTTCTACCCATGCAAAGAAATCAGCAGAAAATGACAACTCTAAACCTAAACCTCTCTTCTCAGAGGATGTGTACTATTTTATCAATTCACTTCAATATGATGTCTCTTTGCTTAAATACTCTCAAAATGCCAACATAGAGGAACTAAAGTCTCTTCACCGCCAGTGGCTGCCTCATGTTACTTTTTGCCACATATGATTGTTTCATGAAAGAACCATATTGGACAGAAGGCCATTTCAATCTTCTTCTGAGTGAAGGATCTAACTATGTCAAATAGTTATCTTGCATAAATCACGTTCAGATCTAAGAAGTCTGTGGATGACTCTCCTTCTTTACTTGAAAATTGATATTCTTCAGAAAACCAGGCTGTTTCAAATTTCATAAATGTTACGCTCCTGAAAAAACTTTCCCTATGTGTTGGCATAATGCCATCACTTACCACTTCCAAAGCTTTTTTTTGAGAAAAACAAGGTGAGGTTTTACCCAGGAAACCATTTCCAAAAACTCAAGGTGGTACACAATATGGTTAAAATCCTGGTAGAGAATGGATCAGGCACTCTCAAACCAAAAACCACATGTTTTCTATGTTAAAACAAAGAAGGTCAAAGCAGAAAATACCAAAGATGGAATTTCCTGTTCCTTCAACCAGCTTGTTACTGCAGCAATAATGGAAAAAAATGAAGACAAGTCTTCTTCCAATTTTCACAGAAAATTCATTATTAATGCATAATCCAAGGCTGAATATTTTTAAAAAAACTCATCCCCCTTTGTATATTTCATGGCCAAACCACCTTGACCTGTTTCACCTCACCCTACCTACCCTGAGCCATCCAGTGGTATTGCAGGCTGGCCTCCTGATCACCAGCTCAAAAAGTTTGGAGCCATGTATTTCTATTGTGGACACCCTGGACATAGGAAAGACAACTTCCCTCACATTAAGGGAGTCATTAATATGCCAAAGCTTGTAACCCACAGCTATGTTCTCCCTTGGCATCTAGCTTGTAATTTTACCAGGGAAAGGTTTCTCAAGTGAAATTTGTGGAGAAAAATTCTGTAGAAAAAGTAATGATTGATAGCAGTTTATACATTAACCTTTCTATCTCTACTCATTTTCTTATAAATTTTCATTCAATTGATTCATTCAAAAAAAAAAAAAAATTCTGACTCAAAATTTTCAATCACTTTTGTGTAGATGGAAAATATTAAGCTTAAAGTCATTTAAGGAAATTTTTTTCATCCATGAAATGGAATTGTTTGAAAATATTTTGGGAATAATCCTTTTCCATGAGAAATTTATTCAGGGAAGCCTTAATTCCCCTTTTCAAAATTTTTTTTTTTTTATATATCTTCTTTTGTTAAAATATCTTTTTAAAACTAAATTCTTGAATAAATTTTTGTGGATTAATCTTTTATTAATAAAATTGTTCAGTATTTTTTCCCCTTTCTCCTCATTTGATTGAAATGAACCTGGTATCCTAACATAATTCAATGACCCTGAGTAGTCATGATTGGAACATGAATGTGATAAGGTAGTTCTATTGTTCCTGACACAAAATTTACTTACTGACTTTTGAAATCAAGATTTTGTGACCATTTTTCTGTGATTTATGTTCAAAATCCAAGAGCACACATTATCAAGAAAGGGAATAAAATAGAAACCCCTTAACCTGTTAGGATTGAACATGATGGTCCCTTTTAGAAATGACCCAATGGGATACCATTTCATCCTTATGGTTTGAGAACACACATAAAAATTTGGTTTCTTTTATCAATTAAAATCAAGTTTCAAGGCACAATAGTATATCCTTGACCCTATCAAAATTTTTCAGTATGGGAACTTCTTCTTTTTTTTTGTGGGATAAATAATAGGAATTGAATTTAAAGGTAAATTATTGATAAATTTTTTTTTTATGAATTTTAAAATTAGCCAATAAACATAAGTAATAATTTTTTATTAATTTCCACTATAAATATAAACTTTTTTTTTTGATAAGATCATAAATCAATTATTTATTTATTTTTTTTATTTTTTTTTTTAAATAATTTAGGTTTTCTTAACTTTTAATTATTAATTATATAATTATTTTAAGATTAATTCTTTAAATAATTAAAAAAAAAAAAAAAATTTTTTTTTTAAAGATTTTTTTTTTTTTTTTTTTTTTTTTTTTTTTTTTTTTTTTAAGATCAATATTAATTTAAATAATAATCTTTATAAATAATTAATAATTTTAAAATTGATTTAATAATATTATTAATATAGTTATAATAATTTAAAGCTAAGATATTTTTATAAGGGTGGTTCTAGTTGTTATAAGGGTAAGATATAAATAATATAATGATATTAATCTAAATATAAATATAATTAAATATATCTATAAGAGTTATGATTTAAGGTATAAGGGTAAGATGATATCCTTTGTAAAAATAAGAGTTGTTGATAAATTTGATAAGTTCACTAATTATAATATCTTCAAAAACTAATTCTACACTACTACTATGATAATAATAATATTGAATAATATAAAAGTCTCTTATTAATATTATAAATAACTTTCATTAATGAATCAAAAATAATACTATAATATACTTAGAATTGCTACTTATCTTTTCAATATAATAATAGTTTATTCTAATAGAGAACAAATGGATGAATCCTCAATATTATTGTCTGAATAAGAAGAATGGGGAAAAAATAGGGATATATTCCCTTTATTTATACCTTTTATGCCTTCCATAGAGACTTTCAAAAAAAAGGGAATTAGAAAAAAAAAATTCCACCTTGAGACAATTTTTTTTGGTGAGTAAATTGAAAATGGTATCATTTTATAAAGATATTGAACCATTCTGAGCTTTATTATTGTCAGTGCACAGCCTTGTGAAATTTTTTTCTAGTGGTTAAATTTGGAATGATGTCATTTGATAAAGATATTGCACTATACTTTTGGTTGATTGCACTATTTTTTGAAATTTTATTCTTATCTCTACTAACCTTATTTCTCTTCTGCATAGCCTTGAGCTGTATTTAGTTGATTATTTTTCTATGTAAAATTCAATTTGTAAATGATACCTGTGATTTTTGGCTATGGGAGTTTAAGTGGGAATTGAGTAATGTAACACTATGTTAACTTATATGTAAGTGTTTTTTTATGTCAAGAAATGTAACACATGATTTTGTCAGAGTAATGATATAGCTTATGTAGTTTTACACATGCTTATTCATATTAATTATTTAAACAAGCTGCATTCTTTCAAAGCATATTCTTTTAACTAGTATAGAGTGTATAGTATTATTACTTTTATTTAATACATGATATCCAGAGAATTATTCATGTTATGGGGTTGAGGCAATATTTGACTATGAGTAAAATTTGATGTAGATTCAAGTAGAATCTTATTTTTGCTATTCTGATAAAATTTTCCTGTTTTTTTGAAACTTTTTATCTTTATTTTCTTTATATATATATATATATATATATTGATTAAGTTTTTAACTTTGATATTGTGTATTTGAACCTGGCCAGAAAAGTTAAGGAATACCACATCCCCCTCTCCATTTAATTCTTTACCCAAATTAAAGGTTATAATCCACCTTATTTTTTAAATAAAATCAAATATGCCCCCCTTTTTTGAACAAAAGGACTTTTATTCATCAAAGTCCTCTGCATCTTCATATTGAGAGTCATATTAAACTTCCTCTGCTTCCTCTGAGTCCAGCTCTTCTCCTCTTGGATAGACCTTCTTTATTTGACTTGCTAGCTTTGTACCATCTGATTATTCCAGCTCATATAGACCATTTTTGATTTGTCTCACAGCTTTATAAGGTCCATCCCATCTATTCTTGAACAATAATCCCCATTGTGACTTTAATTCTTTATTGTATACAAGAAAAATTTCACCTGTATGAAAAGGCTTTCTTCTTTGATGGGCTAGTTTCCTGTTCCAATATTTTACTCAATCCTCCATGGCCTTTTTTAATTTCTTTCCCCCCTTTTCTCGTTTCTTCTTTTCCTGATAGCTGTTCAGCTCTTGCTTCAAATAAATCTTCCATTGATTGGAATTTGTTCCATTCAATTACTAAGTAGGTTTTGCTTCAATTTCTATTGGTAGTACTCCCTTTTGACCAAATTAAAGCTCAAATGGGGAGTAACCTGTTGTTATTTTGGTTGATATTAAGTAAGTCTATGTAACCAAAGGTAATTATTCCTTCCATTTTGAACCATCTTCACCAATGCATCATTAAATTTTTTATGCCCCCTTTCTACAATTCCTTGTCACTCAGGGTAGTAGGGTATTGTTACCGTCATATTTAAACTTGCTTTTCTACTGCATCTTTTCATTCCTTTCCAAACTCAGGCCCTCCATCTACTGTGACCTCTTTTGGGGATCAATACCTACAAATACATTCATAAGTGAACCAGTCTGATACCAAATAAGCTTTAATAAACCAATTTTCTCTGGCCATCCTGAGAAATTGTCCCTGTAAAATACTAAATACTTCCATCTTCCTGCTTTTACATGTAATGTATGTATACTGACTCTTTCAAAGAATGCTGAGGTGAATGAGATTTTTCCTTCCTCTTTTTGATGAGAATGACTTCTCCTTTGATAAGATTTCCAGGATTTGACCCATTTTTTGACTATTTTATTCATTCCTTCCCACAAAAATCTTTCTTTAACTTTTCTGTATGTTTCATTTTCCGCTCTGGGTCCCATTTCTTCATGTAATGATTTTAATATTTTTCTTTGAGAATTCTGACTTGACACAACTAATTTTGGATTTGGTGTATTTTTTCTTTTGAGTTGGCCTTCCTCCAAAGAGAAATTTGATTATTTCCTTTTAATTTTTTAGAAGTCCTCCTCTTTACTATCAGAGGGCCTTTTCAATTTATTCAATTATTCCATCATTCTTTTCCAAAATCCTTCTTGCTTTGATTGTAGCTTTATTCCTTTAAATTTTATAATATTATTATATTTTACTCCAAACCCTGGGTGTGGTTTTATCCATTCTTATTCTTCATCAAAATCAGATTTTTCTTTTGCTTCACCTTCTGACTGAGGTACTCTTGATAGCCCAACTGGCATTGTGAAGGTCTTCCCTGGCTTATGAACTAAGTAAAAAGAAAACAATTGAATAAATGCAACCTATTTTGTCATTGGGTAATTTTGCAAAAAAGGGTGAGTTTATCATTTCAATTAAGAATTTTTAATCTGCTTGTAGCTCAAAATGTTTTTCCCAAAGTACTGTTTTGAGTTTCTTGAGCATTTTGTCCACTTCAAATAGCTCCAGATTTGCCTGTGAGTACTTTGATTCAAGTATTGAGAATGTGATTGATTCATAAAGAACTTGTCTTTCTTTTCCTTCTTTGTATTCTTGAGTAAGTACTGCTCCTGCAGCCACATAGCTTGAGTTCACTGCTAATTTAATCTTCCCTTCTCCCTTTTCATAATATAAATTTTTTAATGTTATTTCCTCCCCTAAAATCTTTCTTAACTTTTTAAAGGATTCATCAAATTTAGAATTCCATTCCCATTCTACATAATCTCTGGTTAATCTTCTTAGTGGTGATGTAATCTGAGAGAAATTTTGAATTAAAATTATAACATATGAGCAAAGTCCCAAAAAGCCTCTTACTTCCTTTTTATTGAGGTGCTTTGGTCAGCTTTTTATTTTATTAATTTTCTGCTTTGAAATTCATATTCTATTCAAAGAAACTAGATTCCCTACTATATCCAATTCTGGCACACAGCATGCAAATTGGTTACCTGATATGGCATGTCCTTCCTCTTCAATTCTGAATAATAATATATCTAATGTAACTGCACATTACCAAATCAATCTTCTGATCAAATTATTTTCTTGTAAAGTTTCATTCTTATAGGTTGATCTTGGACCTTTAATCCCTCCATCATTAATGAGAATTACTACATTCTCTAGTATTTCTTCTTAAAGTACCCAAGTCATTTGGGCTTGATAAACTGCTACAGAATTGGTTTCTGCTTGTTGTAGTCTTGTGAGCTGTAGCCTTCCAAGTAGTGTTTCAACTGTGGTTAAGGGTCTTGTAGAAATGTCTAAGTCTCTTTCATAATATCATCCCATTATATCATCAAGTCCATAACAAGCTCTTCCTGAAAAGACATCTAAAAATTATTCAATATGTGGTGGTAATCCTGCATCTTTAATTTTTTCCTTATTAAGATCCTGTAAGTCATGGACAATTCTGAGCTTTCCATTTGACTTTGAAACAAAAAAATACTGGACTTGTATAGATAGAGGTAGACTGCTCATAAAAGCCTGTTCTAATACTTTCCCTTACTAATTCAATAAAATGGGGTATTATTGGCTTTGGGATTGGTATTGGCTTCTTTTTCCAAGGTGTATGTGGTATCACTGGTATATTTTTAGGTTTTTCCATATGAATGTTTCAGGAAGCCCCTTTTCTCTGCACTTAATACAATTTTTTTTCTCTTGAAACTATGAAACTCATCAGAAGACTTCTTTCTTCTTCTGAAATCCATCCAGGTGGTCCAAAATCTATCAATTCAAATCTTTCTTGTGTTATTTTTGATGTGACCATAAATTTAAGTGGTTTTGGCTGTAGTGGTGTATTATAAGGGTCTCTTGATAATGGTGACCTTCCAAAAGGAGGATTTATTCATTGTGGCATAGGTTGATGAACTGGCTTAACCTTCTTTTATACTAATTCATATTTTGCTGCACTATTTTGGTAATACATTTTGTATTATAACTGAAATTATTTTTTTCTTCTATTTATTATTATTATTATTATTATTATTATTATTATTATTATTATTATTATTATTATTATTATTGTCGTTATTATCATTATTATTATTTAAACTGGTTATGTCAAAATTAATATGATATCCCTTCTTCTATTTTCATTATTTATTTCCTTTTTTCAATAATTTAGTAAATTAAATAAATCTTCCCTTCTTTTATCTTTTTCTGTCCATATAATTGAGGTTACAGTTTTAGGTCATACAGGAACCTAAAACTCAGGTGTTCAGACCCTGTATATTAGGTATACAAAATCCTTCCTTTTTATGTCACAAATGGACAAATAAACCCCTTATCAATTTCTTCACAAGGGAGCAGTCTTCTGTCATGCTGAGGACCTCCTGGTCTTCAATTTCACTTGATCCAAGGGAGTTTTTATTTTTAAGGTTTAAAGATTTCTTCTACTAATATCAACTTGAGCTACCTTGAGGCTAAATAATTCATAAACTTCTTGGGTTGATAGATATTGATTTCATCTTTTTTAATCATTACCAATTCTTCTTGCATAGTTCAATTATAGATTTTTGTCGTTCTTTCTTAAATATTTCATTCTTTGATCAATTTATCACATTTTTATGAGGATTTTATCTGAAACATTTCAAATATGACCTCTTCTTTCTTCAAATTATTTCTTTAATACTGCTACTCCTTTCATGAACCATAATGAAGAAATAGATCATAAGCCCTCAGGTGTTCCACCCATGCAGTTTGAAGTCATAAAAGGACTCAACATTCCACTACTCCTTTCATGGATACATTAAATTGCCAATTTTCTATATTGAAAGAAATTCTCATGATTTTAGAGTTGAATATTCCTTCAGGATGTTTTTTCTTTTGATAGTGATTTTCAAAAAAAAATCATTCCATATTTATCATCTTCCATTCATCATTATAAAAATTCATCATATCATGATTGAGCCTCAAAGATACTATTTAGATTTATTTTTTATTCTTCTTCCTTTTTTCTATTTGTAATATTAATCCTCAGGTTTGGAAAAAGACCCCCTCTGTATTAAAATTTCTGTAGTGAGTTTCTCTGTTTTTTTGGTATTTGGACTTTCAATTCTTGCTATATTTTCTTGAGGAGTTTTGAATTTTTAGCTTTATTATTTTGAGTCTTTGTCATACTAAGAAGAGGGTTTAGTTCTGTGGTGGCCCAACACTATATAGTGGCAGTCTACAAGTGTAAGGTTTGTCTATGAAACTCTTGATAATAGTAACAATATCAAGAGTACTATGACTGTCCTCAGTAGAAAAATATAATATAATAAAATATTAAAACAACAAATTTAAATATAATTATTAAAAATAAGTATATATAAAATAAATAAATTTAATTATTATTATATGAAATAATAATAAAAGAATATAACAATTATAATAAATTATAATTATTCTATTATTGTTATAGTCACTGACAATTATAACAATAAGAAGTGTAAAGCTCTCAATGAGAAAATTTCATGTGGGAAATTCAAATATTTAACAACTTATAAATAATATATATATATTATTTATAAAAGAATCATAAAACACACTGTGCAGAATTAATTCTTATAGAAAAATTTTATATAGAAAAACTAATAATAGATAAAAAAGATATAGAATTTTTAGAGAAAACTTACTTATAATATAAAATTAATACAACAAGTCAAATACAACAGTTATGACATTGAATAATCATTATAAGCTAAAAACATGACAAAAGTCAATATTTTAAATGATAAAAAAGTTTCTTATAATATAAAATATTATTGAACAGTTTTTGAGAGGAATTTGTGGATTTTGAAAGATATTTTGAAGAAAATAATTTTATAAAATAAAATATATTATAGGTGATTACAACAATAATCTAATTTCTATGATTTCAATTCTTCAATTTAATATTTATAAAGAAGAAAATACTTAAGAAATAATTTAATAATAAGATTATATATATAATAAAACTTTATCTGTTTAAATGCCTAATATGATTGGATTGATAAATGATGATGGACAAAAACAGTGATGAAAAGACTCTGTTTATGTCCACAGAGAAGCTCTCATGATTCATAATGGATATAGAGGGCGTCCTCAGGTCAAAACTCAAAAACCATGCTTAAAAATAAGGTTCTTAGCTTAAGGAAACTTATTTATAATTCCAATTTAAAGTTACCAGTGTTATTCTTAACTCCATGTAACTTTAATCCTCATTTAAGTTAATTATTTCATTTTTTAACATGAAATAAGTTTATTTATATTAAATATCATCACATGAAAAACTTGAAAATAGAGTTTCAAGCAGAAATCTCTTAAACTCAATTTTTAATTGATTTTTAAACAAATCTTAATTTTCTTTAAGTATAATTGAAAGAGTAAATTTCCAGGCTAATTAACCAGGAAATCTTATTATAAAAGATATTTAAAATTGAATTTATCTATTTTTGATAAGGTTTTAATTCTTGTAAACCTAAGGCTTTAAGCTTATTTAAGCTTTGACAGGTCTAAAAACTTTAATTTCAAGCCGGCATACTGGGATTTACCTTTTGGCAGCTTGAAATTCCTGTCCAAATTGGGATAAAACCAGTTTAAACTTTAAGGTTGGATCAAAGTCTAATCTTAAAGTTTAAATAAGGTTGAAAGTTCTCCAATACAGGTGGAAACCCTTAATTGAATCCTTGCAGATCCAAAAAGTTGGGTACCGCAGCTCTGTTTGGTCTTTTCCCTTTGTCCCACCTTTTTGCGTGGATTTTTGCCTTTTATTTATTTAAAGCCATACTATGGCCTTAAGCACTTTTAAATTGAGCTCACGCAGGATTTACATTCTGTATGGCAAATCCTTAGCCAATTCAGTAAATATACACAACACCTAAATTTTAACTAAAATTTTGGTATGTTTACATAAACCTTATGCAACTTTAAATTTAGCTTATTTAAGCTTAAATTTAACAATTTTACAAAAATGTTAAAAAGGTTACATTATTACTGTGAGACTCTTAAATCTTCCAATAACATAAGAAATCAGCTTTTTGGGTATAACACCTTATGGGTGTACCCTAGGTCATTTTTGGTGTAGAATACAAAAATGACATAATATTTATAACTTTGTTTATCCAAAAAAAGTTATACTTATTTTTTGTTATTTTTTATTTTAAATTAAATTGAAAAGTCTGTTGAAGACTAAATAAGCTGTATATAAAATCATTTGTGGCCTTATGGGTATGTTATACATACCTCACAGGCTCACATTCCCTACCACCAAAGAAAAATTTACCACAATTTTCTTTTAGTAGTATACCCCCAAGTTAATTGGGGGGTATCATCCACTGTCCAACCTCTCTACTTATACTTTTAAGTATGTAAAGCACACAATTCAGATGTTTTATTGAGGAATTGGTCTTCTCTCATGTCTTAATCTTCTGAGAAACTTTTGGGAATCAGGTATATTTTCTGCTACAATCCATTCATCTTCATGTTGTGGATTTCTGTACCTGACCAAGTATTCTCTTTCATCTTTTCCCCTAAGTCTTCTTTCTTTCAATACTTTTAGTACTTTTTCTCTTCACTCTGATCAAGTGGAGGTACTTCTAAGGGTGTTTTATTTCTCAAAGGAAATAATTTCTTATCACTCAAAGTGTAATTCGTTACCAGACTAACAGGAAAAGTTGGATGTTTGTTTTCCAATTCCCCTGAAAGCTCTACTTGTACTGCATTTGTCCCATAGAGGGCTTTAATAATAAATGGTCCTGCAAAGGAATCTTTCAATTTCTTTGGACCTTTAATATTATTAAAGTTCAAGGTTGAAACTAGTATTAAGTCCCCTACTTTGAATTCTGGGGTTTTATGACTTTTATCCCATTTCTGTTTAGCATATTCAAAGGTATCATTCATTCTTTGATTTGCATGATGCCTTACTTTATCAAGCAATAGCTTAAAGCTTGAAGCAGTTGGATGAATATCAACAAAATCTTTCTTCAAAGTATCAACTGGAAGTTTAGGGTTCCATCCTTTTTCCAACGTTTCAGGAGTCTTGCCTGTTGAAGCATGAATAGAAGTCTTGTAGGCTAATTCCAATGCTGGTATAAGAGTACACCAATCATGGGTAAAGCCATCAGAATTTTTGAAATCCAGGCCATAATCACAAAATCTTCTGATCATGTCCTCAAGGGTTTGAATCATTCTTTCTGCTAGCCCATCTTTTTGTGGATGGTATTCTGTTGAGAATGATAGTTTTGTACCCAAAAGCTTATGTAAATTGGTCCATAAGGCTGATGTAAATTTTGGGTTTCTATCACTAATGATATTTTGAAAGAGACCAGTATGAGATATAACTCTGTTCCAAATCAAAAGAGCTGTATCCATAGCTGTGTCATCTTTATGACATGGTAAAAAGATTGGTGTTTTGCTATATCTGTCTACAATGACAAGACATGCATTGTAACTTTTATCACCTCCAGGTTGTAAGGAAGTTACCCAATCCATATGAACCACCTCCCATGGGGTACTTGGTTCTTGGATATGAATCATCAAATAAAATCTTTTACCAGTAGCTTTATTGGCTTTTTGGAGTCTATTACAAATATGACAGTACTCAATGACATCTTTTCTCCAAGATGGCCACCAGGCACATGTCTTAATTCTTTCCATTGTTCTGTTTTAAGACAGATGTCCAGAATAAATGTTATCATGGCATTCTAGCAGTATTGTGTTAATTAACATTCTACTACACAGGACCATGACACATGTGTGTTTAGATCTATGATATAAGATACCATCAAATAAATGGAATCTTCCATTTTCATAAGATGTTTTCCAAATATCATCGAGAGAATTAGCCAAAGCTGCATCTTTGCAATCTTTGTCAAGTAGAGAAGTAAGAGTATGACAATTCTTATCCAGCTTATAGCTATCTCTAACTTCTTCAAAGAATTCTGTTCCAACATCTGTGATTTTAATTCCTTCAATTGGAATTTGAGTTTCTGCACCTGTGGGAACATAGGCAGGATTGTCAGGTGTATTGGGTAATTCCCATCAACTTAAACCATCAGCATTCTTGTGAATATTTCCAGCTTTATGTACTATAGTCATATTACCTCTATACTCCTGTATAGCAATCTACCATCTTAACATGTGTCTGTTTGGAGTTTTCTTGTTACAATCAGTAATTACTTCAAAAACACTACCATCAAGATAATAATGAAGTTTTTCCAGAGCCCATACAAGGCAAAGGCACACAATTTGGCTAGCTCCATATCTGGCCTCAGTAGGTTGGATTTGTCTTGAAATAAAACAAATTGGACCTTAATAAGGTTTGTCATTGACAATTTGAGCTTGATGAAGAGCTGCACCTAGGCCCTCACCACATGCATCAATATAGAGCTTGAAAGGAAGTTTCCAGTCTGGCATCAGTAGTAATGGTGCATTGGTCAAGGCATATCTGATCTTTTCATATGCTTGAATCCTCTCCTGTGTCATTTCAAAGAAAATTTGTTGATCACAAATTCTTTACAATTATCTGGCATGGATTGAAAAATCTTCAAGGTGTTGCCTTTAATAACTGGCAAACCCTAAGAAAAAAATCATTTATTTCTTGTTCTGGGGCATTTGTTTCAGTAATACTGCAGACACTTTGTTTTTATCAACACCAAGGCTCAGTAATGAGACTACATTTCCTGAAGCTTTCAGCTCATGAAACCCAAAATTACAGTTTTTAAGAGATATTTTCATGTCCCCTTGAAGAATTTTCTTAAGTACTAATGAAAGTCTCTCTAAATGCAATTGCCAGGTTTCTGAACAAATGATAATGTCATCAAAATAAATGATTAACCATCCCTCTGATAATTCATGTAGTAAAATTGTGTTCATAATTCTTTGATAGTGAGAGGGTGCCTTTTTAATACCAAAAGGCATCCTCAAGTATTCATGAATTCTACACTGAGAAATAATCCTCAATAATTTCCTAGAATGAGGTGTTAAAACATTTTGATGGAAACCTTTAAGAGCATCCATAGAAGTGATAAACTTTGCTTTGGGTAATTGAGTCAAAGTCTCATGGATTCTAGGAATTGGATACCTATCTGGAATAGTGTAGGTATTCAATGCTCTAAAATCACCAACCATCCTTGATTTATCATTATGCCAAGTAATTATTATAGGTGTTGTGACTTCTACTTCTTCATTGTGTCCAGCTTTTCTAAGAACTCCTAGTCTCATTAGTTCATTAATATGACTTGCTAATGCTTCTCTGGCCCTAGGGCTAGCTGGGTAAGCTGGTCTTCTTAAAAGTGGAGGGTAAGGTCTTTCCACATTAAGCATAATGTCCACTTCATGGCCTTTGATAGCCCCAAGTGGTTCATTATCAGAAGCAAAGGCTTCCCTTTATTGAAATAAAATTTCAATCAGTTCTTCCTTCATTTCTGGTGTTAATTCAGTACTAATTTTTGTTTCAATCAATTGATCTGACACAAATTTTTCTTTATTAACACTTTTTACTTGTCTAATGACAGTTATTTCTCTTTCTTCTTGAGGAAAAGCAAATTTTTGCCTCTTTTTTCCCCTATAGTGAAATACCTGTCTTTATGATTATTAATATCAATACCATAAATATTGATATAATCATTTCCAAGTATAAAGTGTTGTGAAGTACAATTATTCATAACAACAAATTCAACTTTTAATCTTATACTTCCTTCAGGATGAGGGGATATCATTGCTGCTTAAAATATACCCAAGGGGTGCATATTTTGGCTGGCACTGCTTAATTTTATACCTGCAATTGGAATTAACTTGTCTTGCCAATTGGTATAAATCTTGTCAAGATAATCTTTTCCAAAAAAAGTACAAAAAGCACCTGAGCCAAGATGTATCTTGGCTTATCTGTTGTTTGTCACAATATTAGTGATACACAATGATCCAGCTGTATAGCCTTTACCTCTGGCTGGCTTGGTTTTCTGCATTTTAGCATCTTGCAAATGTATGAGATCCATACATTCACCACTGTACTGTGGTAAGTGACTATGCACTTCTGTGACTTCAAAGGAAACATTAATATTTTCTATACTAAGTTCATCTGGTAATTCCTCCTTTTCAGAAGGCTCAGAATTACTTTCATGTACAGGGACATCATTTATTTCTTTTGTGTCATCTTTTTCAATTTCTATCTCATTGATTCTTGTCTTTTTGGGACAATTATTAGCCAAATGAGACATACTTCCACACTTATGACATTTCAAAGGAGCTTTGTCATGTGGCTTATTAGGTTTTGGAATTTGTTTCCCACTGGTCTTGTTGTCCATTGGGGGTTTATACAAATTTCTACCAATTTTTGTTCTAGTAGTGATGTCCTCCATAGCATTGATATAATATTCTGTATAGAAAGGCTCAATACATCTGCTTCTTATAGCATGCTCAAAAGTCACCACCACACTTTCTTAATATCCTTTTATGTACCATTATTTCAGACATATTAGGATGAAGGGCAGTTAATCTTTCCTTTTGTTTAAGAAACCAAGACATGGGCCTGTCCCTTTTAATATTAGAAATGGCTTCTTCAAAAGAATTCTCCATTTTAAATCTCCAGGAATAATTTTCCAATTTGGAAATTATTTGTTCTTTCCACCAAAGCCAAGAATGTTTACCATGGTCTTGTCTCATTTTGTAATACCATTTCTTTGCTGATTTGGTAAACAATGAGTGTAATATGGAACTTATGTATTCATCTGGTATGTTAAAATCTTCTTTAAACATATCAATTGTTTTCATAAATTCCATATGATTATATTCCCCTTCACCACTGAAGGTTGGCCATTCCTCTAATCTTGGAATGTCTTTAAAATTGCAAGCAGTTTCCACTTCTGCATTACTTGAAATTGTATTATGTAAGTCACTATTCAAGTTTATCACATTTATGTCAAGAATTGGTGTAGACTGTCTTGACAAATCATTCTTCAGTGATATATTATTAATACTTGATTGAATATCTTCTTTCAATTAAAGTTGTGCTTTATCACTTTTTTCCAATTGTTCTTGGAAAATAGCTACATTGTGCCCAGTTGAGTTTTCCAAGTTTTGAACTTTTATTCTTAATTCTTTTAACTGTCTAGTTATAAAAGAAATAGAATTGTCATCTGGTTTATTGAGTCAGGTAACCTTAGACTAAATTCTTGCACAAATTTGAACCAAAGACAAAATTTTGTCTTTATTAACATTTTCAAGGCCAATAATGGTCTTTTGTGACTCTTTAACTTGTAGTATCTCATTACCCAACTTCTGTTGGATATATTCAAATGCTTTGAGCTTTGTTATAATTTCCCTATAACAATTTTTATGAGATCTACTTCTTTGGAAAAGATTGGTTCAATCTTTCCTCTTCCTTGTTTTTGAATTCCATCAGAGTTCTTGCCATATTGAATACATTGTCCATGGCTGTCTTCTATTTCTTGGGAATCCTGTAATTCTGCAGGTAAGGCTTGTTCCACTTGGGCTTTGCCTTTTTCTTGCCCTTCTGGTTGGTCTTTGGGGTTTTCTTGGGCTTGTTTGACACTTGTTGAGGCGTATTTTTGCTTTTGGAGGCTTGAGGAGCTTCCACTGGGCTGTTTTCCTTCCCTTTGGCCAACTTCTTCTTCTGGTCCTCTGATAACATGCTTTGGTTTTTCAACCAAGCTTTTATCTGTTGGACTTGTCCTTTGCAAGAAATGGGTGTCCAACCCTTCATAAGCTCCTCTTTCTTTTCTGGCCCCATGAACTTCTTCACTTGAAGATATGAGTTCATGGTGCCTATCCAAAGACTTGGGAGAAGTTACCACTCTTGCTGTTTTTCTTCCATAAACCAGTTCTTGTACTGAGACTGGTATATCTCTATTGTTTCCTGTTGAAAGTGATTCAGGTCTAACAACAGAAATAGCCATTATTTCAGCTTCTGGACTCTCAATAAGAGTGTCAAAGGTGCTGGCTAACCTTTGGGAACTGGTGGAAGCTCTGGCATCCTCCATTTGTGCCTCTCCTCTGGGCTGACATTCTTGTCTTTTGCATTTATGACTTGAATGTCCTGATCCAGATCCATTTGATTGGATGGAATAGTTACTTTCACTTCTAGAAGGAGTCATCTCACGTCAATATGAAGCAATTAAGACTAATAAATGGATTGAATTCACCTGCTGGACCTTTAAAGGGTTCTTTGGTAATTAAACCCCTTGGTGCTGTGATAGTTTGAATTTCAATACTAGACTCTGAGGCTTCAGAGTCTGAAGAGCTTTCTCTTATGGATGACACCAGAGAAAAAAAAATTATTTTATCAAACAATAAAAATAACTTATAAACTCAAATTATTGGATAAAGTTGTTTTAATGTAAATTATGGAAAATTACGTCAAAGGTAAAGAAAAATGTCTAAGATTAAAGAAAAAATGTTTTTAGTAAAGATTTTTGATTTGATTTTATATTTTCTTTAAAGAAATAATAATTATGAAATTAATAAGTTATTAATCAAAATTGTATTATTATTCACTTTATACTAGAATAACTCAAAGAATAAATTTCAAGTCTGTGATGTGAAAAAGCCACTAGTTAGACAAAAGAAATTTATTCCAAGTAACTCAATAGTATATTGTTTCAAAAAATATTCTTAAGAAAACAATAACTTTATTAATATTATAAAGATTATTTATAAGGGATAAGTCCCAAAAAAGCCAATATTAAAGTAAATATGGCAATTTTGCGTCAAAAAACAGTAAAATAAGGTCTAGAATATAATTTATGTCCCAAAAATTGGTCAAAATCATGGCCAGGTCCCCAAAGATAAGGTTTGTCTATGAAACTCTTGATAATAGTAACAATATCAAGAGTACTATGACTGTCCTCAGGAGAAAAATATAATATAATGAAATAGTATTGCCACAAATTTAAATATAATTATTAAAAATAATTATATATAAAAGAAATAAATTTAATTATCATTATATAAAATAATAATGGAAAAAATATAATAATTATAATAAGTTATAATTATTCTATGATCTTTATAGTCACTGAAAATCATAACAATAAGAAGTGTAAAGCTCTTAATGAGACAATTACACGTGGAAAATTCAAATATTTAACCACTAAGAAAATAATATATATATCTTATTTATGAAACAATTATAACACACACTGTGCAGAGATAATTCTTATATAAAAGTTCTATATAAAAAAACTAATAATAGATAAAAAAGATATAGAATTTTTAGAGAAAACTTACTTATAATATAAATTTAATACAACAAGTCAAATACAACAGTTATTATATAAAATAATCATTATAAGTTAAAAACACGCCAAAAGTCAATATTGTAAATGATAAAACAACTTTTTATAATAAAAAATATGATTCAAGAGTTTTTGAGAGGAATTTGTGGATTTTAAAAGATATTTTAAAGACAATAATTTTCTAAAATAAAATATATTATAGGTGATTACAACAATAATCTAATTTCTATAATTTCAATTCTTTAATTTAATATTTATAAAGAGTAAAATACTTAAGAAATACTTTAATAATAAGATTTTATATATAATAGAACTTTACCTGTTTAAATGTCTAATATGATTGAATTGATAATTAATGATGGACAAAAACAGTGATGAAAAGACTCTTTTTATGTCTACAGAGCAGCTCTCATGATTAATAATGGATATAGAGGGTGTTCTCAGGTCAAAACTGAAAAACCATTCTTAAAAATAAGGTTCTTAACTTACGGTAACTTATTTATAATTCCAATTTAAAGTTACCAGTGTTATTCTTAACTCCATGTAACTTTAATCCTCATTTAAGCCAATTTTTTTAAGTTCAAGTATAAAATAAGTTTATTTATATTCAATTTCATCACATGAAAAACTTAAAAATGGAGTTTTAAGCATAAATCTCTTAAACTCAATTTTTAATTAATTTCTAAAGGAATCTTAATTTTCTTCACATATAATTAGAAGAGTAAATTTCCAGGCTAATTACCTGGGAAATCTGTTTATAAGATATACTTAAAATTTAATTTATATATGGATAATATTAAATTGTAAGCTGTGTGCAATTTTCTAGAAAATCCATTAAGAATTGGATTTTGAATGAATTTTTGAAGTTATTACTATTTTTCCATGTAAAATAGCAATACACACTAAGCCTTAACTTTTGATAAGGTTTTACTGCCTGTAACCTTAAATTTCTAAGCTTATTTAAGCTTTTACAAGTCTAAAAACTTTAATTTCAAGCCTGCATATTGGGATTTACCCTTTGGCAGCTTGAAATTCCTGTCGAAATTGGGATAAAACCAGTTTAAACTTTAAGGTCGGATCAAAGTCTAATGTTAAAGTCTAAATAAGGTTGAAAATCCTCCAATACACGTGGACAACCTTAATTGAATCCTTGCAGATACAAAAAGCTGGGTACTCCAGCTCTGTTTGGTCTTTTTCCTTTTTCCCACCTTTTTGTATGGATTTTGCCCTTTTACTTATTTAAAGCCATACTATGGCCTCAAGTACTTTTAAATTGAGCTCATGCAGGATTTACATTCTGTATGGCAAATCCTTAGCCAATTCAGTAAATAGACACAAAACCTCAATTTTTACTAAAATTTTGGTAAGTTTGCATAAACCTTATGCAACTTTAAATTTAGGCTTATTTAAGCTTAAATTTCACAATTTTAAAAAAATGTTAAAAAAGTTACATTAGTACTTTGAGATTCTTAAATCTTCCAATAACATAAGAAATAAGATTTTTTGGGTATAACACCCTATGGGTGTACCCTAGGTCATTTTTGGTGTATAATCCAAAAACAAAATAATATTTATAACTTTGTTTATACAAAAAAAGCTATACTTATTTTTTGTTATTTTTTATCTTAAATTCAATTGAAAAGTCTGTTGAAGACTAAATCAGCTGTATATAAAATCATTTGTGGCCTTATGGGTATGTTATACATACCTCACAGGCTCACAACAAGGCTATAGCTCTAATCAACTCAGAGTTGTTTCCCCTCATCAGACCAGGTCTGACCATGGCTGCTCAGTGTATATGTATTTTATAATCACATACAGACCAGCTTTAAAAGTACCACCTAGAACTGTTCATTTATTTGAAAAATGATGAATGAAAAGTTCCAGTTTATAGTTCATATTAAATTTGATTATTTATTGAGTGAAAAATAATTAAAGAAAAAAATTCCATTCAATTGTCTTGGTAAAATTTGAATATTTATTATGTAAATAATAATAATAATAACTTCCAGCTTATAATATTGATGGGTTTTTAATTTTGATAATAATATCATTTATAAAATGAGTAGAAAGAAACTTTAATTGGCTTTTTAAGTTCAGGATCATAGACATCCATAATTGACTTGAAGATTCCATTTTAAATCTAAAACCTTTTGGTAAGCAATATAGCAACAATAAACAGATCATTTAACTAATTGTAAAATATAATCATTCCATTTAAAATTATATAGTCATAAATTTATTTTGATAATAAGAAGTTAAATAAAAAATAACTTCAAGTTTTAGGTCATAGGGCACCAATAATTTACTTGAAGGTTCCACTTTCAATCTAAAACCTATTTGATAAGAAACATAGCAATAATAAACAGATCATTTAATCAATTTTAAAATACCATCATTCTGTTTATAATGATATTGTCATAAACATATTTTGATAATAATAAATTAAATTCAAAAAGGAGATTTCCAGTCTTAGGGCATAGATGACCCATATATCCAAATTGAAAGAAATATTGTTATAAAAACATCAATAATATATCTCAAAAAGGACCTTATAGTCTTACTGAGGGCTTTATGAGTCTAAATCAGCATAGATACTACTATAAAGCTGGACATATGTAATGAAACAAGCACTTTATGGTCTTTCTGAGGATTGTATGACACTAAATCAGTATGGATATTGCTATAAAATTGGAAAAAAGCTATGAAACAAGCACTTGATGTTATTTCTGAGGATGGTATAAGTCCAAATCAGAATAGATATTGGTATAAAGCTGGAATTAATTCATGAAACAAGCAGTTTATTGTCTTTCTGAGGACCTCATGAGTCTAAATCAGCATAGAGTTTGGTATAAAACTGGAAATAAGTCATGAAATAAGCACTTTATGGTATTTCTCAGGACCTTATGAGACTAAATCAGCATAGATATTTCCATAAAGCTGGAAATAAGCTATTAAACAAACACCTTATGGTCTTTCTGAGGACCTTATGAGTCCAAATCAGCATAGTTATTAATATAAAACTGCAAATAAGTCATGAAAAAGTCACTTTATGGTCTTGGTGAGGACCTTATTTGTTTGATAATGCTTATTTTGTATGATTTTTCTTATTCCAGAGCTTTTATGCTGGCTTCACTATCCTTGCTGATTCATTAGCTCCCATGATCCATCTAACTCCACTACCTTAAGTCTACCTTAAGTCTACCTTAAGTCCACCTTAATTCCACCTTAAGTCCATCTTAACTCCACCTTAAGTCCACTTTAACTCTACCTTAACTCTAACCAAATATATTCCAGTATTCTGACCAATCATATCTCAGAATTTGTAATTTGAAATCTGATCAATCAGAATCCAGAAACATTCAAACTCTGACCAAACATATCATTTCTCCTTTTTCTTCTGGCCCAGTTGTGATTTGTTATTTTTTTTTGAAATTTCAGTTTTATGGAAAGCATAAAAGAAGGCCTTCTTCCCAGAGCCCAATTTTTTTTTCTCAACTTCTTGATACTTTTTTATAAATATGGGTCTACAGTATATTTAAATTCTATGTGAAGTAGATAATAGTTGAAGTATATTTTTATGGGATAAATTTTGACAGTTTTCCCTTTAAATATATTTTAATATTATAATATTTCCATCATATTATTCTTATTTCAGTATCTTAATATTTCACTATAAAAAATATAATATTATTTTATCAGGATATTATAGTATTATAATATTTAATTATCATAATATTGTCAATTTGAAATATTATATTATCCTGCTACTTGAATATTATTTTATTATAATATGATGGTATTATAGTATAATTATCTTTTTCTTCTATTTAATTATAATATATTAAGGAATCAGCTCAATATTTTTTTGTCTTTTTTATCATATATTTTGTATTATAACCTGTATTATTTGTATTCTCTTTCTTTTTAAAGCAAGGGGGGTGTCCAGTTTTCTTATTTATTTTTTTCTTAAAAAAACAAAAAATTAAAAAATTAAATTAACAAGCTTGTAACCCCTCCTTGTGAGTTTGATTCCATGTATGTGTTATGTGTTTGTGCATGCTGTGTGTATGTGTGTAGCATTTATGGGTATTAAGTAGTTCATCTCAATAATTTCCCTTTTGGCTTCCTGATTGATTCAGTTATAGAATACTAGGATGAGTTTCTTTATAATTTCTCTTGAGGATTGATACTACACCCAGATGATTAGATTTTTTGGAATATCTGGTCTTCTTGTGGTGAAAATAAATATAGCAGGATTATTATTATTATTATTATTATTTTGAAAAAAATGCTTTTTTTTTCTTGAAGGTTTTGAAGAATAAGAAATTACTGTTTTCCAAATTTGAGAGTTCTGATAATTGTTTAAGCTCTAATTTTGTATTGGTAAGTTCATCAAAGAACTCTTCTATTTGTTCCATTATATAATAATACTGATTCCATCTTGTTTAGATTATTTTAAGAAACTTTATTTTGAAATGATTCCTGAAATCGAGACTTGCATTTTTTAACAATTAACAATCTTCCCTTGAAGCAGTGCAATTATGAGCAGTTTTGACTTTATGAAGGTAATTATTCATAAAATTGAGAATTCAACAAGCCTCCAAACACTTCATTAATGAAAAATAAGATTCAACAAATTGTAATTTAATAGTATATTAATTTTGATTTATTGAATTCAACTAATTGAATTTATTTTCATTGATTAAATAATTTGTAAACTGATTCTTGATTATTAAAGTCCCACTTTCCCCAAAACTTATAGCCACTTGTGCTTTGGGAGGTATAAGAAATAGTTAACCATCCCTTTTCTTCCAAATATGAGAAACTACTGATACTATTAAAGAAAAAAAAACTAAAAAATTCTATCCAGATAAATTTGATAACCAGAGACTCTTTCTTGTAACTGTTTTTTTCATACTAATTGAAATATCTTTACCACAACTATCACTTCTGAATTCCATATCAATTGTCAATTTTTATTGTTTTATTAGTTATATATAGATTTTTTTAATTTATTTATTGATTATGAATAGATTTTTTTTGGTTTTTTCTTTTATATTTTTTTTAATGTTTTTCTGATACTATTACAGAAAAGTTAGAAAATAAACTTAAAGTTTAACACCATGCTGGGCCAATCATGTATGTTTGCTCCTTGCATTTGTTAATTTCTTCTTTTCTGCTATAAATTATAATATAAAAAGAGAAAGAGTATATTCATCATTGGATTGCAGTTTAAGGCCATTCTGGGCCTTTAATTTTCTGAAGAATAATTTTATTCAAATAATCTTTATTCTTCTTCATTTCCATGTAAATATTGCTTATGACAATTTCTTTCCACAACTTATTCCATTCTTCTTTCTTAAAACAAAACCTTTTATTATTCATTATAGCTATTAGCTGTAAGACTTAATCCTCTAAATCAAAATCCAATGCCTTTTTAATAAAATATCAATCCCCTCTCCATTTAGTTTTTTTACCATCTGCTTGATATTCTTCAAGGAAAAACTATCTTTGGGCTTTAGTTGTACCCAAATATAAACCTTTCCTTGAATATTCTTCCATATAAAATGTTTCATTCCAATAATTGTTACCATGATTTCCTATTATTCCATCATAGCTTAATGTATCGATTAATTCAAGTTTTTTAGTCTTGATACAGGTAGCTGGTACTATTTATCTTCAATTTGTCCTTGAGGTAATTCCTTATTTGCAAAATTACCCCTCAAATTGAATAAAGGGAATGATGTGATAATTTGTTATTTAAAACTTTTTAATTCATGGAAAGCCCCATATTTTGTTTTCATTATCAAACTCTTGAAAGTTACTACTAATCCATAAGTCTTGGCTTTCTTAATTTATTTCTGAGTCTGGCCAATAGGTCCAGGGGGTTTTTTCTGCTTCATCAGCTTCAGAAATGATGGTTTTAATAGGTAAAATATGATAAAAATGTTGCTAATGGCTTCTTGATGTTAGAAAAATTATCAATAATGATAATAGCTTCTTGGTAAAGGTAGATTAAATAAATAAGCTAAATAAAATATCTCTTAAAGATTAAATCCTCTTTGATAAGGCAGGAATTCTCTTCCAAAAAATTGAATCAATTAAAATTTTAAGTGATAAGATGAGAAATATTTGGGTCTCCTTTGATAAGGAAGGAATTCACTGCCAAAAATACTGGACTTGATTATTTAAATTGAATTTTACTGATTTTCTTTCTTCTTTGCTTTTGAATGATGTAAGTTGGAAGTTTTCAAAATTGACTTCAGCTGTACTTTTCTCATTGATAGTAAGTAATTTTTATAATAAGCTAATTTTTCATTCAAAACTTTAAGTTTCTCCAATAAAAACCTTATTTCTTCCAGATTTTTCTTTTCTTCTCTTGATTAATAAATTGATTACTGATATCCTTTAAATTCTTCTTCATATTCAAAAATAAATTCATCATATTGCTTCTTCAATTTCCTTTGATCCAAAAGTTCTTCATCCTCCAATAATTCATTCCCATAGAATCCAAGCTTTGGAATATTCAACTGTTTGTTAATTTTATTAAATACTATCATCTTATTTACTTTTTGTTGTTTTTTATTCGTCCTTTTTTGATAGATCTTACAATAAATGATATTGATAGTGATTTTAAATAGAAATTTATATTGAAACTCTCAAGGATTTCATCCCAAAAGCTGAAACCATTAGAGGTGGAATAAGAAACAGACACCCACCCCAATGTTTTTAATGTAAACATAGCCTTGCAATACTTTTTCAGTTAAAATTTTTGCATAACCAAATCTTCATTCTTAATTTTTTTTGTTTTTTGAACTTTCACTTCTTTGTTTACATGTGCAGAAAAAATATATTCAATCCATTACACCCATTTTCCTTTTTTCTTTTTTTGAAGAATTCTATTCACACATAACTCCTTGTCTATTTCTTCAAGTATTTTCCTTCCTTTCTTCCTTTCCAATTTCTTATGAAAACTTCCTATTTGTGTATAAAGAGGTATCTATACTCTTCCCAGCAAAGCCTTCCACCAAGAAGCTCCATATTATGCAA
Organism: Austropuccinia psidii; assembly: GCA_023105745.1. Classification (NCBI taxonomy): domain Eukaryota; kingdom Fungi; phylum Basidiomycota; class Pucciniomycetes; order Pucciniales; family Sphaerophragmiaceae; genus Austropuccinia; species Austropuccinia psidii. The sequence goes on along the minus strand of JALGQZ010000008.1, from coordinate 18,036,735 downwards.
ATTGAAGTATTCTTGTGGCCAAACTCTATAATCATAAAGAGCCTTCCTTGTTTGTTGATCAACGGAGATTACTTCCACCCAATATTTTTTTTCCAAATTTCCCTTAATGAATTCCTCATTCAAGAGTTTCATTAAGTCTAATTTAGACAGGTCATATCCTGAAAGATTCTTGCTCCATTTTCCTCCTTTTATTCTTGATGGACCCTCAAAGTATATACCTTTGAATTAAATTTAGGGAAGAATTATGAAATATGGTTCTTCTTCAGGTTTTGGAAGTTGTCAGTATGACATTTCATCATAATAATTTAAGAAAATTTCTTTATCAAAGTCCATTTCCTTGTCTTTACTGATTCTCAATGGACTTTTTGGATTTAAATAATATTACAGAATAGTGTTCATGAGATCCTTTTGCAATGGTGAGACTTCAACTTCTATGAAATTTTCTTCTGGCTTTGAATCTGAATATAATATTGGTTTAATTTCTTTTAAAGAGAAATTATTTATGTAGGCCTCCCAAATACTTTCATAAGCATTAGTGTGCTCTATTTTCTTCTTTGGAGGATCTTGAGAAATCTCACATATTTGGAATTCATCAGTTTGATTAGACTTTTCTCTATTGTATTGCTTTCTAAATTTTTCATCTTTGAAATAGTCAGTAATTTTACTTCCAATATCTTCAAATGATTCTTAACAGTGTTGATCATTGCTCATTTCTGATTTGATTTCAATTTCCATATCTTGTGGGGATTGTTTCTTGGAAAATATGCCAAGAAAATCTTTTCTACTATGTATTGGTGGTCCCTCTATGACTTCTGAACCATTAATCAAAACCTGATATAACATACCATTGGTGTCAATTGGCTTATAGATTATTTTATTTTCCTTTTTCTCCTTTTCATTCACTTCTTCCATATACCAATTTTATTTTTCATCTTCTTTCCATATATACCTCTTGTTGTTTTCAGGTTCATCATCAATTTTCCAGAAGTCGGCAGATGGGCTTAATCTTAAGTTGTTTACTTGAGGGTTTGTGTTTCTTATATAATCATTATATCCACTTGAAGGTAGTTGAATTCTGTTGACCCATTCCTCCCAATTTTTGGGATCAAGGGTAGCCCATTCCCTGTTTTCTTTTATTTCCTTGTCTAAATACCAGGCTAATGACTTTGTCTCTTCTGGTGTGAGTTGGCTTGATAGTTCTTTTGTGGATAGTCCTTGTTCTGGCTCTTGTTCTCCTTCCACTTCCTCCTGAGGTTCATGCTCTATTCCCCTGTCAATTATTGATAATATTTCATCTAAATTACATTCCATAGACTTTATTTTTTTATAATATTTGTTTTTAGTTGATTTTCAAATACTTTCTATTTTTGCTTTAGATTTATCTTCAGCTTCCTTTAATTTTACTTTGCTAAAACAATCCTTAATTTTTCCCTTTGAACAAAGCTCCATTCCTCTTGGTGTTCCTGTTTGCCATCCTAAAATATGAGGTTTGCATATTGGCATACATAATATTCTACCATCTGCTTCTTGATAGCTAAATATTTCACCTTGTTTCTGTGAAAAACCCGATAGAATTGTATTGTCTTCCAAGAAGAGCCTTCCAAAGACTGTATGTACTTCTTCCTTGGCAATAAAGACATTAATTTCTTTTTCTTCTCCAGAAGGCAAAATTAATTGTGTGAGTTTAGCTAATCCAATTAATGATTTTGTATCTCCACCAATTCCTCTCAAATTCATGTTGAGATTTATGTTTGGAAGTGGGGATTCTATTTCTGCATCTTCAGTGATTATGTTGAGCTCTGATACTTTATCAACCAGTGCCATTACTGGATATTCTTCTTTCCCAACAAATACTTGCATAAACCCAAGTCGACCGTCATAATGAATTCTTGGAATTTCAAAGCCCTTAATATTTATATAAATAAGATCTTCTTTAATTTCCAAAGTGTTAACTGATTTTGTAGCTTCCTTTCAGCCTGGGAAAGAAGGTTGGGAAAACTGATAATATTTCTTCCAATGTTAAGTCAATTTTCTGTTCCAAGATTTTCTTTATCACATTTTCAATTGCTAATTTTGGTTTTAATTCTTTCTCATCCTTTATTGATTCATTCTTTTCAGCTTTGTGATGAACCATTCTTTTATTCAACTTGTCAATTTCCTCTTCAATATTATGAGCCTGTGAGGTATGTATAACATACCCATAAGGCCACAAATGATTTTATAAACAGCTAATTTTGTCTTAAACAGACTTTTTAGTTTAAATTAAAATAAAAAATAACAAAAAATAAGTATAACTTTTTTTGGATAAACAAAGTTATAAATATTATGTCATTTTTGGATTCTACACCAAAAATAACCTAGGGTACATCCATAAGGTGTTATACCCAAAAACACTTATTTCTTGTGTTATTAGAAGATTTAAGAATCTCACAGTACTAATGTAACTTTTTTAACATTTTTTTAAAATTGTTAAATTTAAGCTTAAATAAGCTTAAATTTAAAGTTGCATAAGGTTAATGCAAACTTACCAAAATTTTAGTTAAAATTGAGGTGTGGTGTATATTTACTGAATTGGCTAAGGATTTGCCATACAGAATGTAAATCCTGCGTGAGCTCAATTTAAAAGGGTTTAAAGCCATGGTATGGCTTTAAATAAATAAAAGGGCAAAATCCACGCAAAAAGGTGGGACAAAGGAAAAAGACCAAATAGAGCTGGGGTACCCAACTTTTTGGATCTGCAATTATTCAATTAAGGTTTTCCACCTGTATTGGAGGATTTTCAACCTTATTTAAACTTTAAGATTAGACTTTGATCCAACCTTAAGGTTTAAACTGGTTTTATCCCAATTTGGACAGGAATTTCAAGCTGCCAAAGGGTAAGTCCCAATATGCAGGCTTGAAATCAAGGTTTTAAGAACTGTCAAAGCTTAATCAGGCTTAAAAACCTTACATAAGCTTGAAACTTTGAATTTACAAGCATCAAAACCTTATCAAAAGCTAAGGTTTGGTGTGTATTGCTATTTTATGTGGGAAAATAGTAATAACTTCAAAAATTCATTAAAAATCCAAATCTTAATGGATTTGCTTGAAAATTTCACACAGCTTAGAATTTAATATTATCTATATATAAATTAAATTTTAAGTATCTTTTATAAATAAAATTCCTGGGCAATTAGCTTGGAAATTTACTCTTTTAATTAAGCTCAAAGAAAATTATGATTTCTTTAAAAATTAATTAAAAATTGAGTTTAAGAGATTTCTGCTTGAAACTCTATTTTTAAGTTGTTCATTTGATGAACTTTAATATAAATATGTTTATTTATATTAAAAACTTAATATGATTAGCTTAAATGAGGATTAAAGCTACATGGAGTTAAGAATAACACTGGTAACTTTAAATTGGAATTAAAAACAAGTTGCCTTAAGTTAAGAACTTTGTTTTTAAGTATGGTTTTTCAGTTTTCACCTGAGTACGCCCTCTATATTCATTATGAATCATGAGAGCTTCTCTGAAGACATAAAAAGAGTCTTTTCATCACTGTTTTTGTCCATCATTCATCATCAATCCAATCATATTAGACATTTAAACAGGTAAAGTTTTATTATTTATAAAATATTATTATTAAAGTAATTCTTAAGTTATTATTATTCTTTATTAATTGTAAATTAAATAATTGAATTCATAGAATTCAGATTATTGTTGTAATCATCAATAATATATTTTATATTATAAAATTATCATCTTAAATATCTTTTAAAATCCACAAATTCCTCTTAAAAACTCTTTAATCTTAAATTTTATCATAAAAAGTTGTTTTATCTTTGAAATTCTGGATTTTGGGCGTGTTTTTAACTTATAATCATTATTTAATATAATAACTGTTGTTGTTTAACTTGTTGTATTAAATAAATATTATAAGTAAGTTTTCTCTAAAAGTTCTATATTTTTTTATATAGAATTTTATTCTATAAGAATTATTTCTGCAAAGTGTGTGTTATGATTCTTTTATAAATAATATTTATATTATTTATAAGTGGTTAATATTTATATTTCCACGTGTAATTGTCTCATTAAGAGCTTTACAAGTCTTATTGTTATAACTGTCAGTGACTATAACAATAATAGAATAATTATAATTTATTATAATTATTATTATTATTTTATTATTATATTTTTCTAATAATAATCAAATTTATTTTTTTATATAATTATTTTTAATAATTATATTTAAATTTGTGGTTATAATATTTTATTATATTATATATTTCTATTGAGGAAAGTCATAGTACTCTTCATTTTGCTACTATTATCAAGAGTTTCATAGACAAACCTTACATTTGGGGGCCTGGCCGTGACTTTAAGCCAATTTTTGGGACATAAATCATATTCTAGACCTTATTTTACTGTTTTTTGACGTAAAATTCCCATATTTATCTTAATATTGGCTTTTTTGGGACTTATCCCTTATAAATAATCTTTATGATATTAATAAAGTTATTTTGTTCTTAAGAATATTGTTTGAAACAATATACTATTGAGTGACTTGGAATAAATTTCTTTTTTCTAACTAGTGGCTTTTTCACATCACAGACTTGAAATTTATTCTTTGAGTTATTCTAGTATAAAGTGAATAATAATACAATTTTGATTAATTAACTTGTTAACTGCATAATTATTATTTCTTTAAAGAAAATAATAAATCAAATAAAAAATCTTTACTAAAAAACATTTTTTTTCTTTTATCTTAGACATTTTTCTTTATTTTTGACGTAATTTGCCATAAAATTACACTAAAACAACTTTATTTAATAAGTTGAGTTTATAAGTTATTTTCATTATTGGATAAAAATAACTTATATTTTTAATTCTCTCTAGTGTCTTCCATCAGAGAAAATTCTTCAGACTCTGAAACCTCAGAGTCCAGTATTGAAATTCAAACCAGTCCAGCACCAAGGGGTTTGATAACCAAAGAGCCCTTTAAAGGTCCTGCAGGTAAATTTAATTCAATTTTACTATGTTTTTCATTAAAATTGACATTAAATGACTCCTACTAGAAGTGGGAGTAACTACTCCATCCAATCAAATGGATCTGGACCAGGACATTCCAGCCACAAATCCAAAAGGCAAGAATGTCCTCCCAGAGGAGAGGCACAAATGGAGGATGCCAGAACTTCCACCAGTTCCCAAAGGTTAGCCAGCACCTTTGAACCTCCTCTTGAGAGTCCAGAAGCTGACATAACTGCTATTGCTGTTAGACCTGAACCATTTCCAACAGGCAGCTGTGGAAATCTATCAATCCCAATGGAAAAACTGGTTCCTGGCGTCAAAACAACAAGAGTGGGAACTCCTTCCAAGTCTTTGGATAGGCACCATGAACTCTTATCTTCAAGTGAAGAAGTTCATGGGGCCAGAAAAGACAGAATATCTTCTGTTGGGTTGGACACCCATGTCTGTCAAAGGACAAGTCCAACAGATAAAAGCTTGGTTGAAAAACTAAAGCATGTTATCAGAGGACCAGAAGAAGAAATTGGCTCAAGGAAAGGACAGCAGCCCAGTGGAAGCTCCTCAAGAATCCACCAGCAAAAACCCGCCTCAACCAGTGCCAAACAAGCCCAAGCAAGCCCCAAAAACCAACCAGAAGGGCAAGCAGAAGGCAAAGGGAAAGGCAAAGCCCAAGTGGAACAAGCCTTACCCGCAGAATTACAGAATTCCAAAGAAGGAAAAAACAGCCATGGACAATGTTTTCAATATGGCAAGAACTTTGATGGAATTCCAAAACAAGGAGGAGGGAAGATTGAACGAATCCTTTCCAAAGAAGTAGATCTTGTAAAGCTTGTAGCTTACTTTGAATCTTGTAATAAAGAAATTATGGCAAAATTTAAAGCATTTGATCATGTCCAACAGAAGTTGGGTAATTAAATATTACAAGTAAAAGACCAACAAAAGACCATAATTGGCCTTGAAAATGTTAATAAGGCAAATATTTTGTCTTTGACACAAATTTGTGAAATACTTGAGTTTAAAGTTACCTTACTCAATCAACCAGATGAACATTCAATTTCTTTTATAACTGGACAGTTAAAAGAATTGAAAATACAAGTGCAAAACTTGGAAAACTCAACTGGTCACAATGCAGCTCTTTTTCAAGAACAATTGGAAAAAAGTGATAAAGCAAGACTTGAATTGAAAGAAGATATTCAATCAAGTATTAACAATATATCACTAAAAAATGAATTGCCAAGGCAATCCACACCAATTCTTGACAGAAATGTACTTAACTTGAATAATGAATTACACCATACAATTTCAAGTCATGACGTGGAAACTGCTTGCAATTATAAGGACATTCCAAGATTAGAGGAATGGCCAACCTTCAGTGGTGAAGGGGAATATAATCATATGGAATTTATGAAAACAATTGATATGTTTAAAGAAGACTTTAACATACCAGATGAATACATAAGTGCCAGATTACACTCATTATTTACCAAATCAGCAAAGAAATGGTATTATAAAATGAGACAAGACCATGGTAAACATTCTTGGCCTTGGTGGAAAGAACAAGTTATTTCTAAATGGGCAAATGATTCCTGGAGATTTATAATGGAAAACTCTTTTGAAGAAGCCATTTTTAATATTGAGAAGAACAGGCCCATGACTTGGTTTCTTAAGCAGAAGGACAGGTTAACTGCCCTTCATCCTGATATGTCTGAAACAATGGTACATAAAAGGATATTAAGAAAATGTGGTGGTGACCTTGAGCATGCTATAAGAAGCAGATGTATTGAGCCTTGCTCTACAGAATATTATGTTAATGCTATGGAGGGCATCACTACTAGAACAAAAATTGGAAGATATTGGTCCAAAACCCTAATAGACAATAAGACTAGTGGGAAACCAATTTCAAGACCAAACAAACCACATGACAGACCTCCTTTGAAATGTCATAAATGTGGAAGTACATCTCATTTGGCAAACACTTGTCCAAAAAAGACAAGAGTCAATGAGATAAATGTTGAAAAAGTGGAAGACACAAAAGAAACTGATGTATCTTTACATGACAGTGATTCTGAACCTTCATAAGAAGGAGAAATATCAGAAGAACTGGGTATAGAGAACATTAATGTCTCTTTTGAGGTCACTGAGGTACATACTCAATTACCACAGTATAGTGATGAATTTATGGATCTCATACATGTGCAATATGCCAGGATGCAAAAAACCAAACCTGCCAGAGGTAAAGGTTATACAGCTGGGTCATCTTGTATCACTAATATTGTGATAAATAACATAGAAGCCAAGATACATCTTGACTCAGGTGCTTTTTGCACTTGTGTTGGAAAAGATTATCTTGACAAAATTTATACCAATTGGCAAGAAAAATTAATGCCAATTGAAGGTATAACATTCAGCAGTGCTAGCCAAAATATGCACCCATTGGGTAAATTTGAAGCAGAAATCATATTTCCTCATCCTGCAGGAAGTATAAGACTGAAAGTTGAAATTGTTGTTATGAATAATTGTACTTCACAACACTTTATACTTGGGAATGATTATCTCAATATTTATGGTATTGATATTAATAATCATAAAGACAGGTATTTCACTATAGGGGAAAATAAAAGACAAAAATTTGCTTTTCCTCTAGAAAAAAGAGAAATTACTGTCATTAAACAAGCAAAAAATGTTAATAAGGAAAACTTTTTATCAAATCAATTAATTGAAGCACAAATTAGTCCTGAGTTAACACTGGAAATGAAGTAAGAGCTTATTGAAATTTTATTTCAATACAGAGAAGCCTTTGCTTCAGATAATGAACCACTTGGGGCTATCAAGGCCATGAGGTGGACATTATGCTTAATGTGGAAAGGCCTTATCCGCCACTATTAAGAAGATCAGCTTACCCAGCTAGCCCTAGAGCTAGAGAAGCATTAGAAAATCATATTAATGAACTGATGAAACTGGGAGTTCTTAGAAAAGTTGGACACAATGAGGAAGTGGAAGTCACAACCCCAGTAATCATTACTTGGCATAATGATAAATCAAGGATGGTTGGTGATTTTAGAGCACTGAATACCTACACTATCCCAGACAGGTATCCAATCCCTAGAATTCATGAGACTTTGACTCAATTATCCAAAGCAAGATTCATCACTTCTATGGATGCTCTAAAAGGCTTTCACCAGAATGTTTTGACACCTCATGCTAGGAAATTATTGAGAATAATTGCTCATTGTGGTATTTATGAATATTTGAGGATGCCTTTTGGTATTAAAAATGCACCCTCTCATTACCAAAGAATGATGAATACTATCTTCCCACATGAACTATCAGAGGGATGGTTAATCATTTATATTAATGACATTATCATTTGTTCAGAAACCTGGCAATTACATTTAGAGAGGCTTTCATTAGTACTTAAGAAAATTCTACAAGTGAACATGAAAATTTCTCTTAAAAAATGTAATTTTGGGTTTCATGAGTTAAAAGCTCTAGGACATGTAGTCTCAGGACTAAGCCTTGGTGTTAATAAGGACAAAGTGGCTGCAGTTTTACTGAAACAGATGCCCCAGAGCAAAAAAGAAATGATGTCTTTCTTAGGTTTTGCCAGTTATTACAGGCAACACCTTAAATATTTTGCAATCGATGCCAGATCATTATACAGAATTTGTAATCAACAAACTGTTTTTGAAATGACTCAGGAGAGAATTAAAGCATATGATAGAATCAAGTATGCCTTAACCAATGCACCATTATTACTGATGCCAGACTGGAAACTTCCTTTCAAGCTGTATATTGATGCATGTGGTGAAGGTCTAGGAGCTGCTCTTCATCAAGTTCAAATTGTCAATGACAAGCCTTATGAAGGTCCAATTTATTTTATTTCAAGAAAAATTAAACCTACTGAGGCCAGATATGGAGCTAGCCAAATGCAGTGCCTTTGCCTTGTTTGGGCTCTGGAAAAACTTCATTACTATCTTGATGGTAGTGTGTTTGAAGTAATTACTGATTGTAACGCAGTAAAGTCACTTCTTAACATGAAAACTCCAAACAGACACATGTTAAGATGGCAGATTGCTATACAGGAGTATAGAGGCAATATGACCATAGTACATAAATATGGAAATATTCACAGGAATTCTGATGGCTTAAGTAGATGGGCATTACCCAATACACCTGAAAATCCTGCCTATGTTCCTACAAGTGCAGAACCTCAAATTCCAATTGAAGGAATTAACATCACAGATGTAGGAACAGAATTCTTTGAGGAAGTTAGAGAAAGCTATAAGCAAGATAAAAATTGCCATATACTTACTGCTCTACTTGACAAAGATTTCAAAGATGCAGCATTGGCTAATTCTCTGGATGATATTTGGAAAACATCTTATGATAATGGAAGATTCCATTTGTTTGATGGTATACTATATCATAGATCTAAACACACATGTTTCATGGTCCTATGTAGTAGAATTTTGATTAACACAATACTACTAGAATGCCATGATAACATTTATTCTGGACATATGTCTGAAGACAGAACAATGGAAAGAATTAAGACATGTGCCTGGTGGCCATCTTGGAGAAAAGATGTCATTGAGTACTGTCATAGTTGTGATAGATGCCAGAAAGCCAATAAAGGTACTGGTAAAAGATTTGGTCTTATGATCCATATCCAAGAACCAAGTACCCCATGGGAAGTGGTTCACATGGATTGGGTAACTGCACTACCACCTGGAGGTGATAAAGGTTACAATGAACGTCTTGTTATTGTAGACAGATATAGCAAAACACCAATCTTTTTACCATGTCACAAAGATGACACAGCTATGGATACAGCTCTTTTAATCTGGAATAGAGTAATATCCCATACTGGTCTCTTTAAAAATATCATTAGTGACAGAGACCCATAATTTACATCAGCCTTATGGACTAATTTACACAAGCTTTTGGGTACAAAATTATCATTCTCAACAGCATACCATCCACAAACAGATGGGTTAGCAGAAAGAATGATTCAAACCCTTGAGGACATGATCAGAAGATTTTGTGCTTATGGCCTGGAGTTTAAAGATTCTGATGGCTTTACCCATGATTGGTGTACTCTTATACCAGCATTGGAATTAGCCTACAAGACCTCCATCCATGCTTCAACAGGCAAGACCCCTGCAATGTTGGAAAAAGGATTTAAACCCAAACTTCCAATTGATACTTTGAAAAAAGATCTGGTTGACATTCATCCAACTGCTTCAAGCTTTGAGCTATTGCTTGATAAAGTGAGACATCATGCAAATCAAAGCATGATTGATGCCTTTGAGTATGCTAAGCAGAAATGGGATAAAAGTCATAAAACCCCAGAATTCAAAGTAGGGGACTTAATACTAGTTTCAACCTTGAACTTTAATAATATTAAAGGCCCAAAGAAATTGAAAGATTCCTTTACAGGACCATTTATTATTAAAGCCCTTCATGGGCCAAATGCAGTACAAGTAGAACTGTCAGGAGAACTGGAAAATAAACATCCAACATTCCCTGTCAGTCTAGTAAAGCATTACACTTCAAGTGACAAGGAATTATTTCCTTTAAGAACTGAAACACCCTTAGAAGTACCCCCACTAGATCTAAGTGAGGAGAACAAGGTACTAAAAGTCTTGAAAGAAAGAAGACTTAGGGGAAAAAATGAAAGAGAATACTTAGTCAGGTATAAAAATCCACAACATGAAGATGAGTGGATTGTGGAAAGCAAAATACCTGATTCCCAAAAGTTTCTCAGAAGATTCAGACATGAGAGAAGACCAATTGCTCAATAAAAAGTTTGAATTGTGTGCTTTACATACTTAAAAGTAGAGGTAGAGAGGTTGGACAGTGGATTATACCCCCCCCCCAAATAACTTGGGGGTAAACTACAAAAGAAAAATTGTGGTACAATTTTCTTGGTGGTAGGTAATGTGAGCCTGTGAGGTATTTATAACATATCCATAAGGCCACAAATGATTTTATAAACAGCTAATTTTGTCTTAAACAGACTTTTTAGTTGAAATTAAAATAAAAAATAACAAAAAATAAATATAACTTTATTTTGGATAAACAAAGTTATAAATATTATGTCGTTTTTGGATTCTACACCAAAAATAACCTAGGGTACATCCATAAGGTGTTATACCCAAAAACACTTATTTCTTGTGTTATTAGAAGATTTAAGAATCTCACAGTACTAATGTAACTTTTTTAACATTTTTTTAAAATTGTTAAATTTAAGCTTAAATAAGCTTAAATTTAAAGTTGCATAAGGTTAATGCAAACTTACCAAAATTTTAGTTAAAATTGAGGTGTGGTGTATATTTACTGAATTGGCTAAGGATTTGCCACACAGAATGTAAATCCTGTGTGAGCTCAATTTAAAAGGGTGTAAAGCCATGGTATGGCTTTAAATAAATAAAAGGGCAAAATCCACGCAAAAAGGTGGGACAAAGGAAAAAGACCAAATAGAGCTGGGGTACCCAACTTTTTGGATCTGCAATTATTCAATTAAGGTTGTCCACCTGTATTGGAGGATTTTCAACCTTATTTAAACTTTAAGATTAGACTTTGATCCAACCTTAAGGTTTAAACTGGTTTTATCCCAATTTAGACAGGAATTTCAAGCTGCCAAAGGGTAAATCCCAATATGCAGGCTTGAAATCAAGGTTTTAAGAACTTTCAAAGCTTAATCAGGCTTAAAAACCTTAAATAAGATTAAAACTTTAAAGCTACAAGCATCAAAACCTTATCAAAAGCTAAGGTTTGGTGTGTATTGCTATTTTACGTGGAAATATAGTAATAACTTCAAAAATTCATTAAAAATCCAAATCTTAATGGATTTGCTTGAAACTTTCACACAGCTTAGAATTTAATATTATCTATATATAAATTAAACTTTAAGTATCTTTTATAAATAAAATTCCTGGGTAATTAGCTTGGAAATTTACTCTTTTAATTAAGCTCAAAGAAAATTATGATTTCTTTAAAAATTAATTAAAAATTGAGTTTAAGAGATTTCTGCTTGAAACTCTATTTTTAAGTTGTTCATGTTATGAACTTTAATATAAATATGTTTATTTATATTAAAAACTTAATATAATTAGTTTAAATGAGGATTAAAGATACATGGAGTTAAGAATAACACTGGTAACTTTAAATTGGAATTAAAAACAAGTTGCCTTAAGCTAAGAACTTTGTTTTTAAGTATGGTTTTTCAGTTTTCACCTGAGAACGCCCTCTATATTCATTATGAATCATGAGAGCTTTTCTGAAGACATAAAAAGAGTCTTTTCATCACTGTTTTTGTCCATCATTCATCATCAATCCAATCATATTAGACATTTAAACAGGTAAAGTTTTATTATTTATAAAATCTTATTATTAAAGTAGTTCTTAAGTTATTTTTATTCTTTATTAATTTTAAATTAAAGAATTGAAGTCATAGAATTCAGATTATTGTTGTAATCATCAATAACATATTTTATATTATAAAATTATCATCTTGAATATCTTTTAAAATCCACAAATTCCTCTTAAAAACTCTTTAATCTTAAATTTTATCATGAAAAGTTGTTTTATCTTTGAAATTATTGATTTTAGGCGTGTTTGTAACTTATAATCATTATTTAATATAATAACTGTTGTGGTTTAACTTGTTGTATTAAATAAATATTATAAGTAATTTTTCTCTAAAAGTTCTATATTTTTTTATATAGAATTTTATTCTATAAGAATTATTTCTGCACAGTGTGTGTTATAATTCTTTTATAAATAATATTTATATTATTTATAAGTGGTTAATATTCATATTTCCACATGTAATTGTCTCATTAAGAGCTTTACAAGTCTTATTGTTATAACTGTCAGTGACTATAACAATAATAAAATAATTATAATTTATTATAATTATTATTATTTTTTATTATTATATTTTTCTAATAATAATTAAATTTATTTTTTTATATAATTATTTTTAATAATTATATTTAAATTTGTGGTTATAATATTTTATTATATTATATATTTCTATTGAGGAAAGTCATAGTACTCTTGATTTTGCTACCATTATCAAGAGTTTCATGGACAAACCTTACAAACATTCTCTTTTTCTTTACTTTCAGTTCCTTCAAATTTTTCATTTCTTGCAGTATGTTTATCTTTATATTTTCTTGGAACAATTATCTTTATCTCTTCTTCAGCCTCATCCTCATGATATGTTTGTGGTAGTATGGGTTTCTTACATTGATAATCTTCTTTATTTGGACTTTATTTCTTGGAAAATCTTTCATTTTTCTGTCTGATAGTTGCATTGATTTCCAACATCTCAGTGGGTGAAGATACTGTTGGTGGTTCCCAATTACCCCAGTGTTCTACTTGAAAAATTGAAACTTCTTTTTCTTCATTCTTTGGCTCAACTATCTTTGGATCTTCTGGTCTTGATAGAGGATCTTCAATTGTCTTCTTTGAGATTTCCTTTTTTTCTCCTTATATAATTACCTGACTAAATTCTTTGGAGATTTGGCTCCCTCTGAGGTTACTCTTTGTAGATTAGGGCAAAGGAAATTTAGTCCTTTCCTACTGAAAATTCTCTTTTGCACATCTTCTTCCATCTAGCTGCATTTTTTCAATGAATGACCATTTTCAAAGCACTAATAAAACTTCACGGGTGGTCTGGGATAAAGTTGTGCTGGCACATAAGGTTGATAATTTGAATTTCAAGGTTCCTGTTTATTTTCTTTTCTGAATGGTTGTGCATGTGGTGCTAATCCTGACCCTTGTGTGTTTGGTTTATCCTTCCAGACCTTCTTTGGTGGATTAAAAGCCTCTGATAGTTCTTTCAGTTGGTCTATTGGGTTCACTTCTTTTGGGGCTTCATTTAAATGGGCCTCTTGAGCTGGTGGTTTCTTTATTTTCTTGGTAATATACTTCATTTTCTTTATAACATCCTCCCAGCTTTCATCTTGAAATCTGGTTTTCTTTCTACTTTTGATTTCATCTGACTTTGATAATTGTGATTTTTCTTTAATAGCTACTGCTGCCTCCAATTCTTCCTCAATATAATTTCTGAGAATCTCCATTTCAGGTAAGATATATCCTCCATCTCTTGCTTGATCCATGGTCCTGTACTTAATAATTTCTTGAGTAACACTACTTCCAATTTCTTGTGTTAAAGAATAAAATAAATACTTATTATAATCCTTTTCTTTTTTGATATACCCATACTTAAGCAGATATTTTGAAATTATGTCATATTCCCCAATAAACTCTCTGTATTGGAACAGACTCTTGACTCCACCTTCCTGTTGAGTTTGATTAAATAGTCTTTTGAGAGAATATTTAATATGTCTTCTTTCAGGTTCCGCCTTTCCCCATTTACTAATTATTTCCTTTTTAAATTTATCCTAATCCTCCATTTCATATCCTGGCATTCCTTCAATTTAATATCTGATATCCTTATACTCACTCCAGAATTTTATTTTCATGGCCAAATCCCTTTCATTGTCTCCTTCAATCAATGCTATCCTTTCAGCTCTCCTGAGAAAATCATCAACATCACTTTTATAAAAGTTGAGGCTATAGTCCTTTTCCTTTATCTAAACAATATTTCTTGTGGGTATTGTAACTCTTTCAGGTTGCTGAGTTGGTTTTGTAATATGTACCATTTTTGCAAATCTTGCAGCCCTTTGAAGTGTTCCTTGTGTGGACTTTTCAAATGTCTTTGGGGTTGGTGATGGTGATACTTGCTAGGGTCTGAAAATTCTTTCAATAGTCAAATCCCCAGTATTTCCCAGTGAGAATTAATTTTATTTTGTCTTTGTTCCATGTCTTTTTGAAGGTCTTTCCATAGCCTTCTATAATTCTAACCTTTTCTTCTGAAGCTCTTAATCATTCTTTAAATAAGAAAAATCCTCTTCTTCACTTTCTTCCTGACCTAATTCTTCAATTCTGTATTTCTCTTTCTCCAATTCCTCCTCCAAGGTTAGAGCCTTCTTTGATGATAATGATTCATTCATGATAATTTTGATCTAAAACAATTATTATTTATTTATTTATTGATTCTTTAACATTTGACCTTTAAGATTGATACTTTGATCTCATTAATGATACTTGATATTGAAAGACCACTTCTGGGACACCAGATGTTGGAACTCCTTTTCTTGTGGGATAAATAATAGGCATTAACTTGAGGGGAAAATTATTGGTGAATATGTTTTGAATTTCAGAATTAGACAATAGCCATGGGTGCTAAGGTGTATTAGCTTCCCCTCATATTTATGTTTGTGGCTTTTCAATTTGAGAACTTTTCTAAGCAGCTTCTATCAGGCTGTGATTAAAAGATCAGTATTATAATAATGGTAATAGTCAATATTTGTTTAATAATTTAGGTTTTCTTATCTTCTTGCTATTAATTATATAATTATTTTGAATTAACTCTTCTAGGATTCTTTTCTTCAATAATTGAAATGTTTAAAGAATATTCTTTAAGATCACTATTAATGTTAATAATAATCTTGATAGCTAATTAATACTTTCAAAGGTGATTTAATAATACTATCAATATAGCTATAATAATCTTATAGTAGTGTTTATTGTTGTTATAAGGGTAAGATATAAATAATATCATAGTAATATAATACTATCAAGATCAATATAAATATAATACAATATATCTATAAGGGCTATGATATAAGGTATAATTGTAAGATAATATCCCTTCTGAAAATAAAGTTTGTTGATAAATTTGATAAGATCACTAATTATAATATCTTCAAAAACTACTTCAACACTACTACTATAATAGTAAGAATATTGAATAATATTAAATTCTCTTATTAATATTATAAATATCTTTCATTAATTAATCATAAATAATACTATAAGATGCTTAGCCTTGCTACTGATCTTTTCAATATAATACTAGATTATCCCACTAGAGAAGGGATGGATTGATCCTTAAGATTATTGTCTAACTCAGAAGCATTGGGGGAACAGGTAGAGAGGCCCTTTATTTATACTTTCTGGGCCCTCCATAGAGCCTTCCAAAAACAAGGTACTTAGAAAAAATTCCACCTTAAAACATTTTTTCTGGTGGGTAAATTGAAAATGGTGTCATTTGATTAAGATATTGCACCATTCTGAACTTGATCATTGTCAGTGCACAGCCTTGAGACATTTTTGCTAGTGGTTAAATCTGGAATGGTGTCATTTGATCAGGATAGTGCACCATATGCTTGGTTGATTGCACCATACTTTTTTGGATTATACTGATATTTTAACTAAACTTTATTCTTATGATGCACAGCCTTGAGACATTTTTTGCTAGTGGTTGAATTTGGAATGGTGTCATTTTATCAGGATATTTCACCATATGTTTGGTTCATTGCACCATTCTGAACTTTATTATTGTCAGTTCACAGCCTTGAGACATTTTTTCTAGTGGTTAAATTTGGAATGGTGCCATTTGATCAGGATATTGCACCATATGTCTGGTTGATTTCATCATACTTTTTTGAATTACACTCATATTTTAACTAGAATTTATTCTCATGATGCACAGCCTTGAGACATTTTTTCTAGTGGTAAAATTTGGAATGATGTCATTTGATAAGGATATTGCACCATATGTTTGGTTGATTGCACCATTCTGAACTTTATTTTTTTCAGTGCACAGCCTTGATACATTTTTTCTAGTGGTTAAATTTGGAATGATGTCATTTGAAAAAGATATTTCACCATATGTTTGTTTGATTGCACCATTTTTGAAACTGTATTTTTATCTCTACCAGCCTTATTTCTCTTCTGCACATCCTTTATATGTATTTAGTTGAGTATTTTTCTATGTAAAATTTAATTTGTAAATGATACCTGTAATTTTTGGCTATGGGAGTTTCAGTGGGAATTGAGTAATGTAACACTATGTTAACTTATATGTAAGTGTTTTTTTATGTCAATAAATGTAACACATGATGTTGTCAAATTAATGGTATCACATATGCTATTTTACACATTCTTATTCATATCGAATATTTAAACAAGATTCATTCTTTTGAAGCATATTCTTTTACCTAATATAGAGTGTAGAGTATTATTCCTTTTCTTCAATACATGATATCTACAGAATTATTTATGTTATGGGGTTGAGGCAATATTTTACTACGGGTAAAATTTGATTTAGATTCAAGTAGAATATTATTTTTTCCATTCTGATAAAATTTTCCTTTTTTTTTGGAAAATTTTTTTCTTTATTTTATATATATATATATATATATATTAAATTTTTAGCTTTGAGATTGTGGATTTGATCCTTGGAAGAAAAAGTATGGAATGCCACAGCAGGTGCAACTCAAGACCATGCCAAAGGCTGTCTGGATAGACAACACATGGGAGTTCACTTTGGCATCTTTCACAGGAGCACTGAATAAGATGGGAATTTCTTTTGCCTGTGACTCCCATACTCACAAAAAGAGAATGGAGAGGCTGAGAAACTAAACCAGACACTTGGGGACATGGCTAGGGCCATGCTCGTTGAGGGAGCTATGCCTCCTTGTTTCTGACAGTACACCTACATCAGTGCTTTTCATATCCATAACCAACTTCCCAACTCACTGTGCCGCAACACTTCCCCTTAAAAGGATCTGTATGGATGTTTCCAATCAATAAACCTAATATACCCTTTTGATACAAAGGCAATTTTCCATGTGCCTGAACCACAACAGGCACACAAAATGGGAACTAGGGGTTGAATTTACAACTTCTCAAACCTCTCACAGGATCAAGAAGCTGGTTGCTATGGAATCCTTAGAATAGTTTCTTATCACAATTGGAAAGTGTCATGTTTCCTTGTTTCCAATCCACTAAGGTAATTGCTATGCCTGTGCAGAATGGGTCTCTCCAGCACACATTAAACTTGTTGCTGCTGGGTAAGGTACCAATGAAGTCTCTATTTGAAAGGAAGACCACTTCAATTGACTCACCACCCCTGGAAAAAGACATTATTATTTCTCAACACCTGTGCCACATCAAGAACACTGGAAGAAGGCGTGCATGGAAGAGCTAGCTCAAATGGAAGATAGGGGTATTTGGGAGGCTCAATAGAAACATAAGGGCATAAAGACAGTTTTTCACCTATGGTTATTTGATTTAAAAAGGAGGGGTGATTGCTCTTTCAAAACTTTCAAGGCCCTCCTCGTAGCTAGAGGTGATTGTCAGCATCCAGGAATACATTGCACTTAGACCTATTGTGAGCCTTGAGGTATATTTTACATACCCAAATAGGCCACAATTATTTTAAAAAGAAATTTTGAATTATACATAACTCATAAATCTTGCATATATTCAAAATTCATCATTTTTGATTTCAGAAAAGATGAATAACTTTTTATTGAGTAAGTAAGTCCATGGATTTAAGGCCAGATTTGGATTCTACACAAAAATTCACCTAGGGTAGCTCCATAGAGTGAATAAGCTCAAATTAACTCTTTGAGGTGGTAAAATGGAAAATACTTCAATACCACATCATCAATACCACATAAAAGATCCGTGAAAATTTTTGTTTTTCTTAAATTCACGCCAAAAGAATGGGAAAGTGAGAAATCCCATGTTACATATACACTAAGAATAGTGTTATGCATGTTTTGAGCACTTAATATCATGGTATTCTTACATGGACTTTTGGTACACCCATAGTGGATATCTCACTTTAAGCTTAAATTACTAATTTGACGTAAAAAATAGGCAAGGGGGACAAAAGACATCAAAGAGAGCCAGGGTACCCAACTTCTGGGGACTCAGAGGCGTGGATAGCTCCAAAGCTTGGTTCCATGGCTGATATTGACCCAATTGGTAAGCTAAACCTCTTTGGGAACTTGGTTACCATGTCACAACTACTGTAAATCTTAAGAAAATAGCAAATAACCTGCTATTTTGACGTGCCAAGGAGGTAAAGAGCTACTTAGACTCCTGTAACCACGTCAATTCTTAATGACTTTCCATGGATAAACCCCAAAAGAGTAATTAAAACCCTTTTTGGACTTGTATCCATTGATTTACCTCATAGCAACCAGTGAAACACTGATATTTGCAATTCTACGTAGAAATGAGGTAAAAACTTCAAAAATTCATTAAAAATACAATTCTTAATGAATCCTTCTGAAACTTTCAGGACCAATGAAGTACTGTATTATCTATGGTACAGCCAAAAAGAATTACAGTTTTACTTACAGTCCATTTTTGACCATTCTACGTGAAACACTGAATCTTCAAAAATTCACAGTAATTAAAACCTGTGATGAAATTGGCAATAACATTGATAACTTTGAGAAATCAATGATTATTTTTGAATAAAAGAATATTTACTGATGTTACTCCTTTTATTCTTAACCATATTGGGGTTGGTAGTCACGTAAAAGCATCAATTATGTAATTCTGATAATCTTACATGACAACAAATGATGCAATCAATAATCCAAAAAGGTTTATTATTTTCTCGCTCACTGTTTTTTCAGTTTGCTCCATTGCACGCCTCTGTGAGCTGTTGTTGACTTAAAAGAAGCCTCTTCTTGCTGTTTTTTCCGCATCATCATCATCTTATTAATCATTTATATCAATATTACCAACAAGTATTAGTTAAAACTTTTCTTAAGTTTTTTATTCTTTCAGAATCAATCAGAAAGACGTGAAATCATAGAAATCAACTATATATTGTTGTAATACATTTATAAATTCATTTTGATCCTCTAAATCCGCAATTCTACGTCAAATCTCTCTATCTTATCTTTCAATAAGCTCTTTGGAATATCAGTGAGTGATTTACTTTTAATTCTTAAAATTAGTTTTCTTCAAGAATTATCATTATAATTATTCTTGCAAAAGATAATTATATATTAAAATAATTTTATTATTTTAATAAAAGAAGTTTTTATTATTAAATTCTTCTTGTAGACAATTACTTGCTCACTGTTAAAATCACTAGTAGTGCTTAACACGTGAAAGAAATAATTCTTTAATTATTTAATTGTGGTTATAATAATATTTTATATTTCGTAAGAACAGACATAGTACTGTTGATTAATATTAATATTATCATCAGTTTCATAGTCACATCTTACATTTCGGGGCCTGGCCGTGATTTTATCCATAGACTTGGCTTTAATCATATTCTAGACTTCAATTTTGTGTCCTAAAAAACCACCATACCCACCACATCTTACATTTGGGGGCCTGGCCATGTTTTTTGAACCTTGTACCCTTAATTAATATATTTTTAAGCTCTAAAATATATTAATTTAATATTTTTTTCTTTCATTTTAAAGTTAAAATAATTCATATTTTTGAAATTGTTTTGGAAATCTTTTTCATTGAGGAATTTGGTTTAATTTTATACTGTTTTACATGTGGCTTTTTCACATCCAAAAACTTATAAAATTATTCTTTGAGTTACTCTGAATTAATTTTCATTCAAAATCTTAAATTTTAATTTTTTTTCTTTAAAAAGGATAATTTTTTTAATATTAAAAAATATAAAACTTATAAAAAATCTTTAAAAATATTTTAAATAGTATAAAAAATAATTTTTTTCTCTTTTATAATTTTTCTAGTGTCTTTAATCAAATACTGTGCAGCTGGCAACAGACTCAGTAAAAGATATATCACTAGTCCAGAATCTTCAGAAGCAGAATCTGAAGACAGTATTGAGGTGCAGATTGCTAAAAGAGGAACCTTATTTAACTCAGAAAAAGCTAAATTACCACCAAAAGGTGTGTATTTTATCTTATATTTTCACCTTTTATCTTTAAATTGATGTGAAAATGGTGCATACCAGAAATGGAAGCAACTATTCAGTCCAACCAGATGGATGTGGACAAGGAAGAGGCAAGACCAAATCCAGAAGTGCCAAATCTTCCACAAGAAAGACACATCTGGAGGATGCCAGAGTTGCCCCCCATTCCCCAAGGTCTGTACCAACAGATTTTGACGTGAATTCTGAGCCTGAACTAATCCATGATATTATTTCCAGGGCTGAACCATTTTCAAGTGGCAGCAATAGAAATATATCAATGCCAGTACAAAAATTGGTTCAGAGCAGCCAAGGAAGAAGAGTGGGAAATATGCCCAAGCCTTTGGCAGGGGGCCATGAACTCCTACTTACACATCAAGAGCTTTCTGGGTCAGGAGAAGACCATAGAACTCTTAGGAGGATGGAGCCCCCTGTCTTGCAAAGACAAGGTCAAAAAGATAAAGAATTGGTTGAAGAACCAAAGTCTTTTATCCATAGACCAGAAGAAAGAGTTGGAAATGACTCCAGCTTTGGAGACAGAGGCACCAGTGGTGTCTACCAGCTCCAAACCAGCTCCAGAAGTGTCCAAAGACAAGCCCAAGGGACCTCAGAGGAAACAGAAGGGTCCCAAGAACCATCAAGGCAAAGGAAAAGGCAAAGCCAATTGGCACAGACCTTACCCACAAGGGTACAGGATCCCCAAATTGGAACCTTCAGCAGTGGACAGTGTCTTCAATATGGCCAGAACTCTGATGGAATTCACAGCCAAAGAGCAGGAAAGGATGAACAGAAACTTTCCATGGAAATAATTGGTGTACAGACTAGTATTAATGTAGAAATTGGAAAACTTGATGGAAAGTTAACTAAAATTACATCAGATATACTTGAATTAAAGAAAAATGACAAGAAATACCTTGAATTACACCAAGTGACAAATGCCAAACTTGACTCAATTACCAATTCTTGCATAAGAATTGAAAACATGTGCCAAGTTCAGCATGAAGAAGATCTTTCCATTTTTAAAATGAATGATCAACTTAAGACTTTGCAAGACCATGTCTTGAAGATAGTGGAGAACACCAATCAATTTGCTATACACTTAGCAAAAAGTGACAGTGAAAGGCAAAAGTTGAAGAATGAAATAATTGCAAGTGTGGAACAAATTCATAAGAATCATGAACCACACATGCCAAGACATTCTACACCTTTAACTGAGTAAAAACTTTCTATTAAAGAAAGTATTACCCCATTCTTAGGAGAAAATGCCTACTCTGCAAGAGATATTCCCAAAATAGAAGAATGGCCAACATTCTCTGGTGAAGGAGAATACAACCACATTGAATTCATCAGGACTATTGATATGTTGCAAGAAGACTTTAATATACCTGATGAAATCATAGTGGGAAAATTACACTGTTTGTTTACCAGAACTGCAAAGAAATGGTATTACAAAATGAGGATTGATCATGGTAAACATGATTGGTCTTGGTGGAAATCTGAAGTGATTATCAAATGGGCCAACAATTCTTGGAGGTTTAAAATGGAAAATGCCTTTGAAAATTCCATTTTCAACTCAGAAAAAGATAAACCACTTACTTGGTTCTTCAAACAAAAAGACAGATTATCAGCCTTACAACCAGATATGTCTGACACTATGATTAATATGAAAATATCAAGAAAGTGTGGAGGAGAATTGGAACATGCTATCAAAAGCAGATTTGTAGAACCCTGTTCAAAAGAAGACTACATTAATGCTATGGAAGATATCATTACCAGAACAAGAATTGGTAAAACTTGGTCTAAAATCCCAACAGAATCCAAGATGACCTCTAAGATTCCCAAAGAGGATAAGAGACCAGAAAAACCTGTCTTAAAGTGTCATAAATGTGGAAGCACTTCACATTTAGCCAACACTTGCACAAAAAAGACAAAAATCAATGAAGTTAAAGTCATTGAAGAAATTCAGTGTACTGAAGAGAAAGAAGAGTCTGATCAAGATTCTGCAGTCTCTGAAGATACACCAGTAGAGGACTATCCCATTGAAAACATCACAGCTTTCTTTGAGGTCACAGAAGTCCATACCCACTTGCCACAGTACAGTGAGTATTGCTGCAACCTGACCAATTTCCAGGATGCCAGAATGTGTAAAACAAAACCTGCTAGAGGAAAGGGTTATACTGCTGGAGCATCCTGTATCACATCAGTTTTGATGAGTAATATTGAAGCCAAAGTGTGTGGGCAAAGATTATCTCCAAATTATACTTCCTGGATGGAAGAACCATCTATTACCAATAGAAGGTGTACAATTTAGTAGTGCCAGTAACAATATGTACCCCTTAGGTATATTAGACACTAACCTTGTATTTCCACACCCAGCAGGAAGTGTAAGGATGAAAACTGAAATTGTTGTAATGGATAATTGCACATCTCAGCACATCATTCTTGGAAATTATTACTTGAATATCTATGGTATTGACATCAATAACCATGAAGACAGATATTTCACAATTGGAGATAACAAAAGACAAAAATTTGCTTTTTCCAATATGCCAAAACAAATATCTGTAGTATCTTCTGTCAAAGATACTTATAAAGATGAATTTGTGTCTAATCAACTTGTTGAAGCACAGATTAATCCATCTTTGTCACCAAAAATGAGGAATGAACTTATTGACATGTTATACACATACAATACTGCATTTGCCTATGATAATGAACCATTAGGTGCTATAAGAGGACATGAAGTTGATATTACTCTTAATATTGACAGACCATATCCCCCAGTACTTAGAAGACCAGCTTATCCAGCCAGTCCCAGAGCTAGAGAGGCCTTGGAGAAACATATCCAAGAGTTAATTCAACTTGGTGTACTAAGTAAAGTAGGCCATAATGAGGAGGTTGAGGTGACAACACCTGTTATCATTGCTTGGCATAATGATAAGTCAAGGATGGTTGGAGATTTTAGAGCTTTGAGTACCTACACAGTTCCAGATAGGTATCCAATCCCCAGAATCCAAGAAACCTTGACTCAATTATCCAAAGCCAAGTATATAACATCAATGGATGCATTGAAAGGCTTCCATCAGAATGTTTTGATGCCCAAAGCTAAGAAATTACTTAGAATCATCACTCACTGTGGTATTTTTGAGTATCTTAGGATGCCATTTGGCATTAAAAATGCTCCATCTCATTATCAAAGAATGATGAACACCATCTTCCCCACAGAGTTGTCTGAAGGATGGCTTATCATTTATATTGATGATATTATCATATGTTCTGACTCATGGTCTTTGCACCTTGAAAGACTTGCAAGAGTACTTCACAAAGTTACAGAAGTGAATATGAAAATTTCACTTAAGAAATGCAACTTTGGTTTTGAAGAACTTAAAGCATTAGGACATGTTGTTTCTGGTTTAAGCTTGGGTATTGACAGAAATAAAGTGGCAGCAGTACTACTTAAGCCAATACCCCAGAATAAAAAAGAAATGATGTCTTTTCTTGGATTTGCTAGTTACTATAGGCAACATTTAAAAGACTTTGCAATTCTGGCCAAATCACTCTATAGAATCTGTGATCAACAGACTGTATTTGAAATGACAGAAGAAAGAATTAAAGCTTATGAGAAGATAAAGAGAGCCCTTACAGAAGCACCTTTACTCCTCATGCCTGACTGGAACATTCCTTTTAAATTGTACATTGATGCATGTGGAGATGGATTAGGGGCAGCCCTACATCAAGTCCAAATTATTGATGACAAACCCACAGAAGGACCAGTTTGTTATATCTCAAGGCAAATCAAACCAACAGAAGCCAGATATGGTGCAAGCCAAATGGAGTGCTTATGTTTGGTATGGGCACTTGGGAAATTAAACTATTACCTTGATGGCAGTGTTTTTGAAGTGATAACTGACTGTAATGCAGTAAAATCACTTCTTAACATGAAAACTCCCAACAGACATATGTTGAGATGGCAAATAGCTATTCAAGAATATAGAGGAAACATGACTATAGTTCATAAAGCAGGAAACATTCACAAGAATGCTGATGGACTTAGTAGATGGGCTTTAGCCAACACTCCTGATAACCCAGCTTATGTACCTTTGGAAGCTGAACCACAGATTCCAATTGAAGGAATTAACATAACTGATATTGGGACTGAATTCTTTGAGGAGGTCAGAGAATCTTATAAACAAGACAAGAATTGTCATATCTTGGCTTCCTTATTAGATAAAGACTGCAAAGATACATCTTTAGTTAATTCACTTGATGAAGTTTGGAAAAATTCCTATTCTGAAGGAAGATTTCACTTATTTGATGGAATCATTTACCACAGAACAAAACATTCTTGTGTTATGACATTGTGCAGTAGATTACTTATCAATACCATTCTTCATGAATGTCATGATAGTATCTACTCTGGACACCTTTCAGAAGATAGAACACTTGAAAAAGTAAAGAACTGTGCATGGTGGCCATCTTGGAGAAAAGAAACCATTGAATATTGCCATACCTGTGACAGATGCCAAAAAGCAAACAGGAGTACAGGCAAGAAATTTGGACTTATGATCCATATTCAAGAACCAAAATCCCCATGGGAAGTTGTTCACATGGATTGGGTCACAGAACTTCCTCCAAGTGGTGACAAAAGTTATAATGCTTGTTTAGTCATTGTAGACAGATATAGAAAAACTCCCATATTCTTATCATGTCATAAAGATGACACTGCTATGGATACAGCTCTTCTTTTATGGAGTAGAGTTATTTCTCATACAGGGTTATTTAAGAATATCATAAGTGACAGAGATCCCAAGTTCACATCTGCACTTTGGACCAATCTTCATAGATTGTTTGGGACTAAGTTATCATTCTCTACAGCATATCACCCTCAAACAGATGGGCTAGCAGAGAGGATGATTCAAACTTTAGAAGACATGATCAGAAGATTTTGTGCTTATGGATTAGAATTCAAAGACTCAGATGGCTTTACCCATGACTGGTGCACTCTGATACCTGCATTAGAATTGGCATACAAGACATCAGTCCATTCTTCCACAGGACAAACTCCTGATATGTTAGAAAAAGGATGGAATCCAAGACTCCCAGCAGAAACACTGAGGAAAGACTTGATTGACATTCATCCTACAGCTTCCAGCTTCAAGATAATGCTTGATAAAGTAAAACACCACGCAAAACAAAGTATGGATGATGCTTTTGATTATGCAAAACAGAAGTGGGACAAGAGTCATAAAGTACCAGACTTCAAAGTAGGGGACTTAGTTTTAGTTTCAACCTTGAATTTTAATAATATCAAAGGCCCAAAGAAACTTAAAGATTCCTATTTAGGAACTTTTGTTATTGTTTCTTTACATGGAACCAATGCAGTTCAAGTGGAATTGAGTGGTGAATTGGAAAATAAACACCCCATGTTTCCAGTCAGCTTAATAAAGCCTTACCGACCAGCTGATAAAGAATTGTTTCCTTTAAGAAACCCAACTCCTTTAACTGTACCACCTGTGGAACAGAATGAAGACAAAAAGATAAAGAAAGGAGACTTAGGGGTAAAAATCAAAGAGAATATCTTGTCAGATATAGAAATCCAGTACATGAAGATGAATGGATGGCAGAATAAGAAATACCTGACTCAGATAAACTCTTAAGAAGATTTAGACATGAAAGAAGGCCACAAGCCTGAATATGTCTATAAATGTGCTTTAAATTACTTGATCTGAGTAATGTAAAGAGGTTGGACAGTGGACATTAACCCCCTTTGGGGCCTTATTCTTTTATCACTAATAAAATTGTAGTACAATTTTATTTTTTGGTGGGAGGGAATGTGAGCCTTCAGGTATATTTTACATACCCAAATAGGCCACAATTATTTTAAAAAGAAATTTTAAATTATACATAACTCATAAATCTTTCATATATTCAAAATTCATCATTTTTGATTTCAGAAAAGATGAATAACTTTTTATTGAGTAAGCAAATCCATGGATTTAAGGCCAGATTTGGATTCTACACAAAAATTCACCTAGGGTAGCTCCACAGAGTGAATAAGCTCAAATTAACTCTTTGAGGTGGTAAAATGGAAAATACTTCAATACCACATCATCAATACCACATAAAAGATCCGTGAAAATTTTTGTTTTTCTTAAATTCACGCCAAAATAATGGGAAAGTGAGAAATCCCATGTTACATATACACTAAGAATAGTGTTATGCATGTTTTGAGCACTTAATATCATGGTATTCTTACATGGACTTTTGGTACACCCATAGTGGATATCTCACTTTAAGCTTAAATTACTATTTTGACGTAAAAAATAGGCAAGGGGGACAAAAGACATCAAAGAGAGCCAGGGTACCCAACTTCTGGGGACTCAGAGGCATGGATAGCTCCAAAGCTTGGTTCCATGGCTGATCTTGACCCAATTGGTAATCTAAACCTCTTTGGGAACTTGGTTACCATGTCACAACTACTGTAAATCTTAAGAAGATAGCAAATAACCTGCTATTTTGACGTGCCAAGGAGGTAAAGAGCTACTTAGACTCCTGTAACCACGTCAATTCTTAATGACTTTCCATGGATAAACCCCAAAAGAGTAATTAAAACCCTTTTTGGACTTGTATCCATTGATTTACCTCATAGCAACCAGTGAAACACTGATATTTGCAATTCTACGTAGAAATGAGGTAAAAACTTCAAAAATTCATTAAAAATACAATTCTTAATTAATCCTTCGGAAACTTTCAGGACCAATGAAGAACTGTACTATCTATGGTACAGCCAAAAAGAATTACAGTTTTACTTACAGTCCATTTTTGACCATTCTACGTGAAACACTGAATCTTCAAAAATTCACAGTAATTAAAACCTGTGATGAAATTGGCAATAACATTGATAACTTTGAGAAATCAATGATTATTTTGTAATAAAAGAAGATTTACTGATGTTACTCCTTTTATTCTTAACCATATTGGGGTTGGTAGTCACGTAAAAGCATCAATTATGTAATTATGATAATCTTACATGACAACAAATGATGCAATCAATAATCCAAAAAGGTTTATTGTTTTCTCACTCACTTTTTTTTCAGTTTGCTCCATGGCACGCCTCTGTTAGCTGTTGTTGACTTAAAAGAAGCCTCTTCTTGCTGTTTTTTCCGCATCATCATCATCTTATTAATCATTTATATCAATATTACCAACAAGTAAGTATTAGTTAAAACTTTTCTTAAGTGTTTTATTCTTTCAGAATCAATCAGAAAGACTTGAAATCATAGAAATCAACTATATATTGTTTTAATACATTTATAAATTCATTTTGATCCTCTAAATGCACAATTCTACATCAAATCTCTCTATCTTATCTTTCAATAAGCTCTTTGGAATATTAGTGAGTGATCTACTTTTAATTCTTAAAGTTTTTTTTTCTTAAAATTAGTTTTCTTCAAGAATTATCATTATAATTATTCTTTCAAAAGATAATTATATATTAAAATAATTTTATTATTTTAATAAAAGAAGTTTTTATTATTAAATTCTTCTTGTAATTGATTCTTGTAGACAATTACTTGCTCACTGTTAAAATCACTAGTAGTGCTTAACACGTGAAAGAAATAATTCTTTAATTATTTAATTGTGGTTATAATAATATTTTATATTTCATAAGAACAGACATAGTACTGTTGATTAATATTAATATTATCATCAGTTTCATAGTCACATCTTACACCTATGCACCCACAGCCTCCCTCATGTCACTACGGCTAATCTTGGCTACAGTGTGTCTCAAATAGTTGCCAGTTGTGTCTTTCAACAGGAGTGTGGCCTACCTGTCCAGTAAAGTTGAGAAGTTATTATTACTTGACCCACCAACACATTTTCTTCCTAACCTGATGGGAAAGGTCCTGAAACTGAAAAAGGCATTGTATGGAATGAGGCAGGAAGGAAGTTGTTGGTGGATTTTTATTTCAAACATTCTAACTGAAATGGGTTTTAGTACATTGGAGGTGGATCAATCTCTTTATTTATTTAAATTTAGAGACATCACAATTGTGATCTGGATCCATGTTGATTATTGTGTAATCTCATCCAACTGTCCAGCAGAAATCCGGAATTTCAAGAAAACACTGTTCTCATGACTGGAGATTAAATGTAAAGACTCTCTCTTGCACATAATTTTCCTGGAATGTGTGTTTTGTGAAGTTGAATTAGCAATCACACAGAAATACTTGACAGATGGAATCCTAGACTGCTATCTACAAAGAGTTGTCCATCATGACACACCCTTTCCACTGTTCCTTAATTTATGGAGTGATGCAGACTGGGGGAGATCTCAAGAGATCTCAGTATGGTTTCATTCTCAAATTTGTCAATGCATCTGTGCTATGGGGGTCCAAATTCCAGCGAGTGGTGCCTCTATCAGCATATGCAGTGGAATACATTTCACTCTCAGACTCACCTAACAGCCTAGTAGATGAAATAAATCAACTATCCCATCTGGGAGTTCATTTTAACAAGATTATCTATGTGATAATCAAGTGGTGGTCCAGGTTTCAATCAACAACAAGTCACAAAAGTGCATGATGTACCTGGACCATTAATTTTTTTGTCAACACTACCATATTCAAACACAAAATAAGTGTCAACTGGGTCAAGAGGAAATAGATGCAGGATGATGCGCTTACAAAATGATTCTTGGGCCTGAAACTTCTCTCAACACTACAGTTTTTGGCCATCAAGCAGGTAACAAGTAACATTTTGGGGGAGGGTGTTAAGATACAAAAAACGCAGTTAAGCAATTCCCGAGTATCCTTATAGCAAAAGTAACTTGTGTATAGAGAATTACACTATGCAAGCCACCCGCCACAGTTGTCTAGTTGTGACTTAAAAGGCCGCTTGTTGCCCAACTTCCAAGTTCTCCTCACCTCTCATCAATTGGAGGTGACAGGAAGTACTTGAACTGATGAGAAAGCTTTGCTACATTGTGCACTGTCTTACTAAATTTTAACTTATTATTAAATTTTTGCAAATAATTCTAATTTTAATAAGAAATAATCTTGATTTATTAACAATATATATATAGGATTTTTTTTATTATATTTTTAAATTTATTTATTAAGATTTACCATAATTCAAAATTTTAATTTTTTTTTCTTGATAAAAACGTAAGTTATTATAAGAAATAAAAAAAAGATAGATAGCTTTTAAATAAAAAAATTAATTAATCATGAAAAAAAAAACTCAATTTCTTTTTTTTATTGTTTTTAGATAAAATTTAAAAGTAATTCACAAAAAAATTATCTTAATAATAATATATTAATTAAAATTTAATTTTAATAGGAGGAAATAAAAAAATAAAATAAAAATAAGATAAAAAAAATATAATCATTAAAAAAAGAAGAAATTTTTAAATGATTTTTATGTTTGTTTTTTTTTATAGATTTTTTAATTAAATTTTTAATCAATTTTTTTTCTTAGAATGTAAAAAAAAAAATTAAAAATAAAATCCTAAATATCAAATAATATTTTTTATCTATCATAAAACCAATTCAGATTATATGGTTTAATTATTTCACAAATATCAGATTAGTCATTTGAATCTAGTTCATGTATTATTTTTTCAATTTGATTCAAATAATTATCTTCATAAGAATTGATCCCTTGACCAATTTTTTTACCAAGAGATTTTTTAAAATTGCACATATTATAACCAACTTTAAAGATTATTTCAACTAATTATTATCAAATATTTAATTTCTTATTTACCTAAATGATTAACCACTAGCCTTTCATTAAATCAACTTTATTTTAAATTAAAATTTGTAATCTATCCAAATAAAAATTTAAGGTTTTCTTTTCATCTTACTTGGAGGTTACTCCTTTGTATGATGGTAAAATCAATTATGAACTTGAATATTCCAAATTATCTATAATATACTAATCACTTGAATAAAACATTTTTGGAGTTTTGAATATTTTCATATTTTGATATATATTAGAGTCATGAAGAAAACATAAAAAAATCCGATATTAAGTTCCAAAAATTGCTTTATTTATTTCAAAAACTAATTGAATTGAAATTGAATATGTCTATTTGAATCCTATCAGTATATTAAAATAATTGTATAAATAAACAAACATTTTCTTCTTGTCAAAATATTAATGCCAATCTTATGGAGACCTCTTAAACAAGTGGATTAGAATTTTATCTATAAAACAAACACAAACTTAAAATCTCTCCACTTTCCTAAAATCAATTTTTTTCTTTTAATTTTTTTTTTTTGAATATTAGTCTAGAAGATATAATATTTCTTTTAATTAATAAAGAATTTTATTTTATGTTGAGTTTAAAATACAATGGTCTCATAAATTACTTTAAATAGAATTCTTAATTTAATTAGTTCAGAACCATTTACATTTAATCTTGATTTTTTACAATTCCACTTCTATTTTTTTGAGGCTAGATTAATTGTTTTATATTATGAGCCATTTAAAAATACCTTATCATCTTGGATAATTAAGAAAAAAAATATTTTGAAGGATTAATGAGTGGTAACAAAAGTATTTTTTAAAATTTATGACAGGATAAGTTGATCCAATACTCTAATATATAAACATAAGCCAAAAAAAACTTATTACTTTGGCTATAAAGTATTTTCACATGATTAGGTAATTAAAAGTTGATATATGGGTTTTTTAGATCAGTATAAGAATCAGATTTCAATTCATTAAAGCTATTAAAATATTTAAATTCTTTAATTAAATTAATTCTTGATGATATTTTTTTTTATTAATGATTTTTATAAATTAAATAAGAATTATTAACTTAAAAATTTTTTTGAGTTTATCTATAAAAAGGCTTTCAAATTAAATTTAATATAAAATTTATTTATTCAAAATTATACTAAATATTCAAAAATAAATCAATTAAAACTTATTGAACCATTAGATTAATCATTAATAAATTCTTTGAGATATATTAAGTGAGCCTTTCCAGGGTGATTTGACTTTACCAATTTATTAGAAAACACATTTTAATGATTTAGAGGAGGTAGGAATGGCTAGATATTTCAAAGATATAAAGCCTAAATTGTTCAAAAACACCTTTGGTTATTTGTTGTTAATTTTACTTGAGATTAGTTAAACAATAAGATTTTGTAAAAATTTTGAAAAATACCTACCAAAAAATCCAATATTTTCTCATTATATAGAAAAATGTAATGGTTGTCTAAGTAATCCATTAAATTTGTTTTAATATTTATTATTAGGAAAAAAGATTTTTTTAAAAAAAAGTAGTTAATGTTGTTATATTGGAAATGAAATTCTCATTAGGATTTTACTTTTTTTAGTGAATTAAACTCTTCAAGGTTCTCTTCACTTTTGGAGTTGAAATTAATTTTGTAAACTAAGCTATATTATTTCTGGGATAATTCCTCAATAGCTTAATTAGCCTTCTCCTGAGGTATTCCTAATTTTTTAATTCTGAGTTTTCAGAATATTGAGTCCAAATATGAAGCAATAATACCATCATTATTATTACTCTTTATTTGTTAATACTTGTTTTCTTTGTCAAGTGATGCAGAGAATGCTTCAGACCAAGATGGGTGTATGGAATTACTAGATGAAAGAGTAATTTTTTTTAATTATGCAAAGGTATATTATAATTAAAATATGGATTAATGGATTATTTTATTTAAATATTATGTATCCACCATTAAATAAATTGAGGATTGGTTCCATAAAGCTGAATTTATTCCACACATCTTCAGCTAGATTAAATGAAGTGCCATCTGGATTATTTGTATATTATTCTAACAATTTTCTTCATTTATGAGCTCTTTTAAGTTGTTAAAAGAATAAGTTACACCTTTTTGTGGGAATTCATATGAGTAAGAAGTTGGAATCTGAGGTTGGATAACAAATTCATTGGAAATTATCTCTCTGTTTGGTCAAGAAACGTATATGAGAGCATAGCTCTTATATTAATTGTAAAACCAATTTATTCTTTGAATCTAGTATCAGTTATGAAGTATGAGTAATTAATCAAATCCTCTAATACCATCATGAAAGATAAATCACTTACTTCCCCTTGAGATAGGTATAAAATTTTCATCATTAGCTGTTAGGGTTCTTGATGGCTTCTGTGATCCCAAAATTGGTTCATTTAAATCCCTCTTCTTTTGTGGTTTTTACAACTTGTTTTTTGTAAAAACCTGGTCTCATAATACCATGAAACTTAATTATCAATGATATAATGGATAAATACTTACTGTTTCTCTTTGGTGAAATATTTATAACTTCATCTTAACTACCTTTATCTGAGTTTGAGATTCATTAAATGTATCAATTTTTGAATTCATTTTAATTTGGATTTAACTTGCCAAAATATTTTAGAAAATCTTTCTCAATGATTTATATTACATTAAATTCACATATATGATACCTTTCTTTTGATATCAATGGAATTCCAATACCTGCATATTTCCTTTGAAACAAATTCATCATGTAAATGTTGTTAATTGAATTATTGGAAGTTATTGAGAACATATTATATAATAATTCACATTTTTTGATATCTATCCAAAAACAATTAGCCAAATATTCACTGGTATGTTATCATAATACTTCTTATGTACACCAGTAAAATTTTTTTGAAAATATATATTGAAAAAAATTGGTAATCTTTAATGTTATAAAAGTAACTCACCTCAAAAGAGAATAAAGTAAAATCGAATTAGTAATCTTTAGTTGATATTAACTGTAAAAAAAAATCCAATGTAGCTCTGACAATAATCCTTTGTACTCCATAAATCAGAACCAATACTTATGTAAACATTTTTGGGTTTATTTGGAATCAATTATAAATTCTTATGCTTCTTTTCTACATATAATAGCTTGAATTTACTGTAAAATGTTCTTCTTGAGGTCCATGTAAAGCTTTGGAGATATTTCTTGTAGAACCTTGAAAATTTGTGAAGAATTAAAAAACCTGAAGTTTAATTGAATTTAAAGTATGAATTCAATTGATAGGTTCAATAATGTAGAATTTTATTTGGCCTTTTGTAATACATTTGAATTAAGATAAATTGATCCAAGATTCTGGTTCTCCCATTCATTTTGAAGACCTTGGCATTAAAAGTGCTTCCCATGGGAATCCCCGGAATATTTGTGCATACCTATCCCCATCCTTTCCATATTTATGTGTAATTTTTGGAAATTTTTCTTTACCAGTACTGAAACAGATGTTATGGTAGGGGTTGGTTGGGTTGGTTGAAGGGAACCACACCAGTCTCCCAATCCAGCTTCTTAGAATTTCTGAAATCAAACCTTCCTCCTATTTTTTCCTCTCAATTATTTTTTTGATATAATTTGTGAAAATTTTCTTCTATAAATATCAACTAAGACCTTCACAATTTCATCTGAAGCCATTTTTCAAGAATTAAGCCCTAGAACAGCTTAAGACACCACTCAAGCATCATTAATAAAGGAAACATCCAAGCCCAAAAGCTCTTGTTTAAGGCTCTATTTCAAAGATCTCAATAATGGATCTTTTTAATTTCAATTAACAAACAAATCTTGTATGCTTTATCAAAAAAAAAAAAAATTAAAAGGGGATTGTACTGGAAGCACAAAGTCAATGAAAAATCATCTTCATAATTTTCATTTTTTAATAAACCCAAGTAAGATTTCTTAAAGTTGTGGAATTCTTGATAAATATATTCAAAATTTTAATCTCAAGAGGGTTATTACCATTATCATATCTAAATATTTTATTTTTATTTTTACTTACTTTTTTTTTATTCATACAAAATTCAGGATCTATCTTCAAAAAACATTTAAAATGGTCATTGTTTACATGATTTCTTAATGTTATCTTCCTCTATCTATTTTTTAAATTCAATTTTTTTTATCCATTATTTAATTTTACAAGTCATCTATAAAATCTATACTTTTTTTTTTTAAAAAAAAAAAAAAACAGAAATTTCAGAAAACCTATCAAAACTATATTTTTATTACCTAGAAAATATTTGGAAATTTTTTATTTTCCATAAAAAATATTTTTTTTCTTATTAACTACAAATAATTGAACTAAACTTAATATGAAAGGTTATATTTCTTTAAATTTACACTTTATTTATTAATACTTAAATATATTTTTAATTATTTTTAGTTCTAACTAAAATAAAAGGTGATCTTTTTCTCATAATCTCTTTGAGTCAATTTTGAGTCAGTCAAAGTTAAATTTATAACAAAATTTAATTAAAAATTCTCAAACCGAATCTCAAAGAATTCGTTTCATCACTCAAAAATCCAACCCACTTCTGCTTTTGATGGCTTTTGGTTTAAAATTGGTCAATTTACTACAATTTAATCTTTCATTAATTTAATAAATCTTTCTCTTGTCCAAGTCACTCTTAATCTAATCAAATCATTTCTTGATTTCAAATTTCTGGTTTCGATCATCCAAATCTTCAACATCAACCTCAACTTGTTTAGCTTGAGATTAAAAACTTCCTTCAAGTTCTCCTTCCTTCCTTTCAAATTTATCATGCCAAGATACTTTCATAAAATTAAAAATTTATTATTAACTTGTTTATTCTTGGTCTCAATCTTCATTTCATTCAAATCTTTAAAAACTTCAAATTCAAAAATTAAATTAAATTTATCAAAAATTAAATTAATTAAATCATTCAAAAATCTTACTAAATATCATTCAAATCGGTCATCAAATAATTTAATCATCAATCGTCTTGCTCATTCATATCAAATCGATCATACTCTAACTAGTTCAAATCAAGATCAACTTAATTTCAAAATTAATCATAAAAATCAAAATCAATTAATCAAAAATCAAATCAATTTAATAAAACTCATTGAAAAAATCTTACCTTTAGATCAAAATCTTCATTCATCTTCAAATTGGCGTAAAATTAATCAAGAAAAACTTTTAAAATTTTTAAAATGCTCTCAAAAATCTTTAAATTTTAAAAAAAAATTCACTAAAGATTTTTTTAATTGTCAAAAAGAAAATAAAGAAATTAGTAAGTTAAATTTTCAATCTTTCTTTCATTATTCTCTTTTTTTTTAAAAAAAAAATCTTATTAAAAATCTAATATTCAAAATCACTCCTTTAGTCTTACTTTCTACCGTGCATTTTACTAGAGTATTAGATGGAATCTTTTCAAATCGTGCTCAGTTTCCTGCTGGTGAAGCAATTTGTAAGTTGAAAGACTTCATTTAATCTAATCTTTATTAAAAATATCATTTCTTCTTTTTTTAAAATATTAAAATTAAATTTTTACTCAATCAATTTGATCAACTTGCTCTTTATTTAACAATCTTTTAAAAATCTTAAAAATTTCAACAAATTAAAACTTTCTCAAATTATCTAAAATAATTTTCTTAGCTCATCATCAATCATACATGACTTGAATCTCACTATATCAAATTTTATTCTTCCTTTGACTTTAACTTTCCTATTTCTCCTTACAGTCGGCTTTCTTAACCACATCCTAAAAGAAAAAATTAGTCATATTTTTTTTCTGATCAAGATTTTGTTTATTTTGAATTTTATTAAAAAAATTAAAAGGGGCCGACGCCTTACTTTGGGCATTAGATCAATTAGATTATCCTTACCTCATTGTTTACGGTCAAGATCATCATCAAACTAACTCAAGAGTAGGTGAAATTTACGAATTACTAGAAAATGGTTTAAATGTTAAAATGATCATTGGTGATTATTTGTCAAGTTACGCTTCAATATATTCTTCTAATCAGCTTGCTTCCCTTTTCCACACTCAATTCATTCAAACTAATAATCTTGGTCTTCAAAAATTTAGTCCCAGAATGCTTGAGAAATCTGCATTGTAGAAAATCAGTTCAAAATCCAAATCGAATTCCTGATTATAAGCTATTTGTCTTTGACGGTAATCAATCTATCTTAAATTGATATCATTCACCTATTTATACTTATCTTCTTAAATTTTTGGTTTCCATCTTAGGCTTTGGACAGTAAGTCAGCATTCTTTCTTCAATTTTCACATCTTTAACCACTTGGAAAATTTCATTTAGAGACCTCGATCATCCACTTGGTAGAAAGTGGCATCTCACTTTTTATCCCCGTGAGTCTTGAAACGTGTTAAACATTACAAATGGTCATGATATTAACATTGGAAAATCTTACTTGTAATCACTCTTAGAACAAGAAAAAAATTTTACTTATCTTGGTCTGACTATTGAACATTACTGCCACAAATTTGGTGTCATCCCTCCTGAAGAACGACAAAATAAGATTTTCATTTTAGGAAAAGAAACAAGTTATTTTTATCCCCCAGCTCCCACTCCATACTCTCAAACCATGTGGTCCTCAATCAGTAATCAAACCGGAATCGGATTCACAGTTGGAACTTTGCAAAAAAATTCAAACCTCAACTCACAAAATCACCATCAACTTGATCCTAACAATAGATTATTAGAAGGAATTCAAGATATAGGCACTCAGACCAGAGAGCAATTTATTTATCAATTGCAGCGTCATCGTGCTGTTATTGGGCTTGGTTGGCCCGTTCAACCCTCAACACCACTGGAAGCTTTATGTGTCGGAACACCCTTCATTAACCGTTTGTCTTTTGATTTTATTTAAAAAAAATTGTCAACAAAACTCTTAAAATAATATTCGATTTTTATCTACTTGTGAATCCTTGCAGCTGTGTGGTTAGGTAGAAGAAGTATATCAGATCGTTCAAAATGGCATTCACAACATCCTTATTTGGTAAGTTTCTTGGAAAATTTCCAAAATTCAAGTTGACTTGTTCCTTTATATCCTCACCCTAATCCCATCACAAAAAAGATAAATGATATTGAGGTTGATTTCTTTAGGCAAGGTTTGATCCACCTTATGTATATAACGTACAGGATCATAGAGAAGATGATGTTTTGAAGGCAGTGCAAGAAATTTTGAAAAATCCATTAAGAAGTGCATTCATTCCTGATGATATGAAGAAAGAAAATTATTTAAAACGGTAAGTGATATTTCCTGATAAAAACTTGTATTTACATTGAAAGCCTTGAGGATTAATTAACCAAAACATTTTGGGATCACCGTATTTTTTGCATTTGACGACATGGAAAAACTTTCTTGACTTGAAAAACCTGATAACATGCAAAAAATTCAAAATTTTATTTTTCGGTCCCAGAATTGATGCTTTGATTAAATTTGATTGGCGAAGGTTATCGATGCAAGGTTAAGATTAGCATCTTGATTGAAACGCCGAAAGCTTTGGGCGGCCCGTGCACTTGTTTGGTACTTGTCGGATTGGATCATTTAAAAAATTAAGAAAAACCATTTGGATTGTTTTTTAGCATTTGTGTAGATTATCTCCTCAAATTAACTTTGTCTTTCAACTGTAACCTTGGTATTTGTAAGAGGAAAGGATAGATTGCATGGATTGATTATTTTTTTTGGGTAAAAATCTTGTATATCACTACTCCCTTATGCAAATAAGATTAGAATGAATAAATAAGAGTAGAATGAATAAATCTATTGTTATTTTAACCTTCTAGTACTAATGAACAACCAATAACTTTCATCTAGCATATCTATCATCTCTAAAACAAATTGAGTGCAGTTAGTTCCAATGAAAAGAATTGTAAGAATAATAAAAGCCTCATATTTATAAGCTTAGACTAACATGAAAATTAGAAATAATAATTGTAATTTTTCTTTTTCTGTTCAAAAATGATTTATTTAAATTCTTCCAAACCTGAGATTCCTGTTTTTGAAAATTGTATATAAATTTTTATCAATTTTTTATCAACTTTTATCAATTTTTATCATTAATTCTTATTTATTCTTAATATTTTCTCTTTTCTATGATCAATGATTATGTTTCATTCCTAATTTGCCCAAAGTTTCTTTAATACCAATACTCTTTCAAATCCAAAAATAATAATATAGAGCAAAATATAAAAGGAATATTTCAGTGATCTAACACCTCAATAGGTTGCCTATAGGATTTTGGATGAGGTGGAAAACCTTGGATATACAATAATTTTTGTCTAGAGTACTACATATTTTCCTAATCAAATTCATCTGATTTTTCATTTCTCTTTTAATTAATGTTAAGATAAAGTATATATATAGGGAAGATAGAAGAATTATTTAATTAAAGGATTAAAAATAATATTGATTTTAAAAAAAAAAAAATTAAAATTATGATGATATTTTAATTATTAAAAGGAAAAAAAAAAAAAAAAAAAAAAAAAAAAAAAAAAGGAGGGAAAGAAGGAAAGAGGGAAATAAATAAAGGATTTAAAATATATTAAACATTTTTAATTAAAAAAATAAAATAAAATAAAAAGTAAAAAATAAAAAATAAAAAATAAAATTAAAATTAAAATTAAAAATGATTATTTATTAATAATAATTAAATTATAAAATTATAAAATTATTAAATAATTAAAAATTAATTTTTTTAAATTGTTTATTAAAAAAAAAAAAAAGAAAAAAAAAAAAAAAAAAATTTTTTTTTTTTTTTTTTTTTAAATTAAATTAATTATTTAAATTAATTTTTTTTTTTTTTTGGAATTTTTTTTGGAATTAATTTTTTTTTTTTTTTGAAATTTTTTTTTGGAATTTTTTTTTGAATTTTTTTTGAAATTTTTTTTTAAATTTTTTTCTTGAATTATTTTTTAAATTTTTTTTTTTTTTTAAATTTTTTTTTTTTTTTAAATTTTTTTTTTTTTTTTTTTTTTTGTGTTTTTTTTTTTTTTTTGTAATTTTTTTTTTTTTTTGTAATTTTTTTTTTTTTTTTTTTTTAAATTTTTTTAAATTTTTTTTTGAATTTTTTTTTTTTTTTTTTTTAAATTTATTTTTTTTTGAATATTTTTTTTTTTTTTTTGAATATTTTTTTTTTTTTTTTTTTGTGAATTTTTTTTTTTTTTTTTTTTGAATTCTTTTTTTTTTTTTTGAATTCTTTTTTTTTTTAAAATTTTTTTGAATTTTTTTTTGAATTTTTTTTTTTTTGAATTTTTTTTTGAAATTTTTTTGGAATTTTTTTTTGGAATTTTTTTGGAATTTTTGAATTTTTGTTTTGAATTTTTTTTTGGAATTTTTTTTTGAATTCTTTTTTGATTTTTTTCTTTTTGAATTTTTTCTTTTAAATTTTTTTTTGGATTTTTTTTTTGAATTTTTTTTTTGAATTTTTTTTTTGAATTTTTTTATTTGAATTTTTATTTGAATTTTATTTGAGTTTTTTTTAAATTTTTTTTTTGAATTTTTTTTGAATTTTTTTTGGGATTTTTTTTGGAATTTTTTTTTAAATTTTTTTCTTGAATTATTTTTTAAATTTTTTTTTTTTTTAATTTTTTTTTTTTTTGTGTTTTTTTTTTTTTTTTGTAATTTTTTTTTGTAATTTTTTTTTGGAATTTTTTTTTTTAAATTTTTTTTTGGAATTTTTTTTTTTAAATTTTTTTAAATTTTTTTAAATTTTTTTTTGAATTTTTTTTTTTTTTTTTTGAATTCTTTTTTTTTTTTTTGTGTTTTTTTTTGAAATTTTTTTTTTTTTTTTTTTTTTTTTTTTTTTTTTTTTTTTTTTTTTTTGAATTTTTTTAATTTTTTTATTTTTTGAATATTTTTTTTTTTTTTGTGAATTTTTTTTTTTTTTTGAATTTTTTGTTTTTTTTGTGAATTTTTTTTTTTTTTAAATTTTTTTTTGGAATTTTTTTTTTAATTCTTTTTTTGGAATTTTTTATTTGAATTTTTTTAAATTTTTTTTGAATTTTTTTGAAGTTTTTTTTGAATTTTTTTTGGATTTTTTGGATTTTTTCTGAATTTTCTTTTGGAACTTCTTTTTGATTTTTTTTGATTTTGTTTTTAATTTTTTTAATTTTTTTTTTAAACTTTTTTTTTGATCTTTTTTGGATTTTTTTTTTTGTTTTTTTGGAATTTTGTCTTTTGAATTCTTTTTATAATTTTTTTTTTAATTTTTTTTGATTTTTATTTGAAATTTTTTGTTTTTGATTTTTTTTTTGATTTTTTTTTGATTTTTTTGATTTTTTTTTTGAATGTTTTTTTGAATTTTTTTTTTTTTTAAATTTTTTTTTGGAATTTTTTTTTTAATTTTTTTTAAATTTTTTTTTGAATTTTTTTTTTTTTTAATTTTTTTTTTTGAAATTTTTTTTGAATTTTTTTGATTTTTTTTTTGAACGTTTTTTTGATTTTTTTTTTGAAATATTTTTGATTTTTTTTTTAAATTTTTTTTTGGATTTTTTTTAAATTTTTTTTTGTTTGAATTTTTTCTTTTTTTAATTTTTTTTTGATTTTTTTTTGGATTTTTTTTATATTTTTTTTAAATCTTTTGAATTTTTTTTTTTTGATCTTTTTTGGTTTTTTTCTTTGGATTTTTTTTGAATTTTTTTTGAATGTTTTTTTTGAATTATTTTTTTTTTATAATTTATAATTGAAATGTTTTTTTTTTTTGTTTTTTTAAAAAAAAAAAAAATCATAAAGGCTTTTCAAAATCAAATCATTTTTTTTTTTTTTAAATTTATTTAACAAGAAACATTTGTATTTTTTTTTTTTTCACAAGTAAAATTAATTTATTAAATTATAAATTAGAAATAAATTTTTTTTCTTCTTTTTATTTTTTTAAAAATTTTAAATAATATGTTTTTTTTTTTTAAAAAAAAAATAAAAATTAATTAAGTAAAAAAAAAGTGTTTTGTTTTATTTTTTTATTTTTTTAAAATTAGAAAAATAAAAATAAAAATTTAAATTTAAAGTTAAAATCAAATTTATTCATTTATTTTTAAAGTGATAGATAAAGCAATAGAGGTATATAAATCTTTTTTTTATTAAATAAATAAATAATTTTTTTTTGGGTATTGGTAAAAACATGTAAGGGGTGCCCTGAGCCCATTTTTAATTAAAAACAAAACACAAACATGCCTTTATTGGGCCAAAAAAATCCCAAAAACGGGTTTTTCCACCAAAACCCCTCTAAGTCCCAATTGTTTCAGATTTTTTTGACCAGCCCCCCCCCCAAAAAAAAAAGACCAAAAGCCTCCAAATAATCCACATTATCCCCACCCCAAACAATTTTTTTTTTGAAAAACAACATTACCAAAGCAATTTTGCAAAGTTTTTCTCACTTTTCTTTCTTTTTTTCCACCACAACAAACTGCTTTCAAGCCTCTAAATTTCGAATCTTTTACCTTCCCTCATCCATTAATCCCACATTTAAACCACTTTTTTCACTATTAACCACTTCTTTTCATTTTTCATTCCTTTTTTCACTTCTTTTTCACCTTTTGGAAGCTTCTTACCCCATTCCAAATCCCCAAATCCCCCTTTTTTTTCAAATTTATACATCTATTTTACTCAAACATGCTGCAACCCCCCACTGAAGGTGAATTTTGGACCCTTGGGATTCTTTGGCAGCATGTGCATAATGTTTCCAGGGCTCAGGGGTATGCTGTATCCACCTTGAGTTCCAATATGACCAACAACCAAATTGAAATAGGTTGTGAAAGGTCTGTGACCCCAAATTCCAACAAAAACCCCTCCAAAACAGTCACTTCAAGAAAGCTTGACTGTCCTTTTAGACTTTATTCCAGAAAATATGCCAAGAGTACCACTTGGACTCTTAAAGTCAAAAATACTGAACATAACCATGATGCCACTGAAAATATCATGGCACATGCTGCTTTCAGGAAACTCAATGAGCAAGAAACATCCCAAATTGCGCAAATTTCTGAGTCACTTCTTCTGCCAAGGCAAATTCAGGCCCATCCATGAAGCCAGAGGGAGTCTGACAGGCCTGTAATCCTTCAAGACATTTACAACCAAGTAAAGAATATCAGGAAAGACAAACTGCAAGGAAGAAGGCCCATTGATGCTCTTATTGACACTGTCAAAGAAGAAAATTTTGCTTTGTCCTCTGCAAGAGATTCTGAGGGACACATTACCTTCTTGTTTTTCACTCACCCCCTTGCCATAAAACTCCTTCATGGCTTTCCTCATGTAATTCTTATGGATTGTACTTATAAAAAAAATAAGTACAAAATGCTCTTTTTTCATATTGTTGGATTCAGCTAAACTAATAAGACCTTTTCTGGGGCTTTTTGTTTGATGAAGAATGAAACTGAACCCTCATATACTTGGGCATTAAATCAATACATAGAAAAGGTCCTCAACAACACTAATCTTGTTCCCCCTCCAGTCATTGTTATTGACAGGAATCTGGCCTTGAAAAACTCTCTTAAGAAGCTTTTCACAGACTCCAAAGTCATGTTATGGATTTTACAAATCAATAAAGATGTATCTTCCCATTTCATTAAGAAAATTGGTCATGGAACTGATTTTGAAAATTTTATGGTCCTTTGGAATCAAGTAATATACTTTTATCTTTAAATTTATTTCAATTTTTTTTCTTATTATTGTTTTTATTAATGAAATTGAAATTTGTTTCTCAAATTATTTATTCATCCACTGAAAGGTCTTTCAAAGACAACTGGAAGAAGCTTCAAAAGAAATTCAAAAATCTTGAAGTCTTGAAATATTTGGAAAATACCTGGCTTTCTCTAAAGGAGTATTATGTGCCAGCCTGGACCAACCACCATTGCCACCTGGGTGTGGAGTTGAAGGTGCCAATGCCATGGTTAAACTTTGGCTCCAAAAGTCTACTGGTACTCTCCTGGAGGTAGTTAGGCCTCTCTAAATGGCATTCAGAATAAAATTTATTGAAATCATCAACAGAATGTGAAAAAAAATGATTTTTCATGTCAAGAATTTTCCTCCACACATCTGTGCTCTCAATGGCAAGCTGTCTCATTATGCTCTTCAGATGTCCTTTGAAAAGTTCAAAACAAAATTTCCTCCCAATGAAAAATGTACCAACAAATAAAACAATTATCAAGGAATTCCTTACAAGCATAATACCCAAAAGAAATTTTACAGGTGCCAAAGGCTTGAGATATCAGACTTCCATCCTAAGTGGCATTTGAATTTGCCTGAGGGTTCTTTAGCTTCAAATTCTTACTTTTTTCCTTATTAACTGATTTTCTTTGTCGTATTCTTCTCAGACTGGTTTTCAAGGTGATGATCAAAGTGTTGAAAAAGAAAGAAAGAATGAGGGAAAGAAAATATTTGAAGATATTGGGGAAGACATTTTTCAAAGAACAATGGTAGAAATCACCCCAATTCTTCAACATTTTCAAGATGTTTTGATTGGAAAAGTCCCATTTAA
Source organism: Austropuccinia psidii (assembly GCA_023105745.1). Lineage (NCBI taxonomy): Eukaryota > Fungi > Basidiomycota > Pucciniomycetes > Pucciniales > Sphaerophragmiaceae > Austropuccinia > Austropuccinia psidii. The sequence continues at coordinate 17,992,688 of JALGQZ010000008.1, read as the reverse complement.
TTGAATTATCAAGACTCAAGAGGATGATAAATATTATGAAGAACTACTAGAATGCAAGAATATTCATGGAAGACCTCAAGGAGCCAAGAATAAAAATAAAAATAAAAATAAAAGAGAACCATCAAGATTTAAAATTATTGAAAGTCAATCCAAGAGAAGAAAAAGACCCCCATCAAAAGTGACCAGTACAACAACATCAAGATCACAGTCAAATTTCCCCTCTCAAATTATGGAAGTGGAATCATCTGGAAATTCTGAGGATTCTGAGGACTCATTATCTAAATCCACTAAATCCATCAGTTCATCAGATTCACTACCCTAAGAAAGTGAACTAAATAAATCAGAAGTCACCCTTAGAAGGTCCAGAAGATTGGAAATTGGAAGCAAAACCTCAAAAATAAAATCACACAAGCCTTCCACCAGTTTGAAGATATATGATACAATTGAATTGACCTGTGAGAATTCTCAAAGGAATTATCACACAAGTGATTAATTCTCCAATATTTTTGTGAGTTTCTGATCCTTTTTAATGTATATTTCTATTGTTTATTTTGATATTTATTCATCTTTTGAACTTATTTTATCATATACCTGGATCATAATAATTTCCCAAGTTTATATTGAAATAAACCTTAAAGGCCATCAATTTCCAGGGTGATGGAAGCTGTGGCTACAGAACAGTATCCCACTTCATTTACAAGACTCAAGATTAATGGGCTGATATCAGAGGTAACTTGGCTGAAGAAATTCAACAAAAAAAAGACCTTTATGAAGCCATCAACACTTTAATTCCCTCAGTATCCTCTTATTTGGAAAGAATTTAATGGTATGAATATGTTGGTCAGGCTACAAAAAGAAAGTTGACCAGTTTGAAGATATATGATGCAATTGACTTGACCTGTGAGCATTTTAAAAGAAATTATCACACAAGTTATGAATTCTCCAAGCTGTTTGTGAGTTTCTGCTTCTTTTTAATGTATATTTCTCTTGTTTATTTTGATATTTATTCATCTTTTGACCTTATTTTATCAGATAACTGGATCATAATACTTGCCCAAGTTTATATTGAAATGAACCTTCAAGGCCATCAATGTCCAGGGTGATGGAAACTGTGGCTACAGAACAGTATCCCACTACATTTACAAGACTCAAGATCAATGGGCTGATGTCAGAGGTGACTTGACTGAAGAAATTCAACAAAATCAAGACCTTTATGAAGCCATTAACATTTTAATTCCCTCAGTATCCTCTTATTTGGGAATAATTGAATGGTATGAAGATGTTGGCCAGGCTCCAAAAATCAAGTGGATGTCCATGCCTAACATGGGGGATCCAATTGCAAATAAGCATCAAAGACCAGTTTTCTTTTATTCCAAAGTCCAATATTTTTCTTTTTCCCCTTATTTCTGTCCTCCAAATGATAATCCCCCCATTTTTATCTGCTTCTTGGATAGCTGTTCTAATTTTTTTCCTTTTGATATAATCATTTCTAAATTTTATCCAGTCCCCCCATTACTGTGAATTGGGAATTTCATGCCCAACCACAAGCCCTGAGGTAGGCTGATAAATTTAAGAAACACAGGATGTTATATTTGTCCAATATTCTTCCCCCCCCTCAGAAAAGACCAACTATTTTGGAGGTTGATTCAGATTGATTGATTTTTGTATATAAAATTTATGCCAATTAAACCCCTCATCAGTCCCATTTATTGCTTAAATCCCACATCATTCTCTTTTTTTATCAAACATGTAGCACTTTTATACTTGAAAAGAGTCATATTAAAAACAAGAATAATTTTTTTTTGAAAAAAATCACTTATTGCACCTTCACTTGTTGTCCCACCAAAAAAATTTCCCCCAATTCAGAGGCTTCTGGTTTTTTATTGTACAGATTGAATCCTTCATTTTAAAAACAATTTGAATGAAATTCATAAGTGGGAAGTTTTTATATTAATTTTTTAAAAATATTCATATTAAAAAGATGGGAAAAAAACATCTGAAAAAAAAACACTTTTTGCACCTTCACTTGTCCCACCAAAAAAAATTTCCCAAAATTATGAGCTTCTGGTTTTTTATTCTTCAGATTGACCTCTTCAATTGTAAAAAAAATGAAGGAAATTCATAAGTGAAAAGATTTTAAATGAATTTTTTTAAAAAATATGTCATTTTGTCATATTGACCAAATTTGAGAAATTTGATCAAAAAAAAAAAAAATATGAAGAAATTTATGGATATTGAAATCCCATTTCTGAGAAAAATATGGCAAAAAAAAAAAATTAAAAAAAAACTTAAAACTGATCCTGAGAATGTTCTTTTTTTTGAAATGAGGTCACTTATGTGTTTTTACCATAAACGTATTTGCTTTAACCATAAATTGGTAAGAACCTGTAAGGGATTACATGTGTTTACCAAAACCCTATTTATATTAAAGTATTTAAATGATAATTTGATATTCTAACAAATTTCAGTATAAATTAATTATAATTGCCATATTAATGTTTCCCTGTACTTCCAAAGTGGTGAGCCAATTTGTCTATTAAATAATTAATAAATGATTCTTTTAATAAAATTTAAGTAGTAATAAAATAATTTTTAATTTTTAATTTTTTTTTTTCTTGAATTATCTTATTAAAATTTTTAAAAATTCAAATTTATATTCTTTTTAAATTAAATTAATAAATAAATTAAAAATATTAATTGAAAAAAAATTATTTCAAAATTTTAATTAAAGAAAAAAAAATTGAATTAAAGGTTAATTTTTATTTTTTTTTATTTTATAAATTATTCATTAAATTTTTCAAAGTTTTGAAAATTCTAACAAAAATTTTAATATAATTTGAAATAAGTTTTTTATTTCTTTTTTTAATTTTTCAAATAAGTATTAGTATTTTTTTTTGATCAATTAAATTTTCCTTTGAGATAATTAATAAAGGAAAAATATCTTTGAATGAAAAGAAGATTTCAGTGTTAAATATTATATTTTTCAAGGATATAAGGATTTAAAATTGATTAGAGCCCAAAGGTAAGAGATTTATTCCTCATCTCTAATTGAAAGGAATAGCACAGAAAAGGTTTTTTTTTTGTGAAAGTGAATAAAGCAATATGAAGGAGGGGTAGATTGTATATTTTTTTCTTGTAAACTAAATCAATAATGATGAAATGATTACAAAGAATTAAAAGATTAAAAAATTTAGAATGAAAATAAAAAAGGTGGTTATCTGACTAATTTTATCATACTTGGTTTTTAAGATAAAAAAATTTCATTTATTTATTTCTTTATAAATTAAAAAAATGAAATAATAATAATTAATAATTAATTATTGAAAATAAATAAATAAATTATTTTTATTTATTTTTTTCTATTTTTTTTCCTTTGATTGATTTAAAAAATTTTTTTTTTTAAAAAAAAATATTTTTTTTTTATTTGAAGGGGAAAATTTAAATATTTTTTTTCTTGAAAAATATGATAGAAATCAATTGAAAGATTTATATTAAGGTATTTAAATCATCATGTGATATTCTAACAAATTTCAGTTTAAATCAATTTTAATTGCCATATTGAGTTTTCCAATTACTTCCAAAGTGGTGAGCCAATTTGTCTATTCAATAATTAGTAAATGATTCTTTTAATAGAATTCAAGTAGTGGTAAAATAATTATAAATTTTTTTCTTGGATTATATTATGAAAATTCTACAAATTTTAATTTATATTCTTTTCAATTAGATTAATAAATAACTTAAAAAATTAATTGAAAAAATTATTTTAAAGCTTTAAGTGAAAAAAAAAATTGAATTAAAGGTTATTTTTTTTTTATAAATTATTCATTTAATTTTTCATATTTTTGAGAATTCTCACAAGATTTTGATATAATGTGAAAGGATATTTTTTTTCTTTTCCTAATTTTTCAAATAAAGATTAGTATTTTTTTGATCAGTTAAATTTTCCTTTGAGATAATCAATCAAGGAAAAATATCTTTGAATACAAAGAAAATTTCAGTGTTAAATATTATATTTTTCAAGGATATAAGGATTTAAAATGGATTAGAGCCCAAAGGTAAGAGATTTATTCCTCATCGCTAATTGAAAAGAATAGCACAGAAAAGGTTTTTTTTTTGGAAGTGAATAAAGCAATATGAAGGAGGGGTAGATTGTATCTGTTTTTCTTTTAAATTAAATCAATAATGATGAAATTATTACAAAGAATTAAAAGCTTAAATAATTTAGAATGAAAATTAAAAAGGTGGTTATCTGACTAATTTTCTCACACTTGGTTTTTAAGATCAAAATCTCTTAATTTGAGTGAATCCAAAAGTGATTTAATAGGCTTGATTAACTTGATAATTTCTTGTATATTTTTGGCCTTTTGACTATATATGTCTTTTAATATAATTGGTCTTGATTCATTCCTTTTAGAAAAGGATCTTGCTTCAACTTGATGAGGATTAATCTGTGTAGAATTTAAGGAATCAATTTTAGAATATTCTTATCAATTAAATTTTATTTAGGATGAATATTACAATATGTCATCTTAAGGAACACTTTTATAGTTAGAATATTATAATTAAAGGTCCAATTCTCATCTCTATAATAATTTATAAAATAAACAAAAAAATAAAAAAAAAGCACAATCAAGATTTTTTTTTGACTTTAAATTTTCTTTTTTAAAGTTTAATATTAAAAAAATTTATCTTAAAATTTTAAATCTTATTTGAATTAATTTTTTTTCTTTTTTAAGAAAATAATCATAATTTTCAAGATTATTGATCAAATTCTTTGAAATTTTTAAAATAAAAGTTCATATATTTTTTTTTTGGATTTTTGAGTTTTCCATTTTTTGGGTTGATTGAGAATTATTGAATTTTTTAAATTAATTTTTTTTTTTTTTTTTTTTTTAAAAAAAAGAAATATAAATTGAAGACTTGAAGGTGAGGAAAGAATATAATGAAATTGATAATTAATTTTTATTTGAATTTTTTCAAAAAAAAGAGCTTTTTTTTTGGTAAAAACAAGAGGGATTTTTAGATAGAGATTAAAGATTGGTTGATTTTTTTTGTATGTTGAGGTTTTGACTCTCAAATTGGAATTTTTTTTAAAAAAATTCAGATTAGTAATCAATTTTTTTTGTTTTAAAAAATATTTCTTTAAGATGAGGGAGGGAACAATGTGAAATTTATTTTTATTTAGATATGAAAAAAAAGCTTTAATATTTTTTTGTTAACATATTGAAATTTCTTGACAAAAAACTTCAAATAGATTGTTTTTATGTTTTTATGTTTTCTTGTTTTTCTTTTCTTTAGGAGATTTTATGGTTTAGGGTCTTTTTTTTGACCAAAAATACCTCGGAGAATTGATAAAGAATGGCTGTAGCAATTCCCAGTTTGTGTGTAGAAACACTGGAATTTGTTACATACACAATGAATACAGTGTGTATGTAGCCATTTGGTAGCATGTGTCTAGAAAATGCCTTCTTTTATTTTCTTGATTTTTTTTATTTTTATCATTTTTTTGGGGTGTTGGTAAACAGATGTAAGCCCTTATGTGTTTTGACCAATTTATGGCCAAAACACATAAGTGGCCTATTTTTTTCAAAAAAAAATTCCTCAGGCTGAGTTTTGAGGTTTTTTTTTCATTTTATTTTGCCATATATTTTCCAAATTGGGATATCAAGACCTAACATTTTTGCATTTTTTTTTGCCAAATTTGGAAAAATGGCCTATTTTTTTTAGAAAAAATTCATTAAAATTTTCCCATTTATGAATTCTCATATTTTTTTAAAAGGAATTGGAGAATCTTGAGAATCAAAAATCAGAAACCCGAAATTTTGTGATTTTCTTTTGGGTGGGACAATTATAGGCCCAAAAAGGGCTTTCTTTTTTGTTTTTTTGTTAATGTTTGTAAGTAAGTTGAAAATGTCATTTATGACATCAATAAAATGAACAATGTAATTGATGGCATTGGTGGAATTGAAAATGCAATTTGGGGCATGAACAGTGCCATGAATGGCATAAACAATGACACAGTAATGCCATAAATGGAATCAAAAGTGCCATAAAAATTCCATCAATGGCTCAACAATGACATTGCAATGCCATATATGGTATTGAAGGTGCAATTCATTGAATCAATATTCACATAACAATGCCATTTATAGTATTAAAAGTGACATAGAAATGCCACGAATTGGGTTTCCCCAAATACAGGTGTCTTTTTTAGCTACATTTCAATGGAAAAACACCATTTATGTGTTTTTACTAAAAGCCTACATGTTTTTACACATTTATGGAAAAAAATGCAAGGGCTTACATGGGTTTACCAACACCCTTTTTTATTTTATTTTTAGGGTGTTGGTAAACACACGTAAGCCCTTACGTGTTTTTACCAATTTATGGTAAAAACACGTAAGCCCTTACGTGTTTTTACCAATTTATGGTAAAAACACGTAAGAAAAAACCTCTTTTGGGCATGTTTTGGCCCAATACAGGCCCAATGGTGTTTCATTTTTAATTAAAAATGGGCCCAGGGCACCCCTTACGTGTTTTTACCAATTTGCTTATGTGTTTTTACCAACACCCTATTTTTATTTTATTTTATTTTTATTTTATTTATTTTTTATTTATTTTTTATTTATTTTTTATTTTTATTTTTTATTTTTTTTTATTTTTTTTTATTTTTTTTTATTTTATTTATATTTTATTTTTATTTTATTTTTATTTTTGTTTATTTTTTTTTGATTTTTTTTTTTATTTTTGTTTTATTTTTGTTTTATTTTTTTTTTATTTTTTTTTTATTTTTTTTTTATTTTTTTTTTATTTTTTTTTGATTTTTTATTTATTTTTTATTTATTTTTTATTTTTTTTTTTTATTTTGTTTATTTATTTTTTTTTTTTTTTTAGTTTTTTTTTATTTTTTTGTTATTTTTTATTTATTTATTTTATTTTTTATTTATTATTTTTATTATTTTTATTTTTATTTATTTTTTATTTATTTCATATTCATTTTTTATTTATTTTTTATTTATTTTTTATTTATTTTTTTATTTATTTTTTATTTATTTTTTACTTGTTTTTTATTTATTTTTTATGTATTTTTTATTTATTTTTTATTTATTTTTTATTTATTTTTTATTTATTTTTTATTGATTTTTTGTTTATTTTTTGTTTATTTTTTGTTTATTTTTTTTTCATTTTTTTTTTATTTTTTTTTATTTTTTTTTTATTTTTTTTTTATTTTTTTTTTATTTTTTTTTTATTTTTTTTTTATTTTTTTTTTATTTTTTTTTTATTTTTTTTTTATTTTTTTTTATTTTTTTTTTATTTTTTTTTTATTTTTTTTTTATTTTTTTTTTATTTTTTTTTTATTTTTTTTTATTTTTTTTTTATTTTTTTTTTATTTTTTTTTTATTTTTTTTTTATTTTTTTTTTATTTTTTTTTTATTTTTTTTTTATTTTTTTTTTATTTTTTTTTTATTTTTTTTTTATTTTTTTTTTTATTTTTTTTTTTATTTTTTTTTTTATTTTTTTTTTATTTTTTTTTTATTTTTTTTTTATTTTTTTTTTATTTTTTTTTTATTTTTTTTTTATTTTTTTTTATTTTTTTTTTATTTTTTTTTTATTTTTTTTTTATTTTTTTTTTATTTTTTTTTTATTTTTTATTTTTTTTTTTTTATTTTTTTTTTATTTTTTTTTTATTTTTTTTTTATTTTTTTTTTATTTTTTTTTTATTTTTTTTTTATTTTTTTTTTATTTTTTTTTTATTTTTTTTTTATTTTTTTTTTATTTTTTTTTATTTTTTTTTTATTTTTTTTTTATTTTTTATTTATTTTTTATTTATTTTTTATTTATTTTTATTTATTTTTTTTTTATTTTTTTTTTATTTTTTTTTATTTTTTATTTATTTTTTTTTTTATTTTTTTTTATTTTTTTTTTTATTTTTTTTTTATTTTTTTTTTATTTTTTTTTTATTTTTTTTTTATTTTTTTTTTATTTTTTTTTTATTTTTTTTTTATTTTTTTTTTATTTTTTTTTATTTTTTTTTTATTTTTTTTTTTATTTTTTTTTTATTTTTTTTTCATTTTTTATTTATTTTTTATTTTATTTTTTATTTTTTTTTATTTCTTTTTTATTTTTTTTATTTTATTTTATTTCTTTTTTATTTATTATTTTTTTATTTTTATTTTTATTTTTATTTTAATTATTTTTTATTTATTTTTTTATATTTTTTTTTAATTTTTTTATGCTTTTTATGTTTGTTATTTTTTTTATTTTTTATTTATTTTTTATTTCTTTTTTATTTATTTTATTTATTTTTCTTTTTTCATTTTATTTTTCTTATGCTTTTTCTTTTCTTTTTTGTTTCAAGCAATATATTTTTTCAAAATAGCTATTTATAGATCCTAATGCCTAATTTTTACTTCCAGTTGCTATGCCAAATTTTTTCTTGATTTTTCATTTTTATGAATTAAAATCAAGATTAATCAATTAATATTCTTGCAATTACTAATTAATAAATGTTAAAATCATGACTTCCTTCAAATAAGTCTTATTCCATGGTTCAATAAATAGAATTAATCAACCGACTTCTCAATAATCAAGTCAATTTACAATTTTTTGGATAACATACTTAATTTTTCATAGTAAATCTTCTTTTTCTCATAAAAAGTAGCCACAGAACCTTGAGGAAAGATTCTGAAGACAGATTGTATTTTCTTTTTCTAGTATAGAATGTAGATTTTGTGACAATGGCTTTTAAATATGGTCTATTACTATTATAAAAGGAGCTATATTCCAATTAATGGAAGTGCGAAGTATTGACTGTAGAAGTCCTTGGAATCTAGAGCTGTATTTTCATATTGTACAGGTCTACATGAAGCTTTAAGTGTAAAGTGCAGTGCCAGACCAGAATTCTCCTTATTATTAAGCTTTTGACTCAAAGAATTTGCTTGAATGTTTGATTTTACAGGGAATAAAAAAAGGCATACATTCAGTTTAACATACACATTTGATTTTAACCAAAAAGAAGATTTTAATAATTTTATAATTTCCTATAATTAATCTATCCAATATTGTTCTTCAAAAAATTCAAGAAGAATTTACAAGGATGTTGAATTTCTCGATTGTTAATGCTCAATACGGCTTTGTAATTTTGATTTTTTGATTTCTTAAAGGTTTCTAATAGGATTAAAATTGGGAAAATAAGCTGGCCAAGGGAAATTCCTGAATCCATTTTGCTCACACCATCATTTATGAACTGAGGCTGTATGTATTAGCACCTCATCTTCCATGGGAAGGGGGTTGTAAGCCCCAGATCTATCGATCTGGCTCCATGCACTCAAAAAATATTTGAAATCCTGGTTATTATAAATTTTGAGAAAGGCTTTTGGAATCATGAGAAACATTCATAAAAAACAAGTAAAACCAGTTTGACTCAATACACTCTCCTTATCATCAATTTTCAGTGGTTCATGCCAGATTATCCAACAAGTATTTTTTTCCTTCTTTCAATTAAAAATGGGATAAATTTATATTTCAGCCCATTTCAAACAAGTAATTTTCAGTCCATACCACAAGGGCCTGGTCATTAACCATCCAATGAAAATTTTCAATTGTAAATTCCAAGAATTGTTACGCATTTTCTTCAAATTCCAATGGTTTAATATACTGAAATAGGAGAAGTACTTTCCAAAAAAGAAAAAACAGATATATATTCAATTTCCATCAGAATTGGGGATTTAAACAAAGACAATTAATCAATCAATGAAAAGTCCGAATAGGAAGTCAAGAAGGAAGGTTTTATCTAGCTATTGTCAATTTCATTTATCTTCTAGCTACAAATTATTGAAAGACTAAGGCGTATTATCTGCCCCTATTTATATAATAAATGATCCCCCTAAAGAGCTTGAATTTCTGTTTTATAAGAATAATTGTGCATTTAAAACAACTAAAGGCTTATACTTAGCAGTATCTACCTAGCCTGATAAATCATTGGAATGATTGCTATGAAAATTAATATCAAATAGAATAGTAATAGTAATGGTAAGCCTTAATTCAATTTAAGTACTTTATCTTGTATATATACTGTAATAAATCAAATACACTATTACCAATTTATAAATTAAATCCAAAGAATAAATAGTAATATGTTTTAATGTTATTTAGATGTATAAAATACTGTTCAAGCCAAAAAATGATACAGGAGAAATTGATTTTATATCTATACTTTAGAAATATAAATAACATTTCAATTGGTTTTTGAAGATAGATATTTGATTTTATATTGAATATTATCATTTTTCAAAGGTTTTGTTAGTTAACCTAATGGGATATTGCTTATAGAATCTCCTTAATTTTAATTGTTGAAATTCATATCAATTCACCATGCAAAAAAAACTATCCCTGTTGGCGGGGGTAGCAGGTCCAACCCAGTTCCAACTTGCTATCATTATTTGGTCATCTTCCAAGACGGATTTTCAATATTGAGAAATACCTCACAAAATCAATTTAATTATTAAACTTCTTCAAGTCCCCAAAATTCCTTTATTCCACAAAATTCTTTGGACCAAAATCATCAATATTAAAATTAATTTAAGACCATTAATCATGAGATATCAATTTTTGAATATATCAAATCTAAAGTACCCTCTTTCCTTATCTCCTATCATATCCTTCTTTTTATGTATATTCTCTCTCTGTTTTTTCATACAGCAGATATAAATATTTCTGTTTTTAAAAATCTCTACATCAAAATATATCTTTCAAAGAAAAACTCTAATCATCATTTTCTCTTGATAACTCAAAAGGAACAAAACAATGTATATTTTTCATCTCTTTATTCTCTCGAAAGCTTAATAAATATTTATTTCTAGAAATTAAACACAAATAAAGATTTATGATGTCCTTCTTTACTAATTGGGAAAAAAAATTTCAAATTTATCGTGAATATCAGATTCAAAAGAAATATATTCTAAACAACATTCAACAAATATAATTTTATTTTTCTCTTATCCCTGAAATGAATTTTTTTTTTGAAACTTGATAACAAATATAATTACCATTTTCACAAAATTTATTATGCAATAGCTGCCTCACCTTTTTCCAATGAAACAAATAACCTGAGACCTCTTATGGCTCAAACATTATTTCATTCAATATCACATAACATTTAATATATCTAGCAATTTGAAAATTAACTACTTTATAGAAATATATTATGAAAGATTATCTAATTTGTACAAAGGATATTTTTTAGAGCAGAATCCAACAGATCCTCCTCTGTGGGGAAATAAAACTTAAATCAGGCCATTAATCATTTTCTATTTTCCAAAGAAGAATCATCAAGCCTATAGTAATATTTCCAAGTCAAAAAGACATTACTTACTTACTAGCTTTCCATAAGAGTAATAATCTTACAAATGAGAATTAAAGCTATATGTTTGACTTCTTTATATGAAAAATAATTTATTTGGATCAAAAGTATGTACTAATTTCCCTACATTATAAGAATCAGGAAGTTATATGCAAGTTTTTCTTAAGGATAAAATCTAAATTGAGTGAATACGTTACTTCAATGAAAATTCATTTTCATGATATTAGTATTAAATTTTCTCATATTAATTTTTTCCAAGAAAATTCTTTGTTTAGAAGATTCCTTGCAATTGAATTGAAAATGAATTTTATACTTCCATTTGTTTAGTGATCATCACTTCATCTACATGGTGATATCTTACAATGCGCAATTATAATTGTTATTTTATGAAGAATATTTGTCAAGCTAAAAAATTTGTTGAAAATAATATATGCACTTGTTTATGGATATTAGGAGATCTAATTTGAAGCAATAAAAGTCAATTAATTTGATATAATCAATTCACTCTTATGAGAGAAAATAAACTGAATATAATGAATTTTGGGCACTGGCTTGTCAGATTCATAATAGTAATCAAATAAAATGGTCCAATATGGGTGTGAGGATAATATACATGGCTTCAAACCCCCCTCTAATTCATAAGTCTTAATAAAATCTGAATTAATTCATATAATTTTCCACAAACTTCAGAGATTATACTAGGATTAATATAATGAGGTCCAGGTAGTAGTAGAACATAACTCTTTTGATGAGCTCACTTCATTTCTAATATTCAAATATTCCTGAAATTATGTGTCTTTCTTAAATCTGAAGGGTATGAAATACTATGCTTCCAAGTATTCACCCCCAGATGTTTTGGAGAATTTATACCCTTGAATTGTGCCTTATAAGTGGAAAGATTTGAATATTTTTTGCTCTTTCCTGTTCAAAAATAAAAAGACTTATGTAAGAATATCAGTTTTAATATTAATTTATTCTTATAGGATTAGTGAGCTCTAGAAAGCATAATACCAAAACTCTTGAGCCTGTAAAAGGGAACTGGAGAGTAATCAACTGATTACATAGATCTGTTGGAGCTATTAAATGCTTCCTTTATTATAGGAATTTAATTCAGAAATTTCAAAATTCATATATATATACATTCATGCATATTTCTGAATTATGCTTTGGTGCTAGCTTTTAATTAACCTTTTTTTCATCAATATGAATTCAGAGCATATATATGCAACATTCAAAAAGGTCAAACATAAATATTATTTTATTCCTTCATTTGAATAAAATTGTTATTAATATTTCAAAAAATCAAAAAATTTGGATCTGGAGAGGCAGATTTTAACTTAATACAATTATTTAATTATGAACTATATTTCCATGAAGAAGGAAATTTCCATTTTTCCCTTAAAGAAGCTTGGATTTTTGAATATTTTGTTACTAAATTGGAAAAAATTTAAAACAATTTGACAGAAATAATCATTGGCCACTTTTTTCTCTTTATTGAGAGAAAAAATAGTCAACACAATTAAAGTCAATGAAAAAACAAACTTTTCTGAATTAACCCAAGTGGAAATAATTATTCAATTATAAGAGCCCTATCATCTATCTTCAAATACTCAAAGAACATTTATCAAGGGAATGTTTGAAGTGAAATATTTTCCAAATTTGGAGGAGTTAATATTATCAGAAAGTTTCCTATTTAAGAAATTTTCATCTGATGAGAACTTCTTATATCAACAAAAATACTTAGTAGAAATCCATCTAATATCTGAATCAAAGAAGATCTGAGTATCCTTATAAATTCCCTCAGAAATTGATAAATAAAGTGGTACATTTTCAAAGTATCTGTTAAATTATGAATGTAATGTTGCATCCAGAAGTGATAGTATCAAAGATTGGCTCCTACAGACCTTTTTGTGGTAAATTTTGGTTTCTTTGGATCTTTGGATGAACCTTATGTTCAACTTCATTCAAGCTTGAATAAATCATTTGTCCAACTCACATTCACTGGCCAGGTTTTCCGCAAGTTAGACAAAATTTGGATTAGGGATTGTTTAACAATTAACTCCTATCATGTATTGCTGAATCAAAGAAAAAAACGAGTATGTTTGGGGTTGCTCATCAAAATCACTGGAGCATAATTTTTTTTAAAATATTTTCAAAAAAGATTGTCTATCAGATTGTCAATAATTTTGAAAATGGTAATATATTTGGCCTTTGAGCTTTCTTCAATGCCTTTTGATGCTGTAAAGATACAACCATAAAAATTGAAGTCAATTTGAAATTAGATATCTATTGGCCCTCAGGGACTTATTACATAGAATTCAATGGTTTTTGATACATGCAACAATTGCTAAATAAATGGTCTTCCTTAACCCTCTGCACTATTTTGAACCAGATTTTAATTTATGTCATCTTAGCTAAAAGGTTTTCATTGTATTTTATTCTAATTTTTGGTGAAAATATTTTTCTATTTAATTCCTATGATTTCAATGATATGTTTTTTCTCTTTATTTTTTGTAGCTAAAATTATCATGTCTCTTATGTTTTTTTGTACTTTTGAACTTATTTCTTCTTTCAATTCCTCATTTCTTTTATTTTCATGAGTTTTATTTCATATTTTTTGAATCTTGTTCAATTTATGTAATTTTGTGGTATGTGTTTTTAATTTTTATTGTATTGTTTCTTAAATTCTTATTTTTACATTTGACGATTTCTTCAATTTCAATTGTTTGCTTCTTGAGTCTTATTTATTTTGGATTTTGTTTCTTTTAATAATTCTTTCAATTTTTTTAAATTTTTTTAAATTTTTTTAAATTTTTTTAATTTTTTTTAATTTTTTTTAATTTTTTTTAATTTTTTTTAATTTTTTTTAATTTTTTTTAATTTTTTTTATTTTTTTTTAATTTTTTTAAATTTTTTTCAACTTTGTCCTCAAAGTTGGATTTGAATTTGATGAAAATTGGTTTTCAATTTTTATCCATTTTTTTCATCATTTCATTATCTTTCTTTTTCATTCTTGGAATGAATTTTTTTTCTTTTCTTTTCTTTTTGTTTTTTTGTTTCTTTTTGTTTCTTTATTTTTTTTATTTTTTTTATTTTTTTTATTTTTTTTATTTTTTTTATTTTTTTTATTTTTTTTATTTTTTTTATTTTTTTTATTTTTTTTATTTTTTTTATTTTTTTTATTTTTTTTATTTTTTTTATTTTTTTTATTTTTTTTATTTTTTTTATTTTTTTTATTTTTTTTATTTTTTTTATTTTTTTTATTTTTTTTATTTTTTTTATTTTTTTTATTTTTTTTATTTTTTTTATTTTTTTTATTTTTTTTATTTTTTTTATTTTTTTTATTTTTTTTATTTTTTTTATTTTTTTTATTTTTTTTATTTTTTTTATTTTTTTTATTTTTTTTATTTTTTTTATTTTTTTTATTTTTTTTATTTTTTTTATTTTTTTTATTTTTTTTATTTTTTTTATTTTTTTTATTTTTTTTATTTTTTTTATTTTTTTTATTTTTTTTATTTTTTTTATTTTTTTTATTTTTTTTATTTTTTTTATTTTTTTTATTTTTTTTATTTTTTTTATTTTTTTTATTTTTTTTATTTTTTTTATTTTTTTTATTTTTTTTATTTTTTTTATTTTTTTTGTTTTTTTTATTTTTTTTATTTTTTTTATTTTTTTTATTTTTTTTATTCTTTTTATTTTTTTGTATGTTGTTTTGTGGGGTGCAAAAACTCCAAATCAGTGCAGAAACACTGATTTTGAATGTTTGCTCCCCACAAAAAAAAATTGAAATCAAACAAGACATTTTAAATAAATCATAAACAAATATGATAATGAAATTAAAATAAGATGATGTTATTAGAAATTCAAATTGAAACCAACAAACGCATGAGAAAATAAAAGAAACAAAGAGACTCAATTAAAACTACAATAATTTCAAAAAATAAATAAATAAAAAATTACTTTTTTCTAAGATATTTAACAAAAGTGATAGAATACACAAAACACAACAATTGCAAATGACAAAAAAAGAATGGCAAATTTCACCAAAATTGTTGAAGATAAAACAAATAAAAACAAAACATGAATTCTTTCTTATAATTGAAAAAATAACAATATAAATTTGTGAGAAAAACACAAAACTTAATTAAAATAATTCAACTTCAAAAAAAAATAAAAATTGAAATTTGAAAAAAAGTTATTTTACTTTTTGATCAAAATTCCTTGTGATGATGATTTGAACTTTTTCCAAAGCTAATTTTACAATTAATAAGATTTCAACTACTCAGAAGAATAGAAAAGAAGAACTTAATATTTATGGGAATAATTAACCAAGATGAAAGCTGAAGAAGGTTGAACCAGAAATGGGAACTGAAAAAATTGAACACTTTCATTATCTTCAAACTTTCATATAGGGAATTTGTGAGAAAATTGTTTGCTCTGGAAGAATGATGAGGTATCCAAAACAACATGTAACAATCTGAAAAAAAATTAACTCAATATTGGTAAGTACCATCATTCTTTATTTCAAAAACATTGAGCTCAAGACAAAAGGGCATTGAAGTTGGAAAAGATCTCTTATAATGAGAATTTTTCAATAAATTTAAAAACACTTATGCAGGTATAAGAATAGATTAAGATGAATATTTCAAATAATAAGGATAATAGCAAAAATCTTCAAGATAATGGATACTACTTGTGATTAAGGAAAGCCAATGGCTAGAGATTAACCTTAAAAGACTTGTGAAAATAATTTTTGCAACATTAATATGGGATATTAATGAGTAATAAGACAAATGTTATGTATTTGTTGAGAAAATACTTGATTCCTTGGTTATACCCCTTCAAAGGCAATTAAAGTATGTAAGAGGAGGGAAAAGCTAACATAGTAGAAGCTTTTTCTGGAGAATGTGTCATTTTTCAAAATATTGTTTGAATATATTGAAGTTTTGCATTCAAAAAAAGTTAAAAATTGATTTTTTTAATGATGGAAACA
The DNA here is from genome assembly GCA_023105745.1 of Austropuccinia psidii. Lineage (NCBI taxonomy): Eukaryota > Fungi > Basidiomycota > Pucciniomycetes > Pucciniales > Sphaerophragmiaceae > Austropuccinia > Austropuccinia psidii. Next base: position 17,976,333 of record JALGQZ010000008.1, on the reverse strand, counting down.
TTTGAAGTGAGTTGATTCATCCAAATGGCAAGTAAAATGGGGTTCATATAAATATTCTCCACAGATATTAATGAGAGATGTTTTTTTCCCTGTTGGAAAGGATTTTCATTAAAGACACTCTTGAATTAATGAGTAGTGGATATTCTATATACAAGGAGACAAACAAAGATAATGGAAAGTCCTGAAAGTATCTTAAAAAATATTTCAAGGTTAGAACCAAGGTTGGGACCCAGGTTAAAAGCAGGTTGGACCTGCTACCCCTGCCAGCAGGGATAACCTTTTTTTCATGGTGATTGATGATCATTTTATTTTTTCAATAAATTAGAGCAGTAATTTAAAATGCTGATGATAATTTTTGATATAAGCATTTTTAAAATGACTTCTAGAAGTAAAAATACATAATTGAAGTATCAATAATTATAACACTAGTGAGAGAGTGTAATATTTGGAATGGGGGAGGACTCCGGCCAATAATAGTAATTATTTAGCTACTAGTGTGAATATTGATAATAATAGTGAATTACTCCTGGTACTGAGAATATAGCTTTATATTCTACCTTTTAGGGCTAGGAATGTATTTTACCCATTTTTTGAGAAGCTATTTTCCATTACTTGGGAGGTGAAATAGAAGAATGGTGGAAAGAGGGCTCCTTCTATGTTCTTTTTGGGAACCTATGTATCCTCTATTAAAATATTTCATTTTGTATTTGAGGCAATTTTTCTGCTAGTAATTTTGTGGATGGTGCCATTTTATCAAAGATATTGAACCATATTCTTGATAAAAATTGAGCTTGAGGGCTTTTTGAAGGTGTAAATTTTCATTTAAAAGGTCATATGACTAAATAAATTCAATGAATTAGTAATATCACAAATACCTTTGTAATTAATGCTGGTGAAGAAATTTGAATATGGTGAAATTAGGTTCAAAAATTGTCTCATTTCTTTGAGATATTACACAAAAATTGAGACTTTGTTATTTATTTTGAAAGATACCTTTGAGATATTTTATCTGGAAGGAATCTTGGGATATTTTGTAATATTACCAAGGTGCATAAGTTGTTTAAAAAATTATGTAAGTGGAATTTTTGAATCTTTGTAATGTGGGGATCAAATTAAAACTATTGATTATTGAACATTTAAATATTTGTGAAAATGAGAGCTTTTTATTTTCTGAAATTAAATTTCTCAAGATACTGTAATGACTTCTGTAGAAATGATTTCTATCATTTTTTTTAAATTTGTGGTTTGAAATTGATAATTATCTATATGGCTTAATATAAGCTTTTTTCTTTCAAATTTTTTTCCGATAAACTATATTAATTATCTGTATTGGGCTTTTTATCTCTTTATTCTAAATTTTTAGACTGTTATTCAGGCTGAAAAGGGGTTTTTGATCATTTTTGGTGCGGAATTTAGAAAATTGCTAATAGCTCTGTACTTTATTTTATATAACTAACCCATTGGTATTGAGAATATCCCAAAAAGGTATAAGCTACCAAAATTTTTACTCTATCTTGGAGCTTAAAAACTGTATTGGGTACAGTTTCTGTTGAAATTAACTTCAGTATAAGGATCTCTTGGAGAAATCTTCCAACAATACAAGTTCCACTGATTTGAACTTCAATCTCAATCTCAAGATAATCGAAAAGGTGAGCTGACCCTGCATGGATTTTTTTCTGGAATGAATCATTTTATATGAGGGGGAAGAAAGAAATCGGAGAGAAATTGATTTTTTGACAGGAAAACATGAAATTATTCAAAAACAAAATTTAGGGATGCAAAGTGAATTGGCATGTTCAGAGTATTCTGACAGGAAACTTCAAAACTACTTAAAGTGATGCAGTGTTAAATTTAATTAAAATAGTAATTAAAAGTTTGTGAAATTTAATGAGTTATTTGTGATTGATTCTTGAATTTTTCTCTTATTTTAGAAGTAGGACTTCGAAATTTAAAACAAATAAAATTTCTAAAAAACTTATTCTAATTTTGTTATTTTGTGTGAAAAGATTGTCATTCAATCCAAAAATGGTTTAATTTATAAATATCTTCTTTTTATTCTTGTATTTTTTATTCAAAATGAGTCCAAAGAATTGAAAAAAATTAAAATAATAATTTCTCTATTTTTTTATATTTAATTATTACTCATTCATTTTTCGTAAAATAATTTATCTATAGAAAAAAAGAAAATTTAGTTTTTCAGGAAACTGACATTTCTATTTTAAAAAACTATCATGGGAAGATGATTAGAGTTATAAAGTCTTAGCATCCAATTTGAGCTTTATATAAAACTGAAATTTAAATAAGAAGCTGAAGAACGTTTTTTTCTAAATAGATTTTTTAAGATTAAACGAAGTTCAAATGGGAAGATTAAGCTTTACTCTTCTGAGTTACTAAATGTAAAGCACAATATATTCATATCCGACTTTTTGAATAAAATGATATCATTTTCTTGATTTCTCAACAAAATAATGTGTCTTTAATTTTACTTTTTGTCAATTAATATTCCTCTTGTGGCTTCTCGAGATAAATTTCAATTTCTTCATTTTTGAAAAATTGAATTATTGGATACTTGTAGCAGAACAATCTCATGCAGAAATCCATTTAGTTATACTTTTAAGGCTTTTTTATTTTATTTCATCACAGAATCACTCATAGGTAATATTTATATATACTCTTTAGATACAATAATAATTCAAATTACAGATTCAATTGGGAAAAATTCTAACAAGGTTTCTCTCTTCATCTCATTTTTGTGATATTCTTCTGGTTTTGAGACATGGTTATTTGGGATTAACGGTATGCCACAATCCAAGCTCTTGAGAGTGTCTACCAGGTGAACTCCTGTGTGGTGAGGTTCTAACACGTGGGAGACCTCTTAGGGGGTGGCAGTTGCAATTCTGCCCCTCATTTTTGGCTACCAAATTGACTTCCAAAAAAATGTCCTACTGAGGGGGCTTGATCAAGAGAAACCTCTTGGATGGTCCATACAAAAGAATAGCTTGAAGGGAATACTTTATGTATAACAATATTTCAGATTTTCTACAGATTTCAGCCAAATATCTGAATTTTATGAGATTTTTCATCTTCCATCAATGTAAATAATTAAGAAATTATTCCAATACTTTTAAAAAATTGAGAAAGTGTTTGAATGAAAATAGCCCACTTGGTATATAAAATATACATTTGAGCTTAAAAGAGGATATTGGGAGAATTTTAATTATTTATTATAAATTAGGATAATCTCTCTTTCCTTAAATAATTATATGGAGATATGAAAACAGTTAGGAAAAAGGCAAAATTTTTGTTTTGGATTATATGACAAATAGAAATGGATTAGAGCTTTGTTGAAAATATATGTGTAGGACCCAGTAGGTAGGCTATAAAAAAAATTAAGAGTTCTTCATGGTTATTTTTCAATTCGAAACCCAAAAGTTTCTTTTTGAAAACAGATATAGCTATATTTTTTATATAGGATTATTGAAAGAAAAGTATATAAAAGATGAATCCATGAAGAAAAAATACTTCTTCTATCTGTTGGAGTGAAGTGGTTTGATTTGAGAATGAGTATGGGTGAGGACATAGCAAATATTCAGAAATCTATGTGGGCTCAATATGAAATGAGCTTTAAACTAATATTATATTCAAAAACATGGGTTCAAGTAGCTTTTTTGGCTAGATGATTTGGGTAGCTTGGATACACTGATATTTGGTTTTGTTAAAAATTGCAATTTATAGTATTTCTACTATTCTTAAGCTCTATGTAATGAATCTTGGGGGCTTGAAGTTAATATTAAAAATCTAAAATCATTGATCCTATTAGTAATTCTTTCAAATATGGAATCTATCAATAAATATGAATGGGATTGCACAATGGAATTTGAAAAGAACAAGGCATACTTGCCAATTTCTTTCCAAGACTAAATGTCACTGAGAAAATTTGGAATAAGGATATAAAGAAGACTGTTTTATATTTAACCTAATTGCTTAAATCATGAGGCTTAGAGATTTAAATACAATAAATGAATGAAGAAAAAGGAACCATCAGTCTTGAAGTATCAATTTTCAAATCATGAAATATATTGAAATATTTTTCAGAAAAAGAAGGATATTCTGAATAAAATTAACTTACTGAAACAGAAAAATTAGCAAAAGTGGATTGATAATAAATAAGGATATATGAGAGTTTCTGAGAAATTCTAGGACAGGTCATATATATTTGAGTAATGACTCAGTAAATGATTACCCAAGTAGTTTATTAGAAATTATCCATAAATTGAATTCATTTTGAAGGATTTCCACCTCATTTATTAGCGCCTAAGGAAGGTGCACCAATGATACTTACAGTTTTTCACAAATAAAATTTATTATGTAGTGGGAAAAGATTGAGGTTCCAAAATTTAAGTACCAACCTCCTTGAATAAAAATCTTTAGTTAGAACCAGGAAAGATTATGATGTATTTCTTGAAGGAATCCAATTGTTTCATTAAAAAGAAAAGATCAAACTTCCATTAATAATGAAGAGAAACCAAATTTAAATTCAGCTTTCAGTTGACTCAAGAAAAATGAAGTAGCAAAGGAAGAAATTAGGACAATTTTCTTAAGCTGGAAGTGTTTTCACATGGTTAGCTTTGTCTTGAACTATCAAGAACAAGGATGACGATTTAAACAATGCTCATACTTAACTACAGAAGGTCTTCTCATAAGGGGTGAAGAAGGGAAATCAAATTTTGAAGATATACTCACAGTAATATACTACAAGAGGTTTTTTCTATATTTAGATTTATTTGGATAGTCATTGAAACCAGATTTTTCTGTATCACACATTAAGCAGGTAGAATGTGTTCTAATACTAAATTGTATGTTTTTTTTTCATTTTTTTCAATTTTAAAAACAAATTGAAACAGTTTCTCTAATTTTTCGAATTTAATGAGTTTTCAATTTCAAAATCTTTTTACCCAGGCCACACATATGAGTGGTGTTTGAGAGCCTAGTAGTACATACCAAGAGATAGGAATATATTTTTCCCATGAAAATTTATCTATGGTTCCCGTGGCCCTTATCTTACAAAAAATGAAAATCTATTTTTCAGCTTTAACCATGGAAAGAAAATCTTTTTAATAGTGTTTTTCAATTTTCTTGAAAATTTAAATTCATGCTATTTTCTCAAAATTTTTTCATGATAATTGAATTTTCACTTCATCCAAAAAAATTTGAGAATAGACAGGACAATAAAAATAATTACTTATGAAAAATGATTAATTGAGAGGAAATCACAAAAAGAAATCCAAAATTAAAATATTCAAACAAGAAAGTAATATAGAAGCTGGATGAAAAAAATTGAAAAATTCACTTATAAATAAAACTTGAATCATAAAAATTGGTAAGATTTGAAAAATTTTCAGATTTGCAAAGAAGAATTGCATGGAGTATTTGAATCCAAAGAAAATTGAATTATCAAATGATAAGTGTAAGGTTTGGATATGGAACATTTATTAAAATAATGAAGCATATTGCATGTCCTTCAGATTTGTAAAAGGTAAAGCTTTAGAGAATAGTAATATGGCTGTCTCAAAGAAATACTCCAAAGATATTGTTTTAAATGTTATTAATAGAAAGAAATGATATCATAAAGAGTTATTGTTTTACCAAAAATAGGAATTTATCCAAAAATACTCTACAAGGCTACAAAAGAGCTTTCTTCCACAGTGTTTTAAATTGAAATTGAGTAATGAAAGATCTTAAGGGAATTAGAATGAGAAAGGAGCTTATGAAATGAATATTTAATAGAAAAATTCACAAGAGGGACCATAGTGAATCTGGAAACAAAGTGAAAAAGAGAACAGTGATAAAGAATACTTCCATTTACTGTTGGAGTTGCTCAAGGGTGGAAAGATCATAAAAATTTGCAAAAGGAAATTAAAATGATTATATAGAATTGGGATAAGGTTTGAAATGATTGTAAAATGTTGGCTTAAATACTTTATTCATTTTAGAAACAGTTTTTAAGATAATTACAAAAAGAACAGCTCCCAACATGAAAAGAAAGAATATGGAAAAGATGGAATTATTTTGTAACCTTAGATTTTATTCCTCCAAAAGTGGAATTTTCTCTCAAAATTATTTAAAAAAAACAGACAAGCCGGTTGTTTCATAATGTCATAATGAGTCTATAAAGAAACTTTGAGAGTAATTACAAGCTTAAACTATGACTTTGACATGTAAAAATAATATCATAATTGATTAAAAGGGCTCTATCATTTCAAAAAAGTGGTTATGAGTATTTTGAAATACCTTGTTTCTTCAATTATATGTTGGTTTACAATAATTAAAATTATCATTAAAGATAATGTAGTTCAAGGGTACCCCTGAGTAAGAAAGTGTAACCAAATGAGAATAAGCTAATAAGATTATGGGGGAAAGACTACTTTTATCTTAAAACAGGGTGGAAGGAAGTGGATAGTCTCTTACAGATTGATATAGTGGAAATTTTTCCTCAGGTGGATAGATTGTAGTTCAAAATGAAAAACAACCAAAATTACTTTTATTGGTGCCCAGATGTGATTTTGAAGCAACATTTCAATCTTTTACATCCATATAAGGTGTAGAATTTCACTAATGAAAGGTTGAGGTGTGATCTACAATCCAGCAACAGGCAAATTATGTACAAATCCCATCTGGGGGACTCTTATTAGTCAATTCATGAGGAATCAATTTAAAACACCAGCTTAATGGGTTTGAAACCTCATAATTCAAGTGTATAGGAGAATATACTACAGTTTCACGCAATATTGGAAGAAGTGGATCTTTATATGATTTATTATGAGTAATAAAAAGATAAACAGATCTTTGGTGGCTTTGACATCTCCTAATTCAATTGTATGGGATACTATCCCACAATAACACTTGGTGTGGGATTATAACATTAAATACCTACTATTTTTATCTGTTCTCAAAATAGAGAACTCAAGAGTGGCTCAAATTTTAGCCACAAGGGTTTAAACTTTGACTTAGGTATGCCAAAGATATACAGGTTTGAAGTACTCTTCTTTTTTTGAGAGAAAAGTACCAGTAATGTTTGAGCTGTGAAAGATACGGAATAAAAGTTTTCATTTTTATGTATCCCTCCTGTACCTCTTCCATAAAATATGCCACTTGACCGGCCTCCCATCAAAACTGTGGAATTTAAATGAGAGGTGAAAAAGTGGAATTATTTTTCCAGTTGATTAGAAAACTACCTTTGTGGTAAACTTTGATTCAGTGGAGCTATATTGAAGCTGGCAAAATTGGATAGACCTCTTTGAGAGATTTCATAAAAGACCAAACTTGGTGGGTCTGTGATACAAAATATAGATTTTAGATCAGAGGTGAGGATTAAGGTCCATGCTCAGAAAGAGTTTACAGACTTAATCACTTGGTTGGTTCTTATTTTAGGTAATAATAATAATATTTTGTGAAAGGCAGAATTTTCCTCCTTCAGATGATAAAATGTAAAGAATAACTTTATTGGCTCCTGTTTTTTGTGTTTGTGGCTTTATTGTACCTTTATTGGGCTTAATAATGGTTAATAATTTGTATTAGACTCCTTCTTGTGTACCATTCCTTTTGTATTTTTGAATGTAATGATTGTGATTTTGTTTCAGTCACAGGATGAAACATTATTTAACCTTAGCTTGAACCAAAAAGGGGTAGTTTTAGTAGTTTTGATCCTATAAACCAGCCATTACCATGATAATATATGGTTGCAAATATTTGAAGCACATAATAATGAGCTTAAAGACCATAAAAAAATGTCGATGGTCTTGGTAGAGTTTTTTTTCAAGTAAAGGGTAGCTTTACCCACTTGGAAACAATTTAAACTTCCTGAATTGATATCAAAGCCTTATTATCAATAGAGTCACATAACCTGTAATTCAACTGCAGGAAAAAATTGATGAAGATTTGCACATATTTTGAAATTTTATTCCCTTCAGGAAGGAATTTGGGGGAGTTGGGTAGCCTTGTAGCCAGGATTTTTTCCCCCTTAAAATTTAATATCTATAGTTAATTTTTATTTAATTCCTGCACATGTACTTTATTTGAGTTTTTAAATATGTAATTCAATTGAAAAAAAACCGTACACAAATATAATTATCAATTTAGGATCTAAAAATTCAGCTCAACTCATTTATTAGACACACAAATTTTGAAAATGAGATTTGAAATAACTCAATTATTCATGGCTTCTAAGCTTTGCACAACCCCTCATTTTTAAGACAAAGAAGTTATGTATAAAACAAAATGTAGCATTAATTGAATTTAATATTTTTTATCATCAGATTTTAATACTTAGAATACTTTAGTCTTAATTTAACTTTATTTATAGTTGAGCTAAAGAGCTTTTCCAACAAGGTGACCTAACATGGAATCCATTTATAATCCATAGTGTGATTTACCAAAGAAAAAGCTATAATATATTTTAAAACCTTTTTTCCAAAAAATATCTAATTCTGAATTTGTTCTGAGTTAATTTTTCTAATTAAAACAGAAATTTTTCAATTTTCATGATTCTTATCATTTTTCAATGGATTAATGTTTAAATTTTGTTCAATTATAAATCTTAATTTAATATTTAGAAATATTAATTCATTTTTATTCATGAATTATAATTGAACTTTTTTGTCTTTTGGGTATATGAACCTACCTCTAAGGCTTACAATAAATTAAACCCAAATAAAGGGAAAAAGATTTTATGAAAATTGTGAAAGAATAGAAGTTAAAATAAAGATTAAAGCTTGATTACAAAAAACCTTCATTAAAAGCTATTTCTTTCATTTAACAGTGGCTATATAAGAAACCAACCAGAAATAAAAAGTAAAGAAAATTCCGAAATTGGAAAAATGATTCAGTGAGAAAAAGGCTTATGAATATTTCAAATAAAATACAATAGAATTTGAATGAAAGTGATTTCAATAAATAATTTATTTCCACTATAATGAAGAAAAAAAATACAAAATTTAGATTGATTCAGCTTCAAATTATTATATCTCACCTTTGGAACTAACATCTTAATCCACTCCCTTGAACAATTTAAAGCCCGAAAATCATTTAATTTTGTCTTTTTCATACAATTTGGGAACATTCTCATCATCAATTTAATTTTTTGAGAAATAAATAAAGCGCTAAAATACTTGATGGATCAAGGAATGTTACTTTCAAAGTCTTAGAAAACCCAAATAAACTAAGTTTCAATTTATAATTAATGGGATTATAGGTTAAAATTTTGAATTATTTTGCGATTGATAATTTAGATTTAAATTGAAAAATAGAAGATAAATTTATATAGAACCTACTAGGACATCAATTTATCAATTTCTTTTGTACATTAACAGATTCATATTAAGCTTACTGAGAGTTTCTTGAAAAGCATAAATTTAGAATATTAAGGCACAATGAGAGTATTTAAAAAATAAGAAGTCAGTTGAGTTTATTTCGAAATTTTTTAGACTAGATTAATTTAAGTTATTTTTGACTTATCTAGCCTTGAACAAGTGAGAGAGCCTACCTAACTAATTGCAATAGAGATGATTGTGATGGCTGATATATTTTAAATTATTTTTAAATGAATCCATGGATTAGAGAGAGAGGCTTTTGAATAGTAAAATCAAAAACTAAAATAGCTTAAAATTGAGGCAAAAAACATTCTGAACCATTAACCTAGTTCTATTAAATTTTTTAATCAACTTTTTAGCTTAATTAATGCTTGAATTTTTAAAGAAATGGCTATGAAAAGGTGAACAGGATCTATTCCTGTCAAAACCATGTGAACTAAGCAAAAAAAACTTTTTGTAACCCTTATGTAAAGAATTTTTACATCATTTCTTGAGGAATTTCTTCTATAAGCATTTATGAAAATCATTCAAAAATCACCTTCTTGGCTACTTTAGGACCCATCAAAACTTCAGGACCCCTGTTTCCTTGAGACAATTTTCATCCTTGTGGCGGAGGGGGGCCTCCTATGGCCTCTATAGCCTGATGGCTTCATATTATAGTCCAGAGGGGGTTCAAACACCAATATAACCCCAAGGGCCCAGATTTCCCAAAAAAGTCTATATTCCCTATGGGAAAACTTCCAGGCCAGCACTTGAGCAAGGGGCAATTGGCCTTCAACAATGGACCATGGCTCCCAGTTTCTTCAAATGATAATAATATCAAAATTGATCACTTTTTCCATGGTTGCATTTATGGAAACCATAATCCCTCATAATGAGAATAATATAATCATGCCTCATTTTTTATAGTGAATCTTCCCCTGACAATCACTTAATTAATGATTTATTTATGGAAATGTGAACAAGGATGTCAGCCTGTGACTCAAAACCAGATCACAAGCACCACACCAAAATGTCATAAGCCAATGGTAAAGCAAGATTCCCGCCAAAAAGTGACCTGGGCTGAAATAACTCATATTGCCATCCAAACGAAATAGAAAAGTAACCTCATAAGAAAGATATGACTAAAATAATAATAGGACAAAGAATAACAAAGTTATTCCAGTTCAAAGACAGAAATGAGCATAAACATCAATTTTCACCTCTAATCTTAAATATAGAGAAAGAGAAAGAAGCCAATGAAGTGGGAATTCAAATTGAATCTGTCAATGAGAGATATCCAATGGTGAAATACAAATAAGGTTAGCTCCAAAACTACACAAGTTAGAGCCAGATATAGGCCAAAGAATGGTGAAGAGAACTTCCACCTCTCATCTAACCTCTACATTTTAGTGTGAGATACCTGAATTGGGGTCTTTTTGGAAAAAACAAATGTTAGATTTCTAATGGTACCCTCTTCAAACTTTTATAACTTGTAAAACAAAATTTATTAAGTATAATAACTCAACACAGGATCCATCAAAAATCAAAATTCCACTAATGAAGCTTCAAAACTCTATAGCTTTCCCATATTTAATGCTAAGGATACCAAAGGAGTAACCATTGCTTAGACCTCATGGAGAACTAGAAAATGGATCAATTTTGAGCTTTATAAATGAAAAAATGACCAAGCTATAGTGGCTATAAGGTTAAATCCTGCCCTATGCACAAAAACCCATATTGTGGGATAATTTACCATGTTAGTGAATTGGGGGTGTAAAAGCCAAAAAAGTTTATTTTTATTCAATAAATAATAGCATTACTAATATAGGGCTTACTGATGCATGCTATACAGCATTCTACATGTCTTACCTGTCAGGACACATCTGTAAGGTACCCTGATGAAAGGCTTCACCCTGTATCAGGTAAGCGTAAAACCAACTCTGAGCCCAATACAGGTGATAAAGGGCTTTTTAAGCCACAATATTCCCCTCTGGAGTGAAACTCCTCACCAATTCTATGTGCAAGGGTGAAAATTCCCCCTAAACACCTTTTTAAGGATAAAAAAGGACCTCCCTATGAGTCAAAGAGGAATCACCATTCTGTTCTTGAATTCTGATGTAGTACAATTGTCACCAAAAATTATACTCTTTAAAAATAACCAGGTATAATAAAAGTTCTTATTATTGTAGTAGGTATTAAAGCTAGTTAATTGGTAATTATTGCACCCAGGGCTTTCAGTAGCATTCACATTCACTATACACTTATAGTAAAGACTTTTCTATGAATCATAATCATAGTACTAGTTGCGACTAGCTTCCAAAGAAAGTCATACTTACAAAGGCTCAATTCCTCAAGGATAACAACTTCAAAAGGAAAATTTCCAGAATCAACAGTTGTAGTGATTTAAGACAAGCCTCCTCCTTCAGTCAGGCTTTAAGCTCAAACATAGAGTATTCCCCCAAGGGATTACTTTCCATGTATTTTAAAGGACTTAGGCCAAGGATTATCCAAGTGCCGTGATAAATATGTAAAAGCTCATTACACCATAGACAGCCAAATTCAGAGAAACCTTTATGACATTAGCCTTTTTGGTCGATTCAAATCCAATCTGTGGGTATTTAAATAACCCCCATTTATTTTCCAATTTCTCCAAGTATATCTTGCCAACATAGTCAATATAGACTTCCACCAAGAATACAGCTGAGCGTTGAGCCTGCATGGATCAAGTTGTAAGCCTCCCAAATATGATGGACATCCCCTGGGGACCTTTACCCAGGTAATTAATACAATGTATTTGGTTTTGAAATTTATGTTATATCCTCTTTTGATAATGAATACTGATAATATTAAGTAAGTAATTTTCTCCCTTTTCTTGCCTTTAAAATGGATATTGGTGGTCATATACTTGATGATTCCTTTATTACTTCTGAGAAGGTTGAAAAAGCTACATAAAGAGTTAATTGGTCAACCCTTTGGAAATTGAATTATTCTTTCTGCTTACTATATTTGTATCTCATTTTTTCAAAGAGATAAATTCCCAATATTATATTTATTCAGTTATTGGGAGTCCATCCACTGAGTACCAGGCCACTCTTGTTTTTCCCAAGAGCCCCTGTAACAACAACACTGTTTTGGAATTGATGGAACTGGAAAACACTTTCAGATGTTTCCTTTCTTTCATAGCTATGAAATAACTAGAAAAAAAAAGAAAAAACATCAAAAACCATAAAAAACCTCTCATTTAAGAAAGTTTTTTGAAATTAATAGAAAAACTCCAAATCAAAACTTTAAAATTGACCTCAACTGATAATAATAATAATAATAATTATTATTATTATTATTATTGATGAAATAGAGCTTAAATAGGCATACATTGACTATTTCTATCAAATTGGAAATGTTTGGTGGTAAATTGAAATTCATCTTTGATAGTAATTCCTGATTAAATTATTGAGATGATTAATTTATCAAATAAGCTCACAAAAATAACCAAAGCTCAATTTGTTTGTTTATTTGACAAAATATCAATTGAGTATTGAATTGATTTTATGGTTTGAATATTCATTTCAAAATCAAAGAATGCTCTCCTGTTTTAGTTCTCATGAGATAGAATTGAGAACTTGAGAAATAAATTGTTTTTTTTCAAACCAATACACAAATTATATCAGAATAACAACTTAAAACTTATATTAATATTTTTGGTAGTCCTCAGTGAGATTTGTTCATGATTTGTTATTCCAGGATTATGAATATTACAGAAAGTAGAAAATAGAAATAAGAAAAGGAAAAAATTGAAACAGAAGATGATTCTTCAAGTACCGGAAGATGAAAACAAACAAAATTTTTTTTTTTTCAAATAAAAAGAAAATTAAATGGCTTTTTCTCAAAGATAATGAATTTAGATACAGAAGAGCCTGTATTAAAAGATGCAAATTTGTGGACTCCTTTTCGTATGAATTTTAGAGTTTTATGCTATTAGACTGGTCTTACCTAAACCCATATATCTTAGAAAAAAAAGTGTAAATACATAAAATGATAGAATTACTTCAGAAAAAGACTGCATTGAGAATACTGTACTTATGGGAATAGATAAAATAAAAATACAAGATTCAGTACTGTAATAAATAAGATAGGGAATTTTAAGTTGTGAAAAGAAAAGAAATCACAATTTACAGAGCTTTAGTAAATACAATAGCAGATAAGCTTCAATGTGAGTATTACAGGGAGGAATTTGTTTTTAAAATTATGAGCTTGGAATTAAATAAAGGAATTGAAGATTTATAAATTATCACTTAGCTTGCCAGCCTCTTTTTATCAAAAGTAAGGAGAATATCTAAAAAGGCAATAAATTTCATTTTAAACTTCATTTATTGGAGGAATCGGTAAATCTGGTTAAACAAGATCAATTCAAAAATTCTCTTGAGAGAATCAATTCTTTTGATAAAATATTTTAGCTTTTGAGAGTCCTTCAAGATTCTTATCTTTTTAATGGTAGAGTAATTCTGGAACTTACATCTCATTACTCTGTAATTAACTCAAGTAATTCAAGTCTCTTCTTTTCTTCTTTCAAAAGAGATTGTTCCTGAATTCTTTCAGAATCAATTGGTTTTTATTCTTATATATCTTCGTTTGGGACCAGAAATCAGTAATTGTTTCATTTATGAAGGGATATCAAGAAATTTGAAAGAGCCACATTGCACTTAACTGCTTGATTTTGGAAATTTGGTTGGCGTTTATATTTTTACTATAACAAAATATCCAAAAAGAGACATATATATATTACAATAATGTGCTTTAGACTCATGAGTTATTCCAGAATTCACTGGCCGAACATGAGATGTGAGACTTGGACTAAAGAGGTTAATTGAAATGTTTGAGAAACACTCTTCAGGTGGCTCATGACCAGCAAAGTCATCCAAAAGAAGGGTTATCTTGAATTATTTTCCATGGAGATCATTTTTATAGTTGTTGATCCATTTTCTGAATATTAATGTATTAATAAAAGCCTTTCATTTATTATAATATTGATAACTGAGCTGGAATCCATGTTTTTTTGTAAAAGCCCATGTTCACTTCTACCTTCCTATAAAAAGTGGTGGCAGGCCTTTATCAAAAGTTGGAGTTCATGTCAATGGAAGGGTGAGTAGAGATTTATTTTATTTAATTCAATTGGTACAATTGTATACTAAAAACCTGTTTTTAGGCATACTTTTCAAAATTAAAAACCACTTAATTATAATATAGTAATAAAACAAGAACAAAAACTAACTTATTCATAAAAGAAGCCACTATTTCCTATAACAAAGATACCACATGGCGGATATTGTGCTAGAGGTGAGCCTAAGAACTTGATTTTATTTAAAATCTCCTCTGGATCATCCTCTGCTGCCTCTCCATTATTTCTTAGTTCCTCAAGGTTTTTCGGCTTTTAAGTTTTTCAAGCCATCTTTTTGACAAGCTGAGCCAGTTATTTCTTGGGACCCCACATAATATTGAAAAGTACTTCCATTTTACCCAAAGGAAGTTCCCTGTGAGAACAAATTTTTTCTGTAAGGCCTGAGATACCCACTCTTCTAGTAACTTTTCAGCCATTTCATTCTTGACAGCTAAAATTATTTTAATTTTTTTTGAAGTGGTATTTTGAGCTTGATTAGTAAGAATTTTTCTTTCCTCTGTCAACCAAGCCAAGATTTTTGGTTGCTTCAGGTGAATTTTGGCATTAATTTTGTTAAAATATTTGGCCATTGCTCGTTGGTTTTTTCCGTTCATTGGATGAAAATCCAGAATATCAATATTTTGGGCCACTGTTTCCACCCTTGAATTATTATAGGTATTGATGGATTTCACTTTTGGTATGTCTTTTTCTTTGATGGTTTCAATCTGGGAGTTCCTTGAGCATAATTAAAGATGTTGGTTAAGGTATTGAACTCTTCCTTTCTTATTGTAACAGAATCCTTTCCATATTTGTACTTATTGATACACCTGTCAATATTGAGGTTTTCTTGGACAAGTTCCCCTTTATTATCAAGCAATTCTTCCTCTTCAGTAGTAAGCTGTGCAGTGTTTTTCTGCTCTAAATGTTTTCATTTTTTACTGACAGATTCCCCAAAGGAACTAATATTTGCCGCTCAAAATTTATGATTGACTTGATAAATCATATCATAAAAAAAAATGGCAGGAATACCAATGCGAAAAGAATAAAATTCCCACTGTGTGCAGCCAAAAGAGGATTTTTAGGTGGGCCTTTGATGTGAAGGAACGTCATTGGGGTAAAAAATGGGTACTGTAGAGTTTTTAGAGTACATTGAATGTCACAGCCAAGGAGGCAGGGGCATTACCAATCATCACTTCATTGATACCCTTCAAAACCCAATCAGCAACAATCATTACTTCATTGATACCCTTCAAAACCCAATCAGCAAGGGGGTTTTATTCAACATTCTCCAAATACAGTTTCCAGACCTCAATACAGTTCCATACAGGCAAGACCCAAATACAGGCCTGTAATCAATACAGGCACAAATACCTGTATTGACTGTATAACCTGTATTGGATTCACCAATACAGGATTCAATCCCACATCCAACTTCTTCCAGCATACAGGCAAGTATCTCAACACTCAAACTCCAAGGCTGGTATCTCTCACATATACCAGCCCCTCTTCATCCGGCTGGGGGTTTTTCCCCCAGTTAATTAAAATATTGGATTTATTATTTAATATTATTTTATTTCTCACTAAGAAATATTATTTTATTATTTATTAAGTTAGTCTTTGCCTTCCCTCACCTGTTCAGTAGAGTCCTGGTGGCCATATCCTTTATTAATCCTTTTCTCTTTTCTGAACAGGTTGAAACAGTGGTACAGGATTATTTGTGGTTGGCTCTTTATTATTGCTTTTGTTTTCCTCTCATATCTTTTAATTCTTATTATTTTATGACTAGGAAATTATTATCTTATTTCATTACTCTTATCATTTGAGTATTCCTTCTGAGCCCACCATAAGTAAGTATGTTCACTGAGTGCCAGGCCCTCTTCATTTAGAAGAGCCCCTGTGACATTGAATTACATAATGAGGTAAACGGTCTAGGTATTAAGAGGTAAAAGTAATATTTTGTCCACAGGAACAGCATAGGTTACTGTGTTGGACAGGTTATTGATTTTCAAGAAGGCACAGGTAAGGTGGACTTTATTTGGCATGGGTGTATGGAGGTATGGGTTCAAAGGGTTCTTCTGTAGTAAGTTAAATTTAAAAAAGGAAATAAATAATAAAAAAAAAATTGAGCTTTAAAAGTATTATAGATCATGAGAAAAAGATACAAGAGAAGAAAGTTATCCTTCATAATCATTCCTGAGGTCACTTCAAAACAAAGTTTTCTAACATAAATTTCATCATCTGAAAATTTTTTACACACACACACATATATATTTATATAATATATTTATTTAGAGAAAAAATAAAGTATATAAGTAGAAGTCAATATATAATTGATATTGATAAAAGGAATTTCTGTTTTTTTGAGAAATATTCTTCATTTTTATATTAATATTTGGTTTCAAAAAGCTGTATAATTCTTTAGTCAAGACAGTATTAGTAAAGGAGATAAATCAGAAAAGACCTCATATTAGCTATTATGAAAAAAATGAGACACAATGAGTTTTCAATATAATTGGTATTTGTTAATTTTCTTTTGATCTATTGAGTAACAAAAAGAGATATTTTTAGATTAATAAGAATTTTTCTTTGAAATACTAAGATTATAGTGAAAAAGGAAAGGTAGATATTTATGAAAATATCTTTCAACTTCAAATATCCAAATTAATTTTCTAATTCTATTCAATATCAAGGATTTTGAATTGATCTTACCCTTTTTTCCTTTGTTGTCTTTCATCACATTTTTCTCAGTATCAAAGCAATTATATACGTATTTCATTCTTATACTCAATACTATAGAGTTAGGGATCTCATTCATATTTGAAATTCTTGCGTTAATTATTGATTTATTCCATTGATCAAAAATTATGATGTATAAAAAGTTAGTTGATTTAATCAAATGATCTTTGATTTTCTTACTCTTATTTCTGTTATGCTAAGGTAAGTAGTTTTTTTGAGATAGAATATCACCATTATGATATTACATATTTTTGAATTACAATAGGCGCTTCATTCTCTATAGTTGATTGAGACAATTTTTAATTAAGATTTTAATAATTCAAACTCTATTCAACTCTATTTTAGAAAATATCCGCTTTTCTCATTGTAAAATGAGTTAACTTTGATATTAGATATTGAATGATGCTCATCTATATCAGCATAAATATTACAAACACTTGAAATGATTTCTTGATAAATTCAAAGCACTGAACAAAATCCATCAACCCCTCTTATTCCTTTTTGTATTGAAAGGCAAGATTTTTTCACAGTATTAATGTGTGTCTCATATGCTTAAAGAAAAAAATTTCATTCAAATATCTATGGAGAATCCACTTTCATTTATATTTGCCCCTCAAAAAGCTTCCAAGACTTGATATTCTGGACAAAAAATAATTTTATGTAGTTCATGGCTAAAGATTCAAGTGCCTTTGGCTATGCTTATGATTTTAATAAAATGAGAACATTGCAAAGCTTAAAATTGAGTCATCTTGATCAAGTATAAGGAAATTAATTTTGATTTGAAAAGCATTCTGTATTTATGCAAATCATTACAGAGTAGTAAATGATCAATAAAAAAAGCTTAAAACCACAAAATTAGTTTTTTATTCAATTTAAGCCATTTTTTCTTTTGGAAAAAACTGAGCAGTTTATTTTTCCAAGGTTTCAGAATTTGCACCCGGTGGACCTAGCAGTAGAAGATTCAATACAAGGAACCCCCTTTGTCAGGATGAAACTATGATAAAGTGGTAAATAGGCTAGCTACAACTTTAACTATGTTTGTGAAAAGGTTATAAATATTAAAATAAAGGCGTTTTAAGATAATAAGGGTTATAATTAAATAAAAAGGGCTTTACTATTGAGAAATAGTGGTGGTGAGCGCTGCTGAAAGCCCTGGGTGCAGTCTTACCAGTTGGATTACTATAATAAGAACTACAATACTAAAGCTTATAGTATAACCTGATTATTTTCCAAGAGTAAAACTGTTTTTGACATTTTACTATGTAGGAATTCAAGAGCAGGATGAGGAAAGCTTTTCTGGCTGTGAAAAGCCCCCTTTTTATCCTGAAATGGGGTGAAAAGGTGGCTAGACCTTTCCACATAGAGGAAGTGAAGATTTTTCACCCTCTAGGACAGGCTTGTGGTTTAAAAAAGGCCTGTATAGCCTGTATAGGGCTCATATGTGGTTTTGAAACCACATCTGGGCTGTTTTCACCAATACAGGGTGAAAATTTTCATCTTGGGACCACACAGCCTGATTCTGACGTGTATGATGCGTAGAATGCTGTACAGAACCTGTATGGGAACCAAGTGTTGAATGAACTATGAGGTATTTAAGTAAAAAAGCTTATTTTTCAGTTTGACACCTCATAATCATGGTTATGGGATATTATCCCATGGTAAGGCTGTATTGGTCAAAATGTGGGATTTTGACCTTAAAACAGCTATAGCTTTGTCAGTTCTTGAGATATCAACCTCAAAATTGAATCAGTGTGTATCCCTGTATGTGATCTACACAATGGTACCTCATTTGTTATGGTTATCATTAAATATGACAAAGTTATCCCATGTACAAGTGTTTTGTACACGTGCGTGTTTTTAGCAAAAGCTGTATTGGGCTTGTTTTCCCTATACCTTTTGTTCTAGTGGAGATATAGAGAAATAGATGACACCAGCAGATAGCCCTGATTGTTCTCTTTCCAAAAAGACCCCACTTTAGGTATCTCACACTAAAACTGTAGAAGTTAGATGAAAGGTGAATGTTTTATTCACCCTTATTTGGCCTGAATTTGACCATAACTTCTGCAATACTAGTGCTAGCTCAGTTTGGCTAGTACCATTGGATAGCCCTGGCTTAGAGCTTTATTTTGCATACCAATTTGATGGTGTTAGGCCTCCTACTCTGTATTTCAGATGAGAGGTGAAAATTAAGGTTTATGCTTGGCAACAACTTTGAGCAGGAATAACTTTGTTATTATTTGTCCTATGATTATGAGACTTGTATATTTGGAAAGGGGTGAGTTTCCTATTTCTTTTGATAAATTTTGAGAAGATTTGGCTCAGATCCATGTTCTGGTAGTATCTTGGCTATACCATTGGTTTATGGTGTTTGGCTGTCATGCTTGTGCTCTGGTTTTGAGTCACAGGCTGACACCCTTCTTCTGAAAATTAATGCAGGGTGGCTTAATAACTCTGACAGATTTGAACCCATTATGGGTTTCATTGATTTCATAAATCTCTGTAGGGTCCATACTTTCTTCAAATAGCTCCCTCAATTTATCAAAGACACCAGGAACATAAAGTACAGAAGGTGAGGAATCAGAGTGATTGGAGTCATATATGGAAGTCAGCTTTGAACTCATCTTCAAGGTCAAAATTCAAAGCAAGGACCAAGCAAATTATGGACAAATCCAAGTCAGAAATTCACTTATGGCAATTGACCCTCAAGAATGGGGTTAAGGAGAGGACATTAGAATAAAAAATCAAAAGAAAACTGTTTCATTGGTCAAATTGGCCCATTTTATGCATTTGTGCATTTTTCAGAAGTTTACTTCATTTCATCATTAATAATCTGCAAGACTCTTCAAGCATCCAGAAGAATAGTGGAAAATAGCTTCAAAATTCAAAAAAGGCCATAATATGGATCTGTGCATTTTGCACATTTCTTCTGTTTTTTCTACAAAATATCATCAAAAAATGCTAATTCATGCATTTCGACTCATTTGTGCACTTTGCACATGTTGGCCAAAAGGGCCCAGAAAACCCCAGGAACATCAAATTTGGGGTAAATTTCTGGACATTCTCAAATCTTCCAAAATTCAAGAAATTTCAAATTCTGGCCCAATCTCAAGATGAAGGAAAATAATCCAATTACAGTGGAAGCTTGGGACATCAACCTGAATCACCCATCTAAATTGAGCCATGAGGACTCAAAATGGCTTTAATGAAGAATACTGAAAAGGAAAGTGACAGAAAACAAAATCACACATAAGAGAGAAGCAAATATCAAAGAAGGGGAGAAGAACCAAAGTCAAGTGAAGCAGAAGCACATACAGGTGTATGAAGATGGAGGGAGAGCTTGGGGTTTGATTGATGAAGAGTAAATATGAGAGGATGGTAATTGAGGAATTGAGGGGAAGAATTTTCTTATTGTTTATTTGACCTCATCAAGATTCACCTATTCTCATGCTACTCAGAGCTCACCAACTTCAAGCGGGGGAAAATGTCACAGCCATGGAGACAGGCAGGGGCATTACAAATCATTATTCATTGAAGATCTTCCAAAGCCCCATCAGCAAGGGGGTTGCATGGAAGATCCACCAAATACAGTTTCAAAATCTCAATACAGTTCAATAAATTCAAAACTCAAATACAGGATTCACCAAATACAGGCATGTCCTCAATACAGGTGCAAATACCTGTTTTGAAAACAAGTTTCAATCTCAAATACAACTTCTTCCAGAGTACAGCCCATGGTTTCTCAGCACTCGAACTCCAGGATGGTATTTTTCACATAAACAAGCCCCCTTCACTCACCTGGGGGTTTTTCCTCCAGTTATTTGAAATATTGGATGTATCAATAGTAGTATTTTATTTCCAAGTAGGAGATATTATATTGTTAATTGTTAAGGTAAGTCTTAGCCTTCCCTCACCTATTCAGTAGAGTATTGGTGGTCGTATCTTAATTAATCCTTCTCTCCTTTCTGAAAAGGTTGGAACAGTGGTAAAAGATTATTTGTGGTTGGCTCTTTAATATTTCTTTTTTCTTGCATGTTCCTTAACTTCAATTTCTTTATTCATTAGGAATTATAATCTTTTGTTATTGATCTTATTCTTTGAGTATCCTCTCTGAGCCCTCCATAGGTAAGTCTGTTCACTTAGTTCCAGGCCCCTTATCATTTAGAAGAGCCCCTGTGACAAAGCCTTTCTTGTGTTCATTTTGTTTTTCATAATTTTTGAATCTTCAATATTTCAAAAATCAATGCATATATTATTAATTTTATTTAGATTTGAGTTGAGTTTCATTTTTTCAAAATTTAGAAATTACATTTTCTATTTATTCAAATTATTCAGAAGATCTCAAAGCTTTTTAATCTTAATATTTCTCAATTATAATATCATTATTTTAATTAAAGTACTTATCAAACCAAATTTCAATAATTTAGCTTTCATATGGACATGTATTTATTAACTGTGAGCTACTCTGGAGAATATGAAGTTTTCTGATTGTTTCAAAAGCTTCATTATTGATGTAATTTGTGCTTTCTTTGTGATTAATTCTTAAAAACTCTTTTGAATATGATTTTATGATTTTTTTCACGTTCTTTCTGTTAGTATAGAATTTTTCTCTATTAGCTACTTAAAATATACTAATAATAATTTTTTTCAAAGGGTTTTCAGTGTTTCTTCTTTCAATAAAGCTCCCCTAACAGCTTCCAAATTTTCTCCAAATTCTTCTATATAATATATATTTAGAGATATAAAAGCTTATTTCTTTAAGAATTTCTTTTCAGTTACAGAAATAAATTAAGGCTTGGTCTTTTGAGCATTGAAAGGATGTATAAAATTTGATAATTCAATAATCATTGGCCCAATTATTGTGTATTTTTGGATTTTCGTCAAGTTAAACTTTAGTTTACAGGTGTTTGACCGAACTCAATTTATAATTTACTGAAATATTGAGCTAATGGCTTGAATCCTTCATTCAATCAATATCTATTTTATTCCAAATTTTTATCTAATAATTTTATCACCTCTAATTTATTAAATATAGTCATATTCCCATTGAGGGCTAAGGTGCGACCAGTATTCAAGTTTTTACCAAATATTTGTTTAGTTCTTCGATCATTGGGTTTAAAGCCATTGAAAGAGGAATAAAATAAATTTCGAACTCAAAATTTTTTTATTTCCAATACTTGTGTTTTTGGAAGTGATTTTTTCTTAGATGTGGTAAAGCGCTTTTGAAATTATTGATAAAATATTCAAGGTTTTGTATTTTAATAATGGTGCAATTGCTTTATTTATGAATGAAATAAACATATTTTGTGCAGAAATAAAGTTAAATTTTATATCTATTTTTCTTAATTTAAATCTTTTGAGATACCTCTTTATTCATTTCGCTCAGATATAATCTGATACGTTTTCTGTTTCAAGCCTATTTTTGGTGCATAGTAACAAAGAGAAAATTATGAGAAACTTTATGTTTACTTTTTTCTTGAAAGAATTTTTAATTTTACTCATTAAAGCTGTTTTTATTCTCAAAGAAGTCCTATAGAATCATTCATTATTGAATTTATTATGTTTGGATACTTAACTTGGAATATGATTTTTTAATTTTTTAATAAAGATTAATTATATGTTTTAGTATATTTATTACTTATATTTAAAGGATTCTCAAAAATTTTCTTTCAATTGTTTATTTTTCTAAATATAAATTTTTTAATCTTAAGATGTTTTAAAATTATTGAATATGTTCTTCAATATAGCCAAAGCATAATTAGAAATATTTAAAGTTTGTGAAGAGCTCAGAAATAATTTCCTGTATTTTACTGCTTTTTCCTCTTTATTTTTAATTTCGAACAGGTTTATACCCATCTAGAGAAAGTATTTCATAGAATCTTGTTGTTATTTGAAATACTGTAACCCTAGTTCTATTATTCAGTTAAATGCTCCTTGACTTTTACTTTTCTCTGAGGTTGTGACTTATTTAAAACATAAAAATTGATCGTGCTAGCAACATGAAAGGCTATAGGGTGGTTGTGAGCTCCCTTCTTTAACCATAGAATCTGAAGAATAATTTTATTTATTTTGAGCAATACTTTGAATCCAATCATCATTTTACAGCAGTTGGAATTGAACATACATTTACTCAAAATGAGGAACGAGTTTATTTAGATTTTCCAAAGTTATTCCAATGATTCATTATATTTTTGTTAAAGAGAATTCTCTAGAAACTCCAATTGAAATTTAGACTTTCTACTGAGGTCTGTTGTGGTGGGTTTAGCTCCAAATTCAGGAAAGTAGCTTCAATTTTAGAATATGGGAATTTTTTATATTATTTTTTCTTACTGACTCTTGAGATCTTATATCTGATTGGATTTTACAATAAAAATCTTTTTCATTTCTTTTATACAGCTGAGGGGGACTTTAGGAGGTAATTCCACTTTAGCTGGCTTACAAACTACTTATGATTTTAGAAATGGAAATTGAAGTACCAAATAGTAATATTATGTCACAAAAAGCTTATAATTTGTAAAAATTGAGGGTCTTTGAAGGTTTTTTTATCAGTTTTTACACTGCTTAACTAATAATACATGGACTATGAGTTATGAATTTGAGCTATAATAGAATTAGTATTATTTTCATATGAACAAGTACTCTCAAGAATAATTCTGGCTTAAATGGTTAATGGAAATACTTTTACAACATTTTCTTGTCTTAACACATGTAAGACACTGAAATGATAAAAAAATATAATAATATTTTTAGAGAAAAGTGAGTTTTTGCAAAAGGAACTCTAATATGACGCCTCACTAATAATAGAGAAAGTTAATTTTATGTTTTTCAAATTATAGGAATTCACTTATCAAAAATTGACTATCATGTACTATATTGAGAATTAGAAAAGATACATAAAATGGTAGAGCTCATCTTTCACAGGTAAAACTAATGGCTGAATCCAAAAAGAATATAAGTTTTGAATTTTAAATGAAGGAATTGAAAATAAGAGTATTAGATTATTTACTAACTGTAAAAACTCCAAAAAAAATATTTTAAGCCTTCTTAGTATGAATAAATTCATATTATAAATATTATTTTCTTTATCACCAATAAGATTATATCCAAAAAATTTCCGAAGTAGATATTTGGAGCTACAATATAGTTTATATAAAGATTATTTTGGATTAAGTGAGAAAATGATTGATATGAATTACTATAAGGAAATTTCCTCTTGAAATACTTTTGAAGAGAAAATTCAGAAATTATAATCAGAGTGAATATATGAGCTTATTGATATGTTTGATATTACTTAAAGATTCTTCCATCCATTTTTGGGGTGGCCAAAAATTCAAAATTTATATAAGAGCTTGGAATAACAATTATCATAGTTATGAAAATTTTAAACAAGTTTCAATTCATCCAAAAAGGGATTTGGGAATGCTTTCTTCGTTTGTTCAAGACTATTTGAATCAATCATAAAATTAAAAGCTCCTGACATGAAAAAAATGTTGGGGAAAATAATACAGTTTGATAAATGTAAGAAATCTTGAATAATGGTAAAGACTTATTTCATAAGGCATTTGAGGTACTGCTACTTGATTAAGGGAAATCCTTTTATCTCTTAGCCATGGTTTGGTACAGAAAGGCCTTCAATTTATACAGTTTTGAGTGTTTTTTACCCATTAAGCCACCTTTTTTCATCAGATCCATAGGCGTTTATGGCGCGAAAGATGCAATAATCAGATTTAAGCTGGTAATTAAGAATCAATGGATTTTTTGACCCATTATAAGCAAGCTGAGATATCCTGGTTTGTATTGAGGCCACATCAATAAGTGGGCTCACAGACTCGTTTATGGATGCAAAAAACAAGTGAAATAAATTTTTCTTTATCGATATTGAAACTTAAATTTCAGGAGTCAGAAACCCTTCTTCACCTTGAAATTTTTTCCTTCTAGTATCACATAAGGAATTGAGTCGAATTTTGATTTCTATTTAATGGGAATTGCAGCTCTTTATATGGAGTTAGAGCTCAGTTATGTGACACACATGAGCCAGTTGAAGAAATAAACTTTAATTACTAATAAATTCAAGGCTAAACACAATGCCTCATTTTTAATACAAACAATCAAGATTAAAAAAAATTCATTTTAATGAACTGGGAATTTGTTTATTTTCGCATTATCATACTGAAGTTAGAATTTCAATTAATCAATCTTAGATAAGTGGAGATTCATACACAATTCATTTTTTAATGTGAAATGAAATAGTAATATAAATTTCATTTTTCATAGGAAAAAAACAGGTAGTTATGTTTATATATAGTTTTTTTAAGAGTGTATAGATGATATATTTCTACTAAAGTTATATTTTTGAATAAATGTGTCTGAGTGAGATGGTATTTTCTAGGTTCTCTTAATCCTCATTTATTTTTGTAAAAAATATATACCTGAATTTATACTGACTTCATCATAATTAAAATATAAGTATTTTAATTGAATATATTTCTGAAATAAAATGTTAAAATATCCTTCTTGCGTGATTCCCTGAGTAAGGTTTCTTATTATTGAGAATTTGAGAAGTATAAATATCCCTTTTCCGAGATAATTGTGGCTATTATTGTAGCTATCAAAGCTCAAATAACAGCTTCCTTTCTAGAGTTTAGATTACTTGAAAGTATTTTAGCTCAATTTCTATGAATATGGTAGTCAAGAATTTAAAATTTTAGAACAAGCTCATTGGATGTTGTTAATACTCTATGAGGGCTATGAAATTTGAAAATTTCATAATTTAACGTCTTTTATATAGTAGTGAGAAGCAAGATTGTATTGTCCCAAGTTCTTTATTGATATTTTCATCTCCCAGTTCAAAGAGAAACTCAATTCAAAATGAATCAAAATTTCCATTTCAAATAATTCTTTCCACAAATATTTATTGAAAGAATTATCTGAGAGAATGTATATTTTCATATAAGCTTATTAGTATCAATCCCAAACACACTTCTGGGTTGAATTATGCTGTGCAAATATCCATTGAGGATTATAATGAGATTTCTCTCCAAAATATCGAAAAATGAAATTGGCGTCTATAATTTTTGAGTAATCCAAACAGTTAGCTAAATCTTAATTCAACATAGTTCTGTTAGATATGTTGGGGATTTTTGATACTTTAGATTGATATCAAGCTAAAAAAGACAAAATAATTATTAAGAGCCTGATCAATTTTATATTAAACGATAATATTTGCCTAGCAAGAGAGGTATTCCCCTTAATGAGCTATACTAATTAATGATTTAGAAGAATTTCTGTGGAAGGGTTAAGCTGAATAAACCCATAAAAATCTGAATTTAGAAACTATAAATGTAATGGTACTTCAATAAATCCACTTTGTAGTAATTTAGATCACTTGGTCAATGATAAAATAGTCATTTTGAGAAAAGCCGTCAATTATTTGAATTCAGATCCCATTTTGTGACAGTCTCAGCTCCAAGAATAATTCAATATTACCAAAGTGGCTACACCTTATAGATGGTATTGCATTATAAAAATGACATTGAAGATAGGCTAGATACAGATCGGAATATGGGATAGGAATGAAATTAGAAAATTGAGGCTTTGTAATATATTCAAGCCAGAAATGTTTAATTCTATTGTATCAATATATTTCCTAGGTCAGGATCTCAAAAGCTCAATAATTCAACATCATATGATTCGCAAAAATATTATTTATTTCCCATTTATTTCAACTAGAATTATCGAGCTCAAAAGAAAGAAGATTTGGAGACCTGTTTATATATCTTCCCACACACATGAAGAATCAAAAATAGGTCCTTTCTCCATTTTGTATCATTTAAGGTGATAAATGAAGAATTCAATAGAGTAAGCTCTTCCATTTTGAAACAAAATTCCTGAATTATGACGAGATCATAATTATGTGAAGAGTTTTCCAAAGCTATGAAGATATGATTAAATTGTTTTTCTCTTTTTGTATTTTGTTTATTAGCGAAAATACAGACCTGGATATGAAGAAAATATGTATCCTTTATTCTATTATTAAAATGATAGTTTCTTTTCAAAAATAAAAAATAAATTCACACTATATCAACGGAAATATACAGATTCATATATGAATCTACTAAGAGTGGGATATATAATGGATATATATGACCAGTATATTGTGATTTCAAGATTTGAAGAAAGCTTCTTGTGACTTATATCTTTAATATAGAGAATTCTAAAGAGAAATATTTGTTGATTGAATATTTGAAGAGGTTTGTTATTTCAAAATCCAAAGATAGAATACCAGTTTAATTTTGGTATACGAAAAAAAATTCCTTTGTATAGTGGCATATTATCTAATATTGAGCCAATAAAATATAAAGACATATTATTTTTTATAATTTTATATTTTCCTTTAGAAAAAATGGCTTATTTATAACGTGAACAATTTAGTACTTGTGAAGTTATCTGAAGGTTCAATTCGCTAAGCTTATGTAGTGCCTCATTTTAGTATAAGGTAAATGCAAATTCTCTTTTTTAACTATTATTAATTTCTCAAGATACTATTGCAATACGACTTGGGGGAGCTTTACAGCAGATGTTACTTTTTGTCATAGATAAAGTTTCTGTATCATCTATCAAACAAATTAAATAAAATCTATGGGTTCTAAAGAATTGATTTGAATTTTTTCTAAATTATTAAGCTTTCTATACTCCCTTCTTTTCCCAGTTGAAGAAAATTTCTTGAAAAAACTTGCTATTTTTACTCATTCTTACATTATTCTTTTCTTTTTATCAAAATTTTGTTTCTATATTTCAAATTGAAAATATATATATCTGATTTTTAGCTTTAGAATTAGTTTACAGCTCTTCATATGCTTATTTTATGGGTTTCCCCCCATAATTTAAAAATATTTATTTTACTTCATCAATTCCGCATAAAAACAAACTGAAAATAATAATAAATCTTGAGGAAAAGAATTACAGAGTCTCCCCACCTTAGCTTTTCTTATCAAATTGGGGGAGATTATAGAAATACTCAGTAATAATAAAATATAAAATCAAAGCTAGTATAAATCTAGATAGCCATTGATAGAAATTAATAAACTTCTTACTTTCAATGAGATACTATATATATCATTTCTTTTCCATGTGTTGGGCTTTGAAAGACTTGAAATGGAAAACACATGGATAATGAATTTTTTTACAGTTTTTCGATCCAAAAAAGGTAGCTTTATTAGTCTACTGAATGGTTTCCTTAATTTAAAAGATATATTCAGGTAGTAATAAGATTTCACTCAAAGAGGATGCAATGTGGAATATATGTTTATAAAGTGCTTTCAAAGGAGTTAATTCTAAATAGCATTGAAATCTTCTTATAATATAGTGTAACTAATGAGTTTCTGTGAGGTTTGGTGAAAATATTGAAAATATTTCTTATAGTTTTATTGTGAATAAAATCAGTTAAAAATATTCCACATAAGTAAGCTGGAAATATTTCTGAAGAGCTCTTGAAGTGATATGTATATCACTTCAAATCCAGATCAAACTAGGTTTCGAAAATCATTTTAATTATTCTCAAAGTATCTCACTATCCTTATTAGGTATAATAAATAACATTTATATGAACATATATAATACTAATTTTTCTATTGATGGATATCCTGCTCCCCAAATTCCTGAAATAACCATTGAAACTTTTTTCCATACAATGAATTATTCTACTTTTTTGGATAAAGAATTTCTTACTCAGGTTGATTGAGGAAGATTTAATTCTAAGCAATGGGTCTTTTGAAATCACGAAGCTTTTTGGACAATTTTAATAGTAACAAACCAGATCTTATTTCTCTTTTATTTTCATTATACCAATTTCAGATCATATATAAGTTGACTTATTCTGGGTTCGATTCCTTGAATCACTGGAAAAATGGATTTTAAAGATTTTTCAAAACAATACTCACTGATTGAGATGGATTATAAATTTGAGATTTTTACTTTAAAGGATCAGTGGAATATTTATATTTTTTGAAATTAATCGTCCTGCCAATTTTTATTTGATATATTAGATTTCTCGCGATTTTTATTCAGAAAAATACCAAAGAAACATAGAATTTCTTTCTGGAAAATATTTTTTTCCTCCCAGAAATACTTTCAAAATAAAAAGGGAATTCATTTAAATGAAAATGATCAAAACCGATTAAGAAATATGATATAAGAATCTTTCTTTCTCTTGGAGTAATTTTTTTTGATTATATCCTGTTTATTTTTAATTGTGTAATTTTCCTTGAAACTAAGTTAAAAGAAGCAGAAATATGCTACCGTGAAAAAATTATACAGTTTAATCAAATTTTAGCAGTTTTTGCATTGTTATACGTTTTTATCAATTAAATTTCCAGTATTGATTTTCATGAATATTTAAATGTATATTTTGCTTCTGAACTTATTTCAGTCATCTTGGTTGAGTTTTAATTTTTCAATTTTCAAGATTTTAGCCTTTCTTTTGGGGTAAAAAAGCCTCTCAGAGCCCCATAATCTAAATCTGTCACTTCCCGTCAACAAATTTACACTAGGAGGGTCTCCAGAGGCTCTTAAAAGCTTCCTGGTGGCTTTTTTCAACAAAACATCATATAATTAGCCAATTATCAAAAAAGAACAAAGTAAAAATGATATAATAGTAGAAATAACAAATAATAACTGATAAAAAAAACAATTATAATGAGCATAAAAAACACCA
This sequence comes from Austropuccinia psidii, assembly GCA_023105745.1. Lineage (NCBI taxonomy): Eukaryota > Fungi > Basidiomycota > Pucciniomycetes > Pucciniales > Sphaerophragmiaceae > Austropuccinia > Austropuccinia psidii. The sequence continues at coordinate 17,946,383 of JALGQZ010000008.1, read as the reverse complement.
AGATAATTAGAAAAGATGGTTTTTTACTGTGGCAAGATTCTTTTTCTGCTGAGTTTTGCGAAAAAATAACAAAGGTAAAAAATGAACTAAACTAAAATAAGCATGAAATTAAAATAAAATAGCTAAGAGAAAAATAATACTCATAGTCTTTATAAAAAAGTGTATTTCTGCCCTTTTCACTTTTGATCCTTAGAGTAATTATTTTCAAAAAAAGCCGTGTGGGTTTCTTAATTTTTATAGATCTTTTATAAGAAATTTTATATGAATAATTAAAACATAATACTTTATCTCACTGAATGACGGGTCTTAACGTGGAATTATTTACCCATTTGGGCCCCGTTCTGAAATGGGATAACCTGGAAAACAACATTCTTTAGATTACAATAAGAAAGAAACAAATTTCAGCTTTCTAGGCTTATTAAAAAGGAATTCTGAGTCAAGGGATTAAAAAGAAATATAAATCTGTCAAACCTCAGAGAAAGATCTTAGATTTGAGCCTCATATTGAGCGGAATTATTCTGAAAATGGTAAGAAAAATGAAAATAATTTCCAATGTATACAAATATACTCCTATAATACAAAACAAGTACATTGTATTTGATTTATAAAAGCAGAAAATGAATATTATGTAGTCTTCAGCTGGCTCAGTACTGCTTTAAATGTCAACAAATATGATTTTTTTAGGTTCGGCCTAGTTCCAAGTATATGTTCAAGCTTTTACTAAGCTGGGCCCAAGCCATTTTCAAAATGAATCACCTTCTGTAGGTTTCAGATACTTCTCTCATGATGATTAACTTTTCCAATATTCCTTAATACTGAAAATAATTTGACAAAGTAATTGAAGTGAATTATTGAAAAAAACTAACCTCGCAGAAGCCAAAATCCCATATTCCTATAGCTATTATACTTAATAATACTATATATGATGTTAGCTTAAAAACATGTTGTTTAGTTATATCAGCCAGTACGATATCATAGATATAGGATCAAAATTAACTCATTAAGAACCTTTATCAATAAATATCATGTTTGAAGCCATATATATATATATATTGAAAAAACCTTTTTTCTTGTAGTACTTCTGGAAAATACCATATAATCACTTAGAAGATCCAGCTCAACACTTGATATGTATTTTACCATATCAGAATATCTCAAGTAATATTTTGACTTGTATTTGATTTTGTTACATTTTTGGATTTGAACAGAGCCAGAAATATATAAACTCAATACTCTACTACATGAAATTCCATTTATTTTGAAAAAAGGGTATTAGCATGTAAAACTACAAATAAGCTAAGCTCGCACGGTAGTTTTCAATTTCTTTGGTGCGTTTTTTTGTTTACAATAAGTTTTTAATTGTTTTTTTGAGGAAAGAATAAAATAATATATCTATTTCTATTTGAAATAAAACAATAAACATACTCCGCCTACAGAAAGTGCAAATTTTCACAGCTAAATTTTACAAGTCAATGTTTCTCATTAAGGAAAGTGAATAATTCAATTTTCAAATATTTCGTGCATAGAGCTTTTCTTTTACAAGAATAATTTTCTTCTAATTTTCAAGACCAATTAAATCAACCGTTTTTTCGGTCATAGAAAATGAATAAAATTTCTTGAAACTTCTATTAGCATTTGATAGTAGGAGAAATAAGGAAAACCTTTGGAAATAAAGATGTCTCACAGCTCACAGCTCTATAAGGATCTACTTTAATTTGGTAAGTGCTAATATGCCTTAAAAATCCATATTCTTCTACTTTGTAATTATAGATACAAAAACCACAGGGGACATCTAAAGGATTTGTGACAAAATTGGAATTTTGAAGCAAAAGCAAGCTTTTCTTTTAAAATTCAGTAATTTTCAAAAAAATGAGTAAACCATATTGCTAGAAAATTCCTTTATATTTATAAGCAAATCTTTATAACAACATTAATTCTGGGTCTTACTTTAAGTTATTGAATTCAGATGAGAAAAGATTTTGGCATTATCTAATGAACATCACATTTCCAGGAGGATACTGGTTAAATATCAAGCTTTGAGCTCAATGAGTAATTTATTGAATTTAATTCATAAAAAATAAATGAATCCAAATTCACGATCTTCTTTCCATATAAACATAAAGAAGGCATAAAATTTTTTTGGGACAGAATTCAAAACTAAATTTCTTGTTTACAATTGAAATATGGTAAATGATGATCAAAAAAAGCACTTAGAATTGATTTTAATGGGCTTCAAAATCTCAGATCTTACCAAAAAACTCAACATCTTGAGCGCCAAAAAATGAAATTCAAATTCAAGATAATGCATAAAGTCCCCTAAAGAGTGGCTTCCTAGATATACATTATAGCTGATTTCTCTGAGCATTGGAAATAACTGTATTATTTGAAAAAAATATTTATCAAGAATTTTACTATTTAAATCAAATATTTTGTTCTATGTCTTTTTAATTAAAAAATACAAATTTTCAAAAATTAATTTCTTTCCTATTAAATTACTGAAGATGTTTAAAAAAAACTGAACGAAATGTTGACAAATAAGGAAAATTATTCTTTATAAATAATCCAAATTCTATTTAGTAGCAGAAACTTGAAAAAAAATTAGGAGAAGAGGAAGGTGGAGCTTAATAATATAAATAGATTGAAAAATTATGATGAAATTTTGGAAATATATTATTTTAAGAAGAAACATTTCATATCCTACCAATTGGATATATGTATATTGGGCAAATTATTTCAAATCAAAACTTTACTTTATCAAGCGAATTTTATAGTAATTTGAAATTTGAAAGGTACACTTCTATTTATCTATATAAAGTAAATTTACTTTCTCTCAAATTAGCTTGAAAATAATATTTTTATACTGTTTATCCAGGGAATAATTTATAATATACTTTAGCTATTACACCAAGATGCCTTGGATAGCTAGGAGGTATTAATTTATGCTAAAGTAATTTCATTTTTACAAGAAATTATTTGGATATATCATTGAAAAAACTTGGATAAATGCAAAAATAATTCATGATTGTGATAAGAGCCCTCTCTTCCTAATGACTGGGTGACCCAAAAAATGGATAATTGCGATTATATAAAAGAACCACATTTTCAAGAAATCCAAAAATTGATATTCCCCCATTCATTTGATATAATGAATCAAATGGATTGGTTTAAGATTGTCCTCTTTTTCTATTTAGAAAACTATTTTGACACCAGTTTTGTGTTCTTGAAGAAAATAGATCTTCATCTTATTAAGCTCAATGGTCAAAGTTTATTTCGGAAAATTATTTCAAATGTTTATCACATGAATCTGGTTTACCAAAAACAACATTCTATTCTGGTCTCCCACAAAAAATAGAATTTCATGAATTAATTTTACTTCACACTGGATTGGAAAGAGCCTATAATCAATTAATTCATTTTTTTGAAGGTATTTGGAGCTATATTGTGGTATTTAATATTTAAAATTTGTATTGAAATATCCGCCTCTATATCTCCTTGATAGTGAGACTATAATTAAAATATCAAATGAAATTCATTTCAACCAGGGATCCAAAATGAATTCCAAAGTAATTAAATTATATTCAGATTTATGAGTTATTTTTTTTATCAATTTGATGGGTTTTGAATACTAACTTACTATAGATCTAAAGGTTTTCATACAATAAGCAACTCCTACCAGTTGAACCAAGCTTGAGAAATAAAAAATTCAATTCTTAGAATAGTGAATCTTCCAAAATTTGCAAATTGTAATCCAATTTTTCAAAATTATTATCAAAACTCCATGTTTTATTTTTTTTTTCATATTTATCTTTCATATTATTCTAACTTCCAAGATTAATATTTTCTTCCTCTTTGGAGACTTAGTGATGATTTTCACTTAAGAGAAAATTAAATGATAATATGAAATTATTTATAAGTTCAATTTTGAAATGATTATTTTAATTTTGAATCAAAACACCTGGCCCATGAATTATTATTAAATTTTTGAAAAAATTTCATTCCAAAAGTCCTGAGTCCATATAAGTTATTATTAACTGAAGGGGCTGAGAGGTTTTGGAATTTCTCATTTCCTGGATTGATAGGTATTTATTAGATCAATAAAGCTTTCGACTTGTTTTGAAAACAAAGGAATCTTGTTTATTTCTTGAAATTTCTTTATTAATCTGAGAAAAGTTTCTTATTTCCATAATACCAGAAAATACTTGTTATTCTATTTCTAAAATATTCAAAAAAATGATTCTTGAAAATGCAAAATCTTTATTCCGAAGAATTCAGGAAGTAATTGAAAAATGTATATGTTGGACCTTTCCTTATCCAATACTTGAATTTAAATTTAAAGGAAAACTTTGAATTTTGAATATTTTAACTATTAAAGCTCAAAAATACCATAAGATTACTAGGATACCTCAGCTAAGTGAAGTTAAGTGGGCTCATATGATCTTTATTAAATACAAAAATATGTTTTTGAAAAAATAATATTAAATATTCTCTATAGAAATTTACATTGACTATTACTCAGGATTGTAATTATTCTAGCGGAATGGTAGGCTCACATAATATTTTTTTTAAATTCATTTAAACCCTTACACGAGTTTACCAAAAACACTCAAAGTCACATAAGAGGGATATTAAAGTTGAAAAAACCCCCTCAGTTTTCATAAATTACTATTTTTTCTGGTTTTCCATTCTTTGACCCCCCTCCCAGGTATCGTAATCTTTTTACAATTTTTTTTGGTCCACTATGGTAAGTTTTATAAACCTTTGAGATTATAGACACAAAATAAAAAAAACTCTAAGAGTTGATTCCAATTATGTATTTGAATAATTTTTCATAAAAGAAAGGAAATCATGTGCCCATCATCCAGAAAAAAATGAATTTTCAGGAAATTTTTACATTGATTCTTGAAATTTCAAAAAAAACCTCTTTTCAAGCCCAAAGAGGCCTTTGTGGAAGCCTATGGAAATTTCAATTTAATTTTTATTTTTAAGACCAGGAATTTATTTCAACTAATTATTGCAAAAGAAAACAGTGGGAATCTATAATCAAAATCATAGAGTGGGGATTCAAAAACAAGGATGTAGTGGGATAATTAAATGTACTAAAATGAGGAAAACTCATTCTGAGTCCACCTCCAAATTGGTAGGTGGCTTTTTGGAGGGTGGTGGAAGATTGGAGAAGTGCAATATTATATGTTATTTTTATTTTTCTTTCCATTGAAAAGCCCAAGGCCTAGCATTAACTTCCAGTTCATATTGATGGGTTGAATATTAAAATTCAGAGAAGTAATAATTTCCAAAGGTAAAAAATGTTTTTGCCATCCAAAAAACAAATAAATATTGGGATATTTTTATTTGGGGAAAAAATATGGGGAAAAAAAGTAATACATTTTTCAGAACAAGAAAAGAAAACAGGTCTTTTTATAATTGTTGGCCATGGGCTCCCCCATTCCAGGCATGAAAATCCACTTACTATAAGGGGAAAAACCTATGTCTTCATTCCAATCCAATCTGTTCAGGTACTTGTCAATTTTATTAAATAAAGTATCCATGCCTTGATAAGGGCTTCTATTGTATTTAATTTCTTCTACCAGATCCCCTCTTACCTCATACCATTGTTTTTCTGTGCTGTAAGTCAAATAGGCCACACCTCTGTAGCCAAAATTTCTACCACCTTGAACATTGAGAGGCTGGAAGGTTAATTTGAATATGGATCTGGAAAGGCCACAAAGTACAGAAGCCTAAATATTGCGATTTCAAGAAAAGAAGTAAAATAAAATTCACAGAAAGCTTTAACAACTAAGAACCAGTGTGGTAAGTGCTTTGAAAATACTCACACTTCAAATTAGGAATACTATATCCATTTAAAACTTTTGTTGGGGTATGCTTTATTATTTAAGAAGTCCTGGTTTTGAGAAATCTTTGAAATCCTCTGAGGTTAAGTTTATCATAGGATTCCCCCTTTAATATTTCCCTTTCTGTAGCTGAAGGTAAGGAATCTAATTCTTAATCACTTGAAGGTGAAGTATCAGAAGAGTTCATGGTAGAAAAAGCTTCATATTTTTCAAGATTTGATACTGGGTATTAGGCTCTAGATTTTGTCCTGCTACTTCTATGAGAAGGTGTTCTTCCTATTTATTTCATTTATTTTCTCAATTTTTTCAAGCTTGAATGAGTACTTCTTGGTCTTATTGGTAGCTCCAGGTGGTCTTCCACTGATATTTGTGCAATGAAGGGGAAATATGGAATTTTTGAGAAATTTGTCCAGTATTTGAAATGAAAGTGACGTTTTAGAACATCTTGGGAAGTTCGAATTTTAAAAATTATTTAACTCAGGGGTCTTTGGAATAAATATTCCCCAATTTCAGAAAATCTTGCCTTGGCTTTTTCTTTTATATAATCTTCAATTCTTTTGTAATCGTGTTAATATCCCTCATACATATTTGAATAAATAAATCATAAAATTGAATTCTCTTACTTGTAAGGCCAAATGTCATAGTTTATGGAAATAACTTATGTGAAAATGTCATTTTGGTAAGATTTCTACAGGGAATTTCTTTAGATTTGGAGTACCTTCTTGTGAATTTTTCTTTGGTATCACCCTTTATATTGTGATTATCCAGTTCAATTAAGAGGGAATGACATAAACTTTCTCCATTAATACCACGAAAATGTGGTGGGAGTCCTTAATGTAAATAAAAATTACATGTAATATTCTGTTCATTATTTCAATTAATTGCTCTATGAAACCCATTTTAAGCTCTTGAGCTACCTCAAGTAGGGCTCTAGTGAGTTTTTGAAGCAAGATTTTGATGATTTAATGAGCTCCTTGAGATATTGGGCTTCTTTTCTGATGCGATTGGGCATCCAGTGCTCTTTCAAACTCTTAGGATGATTGAGATAGCTTTAGAGATTTTTATGATTCTTTTTTGCTTTTGATAACTTTTATATGATTTTAATGGATTTTAGAAATATAGAGAAAATTAAAAGATAAAGATAAAATATATACATATTTTTGGTCACAAACGACCTCTATTTATCTAGTAGGAGCCTCCTACAGAACCTCTGTCTCTATTAATCGACAAAATACTTTTTATCCGAAAGTAAGTGTCTCTTCCTCCTTTTGTTACTTTTTCCGTCAGCAACATCAGTACTTCTTTTGTTGCATTTTACTTTCCTTCTTTCTTCACTTACTTCCAATATATAATTTTGACCAAAAGTCCAATCTAAATTATTTTCCATATCCTTTATATTTTCATTCATAATATCTAGGTCTTTTATCATAACAGAATCTTTGGTGATTGCTTTTCCAACACACCCCCTTGATCTCAAATGTGGGTGTAAGTCTTTATTGACTTTGAGCGCTGAATTGGCTGATGGATTCAAACTTCTCACCATACCCATTAATTTGAAAAATTTGTTTTGTTTGTTTCTATCAAGGGCTGGCGTAAGGCAGTCTGCGATTAGTTTTTTTTCTGGAAGATCTTTGATTTCTACTCCTTTATTTTCTATGAGATCCCTAATGCTGTTTTAGTGAAAATCAATGTGTTTAGTCTTTGAGTGATAGATTGAATTCTTTGCCTGACTTATAGCTCCTTTTTATTATTCTAGATGGTAATTTTTTACAATATTTTTTTGGTTACTTCACTATTTAGTAAATATAGCCACTTTGTTTCATGGAATGTAGATAAAAATGATCTAAATTCAGCTTCAGCTGAGGATCCACTGACGCCTCCAAGATTCTTTCTTTTCCAACTAATTATTCATCCAGACATTATAAAATTATAACCAGAACAGGACCGGTTCCCTAAATCTTCAGCCCAGCTTGAATCAGAATACCCTACTATTTCTCCCTCCGCTGTTTTATGGTAATTAATCCCTAAATATTTAGTTCATTTTAAATATCTAAATACCCTCTTAAAACTACCCCAGTTTTGACAGCATGATTTTTCAAGAACTTGAGAGAGATGACCTACAGCATATGCAATATCTGGACAAGTACATGGAGATAGATATTTGAGTGATCCAATTGCTGATCTATAGTCTTCATTTAAAATTCTAAACTCATCATGTTCTGCCTGTGTTGCTGGTTCAAGCTTTAAGTTGCTTTGCATTGGTATCAAGGTAAATTTACAATCTTCCATTTTTTATTTCTTGAGTAGCTCTTCTATTTAATGTGATTTATTTATTTTTATTACTTCCTCATTATTTATTGTTACTTTTATTCCTAGAGAATGACTGGCCAAACCAAGGTCTTTTAGCTTGAAGTGTTTTTTCAATTCAGTTATGATTTGGTCAAACTCATCTCCTATTAATAAAATATTGTCAAACCAACCAAAAAAGGAGGGTGTTTCTTTTTATTAATAAACAAGGGTCTTCTTTACTGATTAGAAAGCCATACTTGAGAAACCATCTTTAGATTTTCTGATACCAACTTCTCGCTGCTTTTTTGAGGCCATACAGTGACTTGTTGAGTTTGAGTACAAAATTATTTGGCTGTTTGAGTACTTGCTTAAAACGTTTTTCCTCATAGAATTCAGGTTTAGTTGTTTTCACCCACTCTATGAATCCCTCTGGTAAGGTAGTACAGACTGTTTCATCATTCCCAAATTTTTAATTAAGGTATGCTGTTACAAAATTGGCTTGTTAAGTTTTCTGACTTGTTTTTACAGCATAGCTCATAATTTAGCGGAGAGTTGAGAACCTTCTAGTGGGCGAGAAGGTTTCTTGATAGTCGATACCTTCTTTTTGCTCAAATCCCCTTGCTAAACATTGGGCTTTGTATTGTTTTAAATAACCATTTTCGTTGAATTTTTTACCAGGAACCAATCTAGTACTTATTATGGTTTTTTTGTGGTACATGTTCTTTTGAATATACAACAAAAATTCCTTGTTCTGAAATAGAGTCTAATTCAGAAAAATACACTTCTCTCCACATAAACAAGTCATGCCTTCTTTTTTGCTTCAAAAATGCTTTCTGGGTTCTTCTTGTTTTCTTTTGTTTCAACATACATAGAAATGGAGCTTATGAGGTCAGTTTTATTGAACACTTCTGTTTTCTGACTTAGTAAATTAACCAAAAAGAGCATGATATTTCTGTGCATCTTTCGTCCACATAATTAACCTCGTCATGAGTGTCTGTGCCCATTGTCTCATTATTGAGCTTATAATATGGTCTTCAGATATGTTTGAGATGATCTCTTTTGGGGCTTTTTCTGTTAGTTCCAATTCCCAGTATGTTCAAGTAGCTGTGATTTCTTAATCCACCCCCTAAAAAACTAGATCATTTTGTTCTGGTTGCTGTATACTTCTTGTTCTGTTTTATTCATCAAGCTCATCTGCATTCTGACTTTGAGTTCCTTCTGGTAATTGTGCATTTTTTCAGGGCATTTCCTTTTCTAAAAAACTGAAAATCTGAGTTCTGATAATCTTTCTAGAATTTTCTGATGATACTCGATATACCCCAAAGTCTTGTTCATATCCTACCAGCACTACTTTCTCAGACCTTTAATCAAGTTTTCTTTTGTAGCTGCTCTGGGTAATTTAGACTCAAAATCCGAAACTTGCGATCCTGTTTAAAGTGTGCTTTTCATTAGAAAGTTTCTCATATAATTTTCTTCCTTTTTCTTATTCTTACTCTCAGGAAGTTAGAAGTATTAAACAATACTTCCCAAAGTTCTTCTTGTAACCCTGAATGAGCTCTTAGAGCTCTAGATTTATCCATTAGTGTTTTGTTTGTTTTCTCAAAAATGCCATTTTCTGGGGAGTGTATGGAGAAGTAACCACTAGTTCTATTACTTTATTATCACAAATTCCCATTATCACAGATAATCATTTTGACCCTTTTTCAAATCTATTTTCTAACTGTTGTATAATTTTTACAACTTCTTCCTTAGCTTTTGTTTTTTTTCTTTGAGCCTGCAAACCCAAGAAAAACAAGACCCAGTGTCTACTACCATCAGTACATATTTTTATCCTCCTAACAAAGCTGAAGTTATAGGTTGCATCAAGTGAATTGAAATTTATTCAATTGCATTAGTATTGAGTTCAATTTTGTTTTTGGACTGGGAGATTTTTTATATTTCAAGTTGACAGGATTCACAACCTTTTGTTTGGATGCAAGACTAAAGGTACATTTCATTATATCATGTTTCTGAGTGAATGAGAGTAAGAAAAGAATGTAGGTACCTCAAGATGGATGACAATATTATACTATTTAAATAAGATGACAAGCTACAACCACTGAGATCAATAAAAAACTGAATACGAAATAAGCTGTACTGATTTACTAATGCTAATCAGTGAGTGATAGAATATGAGATATACCATACCTAAAAAACTAATCAGTATCAAGGTAAAAAGAAAGGGAAACAAGTGAGATAGAAAAGAAATAAAGGATTGAGGATTGAGGATTGAGTATAGATTCAAAGAAAGAAGGAAGTAGAGAAGTCTTTTCAAGTAAGCTTGATACCTCCTAGTAGTCAAGGAGGAAAGGTTGCTTAATGTTAAGAGGATTCTGATCGTCTGATCAGCAGCTCATTGGAAGATCTGCTGATCTTCTGCGGTGTTTTTGCACATAGAAGTGTCAATGCATGGATGCTTCTAGCAGTTGGTGCTGTTGTTTTCCACACATGCCTTCACTTTTAGCAAAACAACCCCAAGGAGTGTGAGTGCATGAAACAAGATTTCCCAAGAGATTGATTTTGTCAAGAAATCGGCCAGCATGTCATTAGTCATAGTATAAATCAAATGTATTCTTGAGGTCTTTATGGCTTCCTTGACAAAGTGGAGTTGAATTTTCATGTGCTTCATGCACTTACCATTCATGCTTTTTTTCCATTCTCCATGTTAATGAACCCTTGATTGTCTTCATGAACTGGGATAGGGGATGATTACGCAGGAGACTGGCCTCTTCACACCATTGGAAAATCCAGAGAAATTTGGAGGTCAGGTCAAAGAGTGATTTGTATTCTTCCTTGGAAGTCAAAAGAGAAACTTTCAGCCGTTTATTAGTCTTCCACAGCACAAGGAAACCACCAAAAGTTGTGAGAAAACCAGTCACAGACCATCAAGTCTTGCAACAGTTCCCCCAGTTTGTGTCGCTGTAAGTGTAGATACCTGGCTGATGGTGTTGCAGGAATAGAAGACCCAGATCTTTCATTCCTTTAAGATACCAAGGCACATGGAGAAATGCTTTCCAGTGCTTCATGCCAAGCTGTCCCAGGAGCTGGGAAAGGGAGCTGACCGCAAAAGATAGGTCAGGTCAAGTTGTGGTGCTGAGATAGTTGATGCTTCCAATTGTACTGCCTTAGTTGATACCTAGAGCCCTGAACTTGACTTCTTCTTCATTGGTGGCTGAGGTGAGATTCTCATTTGGAATGAGAGGTTTAGAGACAGGATTGCAATTGTACATTTTGTAGAGATGAAACAAGGAATCAGTGAAGTTTTTCTGGTGAAGAGAGAAGTGAGTCTCACATTGTCTGATCTTGATTCCCAACATGAGATATGCAACACCAATTTCCTTGACCTTAAACTCTTTGGATATGTTGTGCTTGAAGTAATCAAAATTCTTCCCAAAGATTGCTATGTAATCAAAGTGTATGTAAAGCCATACTGGATTTTCTCCTTTACAATAAGAGACACAGGGGTCAAGAGTACAAGGGGAGAACTTCTTCTTGATGAGCCAATCCTTCAAGCACTGATACCAGGAAAGTGGAGCCTGTTTCAGCCAATGAATTGCCTTGTTGAGCCGTAAGCACAATTTCTGCTGATCTTGAAAAAGTTCTTCAGGAATGGAGAGAAACACAGTCTCAGAAAGGGGAGAATTTAGGAAAGCACTCTTGAAATGTATTTGATGAAAATGAAGTCCAATGTTAGCTGCAAATGCTATGAGAGTGAAAAGCAAATTAAGTCTTCCAGTCGTAGAATAAGTCTTATCAAAGTCCATGCCTTGAGCACAAAGACGATACTTGTGTTCAACAACTTCATTAAGGCCATTATGCTTGATCTTTAAGACCCATGACATACCCACCAGTTTGTAGGAGGGGTCAAGTTTGACAACATTCCACACCTTCAGTTTCTCCATTGAATGAATAGACCTAGTGATACTCTCCTTTCACTCAAGCCTGTCATCCCCTTCAATTTCTTTCTTGTAGGTTCAAGGGGTATCAGAAGCTATGATTACTAGAGCACCTTCCCAACGAGAGTAGGGAAGGATATTGGCAGTGACAAGAGTTGGATGTTGCAGTCCAACAACCCTGATACAACAGCAACGTGGAAAAGTGACTGATGTACAGGGATTGTCAACAGGTCCTTCTCAAAGCTGGGGTTCATCTACCAGCTCCAGGGGACCTAATGAATTTACTTCAACTGAGCTGGAGGCACTAATTTCATCTACCATAGCTTTAGCCTCTCCAGGACTAGTAAAAGGTTGAGATGCATTGATTTCATCTACAGTTATCATCCCATTTTCATTGCCCCAGGTCTGGTGAGCTAAATCCAGTTAAGAAAGGAAATAAAGTGTGGTATTCCATACCATTTTTTTTCACCAGGCTCAAGCTCATAGTACCCCATAACAGCAGTACATTCAAACCATAGGCAGACATAAAGTAAAATTTTACACTAAAAGGTACGTTTTAGAGCAATAAGCTGGAGTTAATTCATAAAAACATGGCACAGGCACCAAAGGGCAGTGTATGTGTTTAAATAAATTATTCAATTTCATTATGCATATGTAAAAAATCAAGTTACATATAGAAAACTAGTTACAACAAATAAGGTACCACCCTTTAAATCACACACCCCTCTATAGCCACAGACTTATGCAGCAAGAAAATGATGCCTGCATGACTTACACAACCACCTTGCATTCAACATAGAAAATTCACATGATGCAAAGCTCAACTCCATGGATTTTCTAAAATTCATTTACACCACAATCCACAATCATAACCCCCTTTTATATCCACAGTAACCAATGCATAGCTTTTCAAAAATTCATCAAATTTTAAGGGTCATCAAATATTCAATATCAAATTTCCATCATGATCAAATATTCAGAATCGAATTTCACCTACCTTCAAATATTTGAAATCAAATGTTCAAAATTTTGAATATTCAAAAGCGAATTTTGAATTTTCATGAACACCTTCATTTATCTATAATAAAACCTTTTGGGCCTTTGATAAAACCATAAAAACCCATTAGCCCTTAAGTTTTTTTGCCATAAATTATTAAATACACATAAAAAACACTATGGGCTCCTTGTTTATGAAATAAATAAAATTCTTATTCAATAAATGGTTCTGTGAATCCAATTTATGGTATTTTTAATTCCCTTCAAGCCATTAATTTTATTTATGCATTTTTGATTCCATTGAAGCCAAGAATTATAAGTAAATCATTTACTGTCAGTAACCCCACTTGAAACCTTTAAAAACATCAAAACTCTTTACACAACTTATCACCTCATACAAGTCAAAACTAGTTACAACAGGCTGCATGCAGTACACACTATTATTTAAATCTCAACCAAATGACTATGCACAGAATGTGTTAAATCAAAAAAAATCACATAATCTCATAAGCAACAGGAAATTCATCAGTGCAAGAAATTATCACCTGACCTCATTTTGAAGTTCAAAAAGAAGAAACACAGCCATGAAACTTGCATAAATTACACAGCCACTTCTACCAAGCCTAAAAGATGGCATATGAAAAGGAAATACAAGTTAATCATGTGATACTGCACCCACCAACATCCTATCATGTGACAGAAAAAAGGCTGTGCACAAGAAAAATACCCAGCCAAAATTAAATAACCTCATGCATGCAAGGAAAATCAAAGAATCTCATGTCATAATCAGCTCACCAAAAGATCATCATGTGATAAATGGAGGCTGTGAAGAGAAACTATTATCACCAAACCTTAAATCACCTTACCCATGCAAGGAAATTCCTCACCAAAAACAAAGTCATATTATTGAATCAAGAGGAATTGAAGTGGCAAAAAACAGCTCTCATGGAGGCCCCCCTGGGCTCCCAAATGGTATAAATAGAGAGTCTTTCTCTCCACAAAATTCAAATTCCCCCAATGCACAGTAGAAGCATAGGAATAATTCATCCCTCACCTGGGAGATAGTCCAGTATATTATAGTAAATTTACTTTCCCAGTAGCTAAGCTCAGTGGAAGTATAGTGTTGAAGATTTCCCAGAAGCTAAGCTCAGTGGAATCTTATCATTCAAAAATAAAAATTATCCAGTACCAAACATTAGGGTTATTACAAACATTAGGGTTATTACAAACATTAGGGTTATTACTTTGTTAAGATATTTTATCCAGTAAAACTAACACCTTTTATCAAGAATTTAAATTAACTTAACACTTTAGAAAATCCAATATCAAAGAATCTTACCTCTTAAACTTAACAAATACAATTTTATCTTATTCTTAACCACTCTTAAAAAAATAACAAACCTTTAAAAATTATTTTACTCTATTATAGCTCTACCTTAACAAAATCACCTTTATCAACACTCATCAAATTTTCCAGAACACCTTAAATAGCCCATCTTACAACATTTATCACCAAGAGGAAACCACTCACCCCAATTTCACTAAACAAAAGGTTATACAGACAAGTATTTGATTAAAAATCTAAAAATTAACCAAAATTACTGACATTATTTTCATATTATATATTGAATAGGTCTTATCTGAGAATGCTTAATTTTTTCTTCTTCAGTTGTAAAGCCACTTACTACTTTCAATTTGGTTTGTGAGCTCCAAGGAAATTATTTTTCAGTATTTTAGGAGGAGAAGGCAATACACCCTTCCCACCCTTGGTTACAGGAGTTATTAGCAATTAAAAACTAGTTAACTGTGATTTCCCCCTCCAGGTACTGCCTCATTTGAATCCCACAATGGACTCATTGCAGACCACATGTTGAGAAACAAAGAGTTTTCTGTTACTAAATTGCAAGAATTGATAGGCTGACATGTCATTCTCATAGCTGAGTATAACTCCTTTGATTCTGGATTTGCTAAGTTTCCATTCCCTGTGATCTTTGGGAATCAGGACAACAGCTTGACATCCAAAAACGTTAAGTTTCTTGATGAAAGGAGGGAGCTTTTTCCAGAGCCTATTAAGAGATTTGTTGTGTCTTGATGAAGTAGGGATTAAGCTCTACAAAGTGGTGGTGGTATTTATTGCTTCAGCCCAATATGGCTTAGGAAGATTTGAGCTATTCAGAAGGAATTTTTCCTTTTCTAAGATTTTCTGGTTTTCCCTTTCTGAAAATCCATTGTACTGAAGGGTATACAATGGAGAAAAGATGTGCTGAAAACCACAGGAATTCACTAGTCCTTTGAATTGGTTGTTGAGGAACTCTCCTCCCTTATCCAATACTAGCTTTTTGATAGTTCTGTCATGCTTATTTTCCATGAGCTTCTTTGAAAAAATGAGCTTACCAAAATCTTTTAACTTGCATTTGAGGAAGTGAGTGATCTTGAAGGGATTGGCTTGGTTGACAATGGCGAGAAAATAGAGAGAGCCAGATATTGATGATGGAGTGATTTTTCCTACTAAGTCAATGTGGATGCAATCAAGGGGTAGGATTGTGTCCTCAAAGTGGTCCTTAAAAGTAATATTAGCTGCTTTATTAATATCACATATTTTACAAGGTTTATTACTTGATGGGAGCCCCATTGATTTTACTGAGAGTTTTCCAGGGTGTCCAAGTCTTTTATACAACAGGTCATCCACAACTGTGGTCACAAAGGATTTTGGGCAGGTGAAGTTGATTCTCATGAGATTTTCCTTTATTTCTCCTTAAAGAAACAAATTCTCTGTTGTTTCAAGAGTGGAGTTGTTGCTTTCACAAGTAATAGTTATCTCGTTCTTGAATAATTGAAGAAGACTGACAACATTGCAGTTCAATTTTGGGAGAAACAGACAATCAGTCAGGTTTAATAGCCTTTTGTTTACTAGGAAATTTAAAGTACCAATTACTTAATCAAAAGGATTTCTTGCTGAGTCACCTGTTGAGACAGAGAAATTTGGAACTTTGGACACAGAATATAAAACAGAACATCAATGAAACATGTGGTGGGTAGCTCCGCAATCAATTACTAGTTCTTGAGGGACATTGGCATTGGTGAGTTTGGCTGTGGCGGAGGCAAGGTGAGCTGATGATTCCCAGTGGCTCTTCTCTTATTTTCTCTTTGTGGAGGTCTCAAGTGAGGGCTTTTGGCATAACAATCCTCTTTCTTGTGGTTTGTGCATTTACAATTGTGCTTTCCATTGGCACAGTAGTACATAATTTTGAAGGGATGGTTTAAAGTGGAGGATACAAGAGATGAGGCAACAGGGTGATAATTGATTGGTTTTGTATTCCAAAGATGGACATAATATTGAATAAAGGACAAAACTTAATCAGGCATTCCAATCAGATGGTCATTCAGGGTGAGGAGCTTGATGATTTGAGATAAGGTTGTGTCACAGGCAAGTTTTCCTAAAATTATATATGACAAAATTTTGGAAGGAACTTTAATACTTACTGACTCTTGTTCATGTAAGAAGGTATGAGTTTTTTAAATATAAAGTTGGAGGTTGCCATTATAATTTGATTCTTTCCAGCTCATCCAAACCCTTGCTTGGTTTAGTTCTCTTTTGGAGGTATATTTCTCATTGATCTTTGTCCATAAAAGGTCAGCTTTGTCAGAGGTTTCCAAGTTAATTATTTCCAATAAGACCCATTGGTTTACTCAGGAAGTGATCGGAGTGATGGCTTCAAAGCTGAGTTTATTCCATTTACTTATGGTGGCTGGGGGTACTTCTTGTCCCAAAGGATTTTCACAGACGTCAAGTAAATCCCTTAATATGAGAAGGAATTGCATGTTTTGGTACCATTTACTATAATTGGTACTGTCAAGAATGGGAATTACTGATTCATCTTTGTTATTGTTTGGTCTGGAGTCCATGAGTATAAGAATTGAGATCCACCCATTTTGATTAAGAATTTGAGCCTCGAGACTGTAAATATGTTTTGATTCAAAACTAAAGGTACATTTTATCATATCTTTTTTTTTAGTTAATGAAAGTAAGAAACAAATCTAGGTACCTGAAGTTGGATGACAATATTATACTATCTGAATAAGATGACAAGCTACAAAAACTGAATACAAAATAAGCTGTATTGGTTTACTAATGCTAATCAGTGAGTAATAGAATATGAGATATACCATACCTTAAAAACTACTGAGTATTAAGGTAAAAAGAAAGGGAAACAAGTGAGAGAGATGAGAAAAAAAGGAATGAGGAGTGAGGAGTGAGGATAGATTCAAATAAAGAAGGAATTATAGAAGTCTTTTCAAGTAAGCTTGATACCTCCTATTAGTCGAGGAGGAAAGGTTGGTTAATGTTAAAAGGATTCTGATCTTCTGCGGTGTTTTTGCACATAGAAGTGTCAATGCATGGATGCTTCTAGCAGTCGGTGCTGGTATTTTCCACACCTTTTTCTGCTCCACTATAATTTGGGCGCTCATGTTTGCTTATCATGGCTTTTTTTGTTGTCAAATCATATGTGAAGTAAACCATCATTTATTTTTCCACCAAAAATCTTTTTCTTGTTTTTTAAAATACTAAAAGAATTGTTTCCTATTTTCTTGAGATCCCCTCCTTTTTTCCACAGCTGTGTTAAGGAGATTAGATTATAGGGAAGTTGGGGAACATATAGTGCTTTTTCAAATATGAGTTTTTTTCCGTCAAAACACTTTACAACCTTGCCTCTTCCTTTGATTAGTATTTCTACACCTTCTTGACCAATTTGTACACTGCCATTACTTTCTTCAATTTTTTTGCTTTCTACCTTGTTACTGAACATATGATCTCTGGCACCAGAATACAATATTGTTTGTTTCTGAAGACCTGCAACAAAGGCTTCTCCTTCCTTAGTGTTTCATGTCTCAACTTCCACAAACGCAACGCTTTTGTCTTTGCTGTCACTTTCTGTTCGGGCTAGTTTGGCTTGGTGTGTCCCTTTTTGCTTTTGAATATTGCTTTGATTGAGGCAATATTTAGCTGTATGAGCAAATTTTCCATAGCTGTAACATGTGTAGCCATTTGGGTTATTTCTATCTGCTGTCAATGCCATCTCGTCCACATTTGATGTCTTTCCAAATTGATCTTGGTCACACTCAAGACAGGAAATGATATCCTCTATACTTGGATCTCTATTTCCATGGGTGATAACTCTGACTAGTGACTCAAAATTGCTTGGTAATACCCTTATCGCTATTATGTATATGATGTCATGCTCTATTAAAACCCCAGATAATTCCACTTTTATAGTGCTTTCGCGAAGATCCTTTATTCATTGATCCAATGTTTTGAATTTAAGGTCAAGGAATTGATCCAGTGCAGCTCCCTTTGCCTTGATGCTACTTCCAATAAATATTTCTTTCAACAAGTCCCAAAGAGCTCTTCCATCTCCTTCATCTTGAATATTCATTTTATTGATGATAAAAAATACCACAGTCTCGTCAATATACCTAGTGAGCAAACAGTAGGATTTAAACTTCTTTTCGCTACTAAGATCATCCTGTATTCCTTAAATGTATTCTAGGCAATTGATATTTCTTAACTCGGCTCACATGGAGAAGGTCCATACAACATGGTTGCGTTTGTTAAGGATTATTCTTTGGCTTTCTGATTTTCCCATTGTTGGAAGGTATTTAGCTCTGCTTTTCTCAGCTCCCGGGACTGATAATGTCTTAGGATGATTGAAATCGATTTAGAGATTTTTATGATTCTTTTTTGCTCTTGATAACTTTTATATGATTTTAAAAATATATAGAAAATTAAAAGATAAAGATTATATACATATTTTTGGTCACAAAAAACCTCGGTCTTGAGTACTCGACACAATACTTTTTATCCAAAAGTAAGTGTCTCTTCCTTTTTTTGTTACTTTTTCGGTCAGCAACATCGGTACTTCTTTTGTTGCATTTTACTTTCCTTCTTTCTGAACTTACTTCCAAGATATAATTTTGACCAAAAGTACAATCTGAATTATTTTCCATATCCTTGATATTTTCATTAATAATATCTAGGTTTTTTATCATAACAGAACATTTGGTGATTGCTTTTCCAACACAAACGAATCCATGTTCGGGATAAGGATTGAAATCATTCTCTCTTCTTGATTTACTTGTTTATTTTTTTACAATTTGAATCAAATGATTTTTGATCTGGAGAATAAATGACCTTATAAAAAAATAATATTGGAATGACATCAATAAGTTTTGTGACAGATAAATTAAATATGAAGTAAGAATTAAATAAGGGGACTATTTAATTCATTCCAAAGATTAATTGATTTGTCAATTTGATTTCCAGAAACCAATTTCTTTATAAAATTAGCTAAAAAATCCTTATTAATGTGTGAAATTCTCAGATGGAGTTTGAATTGGGGAAACAGAATATTCTGGATATTTGTTAAGGCCAAGTCTCTATAAATAACTATCACAGGTGGAAATAAATGTTGAATATTTGAAGAATGTTTTCTAATATGTTTTCAAAGCCCAGATATAGGCCTACTGGATTTCTTAGTAAGCAGGAAAAATTCACCACAGAAATTTTTCGCTAGAGGTAAACTCAGAAATGTGGAGCAAAAGAATCCTGCATTTGTTTTTTATAAGTACAATCCCTGAGGAGGAAAGGAGGAATTCTTTGAATAAGCTTGATGGCCATTTACTGAGTGAAGAATAGATTTTGAATATGTTCAATAGTGTCTCTAAATGCTTCCAACACATATTCTTATTGGTCCAAGGCATCAATAACAGCCTCAATAGGCCTTTTTCATTTAAGTTTTTCTTTCATGAGTTTTTTATGTGGTTATAAATATCCTGCATAATTCCTGGCCTTTCTGGCCTTCTTTGAGTGAATAGAAAAACTTAAATTTGCCTTGGAAAGAGATTTTCTGAAGAAATCTCTATTATTTGGGAAGTTTATAAAGATGAAGCTTCTTTGAGGAGGTGTAAACCATCATATTTTGATGATGCTCAGGGTTCTTCACTTTAAGATTCCAAGTAGTTGTTTCTCTGTACAGTCCAAAAGTGCAAGTAAATTTTTTGGAAGTCACATTTTTAGCAGTATTGAAATGTTTGACGGAACCCCTGATCTGTCACAACAGATTTCAGCCTTATTTGGAGTCAAATTTAACCTATAGGTGGTCATAGCATACCCTTCTTCCCTTGTAGCATTGTGAAAGTTTTCTCAGAGGCTCTCAAGGTACTGAAACTCTTCTCTATAGGGTTTCTGAAGAGTTTTTATATTACAAGATGGTGAATAAGCAACCAAGAAAGAAATTTGGGCTGAATAAAAGAAGTTATTTAGTTCTTGGGGGCTTTAGAATGAGCTTTTTGGAAAAGAAATGAGAGAAAATGGTAATAAAAAAGAGAAATATGGATTGATAAAGCAAAGAGATGGGTAAAAAGTGATTAAAAAGAATTGCAATGAAATTTTCAAGAGAAAACAAATGGAAAGGATACAATGCTGTTTTTTTTATTTTTTAGGTGGGGTGTGGATTACTATTTTTCCTTCAGATTTTTTGTGCGAGTTGTGAGATTTGGGAGGCTGTATGGCCATATTCTCAATTGGAAATAGATCTAGGGGATTCCTTACATGAATTTGTGACTTTTTGGTAATCCAAAAAAATGGTGCTTATTTTGATCTACCAAGATCTTACATGAGACTGCCAATCCCCTGATTCTAATACTAATTTAACTGAAAATTTTGCTTTCAATCCTATCCAAAATATTAATCAATATTATGAATATGCTCAATTGGAATAAATTCAAATTGGTATTGAATTTCTTTCCTACATGTATGTATTTCAGAGTGTTTCAAATTGCTCATAAGCTTGAGGATTAATGAAAGATGAAAAATAATTATAGTAAAGTTATTTGGGTTTTTTCATGAACCAAAAAGATATTATTTTGAGTGAATTTTTATTTCCATAGTAAAAATAACTCATATGTTTCATATCAAAATCTATAGAGCTTGACCTGAAAAAACAAGGATATGTAAATCTATGTAACCTCCCCCACACAAGATTGTCATATTTTGGTATGGAGATTCAATAATCTATTAACTCCAAAAATGTGAGGTTTGACTATGAAACAATAATTAAAAATTACTAACATTTTACTTATTGTACTATAAATTTCCTTATAAATAAAATAAATAAGATAAAAAATAATTATAATAATGAAGAATTATTATAATTATGGCATAAAAATAATTCTATTATTAAATAAATATAATAATAAAATTTATATTATAAAAAATAATATAATAAATAAATATATTAATATAACATAATGAATATATTTAAAAGCACTTTATTATTGTTACTAACAAATAATAAAGGCGTAAAAAATTGTTTTTTATAAATAAAAAACAATTAATAACAATAATATTACTAATATTAAAGTTATTTATTAATATAAATACTATTTATATTAATATAGGAATTATTAAAAATAATAATAAAGAGAAAATAACCTACTTTCAACACTTAATAAAATAATTTTGAAATATTTTACGCCAAAATAATGTAAATACAATTTATACAAACTGTATTTACAAATAAAAATAGAGAAATTACAAACAATATTCAGTTTTTACATGGAAATTGAGTTAAAGAGATTTTTGAACAAAAACAATCAAATAATATATATAATCACGTCAAGATTGATGATCATAATAAAGATGATCTTTGGTCTTTGATAATATAAAATTTTTATATAAAAAGAATAAAGAATTTACCTTTTGATGCGTCTGAGGGGAAAATAGAGCAAGAAGAGCTCTATTGGCGGTAAATACCTCCCTCCTAGAGTCCAGTAGGCTTCTAGTAGACGTGTACTGGTGCTATCTACTAGAAATGATCAGTATTTTGAGGTTTGGTGATGATTACATCATGATCAAACCATTGTATCTGATTATTATGCCATTATTTAGATTTATCACTATATTTCGAAGTTTGATGACGTGATATACTTGGCAGAACCCCAAAATTTGTGGATTTTATTATATTTAATCATAAAATAATAGTATTCACCAATTTTATCACTCATATGACTGTTAAACCTAATTTAATATTACAGTGAGTGATCATAAATGATCAAAATAAAGCTCAAACTTTGATCCTTAATAGATTTGAATTTTTACCCGCTAAAGCTATTCAGAGAGTGAATTCTGATAGCTTTCTATGTCCTTATCAAATCATCAAGAGCATTTAATTACATAATCAAAACTCTATTGTTGATGATTTTTCTTGTAACTCATCTTTCTGTCAAAATTTAATATTTTAAACTTCAAACCATGATTTCAAGGGGTTATATCTTGAATATCATAATACAAATTACATCATTCTTCACTAATGAACTAGTAGAATCTGACTGTCCACCTTTTTTTAAGTTTGGACAGCTTTCACAACAAAGTGGTCAACAGCTCCAATGATTTTGATCAATAAACCATGACAAGTTTTAACATTGTTTATAACTTGTAAAATAAATGTCATATAAGTATTCTTACAATACATAAGTGGTGACTTTATTTTTGGTTTAACTCTCTATTTTGCATATTTCAAGAGATATTGGCTAAAAACCATGAATATATGCATTGACCAAAAAAGTGCATATATTCAGCTTAATTTCTTAAGTATTAAGTTTGGAGAATAGCTTGTTAATTGTTTTATACGTGGAACTTTGTGTGGAATCCAATGGTACAGTTTATTTCACATGTTGTTTCATTGGTTTCTGAAATAATCAATGGTTTATGTTTTTTATAAGGTATTATTACTTATAACTCATTAAATATTGACTTTACAAATATTCCATGAAAATAATATATGTGTATTTTACCATGAGAAATCTAATGGTGTAACTTATATCAAATTCTGATTCATTAGATTCTGCTTTAATTCAGATTTTGTACTTATTTATGGTATTTTACTAATTTTTGAGATAATTATCATAGGTATAATTATTACAGAAATTTTGCTGCGGCCTTTTTGGATATGTGGTCATATCTCAAAGGCTCACATTCCCTACCACCAAAACAAATTTGAACCACAATCTGATATAGTTAATTAGGGTATCATCCACTTTCCTACCTCTTAAATAGACTTTATCAGTCTTGAAGCTCAATAATGCTTGATTTCTCTATTCTTTAGGCTTTCTTTCATGTCTAAACCTTCTTAATAGTTTATCAGAATGTTTTATATCCTTCTCAAGTAGCCATTCATCTTCTTGAGTTGGATTTATATACCTTACAAGGTATTCTCTCTCTTTTTTATTTCTTGTCCTTATTTCTTTAAGGACTTTCACAATTTTCTTTTCCTCCCCTTCCTCCAAAGGGGGTATTTCAAGTGGGGGTTTATTTCTTAGTGGAAATAATTCCTTGTCACTTGAGCTGTAAGGTTTTATCAGACTTTCAGGGAAAGTTGGGTGTTTATTCATTAGCTCACCTGTGAGCTCCAATTGCACAGCATTAGGTCCATGTAGTGCTTTTATCATGAATGGTCCTGAAAAGGAATCTTTCAATTTCTTTGGTCCTCTTATATTATTGAAATTAAGAGTTGACACTAGAACCAAGTCTTTTATTTTGAAGTCAGTTGTTTTATGACTTTTATCCCATCTTTCTTTTGCATATTTGAAAGAATCTTGCATACATCTGTTTGCATGGTGTCTTTCTTTGTCAAGCATTATTTTAAAACTGCTTGCTGTTGGATGTATATCCACTAAGTCTTTTTTGAGGGTATCATAAGGAAGTCTTGGATTCCAACATTTCTCTAGCATTACTGGTGTTTTTCCATTAGAATAATGGATTGATGTTTTATATGCCAGCTCAAGAGCTGGTATTAATGTACACCAATAATGGCTAAAACCATACGAATCTTTGAATTCTAGTCCATAAGCACAGAATCTTCCAATCATGTCCTCTAGGGTTTGTATCATTCTTTCTGCTAAACCATCAGTTTGAGGATGGTAAGCTGTTGAGAATGACAATTTTGTACCAAACAAGCTATGGAGGTTTGTCCATAATGCCAAAGTGAACTTTGGGTCTCTGTCACTTATGATATTTTGGAATAAGCCTGTGTGGCTAATGACTTTATTCCATATCATTATGGCTGTGTCCATAGCTGTGTCATCTTTGTGAAATGGTAGGAACATAAGAGTTTTGCTATACCTGTCAACTAACACTAGGCATGCATTAAAGCTTCTGTCTCCTCCTGGAGGTAGTGCTGTTACCCAATCCATATGAAATATCTCCCAAGGGAATTTTGGTTATTGTATTTGAATAATCATTCCAAATGTCTTTCCTGTGGCTCTGTTGGCGTTTTGACATCTGTCACAGGTTTGGCAGTATCCTGCAACATCTTTCTTCCAATTTGGCCACCAAGATCAGGTTTTCACCCTCTCTAGTGTTCTATCTTCTGAGAGATGTCCAGCTGCAACACTATCATGACACTCATGTAAAATAGTGTTTATTAGAGTTCTGTCTGTCAAGGCTATAACACATGTGTGTTTTGTTGTATGATGGAGGATTCCATCAAGAAGGTGGAATCTTCCTTCATCATATGCCTTTTTCCATATTTCATCTAATTTTGATGAAATGATGGGTCTTTGCAGTCTTTCAGTAGAAGCTGGCATAAGATATGGCAATTCTTATCTATTTTATAGCTTTCTTTAACTTGGTTAAAGAATTCTGTTCCAATGTCTGTGACACATATCCCTTCTATATGGTGCTCCTCCTGTGGTACCCATGCTGGATTTTCCGGAGTATTTTCTAGAGCCCATCTGCTAAGACCATCTGCATTTTTATGAATATTACCAGATTTATGAACAATAGTCATATTTACTCTATATTCTTGGATAGCAATTTGCCATCTCAGCACATGTCTATTTGGAGTTTTCATATTTAATAGAGATTTTACAGCATTACAGTCTGTAATCGCATCAAATACTGTTCCATCCAAGTAATAGTGTAATTTTTCTAAAGCCCACACTAAGCATAGGCATTCCATCGGGCTTGCTCCATATCTTACCTCTGTTGGCTTTATCTGTCTTGAAATAAAAAAATTTGTCCTTGCACTGGTTTCTCATTGATGATTTGTGTCTGGTGTAGTGCAGCACCTAGTCCTTCTCCACAAGAATCAATGTAAAGCTTAAAGGGTAGTTTCAAATCTGGCATTAGAAGAAATGGGGCATTTTTTCAGGAATTTTTCAATTCTTCATATGCTTTGACTCTTTCTTCAGTAATTTCATATACTGTTGGTTGGTCACATAGTTTATACAAGGATTTGGAAATTTTTGCAAAGCCTTTTATATGCTGTCTATAGTAACCAGAAAATCCTAGAAATGATTGCATTTCTTTTTTGGTTTGAGGCATTTGCTTAAGTAGTACTTCTGCTAATTTATTCTTGTATATGCCTAGGCTAAGTCCAGATACAACATGTCCGAGTGCTTTTAGTTCACTATATGCAAAATGACACTTTTTCAAGGAAATCTTCATATTTACTTGCAATATTTTTTGTAGTACCCTTTCTAGTCTTGTGAGGTGATTTTCCCAAGTTTCTGAGCAAAATATGATATCATCAATATAAATAATTAACCATCCTTCTGATGATTCTTCAGGAAATATGATATTCACCATCCTTTGATAATGGGAAGGTGCATTATTTATACCAAATGGCATTCTTAAGTATTCAAAAATTACACAGTGGACTATTATTCTTAGTAGTCTCTTGGCATTTTCTGTTAAGACATTTTGATGAAAACCCTTTAGAGCATCCATGGCTGTGATGAATTTAGCTTGTGACAATTGTGTCAATGTCTCATGGATTCTGGGCATTGGATATCTGTCAGGGATGGTATAGGTGTTCAGGGCTCTGAAGTCCCCTACCATTCTTTATTTTCCATTATGCCAAGTTATAATGACAGGTGTAGTGACTTCTACCTGTTCATTATGTCCTACTTTCCTAAATACTCAAAGGTCCATTAATTCTTTAATGTGTGCTTCCAATGCCTCTCTAGCCCTTGGACTAGCTGGGTAAGCAGGTCTCCTTAGTAAAGGTGGGTAAGGTTTTCCACATTAAGAATTATATCTACTTCATGCCCAATTATGGCACATAGTTGCTCTTTGTCAGTTGCAAAGGCATTTTTATACTTAAATAAGAGGTCAATCAATTTTTCTTTCATTTTTTCTGTTAAATCTTGATTGAATTCTGCCTCTTTGAGCTGTTCAGATATAAAAAGCTTCTTTTCTGGAATCTCTTCTTCATTCTTAATAGCTGTAATTTGATACTTTTGTCTTTTGTTGTCTCCTATAGTAAAATATCTATCTCTTTGGTTAGAGATATCTATACCATAGATTGACAAGTAGTCATTTCCAAGTATGAAGTGATTAGTAGTACAGTTTTCCATTACCAAAAACTCTACTTTAATTCTGACACATTGTGAAGGGTGAGGAAAAATGAGTGTTGAGTCAATTATTCCAAGGGGCTTCATGCTCTCACTTGCACTACTAAATTTGACACCTTGTATTGGTATAAGTTTTTCTTGCCAATTTGGAACAATTGATTTTAAATAGCCTTCACCAACACAGGTGCAATATGCTCCTGTATCCAATTTCACTTTTGCCTCTTGGTTATTAACCATGACAAGAGTTATACTTGATTTTCCAGCTGTATATCCCATTCCTTTTGCAGGTTTGGTTCTATACAGTTTGGCATCTTGCACATTTGTCAGGTTTGTGTCAGATGTTCCAACTTCTGGTAAGTTTTAGTTAAAATTTAGTACTTCATAGATTATATCAATATTATTAATTTGTGAATTAATTAGATTAATTTCATCACTTTCAGAAGTTTCTGACTCTTCTGTCTCTTTTTCAGAATCAGATTTCTCTTCTTTTTCATTGTGGTTTTCTGTTTCCACAATTTCATTGATTTTTGCCTTTTTGAGGCAGTTATTGGTTAAGTGTCCAATACCTCCACATTTATGGAATTTTCTTTATTCATTATTGTTGGATGTATTGGGCTTGAAAGCTTCTTTTGATTTATATTTTTTGATAAATGGCTTATTTGGACTTTTGATGTCCAATTTTTCCAAGTTCTACCAGTTTTTGCCCTTGTCACTATGTCCTCTAGTGCATTGATATACTCTTCTGTAGAGCATGGTTTTATACACCTGCTTCCCAGGGAATGTTCCAATTCACCTCCACATTTCTTAAGTATTTTAACGTGTACCATTTTTTGGGAAATTTCTGGGTACAGTGCATTTAATCTTTCAACTTTTTTTAAGAACCAACTCAAAGGTTTATCTTTGTCCGGGTCAAAGAAGGAGTTTTCAAATGCATTTTCTATTTTGTACCTCCAGGCATCATTAGCCCACTTGGTGATTATTTCTTTTTTCCACCAAGACCAGGTGTTTTTTCCGTTTGTTTGTCTTATGCCATAATACCATGTTTTTGCAGATTTTTCAAACAATGAGTGTAATCTTGCAGTGATTAATTCATCTGGTATGGCATAATCTTCTTGTACAATGTCAATTGTCTTGATGAATGACATATGGTCATATTCACCTTCTCCTGTGAATGTTAGTCATTCTTTCAATTGAGGTGCTTCCTTCATTAAGGCTTGGTTATTGTCTTGGTGACTCAGGCTTGTTATAAAAGGATTTGTTATCTTCTCTTTTGGTTTAACAGGACTTCTTATATGAGAAAATGGGGTTGATAACCTTGGCATATTTAAGTTAGCCTCATTCATCTTATCCATTTTTTGTGTAATGAGTCTTATTTAGCTTTGAATGTCATCTTTTAGATTCATTTTTTCTTCATCACTCTTTTCTACATGTTCTAAGAGAAATTTTTGGTGTGATGAAGTCTTTTCTTCAAATTTTTCTACAGAAATACTTAATTTATTCGATTTTTTTGTAAGATTATGAATACTCACGTCATAATTGATTGTTAAAGTTTTTTCTAATAAGCTATTTTTAATATCTTTAAGAGGTAAAATACTGTCTTTAAGCTCTGTTAAAGTATTTACAACATCAGCAGATAAGGTTAGTCCTTTGGGAAATGGGGTTGTCTCATTCTTTGCTCCTCCTTGTCTTTGAATTCCATCAAAGTTCTGACCATGTTGAAGATATCGTCCATGGAATCTTTTTGGATTTTTGGAATCCTGTAGCTTGGGGAATATGGTTTCCTCCAATTCTTTTTCTTGTTCTTCTTCCATTCTTGGGGAGGTTGGTTGACTTGAGGCTTGCTGGTAAAAGCTACTGGGGCTTCTTCCTTGCTTGCCTCCCTCTTTTTGGAGTGGTACTCCTTGATCTTTTTATTTGAGGCTTGGATGACAGTGGATTCCATCCATTGGAGTATACCACTATCTCATCCTCTGTAAGGAACCTTTTGAGGATGTGCAAGGAGTTCATCACTCCTTGGTGTATTTGGGGAAACATTTACCAATCTTTGTCCATGTACACCGTGTAATACTGTTTGTATTGGCTCATGTAGATGTCTATTTGAGCCCTCTGAATATGACTTGTCCCTGTTAGAGCTACTCATACTTAGTTCTAACTCTGGTTCAGAAATCATGGGCATCTCTGGTACTTGACTTTGGGATATGGCACTTCCTTGTGTGGATTCTGTTCCACTGGGAATTTTGCTCTTTATTTTCCCTTTTGAAGGATCAATTCTACCTCTGAGTTCAGCTCCATCTTATTGGATGGAGTATTGGGAGCCTCTTCTGGTGGTCATAATTTAAGAAATAAGAAATAAGAAGGTTTCAGGACAAGAATTCTTCTTATGGCAATTTATAAAGGAGGTGCTCACCTTCAGAGTCCTGAATAGTTGGTCCTAGAAATTCTAATTTCTTAGCTTTCTTTTTCTGAGTGACAATTGGTCTTGGAGAACTTGGGAAAGTTTCTTTCACCAGTCTTTCAACAGTGCTTTAATTATTTTCTTTTGGATTGTCTTCAAATACTAAAAAAGACAAATAAATATAAGTCTTTTATATAAGAAGTGTTATTTTTTGGGAAGATATGGCAATTTTCCATGTAAAAATTTCTTTTGTATCTTTGAATAAATGAAATAAATAAAAAATTGAATGAAAATAACTTTTTTTATTTGTTTTTAATATTTTTTAATATTTTTTAATATTTTTTTATGTTTTTATTTTTAAAGAATAAAAAAATGTATATGATTTTAGTATGAAATTAATTTAGAATATAAAATTATTTTTAATTTATAGAATATCTCTTTTAATCACTATAGTCACTCAAAGAAAGTTCTTGCAAGTCTAAGGATGTGAAAAACCACATTTAAGACAGTACAATTGCTTTCCAAATTCCTCAATAGGTTTTAAAATCAATGAATATAAAATTATTATATAATTCTATTATTATAATTATAATTTATTATTGGATAAACCCAATTGGAATCTTTTTAAAGGTCTTTTAAAGTAAATATCACATCCAAACCCCCAAATGTAAGGTTTGACTATGAAACAATAAGTAAAAATTACAAATATTTTACTTATTGTACTATAAATGTCCTCATAAATAAAATAAGATAAAAAGTAATTATTTTAATTATGGCATATAAATAATTATATTATTAAATAAATATAATAATACAATTTATATTATAAAAAATAATATAATAGATAAATATATTAATATAAGATAATTAATATATTTAGAAGCACTTTATTATTGTTACCAACAAATTATAAAGGCATAAAAAATTGGCTTTTATAAATAAAAAACAATTAATAACAATAATATTACTAATATTAAAGTTATTTATTAATATAAATACTATTTATATTAATATAAGAATTATTAAAAATAACAATAAAGAGAAATTATTATAAAAGAGAAAATAACCTACTTTCAACACTTAATATAATAATTTTGAAATATTTTACGCTAAAATAATGTAAATACAATTTATACAAACTGTACTTACAAATAAAAATAGAGAAATTACAAATATTCTTTAATTTTTACATGGAAATTGAGTTAAAGAGATTTTTGAACAAAATCAAGATTGATGATTATAATAAATATTATCTTTAAGCTTTTATGGTATAAACGTTTTATATATAAAGAATAAATAATTTATCTTTTGATGTAATTATTTTAGTGTTTTTGATGCGTGAGGGGAAAATAGAGCAAGAAGAGCTCTATTTATAGTAAATACCTCCCTCTTAGAGTCCAGTAGGCTTCTAGTAGACGTTTTCTGATTCTATCTACTAGAAATGATCAGTATTTTAAGGTTTGGTGATGATTACATTATGATCAAACCATCTTATCTCATTATTACGCCATTATTTTGAGTTATCACTATAATTCTAACTTTGATGACGTCATATACTTGGAAGAACCCCAAATTTGTGGATTTCATTATATTTGATCATAAAATAATAGTATTAACCAATTTTATCACTCATATGACTGTTAAACTTAATTTAAGATTACAGTGAGTGATCATAAATGATCAAAATTAAGCTCAAGCTTTGACCCTTAATAGCTTTTATTTTTTACATGCTACAGCTATTCAGAGAGTGAATTCTGATATCTTTGAATGTCCTTATAAAAACTCCAAGAGCATTTCATTACATCATCAAAGCTCTATTTTTGATGATTTTTCTTGTAACTCATTTTTTCTGTCAAAATTTAATATTTTAAACTTCAAAACATGATTTCAAGGGGTTATACCTTGAATATCATAATAAGAGCTACATTAATCTTTACAAATGAACTAGTAGATTCTGACTGTCCACTTTTTTTAAGTTTTGACCACTTTCACAGCAAAGTGGTCAACAGCTCCAATGATTTTGATCAATAAACCATTACAAGTTTTAACCTTGTTTATAAATTTTGAAATAAAGTTTGTATCTGTTCTCTTACAATAATTACATGGTGACTTTCTTTTTGGTTTAACTCTCTATCTTGCATATTTCAAGAGATACTAGCTAAAAACCATGAATATATGCATTGACCAAAAAAGTGCATCTATTCAGCTTAATTCCTTAAGTATTAACTTTAGAGAATAGCTTTATAATTGTTTTATGTGTGGAGGCTTGTGGGGAATCCAATGGTATGATTTATTTCACATTTCGTTCCATTGGTTTCTGAAATAATCAATGGTTTATGTTTTTTATAAGGTATTACTACTTATAACTCATTAAATATTGACTTTACAGATATGCCATAAAAATAATATATGTGTATTTTACCATGAGTAATCTAATGGTGTAATTTCTTTAACATTCTTATTCACTTTATTCTGCTTTAATTCAGATTTTGTACTTATTTATGGTATTTTACTAGTTTTTGGGATAATTATCATAGGTATAATTATTACAGAAATTTTGCTGTGACATTTTTGGATATGTTGTCATATCTCAAAGGCTCACATAAAAAAGGTAGCCCTTTTCCTCATTTAAAGCATAAAGTAGGTAAACCTTTAAATAATAAAGCATATTTCCCCCATAAAACCCTGAAAAAATCCCAAAAGCCCAATCACAGAACTTAAAATTTGCACTATTTGAAACTAATTAATCTTTTTTATAATTTGAAAGTATTTCACTTGAATCATTTTGCACATATACTGAGAAGTTTTGCTTTTTTACCTCAAACTTACTTATCACCAAACAAAAATCTATTCCCATCCTTTTTGACTCATTCCACCCTAAACTCTCTTTCATTATTATTAGTTTTTCCCCATTCATTATAATTGAATCCCTTTCTGAAGGCAAATTTGAAACTCCGAACGCCCTTTAGGAGTATTTTCAAGATTTCTTAAAAGTTTCAGGGTATGCTATGAACACCTAAAGCTCCAACATGACTCCCAATAAGATTCAAAAAAAAATTACAGATCTGAGGAGCATATTTCCAAGGGAAAAAGCAAAGGAAAAAGGTTTATTCCATTTTTTTTAATTCAAACACAAATATCCTTCTATGGGGCCTTTTATTTCTTTGAAAAGGAGACTGAGGAAGATTAAAATTGGGTTATGAAAAAATACATTAATTTTACTCACAAAAAACATCCTAAATACATCAGTAGTTTATTGATAGAAATACATACTTAATTAGCAGAATCAGAAGCTTCTACAAAATATTAAAAAAATGCTATTCAGCTGGAAAATGAAAAAATATGTGTCCTAATAATATGCTAAGAGATTTATATATGGAGCTTTCCTTTATAATCTCATAAGATTGTGGAATGAAGTGAATAACTCCCACCTAATGATTCCATCTTAAAAAAGGTAAAACATATCATCCCAATTTGTTGGTTATCATTTTTACTATTCTTTTGATGAAACTTATCTTTTGTCCATTGGAAAAAAATGAGCAAAAATATAAGGAATAAGTTATTCATGTATTTTTTATAGCACACTTGATCCCCTTTAAGCCTTAATTTCATCCCTGTTTTTATCAATATATTTTTACATATTGAGGTTTCTACCATCTCAAGAGGGAAAAGATCCCCCCTGAAACATAAATAAATTGCCTCTCAAACTCACTGAGACCCTTTTTGAGGAAGCTCAAGCTCTAAAAACTTCCTTAAAGAAGAAATTTATTGAAATAATTATCAAAATATCCCATTAAGGTATTGTTCACATCAAAAGAATCCCTCCTCATATATCTTCCATTGATTCAAGTATATCACATTATGTTATTCAAACAGAAAATGATACCAAGATAATTTTCTCCCCTATTCAAAATTTACCAATAGATATTTAAAATATACATCTATTCCATGTAGAAACTCCATCAAAAGAGCCATTTCAATTAGGAGGGAACTAGAATTGGAAGATTTTCATCCTAAAAGACATCTCAAACTCCCAGTAAGCTTATAGGTTCAGGTACTTATTAACTGATTTTTACCTATTGAATCATTGATGAAACAAAATAATCTGCATTATTGTAGCCACAGGATAAAGATGAAGATAATATTATAGAGCTTGAAAGGAAAAAAGAAGGAATAAAAACCTTTAACACATTGAAGAAGACTCATTCCAAAGACAAATTACTAGGAATACCTAAATACTCTAGGATTTTCAAAAAAAAGTTGACTGTTGAAGCCACATTTTAGGATTTGGGAAAATAATCATCCATAGAAATGAGCTATGAAGAGCTTTTCAAATGCACAAAAATCAAATGAAGAACCAGTGGCTCCACAAATATAACCAAAATATCTCATCAGGATTAATACTTTTTTAGAAGTAAATAAAGAGAATAAAAAGATTCCAATTATAAAAATAGCAGCACAGTAACCTCAAAAGAAACATCAATTTCCTCTATGGACTCTGTAGTTCTGAATTTTGGGGCCTAAAACTCCTAGTGGTTAAGATTATTTATATACAGTATCTGCTACCATAAATCCTGTTTGAGAATATCTTAATGAATCCCATTCAAATGGAGGAAGAAGATCCAAAGATTGACAAGACCCACTTCTGTCTTGTGAACCAATCCAGTGCAATGATTTTAAAAGTAATAATTGCTCAAAACATCTTATTTTTTTTAGGTTGACATTAACTACTACTATTATTTGAGTCTATAGTTTCTTAAAATGTTTCTAGATCATAAGAACTTACAAGATCTGCTTCAAGTTAAACAAATCAAACTCCCAAGCTCCAAGGTGATGGAAATTGTGGTTTCCAAAATGTATCCCATTTTATTCAAAGCTCTTCAAAGCAATGCTAAGAGGTTAGACAAAACTTAGTGGAAAAAAATATAAGATATTAAGCCCTTTATTGTAAAATACAAACCCCAGTCCTATCAATTGAAGAATATCTGGAAATACTTGAATGTTATTAAGAAATTTGACGAGCTTGTTACAGAAATTTAATGTCTATGCTAGAGATGGTAGATAAGATAGCAAATAGATATCAAGGACCTGTTTTGGTATTCTTTTCTTCAGTCCTTTACCTTTTTTATCTATTTCTTTCCTCTTGAAAAAATTAACCCAAATTTATTTTCTTTTTGAAAGATTTTAGTCATTTTTTTCTATGTGAAATATTGTTTTAAAAAAAATCCAGTTCCTCTCATAACTTTCAATCGGAAACCTCATGCTATACCTCAGGATTTGGCATGGGCGGAAAAGGAGAAATAGAAAAGGCTTCTTATTTGATCTGAGTCTCCTCTTAATCAAGAGAAAAAGTCCTACTTTATTAGATATTCTAACTTGTTTTATATTTTAATATCCCCACTCAGTTCTTTTGACAAATCCTTACTCTGGCTTTAAATTCTTAACTTTTTGAAAAATTTGATACTAATACAAGGAATTAAATATGAATAAAATTTGTAATTTTTTGTCTTGAAACCCACCTCAACCACAAAAATTGTTTCCAAAAAACTAAGGGAGCTTCATCACCAATGAAACTCTTTCAATTTTCAAGATATCCTCATCAGATAAGGTATTGTATTAAGTTTTGAAGTATTATCTTCAGATTTGGTATAATGCTTATCATTTTATCTCCTCTTCATCAAAGGTTTGACTCCAAAACAATTCAGATAATACAAATAAATCACACATTTGGTTAAATATTATTTACCACTACGTCCCTCAAAAAGCTTTCTAAATAATTTAAATGAGAGCCAGATACCAACAAAGATTCCTTTTTTAGAAGTCAAAAAAGTATAGATAAAAGATGGTAAGATACAAATCATTTCAGATTTTATCTCCCACGTGAATACCTCTCTTTTTTACAAAAGTATTGGAACAACATAAGTGGATTGATTTTCTATTTCTTTTCTTGAAAAAAATGAAATTGGGCAATTCTGGGACAAAAAAAACTATGGATGAAATCAAGGCAAATTTTGATGTGATTAAATGAATTCATTTTAGAAAACTCCATGAATTGAGGGTATGATATTCTTTTATAAAAAATTGGCCTTTAATGTGAATTTACCAAATCTTACATGAATTTTGCCCTTTTTGTCATGTTCATGAAAGGGCTTATATGGATTCACCAATTTCCCAAGCAAATTAAAATTCCTCGATCCCTAATCAATTTCATTATGAAGAATTGGGTTGTTTGTTTCAAAAGGAAAACTCCCATTATTTGCATACATGTAAAATATGACAAAAGGCACCTACGAAAACCGCCAGAGACTGCACTTCAAATGCTTTCACCCTTAATAGAATTATATCAATATTGTCACCAAACGGAAATGATGAGTGGTCAAAAGACTGAGTGCGGAGTTTGCAGATTCCCATTAACAGCCAAACTACCCCTCAGCTCTTTCATTGAAAGAAATTGCTGGTTTTCCGACATGCGCTAACAGAGAACGGACCCTCTGGGCCTCTGGGGGTTTATATCCCCTGCCTTTGAAAGGATAGCTTGAGCATTGAGGAATATTTACATTTTGAAAATTCTTGATTAAGTTCGATTTGGTGCACAATGCCATTTCTTTGGATATCTTACACTTTTAAGTCGATAACCTTTCATATTTTCATTAGCCATTTTACTAGTGAATCGTTTTCACCTTTTGCTTCTTTGCCCGAAAATGACCAATGCAACGAATGACCTGAAACTTTTACATATCGATCCAAAATACTATGATTTTGCTCGTTACCCAGCATTAACCCTTCTCCCTCTTCTTCTTCTAACTGTCTCATTAATTCTGTCGGTTCTTCCGGTAAGTTCAAGCCACCTTGCTGAGCCTCGTTGAAACTGGATGGATGAAAAATGGATTCAAATCGACGTTTAAGGGTCGCAAAAAATGATCTCAATTCGCTTTGAGGGATCGCATCAATTGATTCTAATCTGCTATTCCTGAGCTTTGTTCCAGAGTTAGAACCAGTCATTGAACCAATTCTACGTCGATTGAGTTCTTTGCATATAGCTGTCTTGGTTTTCTGAATGAAAGCATCTACTGTAATCGAAGGTGTTTGAGGCGCTGAATAATTTGAAAGATGTATTGATAGCTTGGGGAGCGCCGAGCTTGGTTTCTTGTGAGCGAGGAGTTGAAGATAGGAGAGCACCAGTTCCAATGCTCTTAGATTTTTTCGAAAAAAAAAGCAAAAAGCGTAAGCATGTCAAAAGTTGTGCAATCAACTTAAGAAGACGAACTCTGCAGTATCACGCAATCCTTTTCCATTGAGACCAAGCTGTTGATCGATGACAAAGATCACCGCAGTTGCATCAGATAAATTCCGAGCCAAAGATCGACATCTCAGACGGGGATGACCCGGCGTGTCAACTAAGTAGATAGGGCAATTGGAACCGCCTTGAGGCTTTTTCTCTTCTGATAATAATCTGTTCTTAAGCTCGATCGCTACTTGATTTTCAATCAAACTCGTCACGGTTTCGATTTCATCAGACCCGTAAACCAAATGCGACCACAATTGAGTCTTTCCACTCCCCATGGAGCCCGAAATAACCACTTTAATATCGAGTGCATTATTGGAGCGACTGTTTCGGCTGGCTTGATTAGACAGTAATAGCTTGGCGCAAATGGCCACCAGTAAGACGAGTCCAAGGGCGATTGAATAACGGGAAAAGTCAAGATCTCGATTCCGAAAAATGTCATCCATTGTCTTGATTGAATAACGACGCTTGGCGTGTTGCGTCGGAAGAGTAGCTGGAACTCCAACCCCGTCCAAGGGGGAAGTTGGAAATCGTCGAGTGCCTGGCCTTAGGCGGGACACAGACTTTGGCTGCGACTGGCGCCGTCTCCCTCCATCAGACCTGACAGACCATGTCATTCAATTTTTCTTGAAGCCTTGCTGGCAATGGAAGTGAATTTCCACACCTTGACCAAGAAGGGGTATTTGTTTCTCATATTGAACCTGAGAAGTATTAAAGTATATTATAATTCAATTTGATGGAAAGGATTGACTCAAACATTTCTCTTGTTTATCTCTAAAATCTATATATGAAATGGGACTCTGGCCTTAGAAAAGACAATTCTTGTATATATAAAGTCAATTTTTTTTGTTATTGGGTCCTGGAGTTGATCTTTGTCACAATTGGCTCCTCCCTTCGTTATGATTTGTTTGATCTTGGGTGTGTTTTCGAGGCTCTTCTTGTTTTGTGACAAGATTTTTGGCTTTCTGGTGTTTTTTATATGTTTTTCAATTTCTACTTCATCTTCTTCCTACTGACTTCAATTTTCTTTCTTATTATCTTATGGTCATATGAATTGATCTTTCAACGAATATTTTGTAACAATTCTCCCAAAAGGGTAAAGGTACTACAGTTCCCCCAAAGAGAGTTTTCTTAGATCTTTTTCTAAGTGCAATCAGGTTTATTCCACAAATTAAAAGTTTCTTAAAAATTTCATTCCTACACCTAGTAGCCCCTTAAACGGTTTACCCTCTCTTGTTAATCGTCAGATACTATTTAAAGAATGTGTATAATTTTATTCCAAAATCACAATCAGCTCATTTTCAAATCTAAAACCACTTTATAATACCGAAATTTCCATATTAGTGGCTATTGTAAGGCTCTATACAGATTCATCCCATGATATGAGTCCATTACTAATTTTTCAACCTTTTCAGCTCTATTTCTTTTTTAAAATCCTACTTTTTGAATATTCAATTATTCATAGGAAAACAACACATTATTTTGGCAATCAATCCCTTACTGTTTCTTCTTGTTATACTTCCTTAATAAGAAATACCGCTTGCAGCAGGAGCTGTAAAAAAAGCTGAACCCGCAGCCGCAATTCATGCAGCTCAAACCTAGATCAAACCTTAGTTCTACTCTAGCTGTAATTGTACACAAATTAAATTACATAAATTGAAAATCTTATTATGCAATAAAATTCCTTCTTTATAAGCTTAATACATCATTACAAAAATAATTAGCAAAAACATCATTTTCCTCTTTTGGATAAATAAAGCTCCGAATTCAATAAAATTGATCTCAAAATAAATTTCTGCTATTTTATCCTGAAATTTCGTAAAATATCTCTTCTGTAATACTATTTCATACAATCCCAACCAATTTAACCTAGCACAAACTTATTAAAATTAAATATATGGTCTGTAAGTTGAGTTTGGGCAAGGTGTAAAATGAAATTGAGAATTGGTCAAGTGTTGTTGTCCCATTTTAAAGAGCTCTTGTCTTATTGTAAGTGAGTTTTGGATCAGTTCACAAAGGCTTTTAACCATTTGTCAACTTGAGCTTGGTTTGTTTCAAAAAAGTAAGCCTCATGACTCAGATTATTGTACTATGTAAGGTCTTAGAACATTAAAGGCATCAGTGAAAAAAATGATCAACACACTTGTTGGCTGATTTTATGGAAGCCAACCAAGATTCACCTCAAAGCTGGAATATTTGGATTCATTTTTCAAACTCACTTTCAAAGTAATTTAGTCTTCCTGTCCATTTTGGTTGTCTACCAGACATGTGTGACTTGAAAAAGGCTAAATTAACTTTACACAACATACATAGATCACTTATTTTCAAAGACTAAATAGATCCAATTAATGAAAAAATCTTTCTACCAGGGGTGATATTTCCTCTTTATTTTTATTTTCTGAATTCTGGCTATGGCCAATATTAAATCTTATCAAAAGTCTCTTGAGGTAAACTGACTAGCTCAAAGGAGATCAAAAACTCCTGTACTTAAAATTCATAATTCCTGTAGGTTCCTGTTTTAATAAGAATTAGAATCAAAATTATTATATAGGGTTTTGGGCCATATGGAATAAGCATACATCTAAAATTGATATCTTCCCACTCTATCATATATCATGATTTATTTTGAGTTTTTTATCTTTATTATTGTTAATATTTATTATACCCTATCGTGGACTACTTCACTAGTTGTTTGGAAAAGAAATTATCAAAGTTTGAAAAAATGGAAAACCAATCTGTCTGGTATTTCAAAGTTGAAGTTTTTCAATAACCTTGAGATTATGGAAAGAATTAACAAAGAGGCAGAAATAATTTTTTATTCGATTTTCTACTTCAAAAATTCAACTATGTATTGGATTTTGATTGTGGGAATATCAAAACTTTGTTGAAGACACTGATTAATGCTTAGGAATCGTATTCTATGGGAAAAAAAGTTTTTTTCTGTTACAAATAGACACAAAAATACTTGTCACAATTGACTTGAATTGGAATTAATAAAACACAGAATTGCAAAATATGCCTTTGAAAACATCACACTTTTTCTTACAAGAATAACTTCCCAAAGTAATCATGAATCCACAAATGTTGTTACAACAAAAAATTCTGGTCAGTAGCCATATACCATTCCAAAACTACATTTAATACAAGTGCTCAGCTTTCTAATATTTTTCAGAATAGAATGTAATTCAATTAAGAGCTCCAAGGTAAGAAACAAGATTGAAAGCTTATCACTCTTCTTTTAAATGACATTTTGAATGCATATCACAGACACACAAAATGCCCTTATGGCCATGAAACATCAAATAAAGGTTCATCCTGTTTTTTTTATAGATATGATCCATAAGGCTATTACTTCAGAACTGAGTTTCAATAATAGTAGATAAATTTAAATAATTACTTCTGCTTATAGTTTCCCCCTGAAGCCTCCTAAGAACCGGAAAAAGCATTGACCATGTTTCACAAATTAATAATAAAAGAAAGTATAAACCAGTGAAACAAAGAAGAATCCACAAATAGAGATCTCAAAAAGCCCTTACTACTATTTTGGAGAGAGTTGACACTGGTTCCCTAATTCTCTTGCAAAGACCAGAGATTTTGAGGATAAAGCTAAAGAAAATTGGCATGGTGGGTATGTGGCTTGTATTGGAATTTTTAATGAAATTGAGACCCATGAATAACTGATATATTCTGAGAAAATGAATCAATTGGTAGGAAGATTTTACCTTTTCATGTCTTTGATACCAAAAAACATGAGATTTTCTATTTTTCATTGGCCGAAAATTACAGTAAAAGAGATTTTAAGAACAAATTTGATAACTCCCACTGGATATTTGATATTTTTTAAACTTCAAAGATATAACCGGTGTGTCTTTATCAATTGACTAATTGAATCAGGAAAACATTAAAGTGACCTTTCCAATCAAAAGTTTACTATAAACCAGTTAAAAAATTCATTTCATATCTTCAAAAACAACCAGATGGTTTCTTAATCTCAAATCTCTTCATATAATTACTGATATGAAACCCCTCCTTACTACCCCCAATATCAGGAGGACTATATGATTTATTAATGAAAAGGCTATAGCTATGAGTGCGACACTAAATGAATATTCAAAAATATATTAAAAGGGCTCTACTAAAATGGAATAGTGGAGATGAGTCAACGGAAGGCCCTGGCTTTCCCAACTGTCTTCTGGGTTAAAATAATAATTGAAACAATAATTAATACTCCAATTCTATCTAATGAACTTTGTTTTTCCCAGTAAAAACAAGGTGGACTCTTATTTTGGTGAGGCAAAGATGTCTTTTAATCTTACAGAAGGGTAGTGGGAGGTTATCCCCCTTTTCACATGACCAGTTAATAGTGATTTTCACTCCTGTGGCTTACTTGTGGTCCCACAGGATCAACACAGCCTTGTAATGAGCTGAAATATGGTTTTGGGAACAAAGGTTACCATTTTTACTGCATAAAGGATCAAAAACATTCTCTACAGATATTACAGAGCTTTTCTGGTGCTTCTGATGTGTCAGAAGCTATAGGCTGCATGTCTGGGGGCCTCTTATTAGTCAGAACAAGGCATTTGGGGCAGGGCTCTTAGGAATTTAGGGTGCGTGAGGGATAAAGAGTATATTTAACAAAGATAGTGCAGGTGTATATAGGATAATTAAGAAATTTGTGACCTGGTCAACTTGTGGTCTTGTTTGCATGCATATCCATGCTTACAATCCATCCCACAAACACAAGTTCAATCCATCATGAGCTAGGCCAGTTTTATTTGGTCCATAGGTTTTGGTGAGACAGTAAGAAATATGGTTTTTAGATTTTTCTATTGCAGGTAGATTCCATTTGTATGTACAAGATCACATATGAAGTAAAAGTCCCATGTGAGGTACTTATTATTCCATTTGGATGTGTTGTTGATTGTGATAAGTATGGCTACTTGATTATTGCAATGAATAGATATTGTTACTTTGAAAGCAAGTTTTCGGAGTAGATTAATTATGATCTCCAAGTTTAGGACCCCATTTCCTAATGCTACATATTCAGCCAAACATGTTCTGATAGCAAGTACTTTCCTCCATTTTGATGACCATTGAACCAGGTTTCCCAGAAATTTAATGACAGTACCTGAGGTTTCTTGTCCAGTTCTCCTCCCAAGCTCAAGTGAATCATATGTACATTTAGCTGTAGACTTTTTCTAGGACTTCACCTAGGTATCTGACAAGGTGATTGAGTAACTTCAAACACTCCTCGGCTGGGTTTTGGCTTTTCCTAGCTAATAGATTGACTGCATATGATTTTTCTGGTCTAGTACCACTGGAAAAATTAATTAGTGAGCCAATAAAGTATTTGTATTAAGTTTGGTTGTTTATTTCTCCCTCTGTTGGTAAGCAAACTTTGTTGGGAAGTGGTGCGTTCTTTTGGTGTATCTGGCAATTATTTTATTTGCAAGTGTTTTTTAATGTATTCTAATCTGTTGGTTGTTTTTGTTGCAAATTCTTAGACTAATTATCTTATCTGGTGTGTTGTTGCATTTAACTGTAACATGTTGGTTTAGGTGTTATTTTAATCTGGTCAATATAGAACCATTTCTTGCTAGTAAAAAACCATCATCAACATGCATCCATATTAGGAGGAAATCACTGTACTTCTCTTAGAGGTAGAAAAATAGTTCAACTTCAATTTATTCAAGTCCACAGGGTAACATGATTTCCTTGAAGAATTGCCACCAGCATTGTGCGGCTTGATGAGTCCCATATAGGGCTTTGTTAAATGGCATACCTTTCCTTTTAGTTTGAGAACATATTCTTGTGGATCTTTAATAAACAAATCCTTCTCAATAGGAGTGTGTAAATAGGCTCCACTTACACCAGAGAAAATGTCATGTCAATTGCCAGTGATTGACTTAAAATCAAGCAAGATGAAGGTAAAGCTCATGTCAAGCATATGTCACAGTCAGGTCTTACACATAATCCTGTGACATGCACAAATGTTTGTTACCTGGTGCCTTTCACTGAGATTTCTCCCCCAGAGCCTTCTGAAATTGAATGAGCCCAAGGTTGCTAAAAATAACACAAGAACTACATGTTTCCATAGGAACACCTCAAAGAGGTCAATCAACCAGTCTTGATGTAGATTTGTCAATGGATCTCCATGACAGGAGGGGTGTTAAGTTCCCCAGGTAATCCATGGATAAATTTGGAATGAGCAGGATTGATAAGGTGTGTGTGACACAGGTGCAGCCAGAAGCACCATGCGTTGGGTGTGTATGTGTGACACTTGCACATGAAGGAAAAAGAATGTGTGTGGTTAACTGTGTTTAACTATGAATAAAGTTGGCAGGAGCAGGATTGACAAGCTGTGTGTGACACAGGTGCAGCCAGCTGAACAATGCTTCAGGTGCTTATGTGTTACACATGCACAAAAAGGCAAGAGAATGTGAAGGGTTAATTTTGTGTAAGCTAAATGCACAGAGAGCTCAATAGGGGCACATGACCAGCCCCATGTGACTTACAGAAATCCAAACTATAATGGATGGAATGTGATTCTGAGGCACACAGGTCTCATGGTAATATTTTCCTTGTAGCATGAGGATAGCAGAGATGTGCCACTTTGGATCATGTGGTATGTGAGTGTGTGTGTAATATGATCATTTGAAGTGTCTTATTCACACCATACCCAATGCCAACATGGTAATGCTTTTGTAGTCATGTGAACTGAGGGGCTTTACTAGTCACAATAGCAACTTCATGTCACAAATTTTTGAGGCAATTATTTTGCAAAAAAAACATCCTCACAGAACTGAGAGAATCCCATTAATGTGTTACTATGTTGTCAGAAAAAATATATACTAAATATCATGAAATAAGGGTTTTATCATTACAAGAAGTCCACATGAAATTACTTTGTCATCATACACTCTACAGTGACCTTCCATTTATTTTCCACATATAATCAAGTGTTCATTATAAAAATCAACAGCTTCAAAAATATTTAGATCATGCCATTCTAGTAAGAAAGTCAAATCAATATTTAAAGTTTTTAAGATCAGAAAATCATTGTTCAGCATTCAAGATTGATCAGAGACTTTAAAAATACTATTAATAATACCAAATTTCTGTGAGTTGCTCCTCAGAAAATGTATCAAACCATTTCTCAGAGTTTTTGCCTTATTTGAAGATATATATTATTTTTTATATTAATGTTTGAAGATGGAAAAGACAAAGGTGAAACAGCTATCAAAGTGGGATTAATTGTGGATTGTAATGGACTGTCTAAGATTATCCACAGAATTAATTCCCTTGTTGAATGAAAATTATGTAAGTAAAAAACAAGGGAAACATAAATTTGTTTGTAATGGCAGAGTGCTTTCTTATGTTCTTGGTGATTTAACTGGAAATGAGGTTGTGTTTTAAAAAGTTGTTTTATTTCAAATGTGAATTGTTAGGATCTCAGGAGAATAGAAAGGTTAAAACATCAACAAATACTCTGAAGTAAGTTTTTATTTATATCATCTATTAAGAGCTAAAAGAAATCAGTCTTCTTTAGTTCATGTGTATAATCAACATGAATATATTTTTGTCATTAATTAACATAAATATCTTACTATTTGTTGGCATCTTCACAAATACTCCAATCAAGCACTCATACCCCATGTGGCTGAGGCTTGTGCTGGTCCCCAAAGTTGGAAACCTTCTGGAATGTGATTAGAAAAATGATGATTTGTTTTACTTATATTATTTAAAAAAAGCTGTTGATTGGAAAGGTGTAATTTTTTTAATTTTCAGAAAATGCAGTAAAATAATCCCATTTGTTGCAATGTTGATATCAATAATGAAATTGAATGTATTTTTGGAAAGATCATTTTAAAGGTCTTCTTATTTATCCATTTTTCTTTGTGTATTGGGGAATTTCATTTATATGATGACATCTTTTGACTGAGAATCAAAAAATGAGCATAGAGCTTGTTTAAGAGATCCCATTAAACAACCTTTAAAATACCAGCAGAGGGGTAAACCATTTTGAAGGGAGCTCTTTTCCATGATGATGGATTTATGATATCAGATATGATTTTCCAGAAAGGCTACAGAGCCTCACCCTTGATATGATGATCACTTGGTGCACTGATATCCAACTCAGAGGGAAATTAAGAAGTGTGGATGTAATCCTGTAAGATGTGACTATGAAACTGATGATAATATTACTATTGATCAACAGTACTATGTCTGTTCTTATGAAATATGATAATAAAAAATTATTATAACCACAATTAAATAATTATAAAATTATTTCTTTCACGTGTTATACACTACTAGTGATTATAACTGTGAGCAGTAATTGTCTACAAGAATCAATTACAAGAAGAATTTAATAATAAAAACTTCTTTTATTAAAATAATAAAATTATTTTAATATATAATTATCTTTTACAAGAATAAT
Organism: Austropuccinia psidii; assembly: GCA_023105745.1. Taxonomy (NCBI): domain Eukaryota; kingdom Fungi; phylum Basidiomycota; class Pucciniomycetes; order Pucciniales; family Sphaerophragmiaceae; genus Austropuccinia; species Austropuccinia psidii. Next base: position 17,901,781 of record JALGQZ010000008.1, on the reverse strand, counting down.
TATAAAGATAATTCTTGAAGAAAACTATTACTAGAGAAAAACTTTAAGAATTAAAAATAAATGACTCACTAATACTCCAAAGAACTTATTGATAGATAAAAGTAGATAAATTTGACGTGGAATTGTGGATTTAAGGGATAAAAAGGATTTATAACAGTATTACAACAATATATAGTTGGATTATATCATTTCACATCTTTCTGGTTGATTCTGAAAGATTTAAAACACTTAAGAATAGCTTGTAACTAATACTTACTTGTTGGTAATAATGATTTAATAAATTGATAAGATGATGATACAGAAAAAACAGCAAGAAGAGGCTTCTTTTAAGTCAACAACAGCTCACAGAGGCGTGCCATGGAGCAAACTAAAAAACCAGTAAGTGAGAAAACAATAAAACCTTTTGGATTAATGATTGCATCATCTGTTGTCATGTAAGATTATCATAATTACTTAATTGATGCTTTTACGTGACTACCAACCCCAATATGGTTAAGAATAAAAGGAGTAATATCTGTAAATCTTCTTTTATTCTAAAATAATAATTGATTTCTCAAAGTTATCAATGTTATTGCCAATTTCATCATAGGTTGTAATTACTGTGAATTTTTGAAGATTCAGTGTTTCACGTAGAATGGTCAAAAATGGACTATAAGTAACACTTTTAATTTTACTAGTAAAACTGTAATTCTTTTTGGTTGTACCATAGATAATACAGTTCTCTATTGGTCCTGAAAGTTTCAGAAAGATTCATTAATAATTGTATTTTTAATGCATTTTTGAAGTTTTTACCTCATTTCTATGTAGAAATGCAAATAGCAGTATTTTGCTGGTTGCTATGAGGTAAATCAATGAATATGGGTCCCAAAAGGGTTTTAATTACTCTTTTAGGGTCTAGTCATGGAACGTCATCAAGAATTGACGTGGTTACAGGAGTCTAAGTAGCTCATTACCTCCTTGGCACATCAAAAATAGCAGGTTATTTGCTATTTTCTTATGATTACAGTAGGTGTAACTTGGTAACCAAGTTCCCAAAGAGTTTTAGTTTACCAATTGGGCCAAGATGAGCCATGGATCCATGCTCTGGAGCTATCCACGCCTCTGAGACCTCAGAAGCTGGGTACCCTGGCTCTCTTTGATGTCTTTTGTCCCCCTTGCTTATTTTTCACGTAAAAATAGAAATTTAAGCTTAAAGTGAGATATCCACTATGGGTGTACCAAAAGTCCATGTAAGAATACCATGATATTAAGTGCTAAAAACATGCATAACACTATTCTTAGTGTATATGTAACATGGGATTTCTCACTTTCCCATTATTTTGGCTTAAAATCAAGAAAAACAAAAATTTTCACGGATCTTTTATGTGGTATTAATGATGTGGTATTGAAGTATTTTCCATTTTACCACCTCAAATACTTAAATTGAGCTTATTAACTCTATGGGTCTACCCTAGGTGAATTTTTGTGTAGAATCCAAATCTGGTCTTAAATCCATGGATTTACTTACTCAATAAAAAGTTATTCATCTTTTCTGAAATTGAAAATGATGAATTTTGGATATATGCATGACTTATGAGTTATGCATAATTCAAAATTTCTTTTTAAGATAATTGTGGCCTATTTGGGTATGTAAAATATACCTCAAGGCTCACATTCCCTCCCACCAAAAAATAAAATTGTACTACAATTTTATTAGTGATAAAAGAATAAGGCCCCAAAGGGGGGTAATGTCCACTGTCCAACCTCTTCACATCACTCAGATCAAGTAATTTAAAGCACATTTATAGACATATTCAGGCTTGTGGCCTTCTTTCATGTCTAAATCTTCTTAAGAGTTTATCTGAGTCAGGTATTTCTGATTCTGCCATCCATTCATCTTCATGTACTGGATTTCTATATCTGACAAGATATTCTCTTTGATTTTTACCCCTAAGTCTCCTTTCTTTAATGACTTTCTTTATCTTTTTGTCTTCATTCTGTTCCACAGGTGGTACAGTTAAAGGAGTTGGGTTTCTTAAAGGAAACAATTCTTTATCAGCTGGTTGATAAGGCTTTATCAAGCTGACTGGAAATGTGGGGTGTTTATTTTCCAATTCACCACTAAATTCCACTTGAACTGCATTGGTTCCATGTAAAGCAATAATGACAAAAGGTCCTACATAAGAATCTTTAAGTTTCTTTGGGCTTTTGATATTATTAAAATTCAAGGTTGAAACTAGAACTAAGTCCCCTACTTTGAAGTCTGGTACTTTATGACTCTTGTCCCACTTCTGTTTTGCATAATCAAAAGCATCATCCATACTTTGTTTTGCGTGGTGTTTTACTTTATCAAGCATTATCTTGAAGCTGGAAGCTGTAGGATGAATGTCAATCAAGTCTTTCCTCAGTGTGTCTGCTGGGAGTCTTGGATTCCATCCTTTTTCTAACATAGCAGGGGTTTGTCCTGTGGAAGAATGGACTGATGTCTTGTATGCCAATTCTAGTGCAGGTATCAGAGTGCACCAGTCATGGGTAAAGCCATCTGAGTCTTTGAATTCTAATCCATAAGCACAAAATCTCCTGATGATGTCTTCTAAAGTTTGAATCATCCTCTCTGCTAGCCCATCTGTTTGAGGGTGATATGCTGTAGAGAATGATAACTTAGTCCCAAACAATCTATGAAGATTGGTCCAAAGTGCAGATGTGAACTTGGGATCTCTGTCACTTATGATATTCTTAAATAACCCTGTATGAGAAATAACTCTACTCCATAAAAGAAGAGCTGTATCCATAGCAGTGTCATCTTTATGACATGGTAAGAATATGGGAGTTTTGCTATATCTGTCTACAATGACTAAACAAGCATTATAACTTTTGTCACCACTTGGAGGAAGTGCTGTGACCCAATCCATGTGAACAACTTCCCAAGGGGATTTTGGTTCTTGAATATGGATCATTAATCCAAATTTCTTGCCTGTGCTCCTGTTTGCTTTCTGGCATCTATCACAGGTATGGCAATATTCAATGGTTTCTTTCCTCCAAGATGGCCACCATGCACAGTTCTTCACTTTTTCAAGTGTTATGTCTTCTGACAGGTGTCCAAAGTAGAGACTATCATGACATCCATGAAGAATGGTATTGATAAGTAATCTACTACACAGTGTCATCACACAAGAATGTTTTGTTCTATGGTAAATAATCCGATCAAACAAGTGAAATCTTCCTTCAGAATAGGAATTTGTCCAAACTTCATCAAGTGCATTAACTAAAGATGTATCTTTGCAGTCTTTATCTAATAAAGAAGTCAAGATATGGCAATTCTTGTCTTGTTTATAAGATTCTCTGACTTCTTCAAAGAATTCAGTCCCAATATCAGTTATGTTAATTCCTTCAATTGGAATCTGTGGTTCAGCTTCCAAAGGTACATAAGCTGGGTTATCAGGAGTGTTGGCTAAAGCCCATCTACTAAGTCCATCAGCATTCTTGTGAATGTTTCCTGCTTTATGAACTATAGTCATGTTTCCTCTATATTCTTGAATGGCTATTTGCCATCTCAACATATGTCTGTTGGGAGTTTTCATGTTAAGAAGTGATTTCACGGCATTACAGTCAGTTATCACTTCAAAAACACTGCCATCAAGATAATAGTGTAGTTTCTCAAGTGCCCATACCAAACATAAGCACTCCATTTGGCTTGCACCATATCTGGCTTCTGTTGGTTTGATTTGTCTTGAGATATAACAAACTGGTCCTTCTGTAGGTTTGTCATCAATAATTTGGACTTGATGTAGGGCTGCCCCTAATCCATCTCCACATGCATCAATGTACAACTTAAAAGGAATATTCCAGTCAGGCATGAGGAGTAAAGGTGCTTCTGTAAGGGCTTTCCTTATCTTCTCATAAGCTTTAATCCCCTCCTGTGTCATCTCAAATACAGTCTGTTGATCACAGATTCTATAAAGTGACTTGGCTAGAATTGCAAAGTCTTTCAGGTGTTGTCTATAGTAACTGGCAAACCCAAGAAAAGACATCATTTCTTTTTTATTCTGGGGTATTGGTTTAAGTAACACTGCTGCTACTTTGTTTTTGTCAATACCCAAGCTTAAACCAGAAACAATATGTCCTAATGCTTTGAGTTCTTCAAAACCAAAATTGCATTTCTTAAGTGAAATTTTCATGTTCACTTCTGCAACTTTATGAAGTACTCTTGCAAGTTTTTCAAGGTGCAAAGACCATGAATCAGAACATATGATAATATCATCAATATAAATGATAAGCCATCCTTCAGACAATTCTGTAGGAAAGATGGTGTTCATCATCCTTTGATAATGGGATGGAGCATTTTTAATGCCAAATGGCATTCTAAGATACTCAAAAATACCACAGTGAGTGATAATTCTAAGTAATTTCTTAGCTTTAGGCGTCAAAACATTTTGATGGAATCCTTTCAATGCATCCATTGATGTTATATACTTGGCTTTAGACAATTGAGTCAAGGTTTCTTGAATTCTAGGGATTGGATACCTATCTGGAACTGTGTAGGTATTCAATGCTCTGAAATCTCCAACCATTCTTGACTTATCATTATGCCATGCAATAATAACAGGTGTTGTCACTTCAACTTCCTAATTATGGCCTACTTTCCTTAGCACACCAAGTTGGATCAACTCTTGGATATGTTTTTCCAAGGCTTCTCTAGCTCTGGGACTGGCTGGATAAGCTGGTCTTCTAAGTACTGGAGGATATGGTCTGTCAATATTAAGAGTAATATCAACTTCATGTCCTCTTATAGCGCCTAATGGTTCATTATCAGAGGAAAATGCATTTTTATATTTGTACAACACATTAATAAGTTCATTCCTCATCTTTGGTGACAATGATTGATTAATTTGTGCTTCAACAAGTTGATTACTCACAAATTCATCTTTGTAAGTATCCTTGACAGAAGATACTGCAGATATCTGTTTTGGCATATTGGAGAAAGCAAATTTTTGTCTCTTGTTATCTCCAATTGTGAAATATCTGTCCTTATGGTTATTTACATCAATACCATAAATATTTAAGTAATCATTTCCAAGAATGATGTGCTGAGATGTGCAATTATCCATTACTACAATCTCAGTTTTCATTCTTACACTTCCTGCTGGATGTGGGAATACAATATTAGTGTCCAATATGCCCAGGGGGTACATATTGTTACTGGCACTACTGAATTGTACACCTTCTATTGGTAATAGATGGTTTTTCCATTCAGGAAGTATAATTTGGAGATAATCTTTGCCCACACAAGTGCAAAATGCCCCTGTATCCAAATTTACTTTGGCTTCAATATCACTCATCAGAACTGATGTGATACAGGATGCCCCAGCAGTGTAACCCTTTCCTCTAGCAGGTTTTGTTTTACACATTCTGGCATCTTGGATATTGATCAGGTTGCAGCAATACTCACTGTACTGTGGCAAGTGGGTATGGACTTCTGTGACCTCAAAGAAAGCTGAAATGTTCTCAATGGGATAGTCCTCTACTGGTGTATCTTCAGAGACTGCAGAATCTTGATCAGACTCCTCTTCCTCTTCAGTACACTGAATTTCTTCAATGACTTGAACTTCATTAATCTTTGTCTTCTTAGGACAAGTGTTGGCTAAATGTGAAGTACTTCCACATTTATGACACTTCAAGACAGGTCTTTCTGGTCTTCTTTCCTCTCTAGGAATCTTTGAGAATATTTTGGACTCTATTGGGTTTTTAATCCAAGTCTTACCAATTCTTGTCCTGGTAATGATATCTTCCATAGCATTAATGTAGTCCTCTGTTGAACAAGGTTCCACACATCTGCTTTTGATAGCATGTTCCAGTTCTCCTCCTCACTTTCTTAATCTTTTCATATTAATCATAGTGTCAGACATATCTGGGTGTAAAGCAGATAGTCTGTCTTTTTGTTTGAAGAACCAAGTAAGTGGTTTGTCTTTTTCTGAGTTAAAAATGGCACTTTCAAAAGCATTTTCCATTTTAAACCTCCAAGAATTATTGGCCCATTTGGTAATCACTTCAGATTTCCACCAAGACCAGTCATGTTTACCATGATCAATCTTCATTTTATAATACCATTTCTTTGCAGTCTTGGTAAATAAACAGTGTAATTTTCCCACTATTATTTCATCAGGTATATTGAAGTCTTCTTGAAACATATCAATAGTCCTGATGAATTCAATATGGTTGTATTCTCCTTCACCAGAGAATGTTGGCCATTCTTCTATTTTGGGAATATCCCTTGTAGAGTAGGCATTTTCTCCTAAGAATGGGGTGAGACTTTCTTTAACAGAAAGTTTCTCTTCAGTTAAAGGTGTAGAATGTCTTGGAATATGTGGTTCATGATTCTTATGAATTTGTTCCACACTTGCAATTATTTCATTCTTCAACTTCTGCCTTTCACTGTCACTTTTTGCTAAGTGTATGGCAAATTGCTTGGTATTCTCAACTATTTTTAAGACTTGGTCTTGCAAAATTGTAAGTTGATTGTTCACCTTAAAAATGGAAAGATCTTCCATTTCATCATGCTGAATTTGGCACATATTTTCAATTCTTTTGCAAGAATTGGTAATTGAGTCAAGTTTGGCATTTGTCACTTGGTGCAATTCAAAGTATTTTTTGTCATTTTTCTTTAATTCAAGTATATCTGATGTAATTTTAGTTAACTTTCCATCAAGTTTACCAATTTCTACATTAATAATAGTCTGTACACCAATTATTTGCGTGGAAAGTTTCTGTTCATCCTTTCCTGCTCCTTGGCTGTGAATTCCATCAGAGTTCTGGCCATATTTAAGACACTGTCCACTGCTGAAGGCTCCAATTTGGGGATCCTGTACCCTTGTGGGTAAGGTCTGTGCCAATTGGCTTTGCCTTGATGGTTCTTGGGACCCTTCTGTTTCCTCTGAGGTCCCTTGGGCTTGTCTTTGGACACTTCTGGAGCTGGTTTGGAGCTGGTAGACGCCACTGGTGCCTCTGTCTCCAAAGCTGGAGTCATTTCCAATTCTTTCTTCTGGTCTATGGATAAAAGACTTTGGTTCTTCAACCAATTCTTTATCTTTTTGACCTTGTCTTTGCAAGACAGGGGGCTCCATCCTCCTAAGAGTTCTATGGTCTTCTCCTGACCCAGAAAGCTCTTGATGTGTAAGTAGGAGTTCATGGCCCCCTGCCAAAGGCTTGGGCAGATTTCCCACTCCTCTTCCTTGGCTGCTCTGAACCAGTTTTTGTACTGGCATTGATATATTTCTATTGCTGCCACCTGAAAGTGGTTCAGCCCTGGAAATATTACCATAAATCAGTTCAGGCTCTGAATTCACGTCAAAATCTGTTGGTACAGACCTTGGGGAATGGGGGGCAACTCTGGCATCCTCCAAATGTGTCTTTCTTGTGGAAGACTTGGCACTTCTGGATTTGGTCTTGCCTCTTCCTTGTCCACATCCATCTGGTTGGACTGAATAGTTGCTTCCATTTCTGGTATGCACCATTTTTACGTCAATTTAAGGATAAAGAGTAAAAATAACGATAAAAACACACCTTTTGGTGGTAATTTATTCTTTTCAGAATTAAATAAGGTGCCTCTTTTAGCAATTTGCACCTCAATACTTTCTTCAGATTCTGCTGCTGAAGATTCTGGACTAGTAATATATCTTTTACTGAGTCTGTTGCCAGCTGCACAGTATTTGATTAAAGACACTAGAAAAAATTATAAAAGAGAAAAAATTATTTTTTATACTATTTTAAAATATTTTTAAAGATTTTTTATAAGTTTTATATTTTTTAATATTAAAAAATTATTCTTTTTAAAGAAAAAAAAATTAAAATTTAAGATTTTGAATGAAAATTAATTCAGAGTAACTCAAAGAATAATTTTATAAGTTTTTGGATGTGAAAAAGCCATGTGTAAAACAGTATAAAATCAAACCAAATTCCTCAATGAAAAAGATTTCCAAAACAATTTCAAAAATAAGAATTATTTTAACTTTAAAATGAAAGAAAAAAATATTAAATTAATATATTTTAGAGCTTAAAAATATATTAATTAAGGGTACAAGGCTCAAAAAACACGGCCAGGCCCCCAAATGTAAGATGTGACTATGAAACTGATGATAATATTACTATTGATCAACAGTACTATTTCTGTTCTTATGAAATATAATAATAAAAAATTATTATAACCACAATTAAATAATTATAAAATTATTTCTTTCACGTGTTATACACTACTAGTGATTATAACTGTGAGCAGTAATTGTCTACAAGAATCAATTACTAGAAGAATTTAATAATAAAAACTTCTTTTAGTAAAATAATAAAATTATTTTAATATATAATTATCTTTTACAAGAATAATTATAAAGATAATTCTTGAAGAAAACTATTACTAGAGAAAAACTTTAAGAATTAAAAATAAATGACTCACTAATACTCCAAAGAGCTTATTGATAGATAAAAGTAGAGAAATTTGACGTGGAATTGTGGATTTAAGGGATCAAAAGGATTTATAACAGTATTACAACAATATATAGTTGGATTCTATCATTTAACGTCTTTCTGGTTGATTCTGAAAGATTTAAAACACTTAAGAATAGCTTGTAACTAATACTTACTTGTTGGTAATAATGATTTAATAAATTGATAAGATGATGATACGGAAAAAACAGCAAGAAGAGGCTTCTTTTAAGTCAACAACAGCTCACAGAGGCGTGCCATGGAGCAAACTGAAAAACCAGTCAGTGAGAAAACAATAAACCCTTTTGGATTAATGATTGCATCATCTGTTGTCACGTAAGATTATCATAATTACTTAATTGATGCTTTTACGTGACTACCAACCCCAATATGGTTAAGAATAAAAGGAGTAACATCTGTAAATCTTCTTTTATTCTAAAATAATCATTGATTTCTCAAAGTTATCAATGTTATTGCAAATTTCATCACAGGTTGTAATTACTGTGAATTTTGGAAGATTCAGTGTTTCACGTAGAATGGTCAAAAATGGACTATAAGTAACACTTTTAATTTTACTAGTAAAACTGTAATTCTTTTTGGTTGTACCATAGATAATACAGTTCTCTATTGGTCCTGAAAGTTTCAGAAAGATTCATTAAGAATTGTATTTTTAATGAATTTTTGAAGGTTTTACCTCATTTCTACGTAGAATTGCAAATATCAGTGTTTCACTGGTTGCTATGAGGTAAATCAATGGATACAAGTCCAAAGAAGGTTTTAATTACTCTTTTGGGGTTTATCCATGGAAATTCATTAAGAATTGACGTGGTTACAGGAGTCTAAGTAGCTCTTTACCTCCTTGGCATGTCAAAAATAGCAGGTTATTTGCTATTTTCTTATGATTACAGTAGGTGTAACTTGGTAACCAAGTTCCCAAAGAGTTTTAGTTTACCGATTGGGCCAAGATGAGCCATGGATCCATGCTCTGGAGCTATCCATGCCTCTGAGACCTCAGAAGTTGGGTACCCTAGCTCTCTTTGATGTCTTTTGTCCCCCTTGCTTATTTTTCACGTAAAAATAGAAATTTAAGCTTCAAGTGAGATATCCACTATGGGTGTACCAAAAGTCCATGTAAGAATTCCATGATATTAAGTGCTAAAAACATGCATAACACTATTCTTAGTGTATATGTAACATGGGATTTCTCACTTTCCCATTATTTTGGCTTAAAATCAAGAAAAACAAAAATTTTCACGGATCTTTTATGTGGTATTAATGATGTGGTATTTAAGTATTTTCCATTTTACCACCTCAAATACTTAAATTGAGCTTATTAACTCTATGGGTCTACCCTAGGTGAATTTTTGTGTAGAATCCAAATCTGGTCTTAAATCCATGGATTTACTTACTCAATAAAAAGTTATTCATCTTTTCTGAAATTGAAAATGATGAATTTTGGATATATGCATGACTTATGAGCTATGCATAATTCAAAATTTCTTTTTAAGATAATTGTGGCCTATTTGGGTATGTAAAATATACCTCAAGGCTCACAAATCCACATCAAATGAGGGAATCTCCGCAGAGCCACTAGATGGATGTTGTGTGTGAGGGGGGGCATTTTTAAGTAATCTTTTGGGTGGAAGTAGTGGGTAGTGACTCATTTATTATTTACCAGTGTCTTTTCTCAGGAGCAGGTCTCCCTGAATGTTATTTGATCAAGGGAGCTGTTGGAAGTCATGCAATCTGAGTCTAACCTTTGATATCAACGGATTTCTTGCAGGAACTGATAAATATCTTTGATTTGGCCTCTGGAATACACAATTTGAAAGCTGAATTATCCTTGAAAATTGCAAGTAGTGAATTATTAATTATATCAAGATTAACCATTCTGGCTACATCTGTAAGATGTGTCTATGAAACTGTTGATAATATTACTATTAATCAACAGTACTATGACTGTTCTTATGAAATATAATAATAAAAAATTATTATAACCACAATTAAATAATTAAAGAATTATTTATTTTAAATGTTATACACTACTAGCTATTATAACAGTAAGAAGTAATTGTCTACAAGAATCAATTACAAGAAGGACTTAATAATAAAAACTTCTTTCTTCAAATAATAAAATTATTTTGATATATAATTATATTTTACAAGAATAACTATAAGGATAACTTTTTGAAGAAAACTATTACTAGAGAAAAACTTTAAGAATTAAGATAAATCACCCACTAATAATTCAATCAACCCTTTTAGAAAATAAGAGTAGAGACATTTGATGTAGAATTGTGGATTTAATGGATCAAAAAATGATTTTATAACAATATTACAACAATATATAGTTGATTTCTATGATTTCACGTCTTTCTGATTGATTCTGAAAGATTTAAAACACTTAAGAAAGGTTTTGACTAATACTTACTTGTTTGTAATAATGGTATAATTGAATAATGTGATAATTTGGAAAAAACAGAAAGAGGAAGCCTCTTTTAAGTCTAATACAGCTCACAAAGGCGTGCCATGGAGAAAACTGAAAACCAGTGAGTGAGAAAACAATAAACCTTTTTGGAGTATTGTTTGCATCATCTGTTGTCACATAAGATTATCATAATTACTTAATTGAGGTTTTTACATGACTACCAACCCATTTATGGTTAAGAATAAAAGGAGTAACAGCTTTAAATACTCTTTTATCCCAAAATAATCATTGATTTCTCAAAGTTATCAATTTTATTGGAAATTTCATCACAGAATGTATTTTCTGTGTTTCATGTGGAATCATCAAAAATGGACTGTGGGTAAAACTTTGAATTTTACATATAAAAGTATGATTATTTTTGGTTTTTATATGAATTATATAGTTCTCAATTGGTCATGAAAGTTTCAGAAAGATTCATCAAGAATTGTATTTTTAATGAATTTTTGAAGTTTTACCTCATTTCTACATAGCATTGCAAATAGCAGTATATGGCTGGTTGCTATGAGGTAGATCAATGGATACTAGTCCAAAAGGGCTTTAATTACTATTTTGGGGCTTATCCATGGAAAGGAATTAATAATTGACATGGTTACAGGAGTCTGAGTTGCTCTTTACCTTCTTGGCACATGAAAATAGCAGCTTATTTGCTATTTTCTTATGATCTACTGAAGTTCTGACTTGGTAACCAAGTTCCCAAAAGGTTTTAGTTTACTAATTGGGCCAGGATCAGCCATGGAGCAAAGCTTTACAGCTTTCCATGCCTCAGAGGCCTCAGAAGTTGCGTACCCTGGCTCTCTTTGATGTCTTTTGTCCCCTCTAGCTATTTTCACGTCAAAAATAGAGATTCAGGCTTAAAGACTGATATCCACTATGGGTGTACCAAGAGTGCATATAGGAATATCATGGTATTAAGTTTCCAAAACATGCATAGCACTATTTTTAGTGTGTATGTAGCATGGGATTTCTCAAATTCCCATTATCTTGGTGTGAAATTGAGAAAAACAAAAATTTTCACAGATCTTTTATGTGGTATTGAAGTATTTTCCAGATTACCACCTCAAAGAGTTGATTTGAGCTCATTCAATCTATGAAGCTACCCAAAGTGAAATTTTGTGTAGAATCCAAATCTGGCCTTAAATCCATGGATTTACTTACTCAATAAAACTTTATTCATCTTTTCTGAAATAAAAAATGATGAATTTTGAATATATGCATAGTTCAGGATTTATTTTTAAGATAATTGTGGCCAATTTGGGTATGTAAAATATACCTCAAGACTCACAGCATCCCAGTAGGGAAGGTCTTCCAAAATTGAATATTTTACTCCATACTCAGAGAAAATTGCTGGAATTTTTCGGGGGTTAGCTGAAGCCATTTCACAATAGTTTATTTATGATTTTAGTCTGAGGGTGTGTAGTGAAATTGAACAGCAATTTATTCAATTTGGGATTTTAGAATAGAGACAAAATTACAAAATTTGTTGCTGGAATGAGAAATAAATCCAGCAAGCATGTTCATGGAAACCACATATGCAATGGGTGTAAGGATGGCAGCATAAATAAAGGATCCTGAAGGACCAATTGAGGTGGGTGAAAAATGGGTAACTTTCCAAAGTTCTTTAGGATCCTTGACCAGTGGCATTAAAAGGTAATTCAACTGAAGGGCAGTCAGATCCTTTGGTCCAGGGATGATTCCTGAAACATAGAAATCATACAGCTTCAATATTTCATTTGGGGGGAGATTAAGACAAATTAGCATATTAGGTCCAATGCTGGCCAGGCATCCTGACTTTGAATGTGCATTAAACCACTATAAATGAATAGAGAATTCTCATGCACCAGAAATAGACATGAATGGGGGTATAATATTTATGGATCCAGTGGAGTGTCTCCAGACCAATCCATCCCAGATGTCACATTTTGGTTAATCTTCAGATTTTTGCAATCAATGATGTTTATGCAGAATTCCCATCATTAAAGGAGCCTGGAGAAATCCAGACAGACAATATTTGAAAGGTTTAAAAATGAAATGTTTTATTGGTATAAATCTTTGCTTGATCTTGGTTTTATTTTGGCTATAGGGTTCAACTAAATTGATGAATCTGCCTAATTAGTGTGTGAATGAGGGATAATGATCATTTGGTTCATTATGGAATTGACGGTGGTGTTGGTCAGTTGTGACAGATCAATTAGGGCCAGCAAGAAAGAAAAATTGAGGACAAAATATTTAGTTTTCAATCAGTGGCTCCAATTGGAGAGGTTCAAAAATGGTACTGAGATCTTGAGGTATACCAAATCTGGGAGTAGGGTGAAAACCTGAGCTTGAGATACCTGACCTAAAAAGTAAATTCAGGGTGGGGTGAAGAATGTTTGAATCACTGCAAGGTATATTATAGCTTAAAGATAGAAAGGCAGAGATTATGATTCCAAGTTCTTGTGGGACCAGTTTTTTACTCCAGCTGTATGGTTTTGGTGCAGTTGAATTGAGGCCAGGTGGAGTGAATAGTGTGCTTTGGGTAGATTGGGAGTCATGTTTTGGGAAAACATGATACAATACAATTTGGGGGAACTCAGATCCTGATTCTGAAGTAGGGATTTTTGCAATAGATTTGGCTTCAATGGCTAATTTAAGATTTTCAATATTCTGTTTATATTGAAAAGGTGTGAAGTAAACGCCTTGCCTATCACCCTCAGGGGAAGAGTTTTTTTGAGTTGAAAATGATTGACACATGCATATATGTATTGAGAAGTAGCAGGGGGTGGACATTTTTGTGGGAATGATAAATATGTTTGGCTAATGTGCAATCATTTAGGAGAGTGATCAATTGAGAAAAAAGTGGAGTAATTATTTATATAGTGGGGGAGCTGAATTGGGCCAGTGGAGGATTTCATCCCATTTGGGAAAGGTGGCTGAGATTTGAGAGATAAAGCCTAACATGTCACATGGTGATGGGGGAACGTTTTAGGATTCTACTAGGGTGAAATGCCTTGCTGTTCATTGATTGAACATATTCTATTTTATTTACACATGTAGATAAATTGGATTTTTCTGGTGAGCTGGGTTTCATTAGTGATGTGTCACTATTGAATTGAGGGGAATAACATTTAAAAAATGCACCCTGGCACATCATCATAAATGGCTTAAGCCTTATTCCAGACAGAATTATATGACCCTATTACATAATGGTTTGGAGTGTAGTTAAGGTGTTGGTATTTTGTTTTAGTTAAGGGTGCTTTTCATTGGTTAGAATGTGATTTGGGTATTCAGAAGTCATGATTTTCAATGTCTTGATTTTCTCAAAAAGGTGATGTATACTTTGTAAGTAAATCCTTCAGAAATATACCATTATACAGATATAGAATACCAATGAATTTCAATACCTTCAATTGCAATTTGGATAATCCTCAGAATGTGACAATAGAGAGGGGGCATTAATACTATTTGTGAGCTTTTACGTAATATGATTACCAATTTACAATGGGTCCTCTTTGAGATAAAGAAAATAGCCTACAATATGTTGGTGGTTCTTGCAGTGTGGTTTCTGCCAAAAGCAGAGGAGCTTAAGATCAAGCTGTGTGAATTCTCCTAAAAACATTCCTATTAAACTTCTTCAAGAGGCTTGGTTTGGACTATTCATTTAATCTTTCTATTATATGCTTAAATGGCTTTCATCTGAGATCACTATATTTTATAATAGTACTGTGCTTTTCTTATCAAGTTCAAAATATTATTGTAGTATTTTACTCCTAATGCCATCTTCTGAACCATGTAAATTGCATTCAGGATCAGTTCATGAGCTTAGTAGTGAATATAGCATAGAATATGTTCAAACTCAGTCACCAATGAGTCACAAAGTTTCCCTTACAGCCCCTATTTCATCCTTTATGAATTTATCAGGTATCAACATTGAGGTGGGAAATGCCACAGCACAAACTATGACCACCTGGACAATACCAAATATTTCTGTCACTCCAATACCCACAAATCCCACTATTACACAAATTCATGTTTATCAGGGACAAAGGAAGAAAACTGTAAGCTTCATTACTGGCTAATCCACACTCAATTGTTTCATGTGAATTCCTCCTTAATACTGGTGGGAATCCTGTGGAGTCCTGGGAGCCCTTGGGGAAAAGTAAACAGCCATCACTTAATATTCCATCGGGCTACCAGGTGTGTGTGGGATATGAACAAAAAGGTTGATGGTGGTCAAAATAAGACCATTTCAAATGTTAAAGTGATTTTTATTTCTGAATATAACCATTTTTAACAATCTTATATGTTTTTTTGTTCATTAGATATGGTACATAAAGGCAAGAAAGTTTAATCTCAGGAGCCAATTGAAGATTGTTAGTATTTTCAATTCTTATAAATTTTTTGAATTTTTAGCTTATGATTTTCATGGCAGGTGATGAACTTTATGCATCTTAACCTCTGGTCCCTAAAGAGAAAGTCACTGGACCTCATAATCCATATGCCTCCAACCCAAGAATGGGTCATTCCAGTTAATCAAGAGAAAAGATAATGGATGATGAGGATGAGAACATTCCTCCCACTCAAAGAAAAGCAAATGGTAAACCATGGAGGGCACTCACAAAAGTAGTGAGCTAACCCACACTCAAATGGCCCTGGCCCAAATTTTTCCCAATAAATCAAAGATGAGATAGCAAAAAAACAAGCTTTCAAAGCTCACAATGTGGAAAAATGTGCAATCCTGAAGGAGAAACAAAGATGGCTGAAAGCACAAATTCCTGATAATGTCTATGGCAGGAGATTAGCTGTACATGCTCATTTCCTGTTACTAATCAAATTTAAGGACTGGGATTTTCACTGACTACCAGCACCACCAAGTACAGAGAAATGTGAAATTGAAATTCCAGTTGCTGGTCATCTGATATATATCCCCAAAGAGGTTTTCAATTAGTAATCTACACAGGTTCAGTCTCAGGGTTTCCAAAGATACTGTTTAAATGAGCGCCAGAAGTTAGGACTCAATCAATTTATATGGGACTGGGAGGACTCTTGGAAAAATGTGTTCAACAAGTTGATGTCTATGGTGCTTTAACATACCTTGTGACTGGAACATTTCAGCCCTTAGCTTAATCATTACTGTTGGAACAAGGACCATAATAAATATGGCATGATTTCAGCTTTGATGAAGCAGTATTTCACTTATTTGAAAAGAGAATGGATGTTGATTCAAAAGGATGTAGAATATTTGGGAAAAAAAAGGAGAGCCAAAGGCTTTCAAAGATACATTAAAGGGTGAGCCATATTGAATATTTTGATTATTGTGAAGTAATTCTCAAGATAATCCAATTGATTAGCCACAGACTTGCAAGGGAAATAATAAATGGTGTGATATGACTAAATTTCCAATATTTTAGAATGAAAATTCAATGAGCCTATAGTATGTTCAGATACTGAGGAGGTAGTGGAAAATGAATGTAAAGTTAGCTGAAAAATGGGATTACATTGCCACTCACACTTATTTAACGAGTTAGTAATAGGTATTGATAGGGACATAGAGTTTTGTAATTATATCAAAAAAAGGGTAAAAAAACTATTGATAGATGATGGTAAGATTCCCAAAGGGCTATCTCTTCAGGTATTTGATCAAGATTGGCTCAAAATTCGTAGTACAATTCATACTCTCACCCTGAAGAAGCTACCTTCTGAATGTTGACTTCAACTGAATTATGTGCTATATAGTGAATAAATCTCATGGGTTGTTGTTTTCAAATACAATGGAGAAGATAAAAATCCTGATCCTCAATGGCTGGGCTCCAATTGGGCTCCTGTACAGATGGATCTTAGAGTCTGAAGATGTGGGTGGAATTTTACAAATACACTCACCCCTAAAAAGAAATTATTAGCCCAAGTGATGTTGAGGCCAGTTCCAGAAGCAGGAATTTATTCAATGAGTACTTCAAATTCAGGATTATTGAAAATTCTTTCCAGGGAATTCTCCTTCCCTCAAGCTGTATTTTTACCATCAATCCATGCTGAAAGGATAAAGTTATGGGAAAGGAAATTTCCAATTCTATAAAGTCTTTGGGGTAATTATTATTTATTTAGAATGGATGATTACTATATTT
Source organism: Austropuccinia psidii (assembly GCA_023105745.1). NCBI lineage: Eukaryota > Fungi > Basidiomycota > Pucciniomycetes > Pucciniales > Sphaerophragmiaceae > Austropuccinia > Austropuccinia psidii. Next base: position 17,884,741 of record JALGQZ010000008.1, on the reverse strand, counting down.
TACTGAAAAATTAAGAAATTGGGTCCATTGTGAGTAAAATACTTATTTGGATGGACCAAAGTTTGATTTTTTTCTCTTTAATAAGACTTTGAGGAGGTGTTCAATTTCACTACTTATCATGCATGTTTCCACAACCACAATTGTTTGTATTATTGTTGATTTATTAATAGTGCTCCCAGTCATGGTCATCTAAATCTGCATCCACAATACTGTCAAGCATTATATGATGGCTAAAACATATCTGGAGCTTATTAATACTTCTGAATATTTCCCTGGGTCAATTATTTTTTGATAGGAATTATTCACATAATGAATAATCTTTTTTATGAATTGTGGGGTCAAGCAGGAGCAGTTCAGAGTGATGGCTCATAGTTTGTAGGGATTTGAGATGTGTGGTTCTGGTGTGACCTAAGCTCAAAATGTGCAATTCTAAATGCAAAATTTCATTGCTACTTTCAGAAAGACTTTTCAGGATGAAAGGGGACCAATTATCTTTATCTGAGTTCTGGAATTGAGTGATGAATGATATTATGCCCATAAGGGCATAAATGGTGTTGTGAATTGGTGTTCCTGTTAAAAATAGTTGTTAGTTTTAATGAAGGCTATTAATGGAACCATGAGTGGCATTATATTGAGAGTGGATGTAACAATGAAATTTGGAAAAGGAAACTGTATAGAATAGCTAATATCCTATACAAAACAATCATACACTCACTGTGCTTCATCCAAAATAATAATATTCCATTTGATTTGGAGGTATTTGTTTGTTGAAATGATTTTGTGATAGCTTTGTAAGAGGTGATGATGATATCACAGGCTAAGATGTTGGCCTTGGATAATGAATGTCAAGTGGGGCCATGGTAGATGTTGGTTTGCAGTGCTCCAGACTAAGCATGTTTTGAAATTTCTGACTTCCAGTTGGGGATTAAGCATGGTGGGAAGATAATAATAGTGGGTGTGGAGGGTTGGGAGTTGATAATTGTCTTTTCCTTGGAGGTAGCAATTATTGCAATGGCCTTAATGGTTTTACCTAATCCCATATCATCTGTGATCAGTCCACCCAGAGGTATATTGGTAAACAGGGATTCAAATGAGCCAACAGCCGTGTTTGTAATTATGTGCCTGGAATAAAAAGTGAATCCAGGGGGTGAGGTGGCCCAAAGATAACCATCAGATTTTCCATTAGGTATTTTTCAATCCCAGAGAAAAGATAGTCCTGTTTTTTGATTAGGGAGGAGGTGAGCTTTAATCATGGGAATGAATAATCCAATGGGTATTTTATTGGGTTTTGCTTGGATGGCAAAGAAAAGACAGGGGAATACAAGTGTGTAGTTGAGGTTTAATGAAAAGATGTGGGAGGTAAAAGGGCACATTGACTATGAGAATGAATATCATATTCTTTAGGATTTTAACCTCGAAGTCTTGTTCTCAAAAACTTTCAATTAGGAATAGAATGTTTGAATAACATGTGAAGGAAGTCAACACAATATTAGGTTGTTGAGATGAAGAAGGATAATTATGATTAGTAATCAATAAAAAATCGATGAATAATATTTGAGTGGGATTGGATTGGAAACTTTTTCAATCCATGCCCTATCAGCACCACCATGCATGAAAGTTTGTGGTGCCCCAAGAAATGGTATCAATATTTTAGAAAGAGCTTCAGCAAGAGAGCCAATAGTGTTGAGCTGATAAGGGAGATATATAAAGATATTATGTTTATTGTGCCATAGAATAATCCAATAAGATAAGTGAGAAAGAACACTAGGTAAGGATATATCACTATTAATTGAAAATCAAATATGAATAATACCAATGCAAAGTGGTTGGAATTCTAGTTATTATGAATTAACTGGGGAAAGTGGGAAAGAACATGGTCAGGAAACTTTAGGTAAGGGGAATGAACTGCAAAAATTCTATGAGAGGAATAAATGGGTTGAAAGGGGGTTACCCTGTGGCTACAAGGATGGTGGTTTGCATTATGGGCCACTTGAACTCAAAGTTTCCATATCCAATTAAGGGCATATATCCAGGAAAGGTGGAAAGAATGTGGGTCCACCCAAATTACTGATAACTGTGCTACATATTACACCAGCTGTAAGGTTTGACTATGAAACAATAAGTAAAAATTACTAATATTTTACTTAATGTACTATGAATGTCCTGAAAATTGAAATAAATAAGATAAAAATAACTATAATAATAAAGAATTATTATAATTATGGCGTAAAAATGATTATATTATTAATAAAATATAATAATATAATTTATATTATAAAATATAATATAATATAATAAATATATTAATATGAAATAATTAATATATTTAAAGGAACTTTATTATTGTTACAAACAAATAATAAAGGCGTAAAAAATTGTTTTTTATCAATAAAAAACAATTAATAACAATAATATTACCAATATTAAAGTTATAAATTAATATAAATACTATTTATATTGATTAAAGAATTATTAAAATAATAATAAAGAGAAAATTATTATAATAAGAGAAAATAACTTACTTTTAACACTTAATATAATAATCTTGAAATATTTTACGCCAAAAAATAAAAATACAACCTTTTCAAATTGTATTTACAATAAAAAATAAAGAAAATTACTAATATTCTGGATTTTTACATGGAAATGAGTTTTTAGAGAGGTTTTTAACAAAAACAATTAAATAAATAATTTAATCACATCAAAATAGATGATTATAACAAGGTGGTCTTTAATCTTTAATAATATGATAGTTTTATATATAAAGAATAAAGAAATTACCTTTGATTTAATTTATTTAATGTTTTTGATGTGTCTGAGGGGAAAATAGAGTAAAAAGAGCTCTATTTATAGTAAATACCTCCCTCCTAGAGTCCAGCAGGCTTCTAGTAGACGTGTACTGATTATATCCACTGGAATTGATCAATATTTTAAGGTTTGGAGATGATTACATCATGATCAAACCATATTGCATCATTATTACACCATTATTTAGAGTTATCACTATATGTAAGATGTGACTATGAAACTGGAGATAATATTACTATTAATCAACAGTACTAAGTCTGTTCTTATGAAATATAATAATGAAATATTATTATAACCACAATTAAATAATTAAAAATTATTTCTTTCACGTGTTAAGCACTACTAGTGATTTTAACAGTGAGCAAGTAATTGTCTACAAGAATCAATTACAAGAAGAATTTAATAATAAAAACTTCTTTATTAAAATAATAAAATTATTTTAATATATAATTATCTTTTGCAAGAATAATTATAAAGATAATTCTTGAAGAAAACTATTACTAGAGAAAAACTTTAAGAATTAAGAATAAATGACTCACTAATACTCCAAAGAACTTATTGATAGGTAAGAGTAGAGAAATTTGACGTGGAATTGTGGATTTAAGGGATCAAAAGGATTTATAACAGTATTACAACAAAATATAGTTGGATTCTATGATTTCACGTCTTTCTGGATGATTTTGAAAGATTTAAAACACTTAAGAATAGCTTTTAACTAATACTTACTTGTTGGTAATAATGATTTAATAAATTGATAAGATGATTCTTGGAAAAAACAGCAAGAAGAGGCTTCTTTTAAGTCAACAACAGCTCACAGAGGCGTGCCATGGAGCAAACTGAAAAACCAGTGAGTGAGAAAACAATAAACCCTTTTGGATTAATGATTGCATCATCTGTTGTCACGTAAGATTATCATAATTACTTAATTGATGCTTTTACGTGACTACCAACCCCAATATGGTTAAGAATAAAAGGAGTAACATCTGTAAATCTTCTTTTATTCTAAAATAATCATTGATTTCTCAAAGTTATCAATGTTATTGCCAATTTCATCACAGGTTGTAATTACTGTGAATTTTTGAAGATTCAGTGTTTCACGTAGAATGGTCAAAAATGGACTGTAAGTAAAACTTTTAATTTTACTAGTAAAACCATAATTCTTTTTGGTTGTACCATAGATAATACAGTTCTTCATTGGTCCTGAAAGTTTCAGAAAGATTCATTAAGAATTGTATTTTTAATGAATTTTTGAAGTTTTTACCTCATTTCTATGTAGAATTGCAAATAGCAGTATTTTGCTGGTTGCTATGAGGTAAATCAATGAATATGGATCCCAAAAGGGTTTAATTACTCTTTTAGGGTCTAGTCATGGAAAGTCATCAAGAATTGACGTGGTTACAGGAGTCTAAGTAGCTCATTACCTCCTTGGCACGTCAAAATAGCAGGTTATTTGCTATTTTTCTTATGATTACAGTAGGTGTAACTTGGTAACCAAGTTCCCAAAGAGTTTTAGTTTACCAATTGGGCCAAGATGAGCCATGGATCTATGCTCTGGAGCTATCCACGCCTCTGAGGCCTCAGAAGCTGGGTACCCTGGCTCTCTTTGATGTCTTTTGTCCCCCTTGCCTAATTTTTACGTCAAAATAGTAATTTAAGCTTCAAGTGAGATATCCACTATGGGTGTACCAAAAGTCCATGTAAGAATACCATGATATTAAGTGCTCAAAACATGCATAACACTATTCTTAGTGTATATGTAACATGGGATTTCTCACTTTCCCATTATTTTGGCTAAAAATTAAGAAAAACAAAAATTTTCACGGATCTTTTATGTGGTATTAATGATGTGGTATTGAAGTATTTTCCATTTTACCACCTCAAATACTTAAATTGAGCTTATTCACTCTATGGAGCTACCCTAGGTGAATTTTTGTGTAGAATCCAAATCTGGTCTTAAATCCATGGATTTACTTACTCAATAAAAAGTTATTCATCTTTTCTGAAATTGAAAATGATGAATTTTGGATATATGCATGATTTATGAGTTTTGCATAATTCAAAATTTCTTTTTAAGATAATTGTGGCCTATTTGGGTATGTAAAATATACCTCAAGGCTCACACTATAACTCTAAAGTTGATGACATCAGAGGCTTGGCAGAACCCCAAATTTCGTGGATTTTATTATTTTTAATCATAAACTAATAGTATTCACCAATTTTATCACTCATATTACTGTTAAACTTAATTTAACGTTACAGTAGGTGATCATAACTGCTCAATTTAAGCTCAAACTTTGATCTTTAATAACTTTTAAGTTTTACACTCTACAGCAATTCAGAGAGTGAATTCTGATAGCCTGACATAACCTTATTATGCTTCCAAGAGCTTTTTATTACATCATCAAAACTCTAATTTTGATGATTTTTCTTGTAACTCATCTTTTCTGTCAAAATTCAATATTTTAAACTTCAAATCATGATTTCAGGGGGTTATACCCTGGATTTAATAATAAAAATTACATCATTCTTCACGAATGAACTAGTAGAATCCAACTGTGTGCTTTATTTTAAGTTTGGACCACTTTCACAACAAAGTGGTCAACAGCTCTGTTGATTTTTATCAATATTTCATCATAGGTTTTAAGCTTGTTTATAAATTGTAAAATAAAGTTCATATCTGTGTTCCTACAGTAATTACGTGGTAACCTTATTCTTGGTTCATCACTCTATCTTGTATAGTTTAAGAGATATTAGCTATGATCCTTGAATATATGCATTGACCAAAAAAGTGCATATATTCAGGTTAATTCCTTAAGTATTAACTTTGGAAATTAGCTCATTAATTGTTTTATGTGTGAATTTTCATGGGTAATCCAATGGTACAATTTATTTTACATGTTGTTTCATTGTCGTTTGAAATAAATAAGGATTTATGGTTTTTATAAGGTATTATTCCTTATAACTCATTAAATATTAACTTTACAGATATGCCATCAAAATGGTATATGTGTATTTTACCATGGGGAATCCAATGGTATAGTTTATTTCACATGTTGACTTATTGGTTTTTAAGTTAAACCAATTTTTGTACAAATTTATGGTATTTTTGTAATTTTGAAGTAATTAATTTTAATGTATAATTATTCTAAGTATTCTGAGTTTTTCTTGTGACCTTATTGGGTATGTGGTCATATCTCAAAGGCTCACACCAGCATTGATGTGCCAAGTGTCGCATTGACAGAGAAAAACATTGTGCACAGTTTCATGCCACCAAACTGTCACAGGGGCTCTTCTAAGTGAAGAGGGCCTGGCACTCAGTAGACTGGAACTTACTTATGGAGGGCTCAGGATATGGTAAGAAAGGATACACTTAAGAGTGTTATGAGATGAATTACTAAATAAAAGAATATAAGAAAAGCAGCAACAAAGAATAAGAGTGAGAATAAAAGTGCCAACCATAAACAAGTCCAAGTCCACTGTTCAAACCTGTCAGAATGGAAAGAGAAGGGCTAATAAGGATATGGCCACCGAGCTCATACTGTACAGGAAAATAAAGGAAAGGCAAAGACCAACTTAAAACAAATAATTATAATACCCAAAATAAGGATAAGAATATTTACAAAATAATAAATATACTAAATTAATTAACTGGGAAAAGTCCACAGCAGGGAGGAGGAGGGGCTGGTATATGTGAGAATTACCAGCCCTGATCCAGACAGAGAATTTTGATGAGAAGATTTGATGATTGAATTGAGTCTGGCCAATACAGGTCCTGTATGGCTGTACAGGATCTGTACAAGAGTATTGGTGGTATTGAGTGATCATACAGTTTGGGGATGGTGTATCCAAACTGTATTGGGTAATTCCAGCCTGTAACAAAGCTTACAGGCTATATTGATGAACCAGACTGTATGCATGTTTTAGCCAAATAAGATTTCTAAAACTGAATGCTGATACACACAGTGTATTTGCTGGTTTGAGATGTTTGAGTGGGTGTAAGTATGAATACCCTTACCCCTGATTAGTGGTTGTTACAGTATCCCCCTCTTGAAGCTGGTGGTCTGCCAAACACCATAATACCCTGCCACTGTTGAGTGGCATCTCAATATCCCCCAATTTGTTTCAATAATTTTCTTTTTAATCATATCTTCCTCTTGACCATTATCCTGAAAATCCCCTCTTCATTTCTTCACTGCCATACTTAATTTGAATTATCTTCCCCCTTCTTTTAGCTTGAGTAAGTGCTTTCAACTTTGAAATATGCTTCTTTCTGGATTCCATCATTTCCTTCCTTTTGAGGCATGGCCCTTGGGTTGTATCCCAAAATGAGTTCTATAGAGCTCTTCTGCTCAAATTTTGATGGCCAATGAGGATATGATCATATACCTCATTTTGAGTGGGCCAATGTGATGTTTGGCCCTTCTTTCCCTGATTGGAATTCTTATAAAACTCTTCAAGGGGGGTCTTGTCCCCATTGTCACTGGAAGTGCCTCAAATTTTGGATTTGGGGTACCTTTGTCCCTAACATTGAATTTGGGTCTTGGCCCTTCTTATGGTGATTCCCTGATTTTGTGGCTTCTTGGGCATTTTTGGCCCATTTTGGGTCCTATGGTCTTCAGGCTGTAGGTCACAGTCCGCAGTCCGTGGGGGCCATTGAAGACCCCCTGAGCAGAAAATTTTCTGGGGCTTCAGGGGTCCCATGGCCCGATTCTTCACCTACATGGCCTGGGCCCATTAGAAGGGTCCAGGACCATCAAGATTCTGACCCTCCCAAAGTTGCAGGGGAGTTCCTGGGTGGTGATTTCAGTCCAAAAGGGACCTTGACTCACCAACTTAGGGACTTTGAGGGGGGCCATAATTGAGTTATAGCCCCCACTTCCTTGAGGTCATTTCTTTCAGGCTTGAAGTGATTAAAATCTGACGCCTTGAATATTCTGCTTGAATACTCCTTAGCCATGAGTTCCAAACTGATTGAACTCATTAAATCTTCCCCTTCTGCACCGCCACCATCTGTCCTTCATGGTTCTGGAATTCTCAGTCAATTTTATTCACTGTCAATGGCTTCTTCTGGTCATTTTAATCCCATCCAAACTTATGACAGTTACAAGGCAGTTGAATTTCTTGATCCCGCTTGTACTGAATGTTTGGCAAAGGGGAAGGATTGTTTTGAAAATTAGAATCCCAGATTTTCAAAATTCCACTACTGCTTTATTGGGAAGAAGCCATGTTGTCATACTGGGAAGCAAGCTTCAAACATCAGGAGGTATTTGTGGAGTAAGAAAGATGGGCCTTTTGGGAAAGAGTTCCCAGTTTCTGAGGCCCCTACTATTGATGGTACTTCAAGGTATTAGGATTGTGAGTGAAATGAATTTATTTCTTGAAATGCATACTTATGTCTTGATTCATTTACTGGTTCTAGGAAGAGGGATGTGGCCAGGTGGACTAATGTTGGAGGGCCCATCCCAGTTGGTGCTAGGCCAATATACTCCTGGTCAGAAGTCCCAATTTCCAGGATCAATGCTGAAGGAATGGTGAAACAAATAAGACAAATTGACAATTCCCCACCTTATCTGGATGCTGAAGGTAGTGATGTATTGGATGGTGAAGAAGTTGAGGTGGTTCCTAATTCAGCTGGTAATCCACCCAATACTTCTGCTTCCCAGCCTCCTGCCAAGAGATTCCAAAGTCACATCATCCCCAGTACCCCCAGAAATATCCAACCCACTCTTTCTAACATTCCTACTTCCATTCCTCCTGCATCACCAAGCTCTTCCCACACCAGGCCTGCCTTGAATCAAGCAGTAAGACCATCTCCCATCCAAAATCCCAGAAACTCACCCAAAGTCAGCTCTCAACAACTCCAACCTGTGGCCAGTACCAGTAAAAGAAGAGAAGAACTGTCTCCTTTGTCATTTCCTGCCGCTCAAGTGTTTCAGTGCTGGGATTGCTGGCCTATCCGAGTTAGCAGAGAAGATCCAATTATGGAGAGTGAAAATAAGGATGCTGTAGCCAGGTTATTTAGGAGGGTTGATACAAATAGTAGGGAGGTGATTATGTATGCTAATGATAGGACTATTCCAGGGACTGCTTTTGAGGATATGGATGCAAAACTTTCCTGGTATGAAGATGAGTTGATTAATGATTTCCAGAAAACTTTTGATAATTTGGGTAGAGATAACTAGTTTCCTTGTCCTTGTTTGTGTTTGGTTTGACTTCTATCCCCACTCTTATAAAATACTGAAATAAAAATAAAACATAAATTGAACCTCCCAATACATGATTTGGGGGGATGCTGCTGCTTAAAAAATAAATAAAAAGAAAACACAAATTATAAAAGTAAAGGAAATGAAAGAAAAAGAGAGAAAACAAGAGAAAATAAAAAGGAAATAGGAAAATTCCTGAGGTTTGTCCTTCTTGTGGTGACCTGCTTGGTTTTGCCCAAGAATTTTTTGAAAGATAAAAAGCAAGCATTCAATGCCCACAGAGTGGCCAAGGTGATGTTTTACAAGAAGTAGAACCCTCAGGGATGCATACCAGGAGATGGAACTTACTTTCATAACTCCCACTCCCCACCAAGCACCATAAAACAGATAAATTTGCCATAATTGACTTTAAAGTAATTAATGTCTTGAATCATAATGATTGGTATAATTTGAGAAATAATAATAGAGAAAAAGAAATAAGGAAGAGATTTGACCATATCTTGATGAAAGGTCCAAATCTGAGGGTCTTGATGTTGCAGGCTTCCTGAATCTATCCAAATGATTGAAAAGTGCTCACAAAGTGGCCATGGTGATGCTTACAACAAAATTTGGGTAAAATACCCCCTTAAAGGTGCATGCCAGGAGAGGAACTTACTTTCATAACCTCTTCTCCCCACCAAGCACCATAAAATAAAACTCTTGAGGTATTTGGACCAGGCTTGTCTGGATACAATGAGTGAAAATCCTTGACAGGGTCTGGTGAGTTGGTAAGGCTAGAAGCTGGTTACCAAGTTGTTTTTTCTGGGTCTTCACTGAATCCTTTCCACTCTAAAATATACCATAACTTACCTATTTTGAGTTTGGAGTACAGAACCTGGGCCACTTCCCATTCTTCTTGCTCCTCCACTAGAGCTGGTGGTGGTGGAAATTGATTACGATTTGGGACACTTGACTGCTTGTTTGGTTCTAGTAATGACACATGGAATACAGGGTGAACTGACTTCCATTGCAAAGGAAACTTTAGGTGATAAGCATGACTTCCAATCTTCTTAATGACTTCAAAGGGTCCCAGCCATCTTTCTGAAAGTTTCTTGGTGGGTCTTGTAGTCTTGATGGTCTTGGAAGCTAGCCATACTTTGTCCCCAGTTTGGAAATCAGGTGGAATTATCCTATTTCTATCTGCATACTTCTTGAATCTCCTTATTGCTGACTCTAATTGTTCTTTGACTACTTGCTGCACTAATTGGAGTTTTGTTGATACCTTTACAGCAGGTTAGTCTTGAGAAATATAGATTGAGTCAAAAATGGGATTTCTTCCATAAATTGTGAAAAAAGATGATTTCTTTTTTGATGAATCTTCTGCATTATTGTAGGCAAATTCAGCCAGAGGGAGCCAGGTGTGCCACCCATCTTGATAGTAACTGACATACATCCAAAGATACTGTTCTAGAATATGATTTACCCTCTCTGTCTGTCCATCTGTTTCAGGATGAAAAGCAGCTGAAAGATCTCTAGATATCTTGAGCTGCTGACATAAATTTCTCCAGAATGATGAAACAAATAAAGATCCTCTATCACTGACAATACTGACTGGAAATCCATGTTTGGAAAAGACATGGCTGATAAAGATTTGAGATAATTCCAAGGAAGTGATTGTTCCATAATCTGGAATTAAGATTGCCATTTTTGAGAATCTATCCACAGCTACTAGAATTGAATCAAAGCTGTTGGATGGTGGAAATTGAGTGATGAAGTCCATTGATAATGAATTCCAAGGACCAGATGGAATTTGAAGAGGCTTGAGTAATCCAAACTTCTTATGGTGAGTGCTCTTGTTTCTTGAACATTGCTGACATGAGGACACATAGTACTTAATCAATTGATTCATGCCAGCCCAATAGAAATCCCTCTTGATGGGCTTGAGGGTCTTCTCCTGTCCAGGATGGCCAGCCAATGGTGAGTCATTATGCTTTTGAAGAATATTGATTTGGATTTCTTCATTTCTTGGGATTACCACTCTGTCTTTGAATAATAATAACTTGGCTTGACGTTCAAGAGAATAACCTGTAACTGATTCACCTCTTGCTAGTTGCTTGAGTATTTATTTATAGTCTTTTTCTTGCCATACTTCTTTTTGAATCTTGTCAGCTAAATCTGAGAATATTTCCACTTTGTTTGAGAAGAATCTTTACTCTTGAATTCCATCTTGCTTAATTACTTGATGAAAAGTTTGAGGATTCTTGCTGATGAAGTCCATACCCATCTCTGGGTACACATCATCCCAACATGAAAAGGCATCTGGTAAAGTGGCCAGCCTGCCTGGGTGGTAAGTGATAGTGAGATGAAACTCAGAAATAAATTCACCCCAACAGGCCTGACAATGAGTAAGAACTTTGGAAGACATGAAATACTGAAAAGAAGAGTGGTCTGTCAAGACCTTAGAAGGATTGGAAAGAGAAACAAGAAATGCTCTCCAGCGCCTGAGAGCCCAAACTATACCAAGGAGTTCCTTTTCATGAGTTTCATAGTTCAGCTCAGCTGGGAGAAGCTTGCAGCTATCAAATGCAATGTGATGCTTTTCTGAGTCATTGAACTGACTCAGTACAGCACCCAAGGCATAATCAGAAGCATCAGTCTCTACAATAGTTGGTAGAGAAGGATTGAAATGGGAAAGGATAGGAGCAGTGGTGAATGCTTTGAGTATTTGAAGCTGACTAAGAGCTTCCTCATTGAAGATAAAAGGAGAGTCTTTTTTGAGGAGGGAAGTGAGAGCAGCAATTCTTTTGAAGTAATTTTTAATGAAACGGCGATAGAAATTGGCAAAGCCAAGGAAAGATTGAAGAGCTTTGATGTTCTTGGGCTGAGGCCAATTGAGGATTGCTTAACCTTTGAAGAATCCATCTTGAGGCCATCACTTGAAACAACATAGCACAAGTATTCCACACTTGAGGCATGGAATACACACTTGGAGGCTTTGGAAAACAAATTATTGTCCCTCAGTCTTTGGAGGACAGAGGCCACATGTTTGACATGTTCCTCCTCAGAGCATGAAGAGAACATAATAGCATCTAAATAGACTACAACAAAGATATTGAAGAAATATTCAAATATAACATTCACAAGATTCTGGAAAGAAGCTGGAGCATTGGTAAGGCCAAATGGCATAACCAAATACTCATAACTACAATATTTGGTTCTGAAGGCAGTTAAGTGCTCATCTCCCTCTTTGATCCTCAGGAGATTATATGCACCACACAGATCTATCTTGGAGAAGATAGTGGAACCGTTGAATACAATAAGAAGCTGGTTCATAGGAGGGACAGGGTACCTATTCTTCCTAGTGACAGCATTGAGTTGGCGGTATTTAACACACAAATGAAGGCCTCCATCCTTTTTCTTGACAAAAACAACAGGTCCTCCTGCTGAAGAGGAGCTTGACCTTATTAAACCTTTCTCTACATTCTCTGAAATGTAGGCCCGCAGTTTTTCTGACTCTTGATTTGATATTGAGTAGATAACACCCACTGGAGGTAGAAGACCCTCCAGTTTAATATGATGATCACAGGCATGGTGTGGAGGAGGTTTCTCTTCTTTCACCTTGGAAAATACATCCAAATATTGGTGATAAGCAGGAGGGACTACCTTCAACACAGTTTCAATTTCTTCTGGCTCTTCCTCCTCATCCCACTGCTCCTCCAGGGAGGCATGAAAGGATAAGGGAGGAAGGTCCATATCCCCTCAAAAGAGATGAAGTGAAGATATAGAATCATATTCTCCAACATCTTTTATATTTTTGAAGAGTTAATCTTTTGATTTAAGTAATGACTGAGAGGGCATGATGGAAGGGATATGGACAGAAGAAGGAAGGGAAGGTGTCTTAAGTTCACCAACCAGAAAAACACTTTTGACAGCAGTGGCCAAGGAATTACTAGCAGAAGATTCAATACCACTAGAATCCTTATGACTAAAATCATAGGTGATCAGTCCATTTTTACAATCAATAATAGGATTAAAATGGTAGAGGAAATCATAGCCCATTATCAGGTCTTCTCCTTTGGGTGAATCTATGATAAAAAAGTCCCATTCAAAGCTTGGGAAGGAAGGAAAGTCAACTACCCACTTGGTATAATGGGTGATGAACAAGGCAGGGGATTCATTTGAATGTAGAATTAAAAGAGGAATCTTTTCAGGGAGCTCTGACATAGTCAATGAGTACTTGAGAACAAAATTCTTTGCAATAAAAGATTTTGTAGCACCAGAATCAATGAGAATACTATAAAAAATATCAGAGACAGAAGAAAAAAGAAGAAACTTTAACAATTTCTTGACACTAGTATTCAGAGTGCACAATTGTGCTCTTGAAGCAAATAGGTGAGAACCATTGAACACATCATTATTCCCACTCAGGCTTCTCCCTGCTTGCTAGGGAAGCCTCTTGATGACCCAGGCTTGTCCTGAGGTCTCTTGAAGAATTTTTCAATTGGGTTCTTTCCACCACAATAAGTACATAACTCTTCTTCGATCCTCCTCTCCTTTTCAGAACCAATTAGTTCATTGTCCTTATTAATAAGAGAAGAATGGGGCTTGTCCTTTGAAGCTTGAAATTGCTTGCCCTTCTTGTTCTTCTTATGGCAAGGCCTTTTTGAAGATGAGTCTTGAGGAGGCCTTGAAAAATTTGATCCAGTACCAGGTGGCTTCTTTTCTTGATTACCACCCTTCTCCTTCTGTCTCTCATGGTATCTGGTATCTAATTCCAGGGTAATGTCCATGAGTTCTTGAAGAGTATCAAAGTTACCAGGGTAGGAAGACAACTGGTCCAGAAGTCTTGATGCAAATCCTCTTCTATAAACATGAATGTAAGCTCTTTCTCCCCAATCTCCAATTCTTGACATTAAGATTCTGAAATAAGCAATGTACAAGGATACATGACCACTTTCCTTCATCCTAAAATTGTCCAACTCTTGTTCAGCTTTCCTGACTTCATTGGGATCACCAAACAGAGTGAATAATTGAATTTCAAATAACTGTCAATTATTGAGGAGATAGGAAGGATCTTCATTGGAAATACTGGAGAGGTAGGATTCAATCAATTTGCCAGCTCTACCAGTGAGAAAAGAAGTTGAGTACAGAACTTTCTTCCTGTCAGAGAAGAAATTTGCTCAATAATTATGGAAAATCAATTGACAGGATTGGATAAATCCTCTCAGTTTATGAGCTTGAGTACCATCAAAAGAATCAGGTTCCTTCATTAATGGAGTCTTGAATGCAGGGGCTTTGGAATTGTCCCTGAGAGAAACTTCTTGAGTGAGCTGCCTCATTAATTGAGTCATCTGATCCATCATCTTGAGGAAATTTGGTTCAGCTTGAGAGACAGGAGGTTGATTATAATGGGCTAAACTTGCAGCTTCAGAAGCCTCAGGTAAACCTGGCAAGGCAGTTTCCACTTTGGTTTCTTCAGACTCCTCCCCCTCTTGCACCTTCAGAAATTCCAGGGTAGCCACCCAATAGGCCAGAGAAAGACCTTGATCTTCTTAATTTCATTCCCCCTCTTCTGGAGGGTGCTTCTCCTTCCATTGGTGGTCCTCTGTCCAAATTTGCACTCAGTTGATGAACTGATGGGGTGTGGTCAAGAGGAACCCTTGCTGCAGGAGTGAGAACAGCTGGATTTTTTTGAGATCTAGAATTATTGGCTGGAGGGCTGTGCTGAACTGGCATTGTTGAAAAAGAAAGAATAAAAAACTTGATGATACTTGACAAAAGGAATCAAAGCTTGGCCAAATCAATAATCAATAAAATGTTGATGATCTTGCGCAAACAACCAACAGTCTTGAGGTGAAATCGAATTAAATCAATCAGTCAATCAATCAATTCAACCAATATGAAAAATCAACTCAAATCCAATATCCAAGCCTTGAGGAATTCAATAATTAATCAATGTCTTCAATATAATCAGAATCTTGAGGAATCAATTGGTGAAATCAATATATTCAGGATTCAATTCAATATCTTGATGAGTAAAAGCAATCAATAAAAAGTCAATTTTTGAATATCAATCAATTATCTTGAGGATTCAAAGGCAGTCAATCAGTCCAACGCAAAACAAAATCCTGAATTGCCAAATCAATAAACCCAAAATGAATCCCAACTAATCAATTAACCAATAAATAAAAATTCCTGATACAACCTGAATAAGCAACAAAAGAGAGAATTTGGATTTTGAGATAGAATTGAGAATTAGATTGAGATGGGAAGAAATTATTAAGAAATGAGGAGAATCAATTTTCATATAAATGAAATGAATGAGATGAAAATTGGTGGGAGAAAAATCATAATAATGAGAAATCATAAGATCATAAAAGAGTCATAATTTTATGAATGAGAGAAATGAAATTAAATGAATGAAAGGAAAGAATCAAATATGAGTTAATTAATTTAATTTCACAGGGGCTCTTCTAAGGGAAGTGGGCCTGGCACTCAGTAGACTGGGACTTACTTATGGAGGGCTCAGGATATGGTAAGAAAGGATACACTTAAGAGTGTTATGAGATGAATTACTAAATAAAAGAATATAAGAAAAGCAGGAACAAAGAATGAGAGTAAGAATAAAAGAGCCAACCACAAACAAGTCCAAGTCCACTGTTTCAACCTGTCAGAATGGAAAGAGAAGGGTTGATAAGGATATGGCCACCCAGATCATACTGTAAAGGTGAAGCAAAGAAAGGAAAAGACTAACTTAAAATCAAATAATTATAATACCCAAAATAAGGATAAGAATAATTCTAAAATAATCAATATACTAAATTAATTAACTGGGGAAAGGTCCACAGCAGGGAGGAAGAGGGGCTGGTATATGTGAGAATCACCAGCCCTGATCCAGACAGAGAATTTTGATGAGAAGATTTGATGATTGAATTGAGTCTGGCCAATACAGGTCCTGTATGGCTGTACAGGATCTGTTCAAGAGTATTAGTGGTATTGAGTGATCATACAGTTTGGGGATGGTGTATCCAAATTGTATTGGGTAATTACAGCCTGTAACAAAGTTGACAGGCTGTATTAGTGAACCAGACTGTATGCATGTTTCAGCAAAAGAAGATTGCTGAAACTGAATTCTGATACACACAGTGGATTTGCTGGTTTGAGGTGTTTGAGTGGGTGTAAGTATGAATACCCTTACCCCTGATTAGTGGTTTTTACACATACATGAAGATAGGTGTCAGCCTGTGACTCAAAAACAGAGAAAACCCATGGCAGCCAAATACCATAAACCAATGGTAAAGCTAAGATACCACCAAAACATGGAGCTGAGCCAAATCAGCTCAAAAGGTATCAAACAAAAGAAGAAACTCACCTCTTTCCAAATGTACAAGTCCCATCATCATAGGACAAAGAATAACAAAGTTATTCCTGCTCAAAGTGGTTGCTGAGCATAAACCTTAATTTTCACCTCACATCTGAAATCCAGAGGAATAGGCTTAACCACAGAAAATGGGAATTAAAATTGAATCTCTAAGTCAAGGCTATCCAATGGTACTAGCCAAGCTGCGCTAACACAAACATTACAGAAGTTATGGCCAAAATAAGGTCAAATAAGGATGAACAAAGTATTCACCTCTCATATAGCTTCTACAGTTTTAGTATGATATACTTAAAGTGGGGTATTTTTGAAAATATCACAAGCAGGACTATTTGATAGTGCCTTTCATTTCCGCATATCTCATCTAGAACAAAAGTTATGGAGAAAACAAGCTCCATGCAGATATTGACAAAATCATATATCTGAATAACAAAACTTTTACATGGCATGACTTTGGCATATTTAATTTTACCCATACCAAATGTGGTACCATTGTGTAGATATAATCCAGGGATACACCATGAGCCCATTTTGAGCTTAATATCCACAAAACAGACAAAGGTATAGCGGATTTTAGGGTAAAATCCCACAATTGGGCCAATACACCCTTTCTGTGGGTTAATATCCCACAACTACAATTATGAGGTGTCAAACAGATGAAGAAGCATTTTTATACATCAATACCTCATAGTTCATTCAATACTGGGGTCTCATAAAGGTTCTGTACAGCATTATTCATTTCATATATTTCAGAAGAGGGCTGTGTGGTCCCCAGATGAAAATTTCACCCTGTATTGGTTAAAACTGCCCAGATGCGGTTTCAAAGCCACATATGAGCCCAATAAAGGGCATTCAGGATGTTTGGAAACCACAAGCCAGTACTCTGAAGTGAAGAAATCTTCACTTCCTCTGTGTGGAGGGTCTAGAGGGCCATTCCACCCCATTTTAGGATAAAAGGAGGCCTTTTCTCCACCAGAAAAGGTTTCCTCATCCTGATCTTGAATTTGTACATAGTACAACTGTCCAAAAACAGCTATAATCTTGGAAAATCATCAGGTATACTTCTAATCATAATTATTGTAGTAGTTATTATTGTAACCCAACAGATAGTTATTGCACCCAGGGCTTTCAACAATTCTCACCACCACTAAAATCCTTCAGTAAAGCCCTGAAATACTCTTTAAAAACCCTTTTTATTAATTTTTATCCATGTAAAATTCACAGTTAGAGTTGTATATACCATTTTATTTACTCTAACATAGACTCAGCCTGACAATGGGGGTGGTGGCATGGAGCCATGTTCACTGATGTAACAATTTACATGAATGTTCCTCTGGGTACTTGGGTGAAGTAACCTCTGGTGCAAATGCAGGTTCCACGGTGGGGGTGATTTTAGGTGCAGGAACATTGAAAAAATGTGGGCCAGTGTCATGCCACCAAACATGGGATTTGATGTCGGCCAAAAAACTGATGAGTTCATGCATACAGGGATGCCTGGGTTGAATGTGTAAGCTGATCAAGGGCTTCTGAGAATGAAAAAAGCTCAGGGGTGAGCACAGGTGTTATGTGAAAATGTTTATGAGGCTTTAAACTATCCACAGAAATTGGCCTCAAGTATTTTCCCTTGCACATATGAGCATCTGTAGTGCGTTTGTACACCAACATGAGGGAATGGTTTCTGTGTGAGACTGGCCCACAAAGCTCTGAAATATGTGTGAATGCGTGTGTTCATGTCTATGTTGAATGAACATTGGAAGCCTCATTAATCTCCTGAATGCCCCAGTCATATATACCTTGAGCCAGGACACCAGAGTAAGTCCACATGCTAAATGCAGTGTGTTTTTCATATGAGGTTCATCATTCCTCATTCTAATAAGGTAACCTCAGCATGAGCTTTCTGAATTCAGCAGCCATCCAGGAGTTAGTATGAGTCAGTATGGGCTCTTAATTAAGGTGCATCAAAACGATGAATTCGAAAATTTTGTGCAAATGGCACAGTAGGATTACCTGTTAAATTCCTCTACAAAATTTACTGAGCCCTACAGATTTGGTCTACACACCAGAATATTGGATTATCAAAAATTTTGAATGGTGTAGTATCAGTTCAGCTTGCATTAATATGACAGTTATGTATCAAAAGCCAAGTCAGGTACATATGTTTAGATGGTCATGGGGCAGAGTTTTGGAATGGAATATGAATAGCATGGGTTGAGTGCTTATTGCAATAGTCTTTTGGAAGGCCCATTACTGCGAAATTAAGAAAAATGTGTGAAATTCTCAGCATTCCAGAGATATCACAATATGTTACCAAATGCTCAGAATGGGTTCTTACTAAGATGGTAATCCAATGGCTCTGAAGGGGAGCATTTGAGATGAGTGTATAAATAGTTATGCAGTAATGCATTTTAAATTCTCAGCAACTGAGAATTTAATAATTGTGACATCAAAGCTCTCACATGCAATTGTTAAACCAATGCTAATGTTTTGGCATATGTGAATTCATTTACAATCACAACCTGAGCATTATGGAACCACTGGGAAAAACGCTGTATTAAATTGTTATACATCCTTTCCAACCTTTTTAACACTCTCACATGACCATGAAAATGATATACTTTCCAGGGTCACTCGTGACAAAGATGAAATGACCTTTGCTGCGTGGTGCCTTTGCAGATTTCAGCCACCATGCATTTTACAATGACATCACAAATGCTCACCCCAAGGATTGTGCAAATTTCTAATGAAATAATGGACCCATTTAGTATGACAATGGATTAAATCTTCATACTCAGTGGGAACCCCTATGTTGCCCTGCTTCACATGGATATTCCAATTGTTATTCACAGCGCTGGCTGAAAATGAGCTCCCATGACCCCAACTACCCCTGAAGCTGAGACAATGGCACATGCTGTGAATGCCAAACATTACTCCAATTCCTTATGGTATAAGAGACCATTATCACCAAACCTGCATTTACCTTTTTTTCCCACCTTCTCAACCCACATCTAATATCCAGGTGCGTATTCCACTTTGTCTTCACTCCCTTCTATGAAGCCACACTAACCACTCCCCTTCTCTATTGCTAAATTCCTTTTCCAATCATAAATGCAGATCCCAACTTTTGTCTACAACATGCATCATGTCACCAATTCACCAATTTTGTACTGTAGATCTCATCTTCTGCTATTCATACCAAATCTTTCTTCTTAATTTCCTTCAGAATTCTAGAAAATCTCTACTTGAGCTTGATTATTGTAAAAAAATATTTTGAATATTAATTGTATGTATCAATTCGCACTTGAGCTATACTGTCAATTCACATGCTAACACAATATCCCTTTTTTCAGATGTTGTGCACTTTGTGCTCCAAGAAGGGTATCCCCTGCATCGGAACCTCTATAATTTCTGATGGCTGTGAAGCTGGGGTATTCCATACTTCTAAAGATGAGCTTCAAGCACATTGAGGATGAAAATTTCAAAATTTCAAAATTTAAATGGTAAATTTAGGATACCTCAGCTCAAAAGACACTTTAACAATCACATAACTCAAATAGTAACATGGATAGTATTGAATAAAGGAAGACTTTACAATTAAGTATAGAAATAGCCCAAATATTTTCACAATTCAATGAATAAAAATCTGATTAAATTATATGGAGTTATACCAAATAGCTTACATATAAGATTAACAAAGACAAATAATTCAGTTCAATATAGACAGAAAACACAAAGATACATATAAGAGGTAGGAATATAGCATTACATCTATCCTAAACCCACCAAAAACATTATTTTACTAAGAATTACAATCACCAAAATGAATTCTATGTAATAGGATCAGCTAGAAAACAATGAATACATATCCATTGTATAAGTAAGTTGGAATCAAATCAAACCCTAATTAACTTAATACATAGAAAGTCTCATAGAGGCTTGGAAGAATTCCACAAATGGCCAAGCATAATCGAAACAAATGATTTAATAATTACACTAAATCAACTCATATCCAAATTAACACCAAATAAATTTTAATAAGATTACATAATAAAAAGAATGAAAAATGGTGCAATAATCAATTCAAATGACACCATCTAAAATAATAATCACCAGAAAAAA
This sequence comes from Austropuccinia psidii, assembly GCA_023105745.1. Taxonomy (NCBI): domain Eukaryota; kingdom Fungi; phylum Basidiomycota; class Pucciniomycetes; order Pucciniales; family Sphaerophragmiaceae; genus Austropuccinia; species Austropuccinia psidii. The sequence goes on along the minus strand of JALGQZ010000008.1, from coordinate 17,864,257 downwards.
GACCTCATATTACATAATCACTCAGGAAATGATGAAATTTACAAACCCTATGGTGCAATATCTTGATCCAATGACACCATCTCAAAATTACTCACCAGAGAAATTAGCTAAAGGCTGTGCATAATAATATTGAAATTTAATTAATTAAAAATAAAGCTTCAAAATATGGTGCAATATACCAAACGTACGGTGCCATATATTGATCCACTGAAACCATGTCAAAATTACTTACCAGCAAAATTAGCTCAAGGCTGTGCATATAAATATACAAAGTTCAGAGCAATAAAATATTCCAAAAATATGGTGCAATATCTTTATCAAATGACACCATTTTAAAAACACTCACCAGCTAAAATACCTCAAGGTAACATTTTTCTAAGTCCCCTTTTTTAGAGTGACTCTATGGAGGGACCAAAGAATATAAATAGAGGGCCTCTCTCCCTCATTTTACCCCATTCTCAGGGAAGAATTTTCCCAATAGCTGGAAATCTAATACTCAATCCAAAATATCTATCCATCCTTATTCTAGTAGGATAACTAGCAAAATAAAATTATAAAGCTCAGTGGCAAAGCTCAGAAGCAAATATTAGTATTCATAAACCATTGATAAAAGAAAGTATTTACGGTATTGATGAAAGTGCTTAATATTGAATAAATATTATTATCATAATAAATATTAGTAGTCAGAAATTATACATAAAAGAAAGTATCTAAAGTATCAATGAAAAAAGTTTAATATTGAATAAATAGTAATATCAGAAGAAATATCAGTAGTAGTCATACAGTACTTCCAAAGAAGTTATTATTATTAGAGTTAATATTAATATCTATATTATATGTAGGGTGTTGGTAAACACACGTAAGATTTTAGTAAAAACGCGTAAGCCCTTACGTGTTTTTACTAAAAATGTTAAGGCCAAAAATGACAATAACAATGCCATTTATGGAATTTTTAAGGCTATAAATGCCATTCAAAATGCCATTTATGGAATTGGTAAGGCTATAAATGACATTAATAATTCCATAAATGGCATTAATGGCCTTAAAAATGCCATTCATGGCATTGTTAATGTCATTTATAGCCTTAAAATTTCCATAAATGGCATTGTTAATGTCATTTGTGGCCTTAACAATGCCATAAATGGCATTAATGGCCTTCAAAATACCATAAATGGCATTAGCAATTCCATTGATGGAATTAATAATGCCCTTTATTGCATTTATAATGCCATTAATGGCCTTAAAAATGCCATAAATAGGCATATTTCATTTAAGAACACCCCTTATGTCTTTTTAACATATAATTACGTGTTTTTACCATAAATTGGTAAAAACACGTAAGGGCTTACGTGTTTTTACTAAAAGCTTACATGTGTTTACCAACACCCTATATGTATCATTATTAAATCCTGAATCCATCAAGGGATATATATTCTTATCAAATAGGTATTATTAGCTATATTTTTCATAATATTCCTTAAAAAATAAATTAATAAATATAAAAATCCACCCTTCTATTATAAAATTAAAATATTATAGTATTATTCCCAGTATATTCTATATATTATATTATTAAAGAATCTCATAATCAATATCATTAACCTAAAAAGATAAATCAGCACATATAGTTTAAAATATCATACATTTATATTATTATATATTATCAATACTTAAATTTATATCTAAATATTACCTATAACCTATATAATAGTGGTGTTAAGCCATTTAAATATATATATCAATCATAAAAAGTATTTATCTAATAGCTGAGTAGGTCTGACGAAGACTTCTGAAAATCTTTTCAAGCTCTAAAGCCACAATTTCAAATATTGATTTGTGAGCTATATAGGGAGATTATTCAGTATACTCAAAGGGTCAGCTGATACACCTTAGAACCTTTGGCTACAGGATTAATTCAGAAATTCAAAAATGTTTACCTGTGATTTCCCCCTCAAGGACTGCCTTATCAAATCCCAAACTAAAAGGAGTTCCACAATGCTTTCTGTTGAGTGCACAGGAAATGTCCTTTTCTGTGCTCCCCTTCCAATCATGAGCCCACCCCAGACCCACTCATGAGGACTAATTTGTGGTTGACTATGATGAGACTATTTCTAAGATAGAATAGAACCAAGGGACCCAAACAGGGAGATGGGAATGCTTCCATAAATTTGCCTGAGTTCCCTCATGTATTGACTTTTCCATCCTACCTCCCAGGAAACCATCCAATGGTCAATTAACTCCTTTACTGGAAATAAGTGATTATCATGTTGATGAAGGTTGGTAATGGTGCAAGGACATTTAAACTTGGGCTGATTTTCAGCCATGGGATTCAAATTCCAAAGTAATTTTTTTCATTTCATTGAATCCTCTATCTTCACACAATTATACTGAATCATAATAATTACAAAAAGAACAAAACCCACCAAATACCCCAAGACAGGAATCTCCTGTTCCCTGTATTCCTTGCAAGCCACTCCCAGACCAAATGGCACCCATTGGTTGGAGGACCTATTCTGCAGTAAGCAGGAAGGTTTTCCTAATTGGATCTTTATGTTCAAAGTAAGTGATCTTACTTTGCCTTGTATTTTTCACACTACTAAGAAGATGAGATTACTGTTTGTGCCCCCATCCCACCTACTCCAAGCCTGAGTCAATCCCCAGATCCTAATGTTCCTTCACATGTGACCCATTCCACCCATGCACCTGGACCTGAGGGGGCTTACACAAAATCAACAGAGGAGCCTATTGGTAAGTAAGATTTTTCCCTTATATAAATGTTCCCAAAATTCCCTAACCCTTACCCCATCTTGCATCATGATTGACAATATGCCAGTAGGATTGCCCACTCCCCCCATAATTTATTTTTGGTTGTGACTGCCCCTGTTCCCTCATCCAACATCCCCCTTCCTGTTCCACTGCCACTAACCATAATTTGTTCTTGTTTGAGACTCCCCCCTTTTCCTTAGCTCAAGATCTCTATTGTTTTATCCCCATGGAGCTAGGAACCTCAAAATGGCATGATGAGGCTCTGCAGGAATTTACTGACTTGCAATAAATTATTATTATTCGTTGGGACTTGGTCCACAAATTGATTAAACAAGTATTGATGGGGCATCAAAGATTTCTTCACATGATTTACTTTGTGGATTCCACTCATCAAAATGAGATGCACCAGAAATTTGGCAACAAACTAAACTCACTCCTTGGAAACACATTTAATGCCTATCTAAAGGCTGAAATCACAGTATAGTTTGCAAATCACTTGAAAAATAAAAAAAATAAAAAAATATTCATAGTATTCTACTAACTTGTTTTCCTTTTCTAAAACACTCATCCAAATAATGTTATTGTAATGAAAGAAAAATATTCAACTTCTCTTATCTTCTTTGTGTCCTTTCTATATTATTATGTGATCAACAGTGCAAATAACCCTTTTCTTGAGAATGAAACCAAATTCATTGCTAAGTATTTCTTTGTGAAAAATTCTTTTTATAAAAATCTCAAAATAGAAATCACCAAAACCCTTCTGCATTTTATGTTTCCATTGGCTGATATTATGTGATATATTACATGTAAAAAACTCATATCTCCCTGAATTTGCACAATACACCTGATATTATTGAGTCATTGCCACCCCCAAGGTCACATGTCAAAGGATTTGGGTGCAATGCACATAGATACAGGAAATGCACCAGTATTTGCATGTGAAGCACAGGGATACTGGACATACATGATCAATTGTGTGTAAATTGTAGGGATACTGCACATGCATGAGCACTTATGTGTGAAGTGGAGGAATCCTGAAAATGTGCAAGCATTTGCATGTAAAGCAGAGGGATAATGAAAATCCATTGTGGGATAAAATAAAGAAGTACCTTGAGGGGGAAATTATTTGTAAGTCCATTTTGAAATTACAAACTGTCCAATAACCATGGGTGCTAAGGTCTATTAGCTGCCCCTCAAATTAATACTTTATAGTAAGCCTACAGAGAATAACAATATACAATGAGCTTTGTGGCTTTAAAAAATAGAGATGACTTATCAGTTGTCTCTAGATCAGAGCTATCAATAACACTATAATGATAAATAAAGACTAATAATTTTCTTTCTGAAAGAACATTGTTTTTGAATAAAGTAAGTTTCAAATTTATTTTGAAGTAAAATAGATTCAGATTAAGAGAACAGAAATATAATAGGACTAATAATTCTTTGTCTTATTATAGTATTTCTTTTTAAAATTAATAAAATAAAAAGATTAATTTATTTTTAATTATAAGAGTAATTTTTCAATAACAGTTTTTTTAAATACTAATTGAATGTCACTGCTATTTTTTGATAATACTGAACTTCTGAGCTAGGATACTAAGTGCTCAACTATGGTTATACATTTGTCATAGCCATGGAGAAAGGCAGGTACATTAAAAAGTATTATTCATTGAACATCTTCCAAAAACCAATCAGCAAGAGGGTCTCATAAAGTATCCACCAAGTAAAGTTTCAAAGCTCAATAAAGTTCAAAACAGTCAAAACTCAAATACAGACCTGTCCTCAACACAGGTGCAAATACCTGTATTTATTCAAAACAACTGTATTGGATACACCAATACAGGTTTACATCTCAAATACAATTTCTTCCACAATACAGTCCATGGTTTCTCAGAACTAAAACTCTTGGATGGTATTTTTCACATATACCAGCCTCCCATCACTCACCTGGGGTTTTTCCCCCAGTTAATTGAAATATTGGATTTATCATTAGTATTACTTTATTCCTCACTAAGAGGTATTATATGATTAATTGTTTAAGTCAGCATTATCCTTCCCTCACCTGTTCAGTAGAATCTTGGTGGTCATATCCTAATAAATACTTCTCTCCTTTCTGAAGAGGTTGAAACAGTGAGACGGGACTATTTGTGGTTGGATCTTTATTATTGCTTTTGTTTTATTTCATGTTCCTTTAATGAATTTGATTTATCAATTAGGAATTTTACTCTTTTATTAGTTGCAATTTTTGCTTGAGTATTCCTCTCTGAGCCCTCCATAAGTCTGTTCACCGAGTTCTGGGCCCTCTTCACTTAGAAGACCCCAGGTGACAACTATTTTTCTTCAAAAATACTAAGCTACTGAGAAAGGCTACTGAGCGTTTAATGATTAAAACAATAATACTATTCTAGATTACCTGCTAGTTCAGAGATGGTTGTTATCCTGGATAGTGGGAACTTGTTTCATGATTATTTGAAAGATGAGGGAGAAATGACCTCTTTTTATACCTTTTGGGCCTGAATAGAGATTTTCAAAACAAGGTACTTAGAAACTTTCGTGGTATTACCTTTCAGTTAGTGACTATTGAGCTTTGTTGTAGAAACATGTTTTATGAGAGAATTTTGCTAGTGGTGACTTTAAAATCAGGATGATATTATTTCAGTGAGATACATTGTCTGTTTAGAGTTTGTTTTTGCCAATGAAGTGGAGAAAATACTGCTTCCAAAAATTTAAATTTCTTCCATTGATTTGATATCTTTGAGAGAATTAATCTGGTGGTGTTTTCCTATCAACCTCATGTGATGTAATTGAGATAGTTTGGATGATAAGAGTTTTTTTATGGATAAAGCAGAGAAAATAAAGTTTCTCCCAATTTGAATTATTTCTAGTCATATGATACTTTGAGAGAATTCAGATGGTGATGCTCTTCTTTTGGTGACTTTGTTACATGTTTTCTGAAAAATAATTTCTAGTGGTAGCTTCTTTATTAAAGTCATATGATGCCATTGAGATAAATTTTCTGGTTAAGGTGTTTTTTCAAGAAAGTGGAGAATGCACAGCTTCTTATAATTAAATTTTATTCTAGTCATAGGATGTCTTTGAGAGAATTTATCTGTTGAAATTATTATTGGAAGTGGGAAAAGTATTTTTTGCTATTTTCCTGTATTGAATCAATTACTCATATTTACTTTGATATTCAGTCTTTAGGGAGATTATCTGGTGGCTTTATTGTAGGATGGTATCATTTCATATGGATATTTCATCATTTATATCAAGTTTGATGAATTTTATTATTACTAAGAAAACATTTGTTCTTAGAAAATAAATTGTAGTTTTCTGAATAGACTTGACATATTTCTCTTTTCAATTGAATCAAGTTGGGGAAAATATGGCTCTGATGCTGTGGTTGATCTGCATATAGCTTTATTTAGATTAACTACTTTTAATTGAATAATTCTTATTATTGATGCAATAAGGTGGAGAAATTTTGTTATACTATACTGTTTGAATTGAAATTCTTCTGAATAAAACTGAATTATTGAGTGTTTTCAGATATTTGTGGGGATAAAAATTCCCTAGTATGGAGAAACCCTCTGATTTTGTACACTTTTGATAATATTTTGAGGCTGTTTATTTTATATTTCTATGTGAAGATTGTAGTTGTAACATGTGAAAACATGATGGGAGGTAATCTCATTTTTGCAGGATGACCACCTGCTGGTCCCATTATTGAAAGAAAGTAATAAATCTGTTTGTAGCCTTATAATATGAGCAATCATGTACAGTATGGTGGCATGCCATCATACATGAGCCATTTCCACCCATTTTCATTTGAGGCACTATATATTGCCAATTTATAACGATCCAATCCTGGTGCCACACTTTGAATGGTCTATACTCTATTCAGCTGTGTATTATTAGACAGCCTCCACAAGCAGAATAAACACCACACACTTATTATCAAATAAACCTCCAAAACCAATTAAAAACTCCTTCATTCTTGTGATCGGCATGAGATTGAATTACCATCCCTAACTTGATAGCTAGATAGCCAGCACCCTCATAAATTTCATAATAACCTTTGCCTTTCTGCTACATGGGTTTCACTAACATCCATTAGTATTGAGTGGAAACCAACACTAGGGTTGTGAATTTCATGTCTTTTGATGGATATCAATAATTAAAGAAGGTACTATTTGCTTACACTACCTGAATGAGCCCATGGAATTTGGATAGATTGATCCAAAATTACTCATTTGAAAAAATGAATTCCACCCAGTACAATGCTTCAAAAAATCTTTTTGAATTTTTCCAGTATGCTTATCTGCTTGAAAGTACCACCCTGAAGCATAAAATGACACATACTTGTCAACATGAGGTGAATTTTCAAATCCTTTCATGGTAAAAGTGAGAGTAGAAGCAAACTCAAACTCCCCCTGGTTTTTGGAAATTTTGGATTCATAGTTGATTTGATCAAATGAAGGAAGTCCAAATGACTTTCAGTATTTTCTGAATCTTTTGAAAAAATTTATCCCCAATTTATTGTAAGGATTGACCCAAAATGCAACCCACAGAGCCCATATTTCCACCTTGGCTCTGACATTCTTTTGAGCTTTTAATTTTTGCAGGATTTCCATAAATACCAAATTTTATGTTCTTTGTGCTCCATAGTGTGACCCAATATGAAACATAAATCCCTTGAGTAATTCCCCATTTGTTGATATTGAGTCTCCAAAATAGGAATTGTGATAATTCACCACATTAATTGACCTCAACCTCACCTATTGTTTTCAATGGTCTGAATTCAACAAGGTCAATGAGTAATCAAGTCAAAGTGAATGTGTTTGATTTGAGTGAAAGATAAATTCTTTTATATCAACCAGAAGTCATATTTTCTGATACTGGAATTTCTATTTGTGTTTTTGGTTGAGTGGAGGAAAAAAACTTATTTCTTTGCGAATTTTTGGACTCATTTATCTTTCTGGAGGTGCCACTATTCACAAGTTATTGAGGGATCACTTGGTGTTGAGGGTGAAAAAAATATATCAGATAATTCCCAATACCATTTTAAGAGAGCCCTTTTGGATCACAAATGGAACCAATTAATCAATAATGCCCAATGCCCATGTATGCTCTACCAGGCCAAATGAGCTTTATCAGGCACAGATCCATGAGATCCCTGTTGAATCCCACATGTAATTCGATAATTATAAACCAACTAAAGCCAATGTTATTCTATGGGGCCCAATGAGGGTACCACCTCAATACAGGCCCATCAATATATGTATATACCTTTAACATAACTGACAATCTCACACTTTACTTCCTCCCCCAAAGCATCCCTGCAAGTTCCCACTTACACTCCTTTCCTTTTTTCATGAATTGTATGCTTGCACTGAAAAATGAAATGAAACAGAAGGAGGAGTAACTGTTGTGTGGACTACAATTGTCACCTAAATGTGTTCTTTTTTGGTTATTGTTTCTTTTTGGCTGCTGAAATTATATGATTACTTTTGAATATTGCAAATTGGTGATTGGGAGTCCCCAATCAAAACTCACTAAAATTCATACTGCATTATGTAATTTGATAGATTTATGGTCTCATCCAATAAAATTCAAATAGTGGTATTTGGAATATCACTAGAATAATAAAGTGAAACATGGGCCCCATGGAAATTCTTTAGTGCACCCCACCTGTCTTGCACATTCCAAAGGATTCTTTTTGAAAGAAATGGTTCCATTTGGCCTGTTATGGGCTAAATGTGGGCAGTTCAATGCTGTAAGTGAAAATTTCAAATCTCTGTGATGACACTGTATGTGATATCACACAGCTACCCCACTGACTTTGTGACACATCTTCCAATGTTGTATGGTGTACAGAGGCATGCCACCATACATAATCTTCATTATTGACATTCATAAAAGGGGACCAGTATTAGGATAGGTAGTAAAAAACATTGTGCTATTAATTGCCTTTCTCAAGAGAAAATAAAATATGTGATATGAAGGTGATTTGAAATGGATTGATCTTAGTTGAAACTTTGTCTGACCTGGGTACAGTCAATGTGACCTTCTAATTCATACTAAAACCCTGAATCTCCACCCAAGAATCACCAAATTAAAATTTAAGAGATACAGTGGTGTTAAAAGACTCTGATGAGGAGAAACTATTATTCAGGAAACTACATATATTTATTTTTATGAGTCCACATGGGATCTACTAGCCTTTAACCCTCTGGAAACCTTTTGGAAATTCCAGTGAGTGACAAAGCTCCTTTCACTGAGCTTGTTCTCCAGTCATATTAGCATACAATAAGATCACAAACCCCACCACACAGAATGCAGCTAATATACTATAGCAAGCTCAATTTATTCCAAGATTCTTATGAAATGCTAAAAGATCTTTAATTGCCTCATTTTTCTTGGAGCTAATGAGTTTGCCTTTAATTCCATACACTTTGACCCTTGTATGGCCATGTACCATGTTTTATGCAGTTATCAGGTGGATAGCTCTATCAATCAGTTCATTCAAGCTCTTGTGGGGATTTTTTGACACATCATTGTCAGCCCCACCACCTTTTTCAAATTGCTTGGATTTACTAAATTGGAAGGAAAGGTATTCAAATGCTCCCTTTTTATGTACCAGAGGATCATTGGGATTTGCTGTTTGTGCCACATATGGTTTGGTTTCAATCTCACTCACCATGAGCAAAGTGGCTACACCTGACAGAAGGTGTTGCATTTGGAATTTGACATTGGAGGTAGATTGTATTCAGATTAAAGATAGGAAAGAAACTAAACTCATAAATAGAATCTTTGGAAGAAATTTACGCCTCAGATGCAAGCCACAATGTCTCAATTGACTTGGATCAATGTCAGTGTTTGATCAGGATTGTCAAAACTCAACAATTCAACAATAAATGATCAACAGATTTATTTTTATTTTACATTGGTTCAAATATCACTTATCAGTCTCTATCATTTCATTTCCAAAAAAATTAACCTCTGGGTATTTTCCTGTAGATGTTCACATATATATCACACTTTCAATATGAACTTTATTTTGAGTTCACTAATGGGAAAGATAAATAATCATGAAATTGGAAACATTTAATTTAAAAAGACACTTATAATAAATCTTAGAATTTTCTGGGGAAATTGTGACTGTCTGAATATATACATATTATTCAAATATGTCATACCATTTAACTTTTTTCTCTAATAAAAGGCTGTATTTTGTGAGGAATTATATGCCTTTTTCTCTCTCCCTTTTAAGCTCAAGGGTTTATTCAAACTTGAAACAAGACTACAATTCTTATGGTACAGAGTCATTTTGAGGAGAAGCAAATCAAAATTTAGTTTATATTGAAAAAATACCACTCCTGTTTTAGCCACTAAACTGCATTGAAGGGGAACCTTACCCTTATAGCTAGATAAAATCTCTTCATATGAAAATATTGGCTTGATAATATAACTTTAGATTTTAATCAAAATCAAAAAATCATAGTCTTGAATTCTGTGGAGAATTCAATTTTTATTTATTGATCAAAATTTAGCTCAGGTTGTTATATTTCTGTGGAGAAATTATGAGTTCAAAAATTAGTATCTTGATTTAATGTGTTACTAAAATATGTGAAAACCAAGATGATTTAAATCTCTACTTTGAGGAGATGAGGGTAGTATCTGTATAAAAGGGTTAAATGAACATGGAAGAATGAATTGTTTTTTTGAAATTTGAGGAAATCTAATATTAATGTGTCCATCTAGCCAGCCATTCTTTTAATCAATTATTTAATTATGTAAAAGAATTTTATTGAGAAAAATCTTTACATAATTTTGTGATAATTGTCACTGTATTCTAAAGAATGTTTGCAATATAAATTCAACACACTTACTCTTTAAAATTTTTTTAATGATTATGATATATGTAGAGCTCTCCATGGAATAAAAAGCTCAACATCCCCTATGAAATTGATGGGTTTATAAGCTTAATCAACTTGAAATATATTTTTTACTTTATAGATACTACATAATTACAACTCATATTATCAGGAGTAATTCAGAAAAGGGTCTTGTAATTTCTCAAAACTGAATTTCCTCAACATTTTTCAGGACAACTTTATATGCTATATTTTATAACTTAATTCAAACTGATATATAGATCAAATATATATTGAGAATAATTAAAAGCTACATATTCATGAATACCTGAGACAATTAATTTAGCTTTCTTTGAAGCAATAGGACTTCTATGAAATATTAAGAAGAGGAAGTTGTATTAATAGGTTCTTTTACAAATTTATTTCTAAAACTATATCTATAAAGCTCTTGTGAGTGTTCAAAATTCATAATAATGTCAATAAACTCATAAAATCCAAAGTTATGATAAATATAGAATAATCAGCTATATAGAAATTGGAAGTAAAGAGATCATATACACAGCTCTCTAAAGTTCTTTTAAAAAATAATAATATGAAAAGAATTAGTTTTTTTCTTTGGTATTTATCCTTCCCAAAATGGTTCAATTATTGATTAAATTCACATCTGAAAAAGGGTGGCAACAGAATTAGGTTAAACCCTTTGGGGAATTGAGATTTTAGTGGCACAAATATAACTTCAGAGCCATTTCCAATCAAGATCTAAAATGGCTTTAATGATATCCCAAGTATTGAATCTTAAGTATCAAGAATTAATCAAGGAATTGACCCATTAAATCTTCTTTTTTATGCAAATATTTGAACAGTGTCTTTTCAAAATTTTCAAACCAATTTTTTGTTTTTTTAAAAATAATGAGCTTATTAGAAAAATGAATACTGAATAATTTGTTTTAACAATGAAAATATGATGAAAATTTGCAGGTATATCTTTTTGAAAATGAAGGAAGACTCTGTTGAACCTGCAAAAAGTAGAAAAATATAATCAATCTGAATATTTACCATATTTGAACAGGCTTACAGGGAAATCAAACTTTTATATATTTTTTTGACATGATCCTATTCTATATTGGCAGATAGCTATAAGATATTAAGTGAACTGGCCCTTTCTAATTGAAAAAATGCAAATTATTATCATTTTTTGTAAGTTTGATCAGCATTCTATTGAATTTAAAAGCTGCAACTGGTATTTCAAAAATTATTGTATAATATTAATGTTCTTTGATTTGTTTGTTGAAAAGAAAACAGAAACAAAAAAACCAAAAGACTCTCAAAAATATTTTTTAGCAAATATTTTGAATAAAGTTACAGAAAGAACTCTAAAGAAGAAGGATACAAAATTAGAAAATGTGCTGTGCACTTGTTAATATTATTGAAATACACATTTTTTTATAATTTTTTGAATAAAATAAATAGGAATTTATTTCTTCTAGGCTAAATCCATTTTGACCATTTTTTTTGACTATTTTGAGTGTTTTTATAAATTTTTTATATTGATGTGTTGTTTTGATTATTTTATAGATTTTTGTTTTTTTTGCTTTTTTGATTTTTCTTTAGTTCCTTTTCAATATTTTTGATTTTCTTTAATATAAGTTTTTTTAATTTACAATTAGGATTACAGTAGAAGGCTTTGAAAGGCCTGGTACTGTAGAATTATTTACAAGTGTCAATTTTGCTACAGTAAAGTACAAGGTCTGTAATAGCTTCTACTGTAAAATTGTCAAAAATTGTCAACAAATTTACAGTAGGTGCCATTATAGGCCCTGTACTGTAATTCCATTTTAAAATTTGCATTTATTCCAGTTTCAGGGGATGTAATTTATAAAACCCACTAGTTATCTTGTGAACTAGGAAATACTACTCTCAAATAAGCAAGAGTAAGATATTTTTTGTTTAAAAAGAGAAATTTTGGGTTTTGGAATGAAAATTAAAACAAATTTTTGAGGATAAAAATAAATCAGATAATGAAAAAATCAAAAAAAAACTTGAATTCCAGAGATGCAAATAAATAAAGCAGGTGAAATAGACACATTTTTTTTATTTTTTTCAAAATATTTTCATTGAAAGGGCTTTCAAAGACTTCATATTTTTCTTCTGAGGTTCCAGAAGCCAAGCCAATATTGAAACAAACATATTCAAGAATCTAGTTTTTTTAGAAGAGGAGTCAATTGAGAAAATCTGAGATATTTATTTTCAAGCTATGTTTTGGGATGAAAATAAGAAGTAATATTTTCATCAAGTAATAATATCTTATCCATAAATAAAGATAAAAGTTTCATTCATTTTATAAACTGACTTTTACCCATTTTTGCTTTAAAAAATGGAGTTATCTAAATTGAAAAGATATTTTGAGATTCAATTTATCATCATAGAGGGTATTCAATTGAAGGTGGAAATAGAAATGGAAACAGTTTTCCTAAAATATACTATATACTTGTTCCATCCCATTAAGAAAGGAAGAGAATCCTTGAGCTTCTGTAATATTCCAGTGGCTTGAAATGACTTGGGATATTAAAAACATCTAAATAATGGGCTAAACCTAGTTCAAAGGAAGGGTCCAACCTAATTTCCAAATGCAACACCTTCTGTCAGGTGCAGCAATTTTTCTCATGGTGATTTTATGAGACAAAACTAATGGATTCAAACACAACATTCACCCAAAAAACGTTTTATTGGATTGGAGGGGTAAAGAAGGCTCAGAACCATTTTGAAGAAGGAGTGTTAAGATTTTGTTTCTTATATGGAGGTTTCTCTGATTTCTTCATAAATTAAATATTCCACATGTTTTTACTTAAAAATGCTTTGGTTTCTCTTGCCCAGACAAAACTCACTCCTATATATTGCAATTTATATTACATGATTCAACAACCAAATAATCATGTATCATTCACAAATATAAAACTCACCTGCATTCTAAAGCTCCTCAATCCAGGCCAAAACTTTATGCTCTAGGAAGGAGCTTATCAGAATCATTTCTTGTTGAATTGTCTCACCAATTTTGTAAATACTATTGGTATTATCAAGCCTTATTTTCCATAATTCTTGAGTAATATTAGAATAATAATAAAAACTGTCTCCAAAATCTTCAAGGCGGCATGAAAAATTAACTTGATAATGAGCTGAGGTTGATGCTTTGGGCTCAGGTTCAGGCATTATGTCGGTAATATCTCCAACCCTTGTATCATGCCTACGCTTCTCACTTTCATGGGATGCTTAAATACTTTGAGGAGAGGAAGGAGGGTCTTCATTGTGGATTATTTACTTAAGTGCCAGGGGATTTAAGTTTCCAAAGATTAATTCTAATTATGGTCAGCTTCAAGATTGATAATTTCATGACCTTGATTGAGAGACTTGTCTGCCTCTTCAAAGGTACAGTGTTTTTTGGTGGCATTTATATTTGATATTTTTTCCTAAACCTTTTCCTGGAACTCCAATCACCACCAGAGATCCTTCAGGTAGAGATTCTCCCACCTCCACAAATATCCATATATTGTAATCAGCTGTTTTTTCAATTTTGTATGCAGTTACTAATGTACTTAAGATCCAAACCAATATTCAGGAGGCTCATTGATTCACCAATATCTTGATGTAAATAATCAGGAAGCTAACTATCATTTGGGACTTTTTGCAGCATTTTTGAGAAACACTTTTTCCTTGATAGAACTTGAACCTTGCCACTGAAAGTTACTTCATTTTTTCCAACATCTTCTGTTGGTTCACAAGCCTCAACAGTCCTTCCCTTCTCATAGGCTTTCTAATTTTGTTTTTGAGAGCTTGGAGGTTGAGCTTCAATAGAGGCTATAAAAATATTATCAGGTTTTTAGAAATTACAAATATTCAAAATGTATTTATGCTCACATTCCAGAAGAACTGGTGAATATTATTTATTTTCAGGGGCCAGGCTCTCTACTTCAATTCTTGATTAATTTCTGCTTCCTATATCAGAGAGTTCACTTGCACTCTCTGGGGTGAAAGTTGGTAGTTGATTTAATTCTGTTGAAATTATTGGTTGGGAAATACAGGAGGAAGCGTATTGTGTATATAGATGGTAGAACATTGATTGCTAATGTGAGTGATAATTGTAGAATAAAAGGATAAAGATTGAAGAAAAAGGTGAGAGTTCTGATAGTGGTGCAAAATAATTGAATTAAAGATATTATTTATTCATTATTTTTAGGTAATATTAATATTGGAGATATTTTTAAAGCTCGGGAAAAAAGGGAGTTAAATATCAATTTAGATCAGTTAAATATTTAGTGAATTTTCTAGAGAAAATAGTTTCAAAACTACAAGATCACCAAAAGAAACCTGAGCATCTACAGCCTTGGAACATTCCACCAATATGTATGGAACTTGTAATGCATGTGTAAAATTTGATTTTTCAAGAAATTTAAGAAGGTTATGTGTTGTAAATTATTTCATATCATTCAAATGAAATCACTTCCATGTGAGAGATTGAATAAAATTGACTAATAAGGAAGCTCCTAATTTCAGTTTTTGTACTATTCAGTCCCCATGAGGTAAGGACTAAGAAAAGTGTTCTATTTTAATTTTGTGAAATAAAATGGTTTTTCCAGGGGAATAAAATACACAATTCTTGTTTAAAATGTTACACTTATTAGTTTTTCATTTGTGAATATCATGGTTCAAGCCCTAACCACAGCATGGTGAGTATTCCCACAAATTGACCCCCCAAAACATGTTTGAGGAGAAGGTCACTCAGCATACTTCTGTTATTGGGTTAATAATTTATTCCCACAAGCCACCATACCTTAGGCTCTAAACACCTACTATTAAAAATTTCACTCATATCCCCCTTTCTTCCTATGCCATGTAATGGAAAGTAATTCAATTTGAATTTTGGGAGGACATTGGACATTGGGAATTGGAGATGCAGTGGGACAAGAGGAATCTGAAATAAAATACTTGTGTGGGGAGAGTTTGGGACTGTAAATTAGGATTAAAGAGTTTGATATCATTTGAGTGATTAATTTGGGGGTGGGAGTAAGTCAATGGAAATGATGTGTAAGAAAATCTTTCCATTAATGTGAGAAGCAGTGTTTGGTGGATACACACCATGCTATTGTAGTACTAATCTCCCTGTAAGCCTGTATAAAAAACATGAGGTCGCAGTAATTTCCAGAGATAATTTGGGGAAAACACATTCACACAAATATTTTTAAGAGTGTAAGCATGGTAAACTGTGGAGATGATGAGGCAGTGGTGTGGAATCCAATATTTTCAAGACAATAAGAATGGTAAAATGCAGTGGTGCAGAAGCCAATTAATGGTAGATTTCAGAGATGATCAGCCAGCAGTGTAGAAGCTGCTATTTGTGTGAGTGTAAGCATAGCAAATTTTGTAGATGATGAGGAAGAGGGGCAGAAGAAAATCTTTTCATGAGCATACAAATTTTAAATTGTGGAAATAATTAGCCAGCAGTGTGTAAGCATAAGCATGGTAAATGTAGGATATGATCAGCCAGAAGTGCAGAAGAGGATTTTTGCATGAGCATGAGCATGCCAAATCTCTGGCTTTCACCATAAGGTATAATTACCTAAAAATAGCAAATTCTGCTGATTAGGGTTGTTTCTTTCAGTGAAATAATTGACAATTGATGTTTTATTGAACCAGACATGACAAAATTCACAAACTCCACTGACAGTAATGTGAAAATAACTTTACTGCTAACAGATTCTATACTTATAGTGGTGTGACATGAAGCAGAACTTTGGCAATCAACACAAAATTAACCCTGGTGTGATGTAAAAGGTAGTTATTGTCAGCTGTAGCTTTACCTTGAGTATGAGAAATGAATGGAGTGAAATTAAGGAAGAAGATTGGTTGTATGAGCTAAAAAAGTCCAAATACCACATATCTTGCCTTGAACTTAACTACTTTGCAATAAGTGTTGGTTTTCTTGGAAAAAATCCATCTTTTTCCTAGTGCCTTTTTGTCAGTATTTGGTTTGACAGCTGTCCAGACCTTCAGTTTGCTGAATTGTCAAATTTAATTCTGAGCTTTTTTGAAACATTAAGTCAATTAAGGAAAATTTAATTCCTTATTCAAAGTATTGGGTATTGATAGGTTGGGTGTTGGTATGATTGTAGATTATATGGCTTCATAGGATTCTTCAAGTTTTTCAGCTTTTTCCAAACTAGTCAAGGTTTGACCTGGATTAGGAGATGAGGTATTTCCATTTTGTGCAAGGTTTCATTGGATGCTATTGATGGGTTGATGAATTTAATGAACTTAGCATGAAGAGAGTGGACAATGAAGTGAGCTTTAAAACATGATTATACCTATTACCTACTTTGGAGTAGGTATGTTAATAACCTTTGATATGTGTAAGATACAGGAGTAAAGCTTAAATTTATATGTAGCCCTACTGAAACTCTTTTGAAAATCATTCTACTTGACAGGTATTTCATCAAAATTGTGGAAGCTAGATGGGAGGTGAAAAAATAGCATCAGTTTTTGAGGGTTGACAGATAGTATTTGTGTGTTGATTTCTGATCCAGTGGTAAGAAATTCTTGTGATCATTACAATTGGGTAGCCCTCATTGAGAGCTTGAATAAAAGACCCCACTTGGTGGGTCTGTGATCCAAAGATATATTCTAGATGTGAGGTGAAGATGACATCAATAACTTGACTAAGTCTTATAGTTTGGTAATAAGACCCTCCTTCAGATGGGCACACTTACAGGCTAACTTTTCTAGGCTCTTCTATTTGCCTTTATGAGCTTATTGTACCTTTATTTGCTTCAATCAAGGTTGAATGTGTGCATTTCAGTCCTTCATATCTACCATGTTTATGGTACTTTTTGATTCCATTCTTGGGCTCTGGTTTTGAATCACAGGCTGACCCCCAATATTCTTGAAGTGAATATTACTAATAAATATGTTAATCCAAATATGCATGATATTCATTAACTATGGAATAAGAAAATTGCACAATTATATTTTAAAATTCTGAATAGTTTTACAGATCAAAAGTTTCTGATTGGATTAAAAGGGTTAAGCTTTAAAGAATTAGTGTAAGTAACTCAGTGCATGAGAAAAATATTCATCATTGAAAAAATACAAGGTATATAACATAGCTTAACTATATGACCTTAAATGGTATTGTGTATTCCTTGATCAGTTTTCTACCACTTAGTCTTAAGAACACATAATATACACTAATTATTCAAGATTCTCTCTCAAGAGTGTTAGTTTCAATTTTCTTAGATGGACATAGTGATATTAAATTAAATTCTCACTCTAGGGTAGCTCAGTCAATAATATAATTTACCAAAAAATGAAAATAATTCAAACAGAAATTGTTCCTTTGGCCAAATATTCAAGATTGAGAGAGTTTTATAACCAAAAATGATATGTAAAATGAATACTCAATGCCCTATAAAAAGAAAAAAGTGTCAGGGTGGAGAAATCCAATTAAACAATATGAGAGAAGAAAATAAATTCCCCCATTTCAGGAGCTCTACCATTATTATAATTGACCCATATTTATTAGATTATTGAATTCAGACAAAAGGTCATTCACATTCCAATTAATAGCTATCAAAAATTTGTAATTAAAAGATGCATTTAAGCCCTTATGTGTTTTTTCAATCAATTAGTAAGAAATATGCAATGACATGGGAGCCTTTTTTATTTAAAACATAAAAGACTGTAATTCTCTGAGAACCTCCTAAAGAGTTTTTCCCAAAAAAAATAACCTCCTGAAAAGATATTTTTCATTTTTTTCACCTTCATCCCCAAAATAACATCTTTTTTAAAGAAAAAACAAATTCTTTTATAAAGATTTCTCCCCCCAAAAGAATCTCTTTTCCAAAAAAGAGCTTTAAAAACATTCTTTTTATTTCTTTCCCCCAAGATGGACCTGTTTTTCAGAAAAGCCTTCTTCAAAAACATAATTTCCTTTTTTTTACTTCACCAGTAACCTAGATTTGGATATGGTTTTTAATTCCCTCATTAATCAACAAGAATCTTCTGTCAAAACTTTCTCACCTTGAGTGTAAGATGTGACTATGAAACTGATGATAATATTACTATTGATCAACAGTACCATGTCTGTTCTTATGAAATATAATAATAAAATATTATTATAACCACAATTAAATAATTAAAGAATTATTTCTTTCACGTGTTAAGCACTACTAGTGATTTTAACAGTGAGCAGGTAATTGTCTACAAGAATCAATTACAAGAAGAATTTAATAATAAAAACTTCTTTTATTAAAATAATAAAATTATTTTAATATATAATTATCCTTTGCAAGAATAATTATAAAGCTAATCCTTGAAGAAAACTATTACTAGAGAAAAACTTTAAGAACTAAAGATAAATCACTCACTAATATTCCAAAGAACTAACTTATTGAAAGATAAGATAGAGAGATTTGACGTAGAATTGTGGATTTAGAGGATCAAAATGAATTTATAAATGTATTACAACAATATATAGTTGATTTCTATGATTTCACGTCTTTCTGATTGATTCTGAAAGAATAAAACACTTAAGAAAAGTTTTAACTAATACTTACTTGTTGGTAATACTGATATAAATGATTAATAAGATGATGATGATGATACGGAAAAAACAGCAAGAAGAGGCTTCTTTTAAGTCAAAAACAGCTCACAGAGGCGTGCCATGGAGCAAACTGAAAAACCAGTGAGTGAGAAAACAATAAACCTTTTTGGATTAATGATTGCATCATCTGTTATCACATAAGATTATCATAATTACTTAATTGATGCTTTTACATGACTACCAACCCCAATATGGTTAAGAATAAAAGGAGTAACATCTTTAAATCTTCTTTTATTCCGAAATAATCATTTATTTCTCAAAGTTATCAATGTTATTGCCAATTTCATCACAGGTTTTAATTACTGTGAATTTTTGAAGATTCAGTGTTTCACGTAGAATGGTCAAAAATGGACTATAAGTAAAACTTTTAATTTTACTAGTAAAACTGTAATTATTTTTGGTTGTACCATAGATAATACAGTTCTCCATTGGTCCTGAAAGTTTCATAAAGATTTATTCAGAATTGTATTTTTAATGAATTTTTGAAGTTTTTACCTCATTTCTACGTAGAATTGCAAATATCAGTGTTTCACTGGTTGCTATGAGGTAAATCAATGGATACAAGTCCAAAAAAGGTTTTAATTACTCTTTTGGGGTTTATCCATGGAAAGTCATTAAGAATTGACGTGGTTACAGGAGTCTAAGTAGCTCTTTACCTCCTTGGCACGTCAAAATAGCACGTTATTTGCTATTTTCTTAAGATTTACAGTAGTTGTGACATGGTAACCAAGTTTTCAAAGAGGTTTAGTTTACCAATTGGGTCAAGATCAGCCATAGAACCAAGCTTTGGAGCTATCCACGCCTCTGAGTCCTCAGAAGTTGGGTACCCTGGCTCTCTTTGATGTCTTTTGTCCCCCTTGCCTATTTTTTACGTCAAAATAGTAATTTAAGCTTCAAGTGAGATATCCACTATGGGTGTACCAAAAGTACATGTAAGAATACCATGATATTAAGTGCTCAAAACATGCATAACACTATTCTTAGTGTATATGTAACATGGGATTTCTCACTTTCCCATTATTTTGGCGTGAAATTAAGAAAAACAAAAATTTTCATGGATCTTTTATGTGGTATTGATGATGTGGTATTGAAGTATTTTCCATTTTACCACCTCAAAGAGTTAATTTGAGCTTATTCACTCTATGGAGCTACCCTAGGTGAATTTTTGTGTAGAATCCAAATCTGGCCTTAAATCCATGGATTTACTTACTCAATAAAAAGTTATTCATCTTTTCTGAAATCAAAAATGATGAATTTTGAATATATGCATGATTTATGAGTTATGTATAATTCAAAATTTCTTTTTAAGATAATTGTGGCCTATTTGGGTATGTAAAATATACCTCAAGGCTCACATTGAGCCAATTTTTCATACTTTTATTTTCTTCTTTCACATTTTTCCATATTATTTGAGATAACTTTCTTTTTTGATAAAACTCATCTTCCATTTTTCCTTTTTTCAAATTTCTACATTTTCCATACAAAATGCTCCAACCCCCACTGGAGGTGAATTTAACATGATTGAGCTGCTTTGGAAGCATGTTGAGATTTTTCCAAGTCATAGGGGTGATCATCTTCCACACTGAGGGAAAATATGACCCACAATCAAACTGAAGCAGGCTTTGATAGGCCTGAGATCCCTTGCTCCCACAAGGTATCATCCAAGACAATCACTTTAAGAGAAAAAGGCTTTAGCTTGTGAATTTACATCAGAAAATATCCAAAGAGTACAACTAACACTCTAAAAGATAACAATACTCAAAAAAAAATATGATTCCACTGGGAATATCATGGATCATCTTGATATTGGAAATCAAAATGAGAAAGAGACACCCCAAACTGCTCAGATATTAGAATAATTGCTAATTTTAATGCAAATTGAAGACCAATTATGCATCAAGAGAAATACTGACAGGGATTAAATACTAAAAGAGATTAAAAATGAAGTCAATTAGCCAAAAAAAAACTTCAAGGAAGAACGCCAATTTAAACTTTTATTGACACACTCAATTGAGAACGCTTTGTGTGGTGCTCTGAAAAAGATACAGAAGGACACGTGACCTCATCTTTCTTAATTCACTCACTTTCTATGAAATATATTCAAGGATTTACTCATGGTCTTACCTATAAAAAATTAAGTGAATAATTCCACTTTTACATATTTTTGGATTCAAACACACCAATACAGCTTTGTCTGGGGCTTTTTTTATTAGGGATGGGAACGATTACAAACATAAATTGAAATGGAATAAATAAATCCAAGGATTTCTCATCAAGACAAATATTGTTCTTCCTCCAGTTGTCGGTATTGATAGGGATTAAGCCTTCAATAACTCTCTTCAAAAAGTATTTCCAGAACAAAAATTCATTATTTGAAATTGGAACGGTATGAAAGAAGTATCAGCCCATTCCATGAAGCAATTATCCATGGAGAAGATTTTTTAAACTATATGAGCCATTGGAATCAATTTAATGACTTTCAATTTTAACTTTAATTAAAATTGATATTGTTATCAATGGCAATTGGCTTAATATTCAACGCTATGTATTCCTCAAATTAAAGATATCTAAAATGAAGTTTGAAGAAGGTTCAAACGAAAATTAAAAACTATAAAGTCATGTTAAATTTGAAAAAAAAAACCATATTTATCTGAAGGAGTATTCCCTTGGCTCCTGGACAAACTACCATTATCGCATGAGGTTTCTTCCACATCAAGAGTTGAAGTCCCTTATGAAATGGTTAAAATTTGGCTTCAGATTCCATTGGTGCTCTCCTGGAGGTTCTTAGAGCCCCTCAAATGGCTTTTAATAATCAATATATTTGAATTATCAAGATTATACCCAAATTAATGATATTTCATGTCAAAAAATTCCCTCCTTACATGTTTTTTATCAATGGAAAGGGCTCAAAATATTCCGTTCAGATAGAATTCATAGATTCCAAATTCAAAGATCTGCCAAATAAAAATGCACTTATAAATGCAATGATACTCACATTAACCCTTTTCAAGAAAAGGGAAAAAACAGGAATTTTCCAACCTTCAAAGGCTTCAGCTATCAAGCCTCCATCCACATTGTCGATTTACTTCATATTTTACACTTTTTCATTATCAATTTAATACCTCCTTTGTACCATTCAATTATTTTATCTTTAATTTTCTTCCCAGAATGGCTATCAAGGAGATTTCCAAAGTGTTTATAATTAAAGATAGAATAATTCCAAGAAAATACCTGAATGTATTAGGGAAGAAATTGTTCAAAGACAACAGATAGAAATTACCCCAAATCTCCAACACTTTCAATATTTTTTCACTGTAAAGGTTCCATTTCGTAAAATTATCCAGAGTGAAGTGAACCAAGAATATTATGAATACCCCTTTGAATGCACAAATAGACGTGGAAGACCTCAAGATGCAAAAAATTGAAGAAAAGAGATATCACAAGGCTTGAATTACTCAAAATACAAGTAAAGAGAAGAAGTAGTAGTCTATATAAAGTCTCTAGCACATAGACTTCAAGATCACAGTCACTTCAACCCTCTTAAATTATGGAAGTGGATCCATCTAAAGCATCTGGAGATTCTGAGCCCTCATGATCCAAATCAATCCCTTGATCTGAATCACTACCCTCAGCAACTGATCTGAATTCATATGGAAATTCAGGAATAACCCTTCAAAGACCCAGGACTTTTTGCAATAAAAGCAGAACATCATAAAAAAGTACCAAAGGTAATAAACCACCGTTCGGAGCTATGATCAAACCAGTTTATACTTTTCTTATTTCCAAAGAAATAATAACACCAAGGATTAATTATACAATAATTTTATGAGTATTCCTTTTTGATAAAGCATTTTTGGTTATTTCCAGCTGTATTTATTTTCCTCAGGTACTAGGCACAGAATAATTTTCAAAATACATTTTGAAATATAATTTTGAGTCAAGTAATGTCCAGGGTAATGGGAATTTTGACTATAGGAAAATTATATAACTATATTTAAAATAAACAAGAAAAATTGGCTTTTTTTAAAGGTTTTTGCTGAAGAAATAAAAAAATAAAGACCTTTATGAAGCCATTAATACCCTTTCACTGTAATTAAGATTATCTTTGGAAAGAGCTGAGAAGGATGAAGATATTTTACAGGCTCCAATCACCAAGCAGGTGTCTATGCCTGATATGGGGTATCGAAGAAATATAGTTATAAAGGACCAGTTTTATGTTACAAAGCACAATATTTCAGCTTTTCACCTTATTTCTGTTCTCCAAATGACAATCCACCTATTTCATCTATTTTTTCCATAGCTTGTCTCATTTTTCCCCCCATAAATGTTACAACTTCTAAATCTTTACCTTTCCCCTCAATTACTGTGAGTTTGGAATTTAATGCTCAGTGTAAGGTGTGGATATAGAAATTTGATTAAAAATGAAGTAATTTTCCTGTCCTCAAAATTGATATATGGTAAGATTTGCATAAAAATAGTATATTTGACTATTTTCAGAAGAGAAAATGCCTAAGTTACTGCTTTTAACTTTTTTGGTATGAAAAAATAATATTATAGAGATTTATGCAAAAGTACTCTACATAAGATATTTATGGCTACAAAGAAAATTTCTTCAAGAGTAATTTCAATTGGAATTAATTGGGCAGAGAACTGAGGGAAATTAATGTGAGAACAGAGTCTCTAAAAAATATCAAAGAGAAAATGCACCCAAAAGTACCCAGAAGTAATTTGGAAAAAAGTGACAAAGCTAACAGTGATGAAAGATGCTTCAATTCACTTTTGGGTTAGTTCAAAGGTACAAGTGATTACATGAGTTACAAAAAATGATTATGATAATTTTTTTACATGTTTGAAAGGTTTTGAATGATTTAAAAATGGTGCTTTGAAGATTTTATCAATGTATTTAACCATTTTTAAGCTAAATATAAAAGGAAAAGATTATAACTTAAACAAAAAGTGGGGTAAAGAAGAAATTCTTTTATAGCCAGTGATTATCTTAATCCAAAAGTAAAATTTACCCTAATTAGTAGTGAGAAACACACTGAAAACAGAAAAGGCAATTATGGCATCATCCAACCCTTCTTTGGACTAGAAAAGGCTAGTTTTATCCACTTTACTCCCTTAAGCCAGCCATTGATATAATAGTATTTTGTTTAACACCTTCAAAACATGTCTGAATGTGTTTAAGGGAACTTTTAACAAGTTAAAAATTTTTTAATATGCTTATTTTAACTTAAGGGTAGTTTTACCTTTTTGGCAACAGTTAAAACTTCCCTGGTTGGTATCGAAACCTCATAATCAATAGAGTCACACACCCTGTGACTCAATTCCAGGACAAAAGTGGTGAAATTTTATGTGAGGTTAGACATCCCATGCCTTTCAGCAAGGAATTTAAGGGAGCCAAGATTACTTTTCCCTCCTAGAATTACTCTTTCCAATTTATTTATTCTTTAATTCCTCATCATGTACTATACTCAAAATTTTGCACATCTAAATTACAGGGAAAAACTGTAGTTATTAATTCCTCATATTTACATTAAAGGCCACTTATGTAATACACATACACATTCTGAAATCTCAATTGAAAATACTTCAATTCCTCAAAACTTCTAAGCTACACCCCACACCTCAATTTTAACACAAAAATTGATGGTTAAAACCACATGTGGCCTGAATGAAATCAGGGCTTTGAGGATTTTCAGATTTTGATACAGAAAATACTAAGAGCTTAATTTAAGCTTATTTAGAGTTGAGCTACAGAATCTTCACTCAGAGGTAAGCCCACCTGATTTGTTGTGAGGAATTCAATATTAAGATAACTTCCATAAGTTTATTTATTGGAAAAGTAATTATAATAATTTTCATTAACTTTTTTTCAAAAAATATTTTTGATGAAAATTTATTTTTACTTTATTTTTTTCATGTAAAAATATACTTTCCAATTTTTCAATCTAAATGTAAATTTAATGTCAAGTTTTCATTATAAATTTTATTTTTGAATTTAAACTTTATATTTATATTTAATTTTTTCTTATATTGAAAATGGATTTCTTATTTCTGATTATAAGTTATTTTTATTCTTTGTTGTTTTTTGGGTATATTAAAATACCTTTAAGTTTCACACTCAGCCACAAAAACTGGGGTGAACAGATAAATTTAAAAGGCACAGATCTTTGTAGTTCTCAAAACTTCCACATCCTTGTCAAAATTAATTACTGTTCTAGGCGTTTATTTTATTAAAAGAAATTGTTGGATTTTGGTTTGTACAAGTCCTATACCCCTTCTGGTCTTTTTTATTGTTTATATCCCAAACAGTATATATTTCAGCTATTTTCTACATGAAGTATGAAGCTTCTTGACTTACATATATTCACATAACAAATGTTTGTGGAATTTCTTTTGGTAAAAAAATGTCTTTTTGGGAATGAAGCTTTCCTTTCACAAAAAACCTAAAAACCTGGGCTTTTTTATGTCTCTTAGAATTTTCCCCTTTATTTTTGAAAAAAATCAGGAAAATTTATGATCTGGACCTTTCTTGATGAAGTTTTGAGGTAATTTTTCCATTTTGTCAAATTAGCTAATGGAGAAAAATTCATCAAAGGATTATAGTCAGAAAATTTGGTGTTCTTAACAAGCCACCAATACACAAATATGCCAAAAAAACTTCAAAAAGTTTTCCCGGTTTTTTTTTCAAACAAATCGGCTTCTTATGTAATTTCGCTATAATTTGGTAAATCCATGTAAGGGATTACATTTTTTTACCAGAATTCAAAAGGAATTTTACTTGATTTGTTGAAATTATCCAGAATAAAATTTTATATGCATGAAAGTAGCCTCAAAAAGAATTTAGATTATTATAAATGGCTGGTTATAATTTAACTTTAGCAAAAACTGTTAATGATCTACCTTTTTGGTACCAGGTAACACTGTATTTAAGGTGGAAATTGTAAAATTCAAGGAGAAAATACCTATCCTCCCAAACAATAAGGTTTTTAAAGTGTCAAGCTTGTTAAAGCTAGTAGTTATTTTTATCAATCAATGATATATAGCAAGTCTAGCTCCTGGGTAAGTAATTAGTTTTTAGTATGCTGGTTATCAGGAGATTCCCAGTTATTCCATACTAAAACCATAAATTGACAGTCCCAAACTGAACAATTTTGGGACTGGTGAAATTGTTATTGGATATTGGTACCACCCTTATTAAAGTATAAAAGCAATTTTTTTGAATAGAGATTATTATTTATAGGCTGACTTCTTTTAAATAGTTTCTGAAAGCCATCAAAACTCACAAAAGAAAGTGAAAATCTCAATTTCCACCATACCTTTGAGGGAAAGTAAAAGTGTAGCACTAATGAGTACAGACTAAATAGATATTTATTTAGGACTGGGACATACCCACTTCAATCATATTCAGTTTGGGAATAGTTCAGTCTGTACTAGAAAATGTTGAGAATAGGTTGGTAAAGACTTAAAGGACTAACCAATGAGCCAGCCTTTATATGTAGGATAAGCTTTTAAAATTCTATGTCTAAAAAGGTTTATAGACTGATTTTTTCAAATAGCAGAGTAAGTACACATCATAGCGACAGAAGATAAATGTGACTACTCTGATAAAACAAACCATATTTGTTGATTCAGTATAAAAAATTATATAAATAAAGAAGTAGAAGAATTTGACTTGTTTTTTCTTATCTATCTCAATAGAAAAAATAAGGAATCTGTTTCAATATCAAGCTTGAAATAAATGAAAACAGGTAAATCCAAAAACACACAAAGTAGGAAGAACTAAATAGTTGATATTCTTCATAATTTGTAGTTGAGTCAAAAACGTGAGTTCAAAATTAAAGAAAATGAAAGAATATAGAGCTTTAAAAATAACATTGGATATAAAAAAGAGGTACAAAAGAGGTTAAAATGAATAATTTAATTTCAAAATAGAGGGTAAATTTCTGTTGTGGATCCTGTTTTTGTCTTCAGAGGTTTATTCCAGTCAAGATTATTTTAATCCTAGTAGATTATAAAACTAATGATGATATCATTATGACATCAATTGAAGTTTTTATATGATCTCTGATGAAATATTCATTGAGGTTTTTTGCACAATGTATCTTATTACAACAAGAATAATTTTTTCATGCTTACTTGTAAAATTTGGGTTACAATACCTTCATCTTCTGCTTCTTCATTTTCTTTCTATGGGTCTCCTCCTCAAAATTTATATTCCTACATATTTCCAAGGATGTTGAATTTTTTTGAATAAAAAACACATATCTAAAGAATAGCTTTGAATTGATTATTGGTTTTTTAATTATCTTCAGATATGATGAAGAAAATTGATATTCAAGTTGAGATAATTTACATTATATATTATTGATCACAAATATGTTACACTAAAATTTGAGATTTTATTTCCAAAAGCAAGAGAGAGATGTATTTTTCCCTCAATTTAGAAAATCTTCCCTTCCATAGATGAGAGTTCCACAAAAAGATATTGGTCTTTAAATATATGTATGTGCTCAAATAATAAAATTAGTTACAATTTCGGTCTTCTATATTTTTATTCAATTATTAAATTTTTTTGAGTTAGATGTTATGTTTGAATGTTCGATGAAACTTATTTCTTCCTTTTTTGTGGTTAAAAGAAGGGAAAAACATATTTCTGCTGAATTAAATAATCAAGTTGGGTTTTTAAATATTTCCTTTTTGATTATTTGTATAAAAAAATGCTCTCGAGATAAGGTTGGTTTTTTAATTTGTTTATGATGAAGCTTGGTATCTTTTGGGTAGAAATATAAAAAACGTTGTTTTGGGGATTTTGAGGGGTTACCTGACCTATGTGGCTTTTATATAAGTTGAAATAGGACTGGGACTAGCAAAACCCCTTGAGCGAAGCTGTGCACCTTTTTACAAAAAAAGGAAGAATGATTAATAATAAAAAAATGAAAAAAAAATATGAAGAGAAAATCTGTTTTGGAATTTGTTTTCACATAAAATAAATAACTGTGTTACAAAATAACAAGAGAAATTCAAAAAAGCCGATAATCCCAATTACCCTTTAAAAATGGAAATTATATCTTTTAATATTCAAAAAAACTTTTCTTGATTCAAAGAAATGATTTTTTCAAAGCTTGAAGCTGCTTTCATGAACGTTTGAAGAGAAAAATAATGTCAGGATGAGTCTATGATAAAGGTGTATATAAGTATTTACAGGCTTTAACTATGACTGTGACACAGTAAAAATAGCTTTAAAAGATAATAAAGTTGATAAAAAATGATTAAATTAAGATATCAAGGGCTTTACTATAGAGATATAGTGGTGGTGAGCGCTGTTGAAAGCCCTGGGTGCAGCTTTACTTGTTGGGTTACAATAATAAAGACTACAATACTTTTAATTTAAGAGTATACCTGATTATTAACCAAGAGTAAGACTGTTTTTGACAGTTTACTATGTAGGTTATTCAAGAGCAGGATGAGGAAAGCTATTCTGGCAGTGAAAAGCCTCCTTTTTATCCTGAAATGGGGTGGAAAGGGTACTAGACCTTTCCACATAGAGGAAGTGAAGATTTTTTCACTTTCTAGTACTGGCTTGTGGTTTGCAAACAGCCTGTATAACCTGTATTGGGCTCAGATGTGGTTTTGAAACCACATCTGGGCGGTTTTCACCAATACAGGGTGAAAATGTTTATCTGGGGACCTCACAGCCTGATTCTGACGTGTATGACGCGTAGAATGCTGTACAGAAACTGTATGGGACCCCAGTATTGACTGACATATGAGGTATTTAAGTAAAAACATGCTTCTTTGTCTATTTGACACCTCATATTCATGGCTATGGGATATTATCCCATGGTAAGGCTGTATATGACAGCAGGTGGGATTTTGACCTTAAAACAGCCATAACTTTGTCAATTCTTGAGATATCAACCTCAAAATTGGTTCAGTGTGTAGCCCTGTATGTGCTCTACACAATGGTACCTCATTTGATATGGGTATCACTAAATATGGCAAAGTTATCCCATGTACAAGAATTTTGTACATTTGCGTGTTTTGGGCAAAAAGCTGTATTGAGCTTGTTTTCCCCATAACTTTTGTTCTAGTTGAGCTATGGGGAAATGGATGACACCATCAGATAGCCCTTATTGTGCTCTTTCCAAAAATACCCCACTTCAGGTATCCCACACTAAAACTGTAGAAGTTAGATGAGAGGTGAATGTTTTGTTCACCCTTATTTGGCCTGAAATTGACCATAACTCCAGTAATATTGGTGCTAGCTCAGTTTGGCTGGTACCATTGGATAGCCCTGGCTTAGAGCTTCATTTTTAATACCCATTTGATGGGGTTAAGCCTCTCCTTCTAGATTTTAGATGAGAGGTGAAAATTAAGGTTTATGCTCAGCAATAACTTTGAGCAGGAATAACTTTGTTATTTCTGGTCCTATGGTGATGTGACTTATATTTTCAGAAAGAGGTGAGTTTCCTCTTTCTTTTGATACCTTTTGAGCTTATTTGGCTCAGCTCCATTTTTTGGTGGTATCTTGGCTATGCCATTGGTTTATGGTATTTTGGCTGTCATGCTTGTGCTCTGGTTTTGAGTCACAGGCTGACATACCCTCCCTCTAAAAAAGGCTCATCATTGATGAGACTGCTCAGTCTTCCTAGAGGCTATGAATCTCCTTAAATGAAGGTTCCCATCTGGTATGGCATCCTCTGCCAACCATTTGTCTTTATCTGCTGTCTGGTTCTTGAATCTGACTAGGTATTGTCTTTGATCCTTCCCATTCAGTCTTATCTTCCTGGCCCTGATGATCTTACTCACAGGCCCAGGGGAGTCTTCCACTTCCACTATCTCTTGTGGTGTGGGGTTCTTTCTCATTGAGGGGAATTTTTCCTCCTCTGTCTGGAAGTATGGTTTGACCAAACTCACTGGAAAGACTGGATTTTTCCTTGAAAACTCCTCAGTGAGTTTGGCTTCCACTGCATTTCTTCCTATCAACTTAATGATAGTAAAAGGTCATACTAATGAGTCTCTCATCTTTTTAGGTCCTTTGAGATTGTTGAAGTTCAGTGTAGACACTAGCACCTGGTCCCCTTCCTTGAAATCAGGTTCCATATGTGATTTGTCCCACCTCTGCTTATTGTATTCTTTTGCCTCAGGTATGCATTTGGCAGCTGTGTCGCAGGCCCTCTTCCACATATCATGGAAGTCTTTGGCTGTGGGGTGGATAGTCAGGAGATTTTTCTTCAAGTGATCCACAGGCAACAGGGGGTTCCACCCTTTCTCCACCAGTGCAGGTGTTTTACCTGTGGTGGAGTGCTGGCTTGCATTATAAGCCAGTTGGACTGCTGGTAAGAGGGTAACCCAATCATGGGTGTATCCCTCATGGTCCTTGTATTCCATGCCATAGGCACAGAATCTTCTGAGGATGTCCTCCATTGTTTGGATCATCCTCTCAGCTAGGCCATCTGTTTGTGGATGTTAAGCTGTGGAAAAAGCAAGTTTGGTACCAAGCATGTCATATAAGTTAGTCCAAAATTCAGATGTGAATTTTGGGTCCCTATCACTAATGATGATCTTAGGGACTCCACAGGTAGATATGATGTTATTCCAAAACAACAGAGCAGTATCCATGGCTGTGTCTTCCTTATGGCATGGTAGACACCTCATGCTCTTGCTAAACCTATCAACTATGATCAAACAGGCATTATAGTTTTCTTTGCCCCCTGGGACAAGTCCTGTTACCCAGTCCATGTTGATGGTTTCCCATGGGTGTTTGGGTTCTTCTATGTGTTGAAGCAACCCATACTTCTTCCCATGTTTCCTATTTTCCTTTTGGCATCTTTCACAAGTATTGATGTATTCACTCAAATCTTGTTCCCACTTGGGCCACCAAGCTGTGCTTGCTACCCTCTCTTTGGTCCTGTCCTCACTCATGTGTCCCATTTAGGGGCAGTCATGGCATTTTTGTAGGATCAATGAGATGTGGTCTCTGTCTACCACTTTGAGTGCACTTGTGTGCTTTTCTCTGTGGTAGAGCAGGCCATCTATAAGAAAAAACTTATTGTCCTTATAGGCCCTCAACCAGGGTTCTTCCAGCTGGGTTTCCAGTTCTGGGCTCCTGTACTTTTGTTGAAGGAGTTGGAGTAGTATGCTACACTGTTTGTGTTTGGCATAAGACTCCTGTACTGCACTAAAGAATTTATTGTGCAGTTCTGAGGAGCTTATTCCCAGTATGGGAGTTTCTGTCCCTTCTGAGTCAGTGTTTCCACTGTCAAGGGTACCACTTTCTGGTGCCCAATCAGATAATCTGAAGTTTTTCCTCCTATCTATTTCCATGAAATGGATAAGGATTTTTGCTGCAACTTCTGGGTCATAAGCTGGATTGCTTTTGGCATTGTCTAGTGGCCATCTGCTGAGGCCATCTGCATTGGTATGGCTTTTACCTTCCTTGTATATGATGGTCATGTTCCCTCTATACTCCTGGATGGCTATTTGCCATCTCAGCATATGTCTATTTGTAGTCTTCATGTTTAGTAAAGACTTCAAGGCTGTGCAGTCTGTGTAGACTTCAAAGAATGCACCCTCCAAATAATAATGGAGTTTTTCTAGAGCCCAGACTAGACATAGACATTTAGTCTGGGTGGCCCCATACCTGGCTTTTGAATATTTCAGTTGCCTAGAGATGTAACATATTACACCCTCTCTTGGTTCACCATCCACAATTTGTCTTTGGTGAAGGGCTGCTCCTAAGCCTTGGCTGCATGCTGAATCTATATATAACTTGAATGGTAGTTCAAAGTCAGGTAAGATGAGCACTGGTGCATTGGTGAGCTCATATTTGATTCTCTCATATGCATCCCTCCTTTCCTTGGTTATTTCAAAAACTACATCTTTTGAACATAACTTGTATAAACTACTAGTTATGTGTGCAAACGTTTTGATATGGTTTCTATAGTAGCTAGCAAACCCAAGGAAAGATTTCATCTCTTTGATGTTCTTTGGTACTGGTTTTTGCAGTACTGCTGCTACTTTGTTCTGGTCAATTGCCAGACTAAGACCTGAGACTTTAAGTCCTAGAGCTAGTAGCTCTTGTTGGCCAAAATTACACTTTTTGAGTGAAATTTTCAGATTAATGGGTATACATTTACTTAGAACTCTGTCTATGTATTGTACATGGTCTTCCCATGTCTCTGAGTATATAATGATATCATCAATATATACTACCATCCAGCCTTCCATTATTTCTTCTTGAAATATGGTGTCCATCATCCTTTGAAAGTGGGCTGGTGCATTCTTGATGCCAAATGGCATCCTGGTGTACTCATATATACCCATATGGCATATTATCCTGAGTAACTTCATGGAGTTTGGTTTAACTCCATTTTGGTGGAAACCTTTCATACAATCCATTTGGGTTATATATCTGGCCTTGGCCAGTTTATCTAAGGCATGGGGTATCCTTGGTATAGGGTACCTGTCTGCTTTTGTGTAGTTATTCAGGGCTCTAAAATCTCCACACAATCTAGACTTGCCATCATTCCAAGTGATCAGGAAAGGGGTGGTAATTTTCACTATTTCATTATGTCCAATCTTCCTGATGACATCCATATCCAGGAGTTCATTGATATGTTTCTCAATTTCTTTCCTGGTTTCCAGGCTTTCTGCATAAGGAGGTCTCCTCAGCATGGGTGGATAAGGCCTTTCCACATCCAGATATAGTTCTATATCATGGCCTTTGATCTTGCCTAATGGTTCTTCACCAATGGCAAATGCTGGTCTGTTCTTTCTCAGCATCTTCAGTAAACTTAGTTTTTGTTTACTGGTGAGGGTAGTGCTAAACTGTCCCTCTCTGAATTCCTTCAGAAGTTCTTCTAGTGGATCTTGAGAAGATATCTGGTATATGTCAAGTGAAAATTTCTTCTCCTTGTTAGTACCAATGGTGATATGCCTATTTTTACTGTTGTAAATGTCTATTCCATACATCCTCTGGTAATCTGTTCCCAGTAAAAACCCTTGGATGTGGGCATCATTAAGCACTACAAACTCTGGGTTGAGTCTGATATTACCCTTCCTGTGGGGTATAATTATCTCTTTGATAATTGTCCCAATGGAAGTCATCTTCCCTGATGCACTTTTAAAGTTCTTTGCCTTAGTGGGCAAGAGCTGTTTTTCCCAGTTTGGGAAGTGAGTATCCAGATAGTTTCTGGCCACTATGGAGCAGTGTGCTCCACTATCAATGATCAGTGGATGCTGAGCATTGTCAATACAAACAGTCATTTTTGTAGCTTTCCCATGTATATATGCCATTCCTTTGGTTGGTGTAACCAGGAATGTTTGTGCATCTTGTGTGTGTTTGCACAAGTTCTTGTTAGCAGTGTCCTGTGGCATGCCTGCTTCCAGCTGTATGTCCTGGATTTCCAGTGGGGTTTCTTCTTGGTATTCCACTAGAAATTCCTCTCTTGGGTCTTGATCATCCTCAGATGGTTCTCTGATGGCATCACCCATAGAGTCTGAATCAGAATCCTCTGTTGGAGGTTCTTCCTCAGGGACTTTCTCTATGGCATAGACTTTTTTCTTTGCCTTTGGACAGTTGTTGGAATAGTGGTCTGTTGAGCCACAATTGTGACAAGAATTTCTCTTCTTTGCCACTTCTGCCACTTTTTCTTTAGGTTTGTCTTTAAACTCTACCCTGAAAGGTTGTTTCTCTTTGAAACCACTGCTCTTATATGGGGTGAATTTCCCTATATTTGTCCTTTCCCTTATGTCTTGTAAGGTGTTGTCAATGTCATCTAGAGTGCAATTTTGGTTTCATCTGCATTTTACTGCATGTTCTAGTTCTCCTGGCAGTTGTGTCAGAAGTTTATGATTCCTCATTTGGATGTTCATCTGAGGATAAATGGCTTTAAGTCTTTTAGACTGTCTAAGACACCACTCATATGGATCTTTGTCCACAGAGTATTTGTCATTCTCAAATGACATGGTCTTTTGCCATATCCAAGTTCCATTACTGTACTTTTGGATGATTTGACTCTTCCACCATGGCCAGTTTCTTCTGCCATGGATTTCTTTCATTTCTGTGTACCATATACTTGCATGACCTTTAAATGCAGTATTCAATCTAGCAGTAATCCAGTAGTCTGGTATGCTTGGTACATCAATGAAGAGTCCATCAATATAATCTATGAGCTCCATATGATCATATTCTCCTGATCCAGAGAATTTGGGCCAGTATGAGGCCTCAGGAAGCTGTTTCAAGGCTTCCTTCTCTGAATATGACATGCCATCTCCATCCTGGTATTGTGATGGAGATCTTGCCTTATTCAACAACATGGCATCTGGTTTGATGTCATCTGGTTTATATGGATTCTCCATAGCTTGGCCTTGTGGTTGGGGCTTCAAGCTATGATAGACATTAAACAATTTGTTAATGTCTTGATCCAGGCACTCCCTGTCCCTTGTGCTGTGGTGTTGTTCTTCAAAGACTATATTCAGTCTTTTGTTGGTTTCTTCAGAGGCTTTGCTCAGTTGAGAATATCCTTATTGAATATTCTTAACTATTTGTTCCAAGGAGGCTTGAGTTTGTCTCATCCTCTCTTGGCTAGATTTAATTTCTGCAAACTGATTTGCAGATTGTTCAGCATATTGGGAAATTTGTAACCACAGTGTATAACTGTTGATGTTACTCTCAGATGTGACAATGTTATTTTTAGTCTGAGTGGGGGTAATGTTTCTATTACTAGGACTACTGATTCTAGAGTGGTTTACAACTACTTCTGGTTCTTGTGTACTTCTTTTACCAAATCTAACAGCTTCTGGATCATGGGGTCTGACTCTTTCCTCCTCTGGTTGAAGGAGGCTTTGTTCTTGCCCTTGTTTCCTTGTCTTCTCCTGGAAACTTCCTGGAATTGTGAAGAATGGTGACTCTTGGCCACTGATCTGCTGGTTTCTGAATGGTTTGAAGCCACTGGAGAGCTGATTTGACCTGCTCCTTGTGAACCTGAAGGAATCTGAGTAGGCCCTGTCTGGGTTAATTGTTCTTCTATTGCTTGGATAGTGGCTTGATTCTCCCTTATCCTCTGTGCCCTTGCCTCCAGGAGTCTGTGCTTCCTGGTAGGATTCCAACCTTTGGTGATTACCATAAGGTCTTTGAAGTCTATCTCTTTGAGACAGATCTTCTGGAAACTTGATCCAAGTTCTGCCCAGTGAGTTGCTAGGTTGAACCTCTTGTTGTCCATGCTCCATTGAAATAAGTCTTTGAGGAGTTGGTGGATCTGAAGAACTTGATTCATATCCTTCCAGTCCTCTGGTTTGAGGTCTCTGTTGAATTGGAGTGTGAATGGCAAGGTTGATATTATCTCCCTCATTGTTTTGCCATCCACCACTGTGTCCAAGGTGTCCTCTTCCTGGTCTTCTGGTTCTGGAAAATCCTTCTCTGTCCTCTGGCTGGTTCCTTTGGAAGCCAAGATCTCTGAGGTATGCAGGGGACATATCAGTGTTTGCAAGCAGTCAAAAACTTTATGTTCTTAGGGTATTTACCTTTGACTGTGCCTTGTACAAATTTATTGTCTTCTGACTTGGGCAGTTTGCCTTTGGAAGTTACAACTGGGTTAATAATTGTAATCGTTCCTGTACAAGTGGTTAAGGTTGGTTTACCTTGTATTGAAGCAGAGTTTCGTGGTTTTCTACTCCTCTGAGGGGCTATGGGTGTCCACTTTTTGGCTGTAATGAGACCTTCACTGTGCCTCTTTCCTTTGCCCTTGCTGCCCTCTGGCTCTGGGGGTGTCACTGGTGTGTTGGCCTGTGACTGGGTCTCAAGTGGGATGTAATTTTCTTCCACTGAATCAAGGAAGGAAAAAGAGGGCTTATGTCAGTTAAGACTTCTCAAGAATGCTGGTTTTGCACGTCTGGGATTGGCCTCTGGGCTTGTGTGTTACTACAATATGCCCTGTAGAATGACAGTGTAATTGAATCAACAATTCCACGTCAGAACTACAGCTTTTGGTACCCTGTCACACTGTTTGTGTGCCAGTATCCCATAGATACTCTTGTGGTTTTCAAGTGTAATCTGAATAAGTGGCTCTGTATAAGTGTAATTAAGTTAACAATACACTTCACCACGCCTCAACTGATGGTTTTTCAGTAAGAGGTGTCCTTATTCAAGAAAGAATACAGGACTTATTGATGGCTTAAGTGTTTTATATGTAAACACGCCAAAAATAAAGGTTCCAGTGGGTATTAACCACATGGTAAATACTCTTATAATATGAGTAATAAAGTAAAATATATATAAAAAATATATATATTAAAAGAAAATACGCCTAAAAAATGTAAAACAATTGTCATAAAATAGAAAAGAAGAGAAAAAACTTACTTATAAGGTCCAAAAAAGTTTAAAACACAGCCAGGCCCCCAAAATGTCAGGATCAGTCTATGATAAAGGTGTATATAAGTATTTACAGGCTTTAACTATGACTGTGACACAGTAAAAATAGCTTTAAAAGATAATAAAGTTGATAATAAATGATTAAATTAAGATATTAAGGGCTTTACTATAGAGATATAGTGGTGGTGAGCGCTGTTGAAAGCCCTGGGTGCAGCTTTACTTGTTGGGTTACAATAATAAAGACTACAATACTTTTAATTTAAGAGTATACCTGATTATTAACCAAGAGTAAAACTGTTTTTGACAGTTTACTATGTAGGTTATTCAACAGCAGGATGAGGAAAGCTATTCTGGCAATGAAAAGCCTCCTTTTTATCCTGAAATGGGGTGGAAAGGTTACTAGACCTTTCCATGTAGAGGAAGTAAAGATTTTTTCACTTTGTAGTACTGGCTTGTGGTTTGCAAACAGCCTGTATAACCTGTATTGGGCTCAGATGTGGTTTTGAAACCACATCTGGGCGGTTTTCACCAATACAGGGTGAAAATGTTTATCTGGGGACCTCACAGCCTGATTCTGACGTGTATGATGCGTAGAATGCTGTACAGAAGCTGTATGGGACCCCAGTATTGACTGAAATATGAGGTATTGAAGTAAAAACATGCTTCTTTGTCTATTTGACACCTCATATTCATGGCTATGGGATATTATCCCATGGTAAGGCTGTATATGACAGCAGGTGGGATTTTGACCTTAAAACAGCCATAACTCTGTCAATTCTTGAGATATCAACCTCAAAATTGGTTCAGTGTGTAGCCCTGTATGTGCTCTACACAATGGTACCTCATTTTATATGGGTATCATTAAATATGGCAAAGTTATCCCATGTACAAGATGTTTGTACATTTGCGTGTTTTGGGCAAAAAGCTGTATTGAGCTTGTTTGCCCCATAACTTTTGTTCTAGTTGAGCTATGGGGAAATGGATGACACCATCAGATAGCCCTTATTGTGCTCTTTCCAAAAATACCCCACTTCAGGTATCCCACACTAAAACTGTAGAAGCTAGATGAGAGGTGAATGTTCTGTTCACCCTTATTTGGCCTGAAATTGACCATAACTCCAGTAATATTTGGGCTAGCTCAGTTTGGCTGGTACCATTGGATAGCCCTGGCTTAGAGCTTCATTTTGAATACCCATTTGATGGGGTTAAGCGTCTCCTTCTAGATTTTAGATGAGAGGTGAAAATTAAGGTTTATGCTCAGCAATAACTTTGAGCAGGAATAACTTTGTTATTTCTTGTCCTATGGTGATGGGACTTATATTTTCGGAAAGAGGTGAGTTTCCTCTTTATTTTGATACCTTTTGAGCTTATTTGGCTCAGCTTCATGTTTTGGTGGTATCTTGGCTATACCATTGGTTTATGGTATTTTGGCTGTCATGCTTGTGCTCTGGTTTTGAGTCATAGGCTGACACAAGCTGTGCCGTATCGACCCTAAGACCCAGTTGTACACATGCATACACCAATGCATGTGTCAGCTTGATGTATTCAGGAGTACGTCCGCAACATTCCAGGGGTGAGACAGAGAGGTTTTTTTAGTCTGGAATTTTAACTTTGTCTATAGAACTACCTTCTTTTTTATTTTTTTATTTATCTCCAAAACTATTTGTCCTAATGAGTTCCTTCAAAATATAATCAAGGTTTATTTTTGATTCAAATATTTCTAGGAAAGTAAAATTTAGACTTTTAATTTCTTTAATATTTACCATTTTTTTATTC
Organism: Austropuccinia psidii; assembly: GCA_023105745.1. Taxonomy (NCBI): domain Eukaryota; kingdom Fungi; phylum Basidiomycota; class Pucciniomycetes; order Pucciniales; family Sphaerophragmiaceae; genus Austropuccinia; species Austropuccinia psidii. The sequence goes on along the minus strand of JALGQZ010000008.1, from coordinate 17,825,808 downwards.
TATTTATATCTTTATGTTTTATATTCTCTTTTTTTTGGGCTATTTTATTATTTTTAATTATATTCTATTGGTAAGCTTGAAGCTGATACCACAACATTTTTCACAGTTAGAAATTGTATATGTTTGTAAAGTGAGTCAAATCACCTCAAAAACAAATGAAGGAAGAAAAAATCTTGCTTATGGAAATCTTAATCTGGAATTTCTAACTAAGTCATATTTAATTTCATCCTTAAGACTAAAAGATGTGGTCTCAATGAGGATAATTCCTTGTATGTTTCATGTGAAGAATTCAAAAACTTTTTAAAGGTATTAAAATGTGTTATATATGTACCAGGTTGATTTTTTAGTGAAAAGAAATTTTGATTGTCTCTTTGTGGTTAGCTTCAGAATTATAAGGTTTGAACTATGACAGATGAGAAAAAAGGATCATCACACTATTAGTAATTAGTAGAAAATTATATACTGTGTTTTATTTAAGGTGTGAGGAACTCTGGAAAAAGGTTTTATATATTTTGATGGAATAGGGTTGATAATTTTCCATTCTGGACTTCATAATTCGTATCTCATACCAGAATGAACTCAGTGGGACAGTTAAATATACTCAAATATGATCATTAAATCAAAACCGAAGCTTTCATTTCATAAGTACTCATATTTCCATGAGTAGAACTACTCTCCAGAATACAAAATCCATCACAAAAAGGAATGTATCATCCATCCTGCAGAAAAAAATCTGTCTTAGCAAAAATATCAGAGAACGTTCTTGGGAATAATCACCAAATTGGTAAGTAGCTACCATAATTCCCTACTTAGATGTGAGAGCTGTGTGCATTTGTTGATTGGAACATAGATTATTTCCCTCCTGTTCGTACTTGTATGAATCAATCAGATCTAAGGAATTTAAAGTTAAAGTTTATTCTTTTCCTTCAAATAATAAAATATTCTTAGTAATATTTTAATAATCGTTGTTTCAAAAATTGAAATTATTTCAAACTTGGGGTCTTAATATCTATTTTATTTCTTGAAGAATTCATACATATAAAATTTGTGTGGATACTTCTAAAAAATGTAAATATTCAAAACGAATGTGGACCTTTTGATAATAGACAATCTTTACGAGAGGTTGTTTTTGGAAAAATTAGGATATTCAAAGATAATTTATATTTATATTTTTCATTTCAAACGTTATTTGGAATTAAAGTGTTTCTATGAAGAAAAAACATGCTTCCTTGTTAAAAATACTATAAACTCAAAATGATGTGTCTCCAAAGGCGATTTAGATTCTTTCAATTTATTAATATTATTATTTTATGATGATCACATCAATAGTTGTTTATGTTGGATAGAAATAATGCAAATTAGGTAAATAAAACAGAAAAAAAAATTATTCTCATAGATTATACTTACAGATCTCCAGATTCATAATTGGTACCCTGTTACATCCTGAAGTTTCCAAGTCATTCCAATAGATAAATATCTGAAAGGTTTATATTTGTACATTTTAATTTATGATTTTATTTGGTAATAGCACTTAGAATGGGTCAATCCTATATCAGAAATCTTTTGATTGACTAATATTCCATATTATAACACAATTCATTATGCAAATTCAAAACTTTGGGGGTTTCCCTCCAAGTTGAAATTTCCTTTATTGAACTACCTAAAGGGCTGTATACAATGTTCTCAAGGCTGAAAATTTCTCATAGGGTTTTGATAATCTATATAAACCTGAATCTAACAGTCTTTTGGGATATTTGGGGATATTTTGATGTTCTTATTAAAATTAAGACAAAGCTCAGTCATATATAAAAGTAAACTAGATCCAACCTAGCCCAAACCCATGCGACGGCTCAAGGTTAGAGCCAGGCTCCCATATAATTCATATGAGCTTTCTGATGGATTCATAAATGACTAAAATGCATAATTACTCAGCTCCACACAGTCCCAGATCAATTCTTTGTGCAAATTATGGTAAGGTATACTTATTTTCATATTAATTGTGTCACCTCAAATTAATCTTATAATTGAAATAGTGTGAATGATTTGAGAGCTGTTTCTTCTAATTATCTTTCATTTTTATCACATCTTATCAAACTATTACTATCCTAAATGAAGAAAATTGCCATCCAATTATCTCTTAAATTCCATGTGACTTTTATCTCATTATATAAACTAATTTTTACAAAGTGTAAATTACTGAATACATGCTACTTTCCACATTTAATACTAATTTTCTTTGGGGAAAAAATCAATCCTCCAATATTTTCAGTTCTTCTGATAATATTTCAATGAATCCATTTTATTTTAGCATACAAAGTTTGGCCGGAATGCAACCTTTTGTGAAAACTCAAAATCCATGTCCCATTTGAATCCACAAATTTAGGTTTCCTTTCAATATTTTACTCACCTTTTATATGTAAAGGTGGTATTTCTTGAAAATAACATGAATTAAGCTCAGAAATTTCCCCTTTTCACTTTCTCAGCTTTCCAATAAAAATCTAACATGTAAGTAAAACTGTATGTCAATTTCTCAACATGTGCCATTTTGAGCCTATTTCTTATATTATTTCACCATGAATATTTCACATTAGAAGATGTTTTAGAGATTTATTGTGTTACAAATACCTCATATCAAAAACTGATTAATATCCCTTCAAAGAAAAAATATCTTATTTCAGCCATTTCAGTGCAGGTTGTTATTAATTGATAACATTTGTCTCAAGAGGGCAAATTCCCCTTTGTAATGATTAATTTCAAAATCTTTCTTTGCAAAATTTTGTTTCTAATTTACTCAATTATAAATTTTGATTTCATTAATTAGTATCTTTTCTTTCTCCTTGGAGAATAAAAATCACCTTTATATTATATTTATGGCTTTTTTAACTCTTATCAATTCAATTCCTCCTGTGTTAATTTTTGATTCACTGAAAATCTTTTCATATTTACTTTTTTTATTTCTGGTTGTTTTGATAGTATCATCTAACTCCCTGATTCCTCTCTTTGTTGGATCTCATTCAAATTTTAGTTTGACATATAAATAGTGGTATTCAATACCTTTTGTGAAAGGTTTTGAGTCTACACTGGTCTGGAAGCATATTTCCATAGGTCCATAATATTTGAAAGAACTATTAATTTGTGTGAACTTAAAATTCTAAATATGAAAATTCACACCTTTACATAAAAAACATAGCAATTACATAATCACATACCTTAACCATATCCCATATTCAATTTTTTAAATAACTATTCAGAACCACAAGTAAGCCTAAATTCACCAAGACACCATCTCATTTGTCAGAATCTGTGAGCCTGTGAGGTATGTATAACATACCCATAAGGCCACAAATGATTTTATAAACAGTTAATTTTGTCTTAAACAGACTTTTTAGTTGAAATTAAAATAAAAAATAACAAAAAATAAGTATAACTTTTTTTTGGATAAACGAAGTTATAAATATTATGTCATTTTTGGATTCTACACCAAAAATGACCTAGGGTACATCCATAAGGTGTTATACCCAAAAACACTTATTTCTTGTGTTATTAGAAGATTTAAGAATCTCACAGTACTAATGTAACTTTTTTAACATTTTGTTTAAATTGTTAAATTTAAGCTTATTTAAGCTTAAATTTAAAGTTGCATAAGGTTAATGCAAACTTACCAAAATTTTAGTTAAAATTGAGGTGTGGTGTATATTTACTAAATTGGCTAAGGATCTTCCATACAGAATGTCAATCCTGCGTGAGCTCAATTTAAAAGGGTTTAAAGCCATGGTATGGCTTTAAATAAATAAAAGGGCAAAATCTACGCAAAAAGGTGGGACAAAGGAAAAAGACCAAATAGAGCTGGGGTACCCAACTTTTTGGATCGGCAATGATTCAATTAAGGTTGTCCACCTGTATTGGAGGATTTTCAACCTTATTTAAGCTTTAAGATTAGACTTTGATCCAAACTTAAGATTTAAACCGGTTTTATCTCAATTTGGACAGGAATTTCAAGCTGCCAAAGGGTAAATCCCAATATGCAGGCTTGAAATCAAGGTTTTAAGAACTGTCAAAGCTTAATCAAGCTTCAAAACCTTAAACAAGCTTAAAAATTTAAAGTTACAAGCATTAAAACCTTATCAAAAGCTAAGGTTTGGTGTGTATTGCTATTTTACGTGGAAAAATAGCAATAACTTCAAAAATTCATTAAAAATGCAATTCTTAATGGATTTTCTTAAAAATTTCACACAGCTTAGAAATTAATATTATCTACATATAAATTAAATTCTAAGTATCTTTTATAAATAAATTTCCTGGGTAATTAGCCTGGAAATTTACTCTTTTAATTAAGCTCAAAAGAAAATTATGATTTCTTTAAAAATTAATTAAAAATCGAGTTTAAGAGATTTCTGCTTGAAACCCTATTTTTAAGTTGTTCATGTGATGAACTTTAATATAAATAAGTTCATTTATATTGAAAACTTAAAATAATTAGTTTAAATGAGGATTAAAGTTACATGGAGTTAAGAATAACACTGGTAACTTTAAATTGGAATTAAAAACAAGTTGCCTTAAGTTAAGAGCTTTGTTTCTAAGTATGGTTTTTCAGTTTTTACCTGAGCACGCCCTCTCTATCCATTATGAATCATGAGATCTGCTCTGAAGACATAAAAAGAGTCTTTTCATCACTGTTTTTGTCCATAATTCATTATCAATCCAATCATATTAGAAATTTAAACAGGTAAAGTTTTATTAAATATAAAATCTTATTATTAAAATAATTCTTAAGTTATTTTACTCTTTATTTATTAAGATAAAAGAATTGAAATCATAGAATTTAGATTTTTGTTGTAATCACCAATAATATATTTTATTATATAAAATTAAATCATCTTAAATATCTTTTAAAATCCACAAATTCCTCTTAAAAACTCTTTAATCTTAATTTTTATTATAAAAAGTTGTTTTATCTTTAAAATTATTGATTTTTGGCGTGTTTATAACTTATAATCATTACTTAATATAATAACTGTTGTTTTTTGATCTGTTGTATTAAATAAATATTATAAGTAAGTTTTTCTCTAAAGTTCTATATTTTTTTATCTATTATTAGTTTTGTTATATAGAATTTTTATTCTATAAGAATTAATTCTACACAGTGTGTGTTTAATTATTTTATAAATAATATTTACATTATTTATAAGTGGTTAATATTAATATTTTCCACGTGTAATTGTCTCATTAAGAGCTTTACACTTCTTATTGTTATAACTGTCAGTGACTATAACAATAATAGAATAATTATAATTTATTATAATTATTATTTTTTTTATTATTATATTTTTATAATAATAATTAAATTTATTTTTTTATATAATTATTTTTAATAATTATATTTAAATGTGTGGTTATAATATTTTGTTATATTATATATTTCTATTGAGGACAGTCATAGTACTCTTGAATTTGCTACTATTATCAAGAGTTTCATAGACAAACCTTACATTTGGGGTCCTGGCCATGATTTTAAACCAATTTTTGGGACATAAATCATATTCTGGACCTTATTTTACTATTTTTTGACGTAAAATTGCCATATTTGTCTTAATATTGGCTTTTTTGGGACTTATCCCTTATAAAGAATCTTTATAATATTAATAAAGGTATTTTTTCTTAAGAATATTGTTTGAAACAATATACTATTGAGTGACTTGGAATAAATTTCTTTTGTCTAACTAGTGGCTTTTTCATATCACAGACTTGAAATTTATTCTTTGAGTTATTCTAGTATAAAGTGAATAATAATACAATTTTGATTAATTAACTTGTTAATTGCATAATTATTATTTCTTTAAAGAAAATAATAAATCAAATAAAAAATCTTTACTAAAAACATTTTTTTTCTTTTATCTTAGACATTTTTTCTTTATTTTTGATGTAATTTGCCATAAAATTACATTAAAACAACTTTATTTAATAAGTTGAGTTTATAAGTTATTTTTAGGGTGTTGGTAAACACACGTAAGCTTTTAGTAAAAACACGTAAGCCCTTACGTGTTTTTACTAAAAACTTACGTGTTTTTACCAATTTATGGTAAAAACACGTAATTATATGTTAAAAAGACATAAGGGGTGGTTTTTAAATGAAATATGCCTATTCATGGCATTATAAATGCAATAAAGGGCATTATTAATTCCATAAATGGAATTGTTAATGCCATTTATGGTATTTTGAAGGCCATTAATGCCATTTATGGCATTGTTAAGGCCACAAATGACATTTATGGAAACTTTAAGGCTATAAATGACATTAACAATGCCATGAATGGGAATTTTAAGGCCATTAATGCCATTTATGGAATTATTTATGTCATTAATGGCCTTACCAATTCCATAAATGGCATTTTGAATGGCATTTATAGCCTTAAAAATTCCATAAATGGCATTGTTATTGTCATTTTTGGCCTTAACATTTTTAGTAAAAACACTTAAGGGCTTACGTGTTTTTACTAAAAGCTTACGTGTGTTTACCAACACCCTATTTTTATTATTTGATAAAATAACTTATATTTTCAATTTCCTCTAGTGTCTTCCATCAGAGAAAATTCTTCAGACTCTGAAGCCTCAGAGTCCAGTATTGAAATTCAAACCAGCCCACTGCCAAGGGGTTTGATAGCCAAAGAGCCCTTTAAAGGTCCTGCAGGTGAATTCAATTCAATTTTACTCCATTTTTTATTAAAATTGACGTGAAATGACTCCTACTAGAAGTGGAGTAACTACTCCATCCAATCAAATGGATCTGGGCCAGGACATTCCAGTCACAAACCAAAAAGGCAAGAATGTCTTCCCAGAGGAGAGGCACAAATGGAGGATGCCAGAACTTCCACCAGTTCCCAAAGGTTAGCCAGCACCTTTGAACCTCTTATTGAGAGTCCAGAAGCTGACATAACTGCTATTGCTGTTAGACTTGAACCATTTCCAACAGGCAGCTGTGGAAAGTTATCAATATCAATGGAAAAACTGGTTCTTGGTGTCAAAACAACAAGAGTGGGAACTTCTCCCAAGTCTTTGGATAGGCACCATGAACTCTTATCTTCAAGTGAAGACGTTCATGGGACCAGAAAAGACAGAAGATCTTCTGACGGGTTGGTCACCCATGTCTGTCAAAGGACAAGTCCAACAGATAAAAGCTTGGTTGAAAAACCAAAGCATGTTATCAGAGGATCAGAAGAAGAAGTTGGCCCAAGGCAAGGAAAACAGCCCAGTGGAAGCTCCCCAAGCATCCACCAGCAAAATTCCGCCTCAACAAGTGCCAAACAAGCCCAAGCAAGCCCCAAAGACCAACCAGAAGGGAAAGGCAAAGCTTAAGTGGAACAAGCCTTACCCTCAGAATTACAGAATCCCAAAGAAGGAAAAGACAGCCATGGACAATGTGTTCAATATGGCAAGATCCTTGATGGAATTGAAAAACAAGGAGGAGGAAAGATTGAACCAATCTTTCCCAAATAAATAGATCTTTTAAAACTTGTAACTCACTTTGAACTTTGTAATAAAGAAATTATGACAAAATTTAAAACATTTGATTATGTCCAACAGAAGTTGACTAATGAGATATTAAAAGTCAAAGAGCATCAAAAGACCATTATTGGCCTTGAAAATGTTAATAAAGACAATATTGTGTCTTCGACACAAGTTTGTGAAAGACTTGAGTCTAAAGTTACCTTACTCAATCAACCAGATGAGAACTCAATTTCTTTTATAACTGGACAGTTAAGGGAATTGAAAATACAAGTTCAAAACTTGGAAAATTCAACTGGTCACAATGCAGCTCTTTTTCAAGAACAATTGGAAAAAAGTGATAAAGCAAGACTTGAATTGAAAGAAGACATTCAATCAAGTATTAATAATATATCACTAAAAAATGAATTTTCAAGGTAATCCACACCAATTTTTGACAGAAATGTTCTTAACTTGAATAATGATTTACATCATACAATTTAAAGTCATGATTTGGAAACTGCTTGCAATTTTAAGGACATTCCAAGATTAGAGGAATGGCCAACCTTCAGTGGTGAAGGAGAATATAATCATATGGAATTTATGAAAACAATTGATATGTTCAAAGAAGACTTTAACATACCAGATGAACACATAAGTGCCAGATTACACTCATTATTTACCAAATTAGCAAAGAAATTGTATTATGAAATGAGACAAGACCATGGTAAACATTCTTGGACTTGGTGGAAAGAACAAATTATTTCCAAATGGGCAAATGATTCCTGGAGATTTAGAATGGAAAATTCTTTTGAAGAAGCCATTTTTAATATTGAAAGGGACAGGCCCATGAGTTGGTTTCTTAAACAGAAGGACAGGTTAACTGCCCTTCATCCTGATATGTCTGAAACAATGGTACATAAAAGGATATTAAGAAAATGTGGTGGTGACCTTGAGCATGCTATAAGAAGCAGATGTATTGAGCCTTGCTCTACAGAAGATTATATCAATGCTATGGAGGACATCACTACTAGAACAAAAATTTGAATAAATTGGTCCAAAACCCCAATAGACAACAAGACTAGTGGGAAACCAATTTAAAAACCAAATAAACCACATGACAGACCTCCTTTGAAATGTCATAAATGTGGAAGTACATCTCATTTGGCAAACACTTGTCCAAAAAAGACAAGAGTCAATGAGATAAATGTTGAAAAAGTGGAAGACACAAAAGAAACTGATGTATCTTTACATGAAAGTGATTCTGAGCCTTCAGAAGAAGAAGAAGTATCAGAAGAACTTGGTATAGAAAATATTAATGTTTCTTTTGAAGTCACTGAGGTACATACTCACTTACCACAGTACAGTGATGAATGTATGGATCTCATACATGTGCAAGATTCCAAAATGCAAAAAACCAAACCTGTCAGAGGTAAAGGTTATACAGCTGGGTCATCTTGTATCACTAATATTGTGATAAATAACACAGAAGCCAAGATACATATTGACTCAGGTGCTTTTTGCACTTGTGTTGGAAAAGATTATCTTGACAAAATTTATACCAATTGGCAAGACAAGTTGATGCCAATTGAAGGTATAATATTCAGCAGTGCTAGCCAGAATATGCACCCTTTGGGTATATTTGAAGCAGCAATAATATTTCCTCATCCTGCAGGGAGTATAAGATTGAAAGCTGAATTTGTTGTTATGAAAAATTGTACTTCACAACACTTTATACTTGGAAATGATTATCTCAATATCTATGGTATTGATATTAATAATCATAAGGACAGGTATTTCACTATAGGGGAAAATAAAAGGCAACAATTTGCTTTTTCTCTAGAAAGAAGAGAAATTACTGTCATCAAACAAGTAAAAAATTTTAATAAAGAAAAATTTGTGTCAGATCAGTTAAGTGAAGCACAAATTAATCCTGAATTAAAACCAGAAATGAAGAAAGAACTTATTGAAATTTTATTTCAATATAGAGAAGCCTTTGCTTCTGATAATGAACCACTTGGGGCTATAAAAGGCCATGAGGTGGACATTATGCTTAATGTGGAAAGGCCCTATCCGCCACTATTAAGAAGACCAGCTTACCCAGCTAGCCCTAGGGCTAGAGAAGCATTAGAAAATCATATTAATGAACTAATGAAACTGGGAGTTCTTAGAAAATTTGGACACAATGAGGAGGTAGAAGTCACAACTCCAGTAATCATTACTTGGCATAATGATAAGTCAAGGATGGTTGGTGATTTTAGAGCACTGAATACCTATACTATCCCAGACAGGTATCCAATACCTAGAATTCATGAGACTTTGACTCAATTATCCAAAGCAAGATTCATTACTTCCATGGATTATCTAAAAGGCTTTCACCAGAATGTTTTGACACCTCATGCTAGGAAATTGTTGAGAATAATTGCTCATTGTGGGATTTATGAGTATTTTAGAATGCCTTTTGGTATTAAAAATGCACCCTCTCATTACCAAAGAATGATGAATACTATCTTCTCACATGAATTATCAGAGGGATGGTTAATCATTTATATTGATGACATGATCAATTGTTCAGAAACCTGGCAATTACATTTAGAGAGACTTTCATTAGTACTTAAGAAAATTCTACAAGTGAACATGAAAATTTCTCTTAAAAATTGTAATTTTGGGTTTCATGAGTTAAAAGCTCTAGGACATGTAGTCTCAGGACTAAGCCTTGGTGTTGATAAGAACAAAGTGGCTGCAGTTTTACTGAAACAAATGCCCCAGAACAAAAAAGAAATGATGTATTTCTTAGGGTTTGCCAGTTATTACAGGCAACACCTTAAAGATTTTGCTATCCATGCCAGATCATTATACAGAATTTGTAATCAACAAACTGTTTTGAAATGACACAGGAGAGGATTCAAGCATATGAGAAAATCAAGTATGCCTTGACCAATGCACCATTATTATTGATGCCAGACTGGAAACTTCCTTTCAAGCTGTATATTGATGCATGTGGTGAAGGTTTAGGAGCTGCTCTTCATAAAGTTCAAATTGTCAATGACAAGCCTTATGAAGGTCCAATTTGTTTTATTTCAAGACAAATTAAACCTACTGAGGCCAGATATGGAGCTAGCCAAATGGAGTGCCTTTGCCTTGTTTGGGCTCTGGAAAAACTTCATTACTATCTTGATGGTAGTGTGTTTGAAGTAATTACTGATTGTAATGCAGTAAAATCATTTCTTAACATGAAAACTCCAAACAGACACATGTTAAGATGGCAGATTGCTATACAGGAGTGTAGAGGCAATATTACCATAGTACATAAAGCTGGAAAAATTCACAAGAATGCTGATGGCTTAAGTAGATGGGCATTACCCAATACACCTGAAAATCCTGCCTATGTTCCTACAAGTGCAGAACCTCAAATCTCAATTGAAGGAATTAACATCAAAGATGTGGGAACAGAATTCTTTGAGGAAGTTAGAGAAAGCTATAAGAAAGATAAAAATTGCCATATACTTACTGCTCTACTTGACAAAGATTGCAAAGATGCAGCATTGGCTAATTCTCTGGATGATATTTGGAAAACATCTTATGATAATGGAATATTCCATTTGTTTGATGGTATACTATATCATAGATCTAAACACACATGTGTCATGGTCCTATGTAGTAGAATGTTGATTAACACAATACTACTAGAATGCCATGATAACATTTATTCTGGACATCTGTCTGAAGACAAAACAATGGAAATAATTAAGACATGTGCCTGGTGGCCATATTGGAGAAAATATGTCATTGAGTACTGTCATAGTTGTGATAGATGCCAGAAAGCCAATAAAGCTACTGGTAAAAGATTTGGTCTTATGATCCATATCCAAGAACCAAGTACCCCATGGGAAGTGGTTCACATGGATTGGGTAACTGCATTACCACCTGGAGGTGATTAAAGTTACAATGCATGTCTTGTTATTGTAGACAGAGATAGCAAAACACCAATCTTTTTACCATGTCATAAAGATGACACAGCTATGGATACAGCTCTTTTGATCTGGAATAGAGTAATATCAAATACTGGTCTCTTTAAAAACAACATTAGTGACAGAGACCCAACATTTACATCAGCCTTATGGACTAACTTACATAAGCTTTTGGGTACAAGACTATCATTCTCAACAGCCTATCATCCGCAAACAGATGGACTGGCAGAAAGAATGATTCAAACCCTTGAGGACATGATCAAAAGATTTTGTGCTTATGGGCTGGAGCTTAAAGATTCTGATGGCTTTACCCATGATTGGTGTACTCTTATACCAGCATTGGAATTAGCCTACAAGACCTCCATCCATGCTTCAACAGGCAAAACTCCTGCAATGTTGGAAAAAGGATGGAACCCCAAACTTCCAATTGATACTTTGAAGAAAGATCTGGTTGACATTCATCCAACTGCTTCAAGCTTTAAGCTATTTCTTGATAAAGTGAGACATCATGCAAATCAAAGCATGAATGATTCCTTTGAATATGCTAAACAGAAATGGGATAAAAGCCATAAAACCCCAGAACTCAAAGTAGGGGACTTAATACTAGTTTTAACCTTGAACTTTAATAATATTAAAGGTCCAAATAAACTGAAAGATTCCTTTGCAGGACCATTTATTATTAAAGCCCTTCATGGGACAAATGCAGTACAAGTAGAACTGTCAGGAGAACTGGAAACCAAACATCAAACTTTCCCTGTCAGTCTAGTAAAGCATTACACTTCAAGTGATAAGGAATTATTTCCTTTAAGAAATGGAACACCCTGAGAAGTACCCCCACTAGATCAAAGTGAGGAGAAAAAGGTACTAAAAGTCTTGAAAGAAGGAAGACTTAGGGGAAAAAATGAAGGAGAATACTTAGTCAGGTATAAAAATCCACAACATGAAGATGAATGGATTGTAGAAGGAAAGATACCTGATTCCCAAAGGTTTCTCAGAAGATTCAGACATGAGGGAAGACCAATTTCTCAATAAAGTTTGAATTGTGTGCTTTACATACTTAGAAAAGTATAAGTAGAGAGGTTGGACAGTGGATTATACCCCCCCCCCAAATAATTTGGGGGTATACTACAAAAGAAAAATTGTAGTACAATTTTTTTTTGGTGGTAGGGAATGTGAGCCTGTGAGGTATGTATAACATACCCATAAGGCCACAAATGATTTTATAAACAGTTAATTTTGTCTTGAAGAGACTTTTTAGTTGAAATTAAAATAAAAAATAACAAAAAATAAGTATAACCTTTTTTTGGATAAACAAAGTTATAAATATAACCCAAAATGACCTAGGATACATCCATAAGGTGTTATACGCAAAAACACTTATTTCTTGTGTTATTAGAAGATTTAAGAATCAAACAGTACTAATGTAACTTTTTTAACATTTTTTTTAAATTGTTAAATTTAAGCTTAAATAAGCTTAAATTTAAAGTTGCATAAGGTTAATGCAAACTTACCAAAATTTTAGTTAAAATTGAGGTGTGGTGTATATTTACTGAATTGGCTAAGGATCTGCCATACAGAATGTCAATCCTGCGTGAGCTCAATTTAAAAGGGTTTAAAGCCATGGTATGGCTTTAAATAAATAAAAGGGCAAAATCCACGCAAAAAGGTGGGACAAAGGAAAAAGACCAAATAGAGCTGGGGTAGCCATCTTTTTGGATCTGCAATGATTCAATTAAGGTTGTCCACCTGTATTGGAGGATTTTCAACCTTATTTAAGCTTTAAGATTAGAATTTGATCCAACCTTGAGGTTTAAACTGGTTTTATCTCAATTTGAACAGGAATTTCAAGCTGCCAAAGGGTAAATCCCAATATGCAGGCTTGAAATCAAGGTTTTAAGAACTGTCAAAGCTTAATCAAGCTTAAAAACCTTAAATAAGCTTAAAACTTTAAAGTTACAAGCATTAAAACCTTATCAAAAGCTAAGGTTTGGTGTGTATTGCTATTTTACGTGGAAAAATAGCAATAACTTCAAAAATTCATTAAAAATCAAATTCTTAATGGATTTTCTTGAAAATTTCACACAGCTTAAAAATTAATATTATCTACATATAAATTAAATTCTAAGTATCTTTCATAAATAAATTTACTGGGTAATTAGCCTAGAAATTTACTCTTTTAATTAAGCTCAAAAGAAAATTATGATTTCTTTAAAAATTAATTAAAAATCGAGTTTAAGAGATTTCTGCTTGAAACTCTATTTTTAAGTTGTTCATGTGATGAACTTTAATATAAATACGTTTATTTATATTGAAAACTTAAACTAATTAGTTTAAATGAGGATTAAAGTTACATGGAGTTAGGAATAACACTGGTAACTTTAAATTGGAATTAAAAACAAGTTGCCTTAAGTTAAGAACTTTGTTTTTAAGTATGGTTTTTCAGTTTTTACCTGAGCACGCCCTCTATATTCATTATTAATCATGAGATCTGCTCTGAAGACATAAAAAGAGTCTTTTCATTACTGTTTTTGTCCATAATTCATTATCAGTCCAATCATATTAGAAATTTAAACACATAAAGTTTTATTAAATATAAAATCTTATTATTAAAATAATTCTTAGATAATTTAACTCTTTATTTATTAAAATCAAAGAATTGAAATCATAGAATTCAGATTATTGTTGTAATCACCAATAATATATTTTATTATATAAAATTAAATCATCTTAAATATCTTTTAAAATCCACAAATTCCTCTTAAAAACTCTTTAATCTTAATTTTTATTATAAAAAGCTGTTTTATCTTTAGAATTATTGATTTTTGGCGTGTTTATAACTTATAATTATTATTTAATATAATAACTGTTGTTGTTTGACTTGTTGTATTAAAAAAATATTATAAGTAAGTTTTTCTCTAAAGCTCTATATTTTTTTATCTTTTATTAGTTTTTTATATAGAATTTCTATTCTATAATAATTAATTCTACACAGTGTGTGTTTAATTATTTTATAAATAATATTTACATTATTTATAAGTGGTTAATATTAATATTTTCCACATGTAATTGTCTCATTAAGAGCTTTACACTTCTTATTGTTATAACTGTCAGTGACTATAACAATAATAGAATAATTATAATTTATTATAATTATTATTATTATTTATTATTATATTTTGATAATAATAATTAAATTTATTTTTTTATATAATTATTTTTAATAATTATATTTAAATGTGTGGTTATAATATTTTGTTATATTATATATTTCTACTGAGGACAGTCATAGTACTCTTGATTTTGCTACTATTATCAAGAGTTTCATAGACAAACCTTACCGAATCAATTTGATTCAATTTTAATCACCTAATTCCGAAAGAACATCACTGTATTGGGAATGATTCAGATGTTAAAGCTCAGAAGCCAAATAAAGCCATCTCATTGTTCAGGATTATAGTTAATTCAACATTCATAAAAAGGATTATCTAATGAAATTATTCCCCAATTTGATTGGTCAGAGCTTGGATGGGATTCTCACATTAATACACCAGAATATAACACCAACTAGCTAAAATTCCTCAGAAGTGAAATTTTTCTCAGTCACTTGTTGTCTGAAGGCTCTGTGCTGGGCCAAAAAGCTATAAAAAAGGGCTTCTTTTGCCTCTTTCCTCCGTGTGTCTGATTCAGAAAATAATATTGAGGATCAATGAATCCCTTTCCTATTGGGATAAACTAGTAGTATATTGAGAATATTAGTAAAAAAGGCTCAGAAATTTGCATTATCATGAAAGATTTTGATGTTATTAATCAAATAGTTTAATACTATTTAGTAGTATTACCATCATAGTGGTAGTGTTGAGCTAGTTTTTGATAATATCATCACGAGCTATATTATCAAACTTATTAATAACCCTTATTTATAGAAAGCTTACCCTTATAGCTCATATAATAGACCTTATAAGTATACTGTATTGCATATATATTAATACTCAGACTACTATATTACTATGATTTCATCTCAATCTTACCCTTGTATCAATTATAGCCTACCTTATAGAACTATCTTACCCCTAAATAGTTATATCTGAATTGATAGCATTATTAAATAACCTTTAATTTCTTAAATATTTATCAATATTCTTATTGGTATCAATGGCAATCTTGAATATTGAATAACTTTATTATTGAAAAGAGGAATTCTTAAAGAAAATTGAAAAAAAAAAATATATCATCAGTAAAAATAAGTTTAGCAGACTGAATTTTTTAAAAAAGATATCAACCATTACCATTATTATCATAGTGATCTTCTCTTGAAATACCAATAGAGAATACCAAATAAAGCTTTCTAATTTAAAAGGCACAAATCTGACTAATTGAGTTTTGATCTCCTCAAGAGGGTATCTTTTTCAGCATATTTAGAGGGGCAGCTAATACACCTTGGAGCCCATGGTTGTTAAATAATTATGAATTTCAAAACAGATTTACCAATAAGTTTTCCCTCAAGTTACTGCCTCTCATTTGTCCCAGAATAAAAAGAAGCTTCCACAAACTTCCTCCCAATATAATTATTTCTATAGTGAAGAATTTAAATTTACTTTGTAAATTCTTTTCTTTATATTCAACGTCTTTTTTTTTATTATATTTATCTCTCACTTCCTATTCCATCTAATCCTTCTTATTTATTTTTCTCAAGCATGACATTCTTTTCTATTTTTTTGGGCTTTGTTGAATATACTTATTTATTAAATTATTCTCCACTTTTTTTCATCTCAATTCCTTTCCATATGTTTGTCAATATTCAAGCATACTTTCTACTTTCTAAAATTTTGAATATATTCCTTTTTCAAATTTATATTTTTCATTTGTTCTTTCCTTTTTGCATCAATTTTACAATCTTATGAATTTTCTGATTATATTTGCCTTCTTTTGCCAATATGAGAAACATGAATATTTTCAAATGTTTCCATTGTTATGAAATTCATCCATTTTTCAATTATTTTTGTTACTTTATTTTTATTTTTATTCTTTATTTTCTTATTTTTGATTTTTAATTTAATCATTTTCTACTTTATTATCTTCTAGCCTTCTTATTCTTTATTATTTTTCAATTTTATGTTGTTTTTTTTGAAGTATGGAGTGGAAATACATTGTAACACATGATTTGCAGCTTATATACACCCATTACCCACCAAATAAACCAACAAGTAATCAAAAAAGATTCATTTTTGATGAATTCCAAAGAAAACTCATATCATGTGTTTTGCCACTGCAAAGTTCCTGATTATGGTTTTCTTTTATTTTTTTATACTTTCTTCACATACTCAATTTTTGAAATAGAGATAAACAAGAAAACAAATGAAATTCATTAATAATTGATTAATTTGACAAAAAAGACAAATTACAGCAAGCTTTTTGAAAACCTTTAACCAAAATGATGCCATTGATGATGAAACTAGAGTTCCTTTTTGAAAATTTCAAAATAGCATGGCCATTTTTGTGAATTTTTTGGAATCATGGGCAATGATAAAAGGACATATAGGCCAGAATTACCAGATTTTTTGTATTTAAATCCTCAAATATTATGAAGAAAGTGATGGGAAGACTTACCCTAATTCAAAAATAAGAAAGTGAAAAATGAAGACAGTTTGACAAATTTCAGTAATTAAATGATCTCTGCTCAGTGGCAGGCTCATATTTAATTCTTATTAGTATGAATATGTTTGTATAAAAATGTTTTCTTAGATATGAAAAATGAATATCATTTTTCATGCTCAAGTTTTTGTATTTCAATTTTTAAGTTTTGAGATTTTTATCAGACACAAATGCAATTTCTTTATTTTTTGTACTTCTACTACTTCCAGAAATCCATAATGATAAAACGCATGAAAAAAGTTCATATATCTCATTTCACCATCATCCAAACCTTTTTGAGTCACTTAAAATGGATACCTTAAATTATATTTTCTTCTCATCTTCATCAATTTTTATCAATTTACTGATTTTTCAGATTTTTTGACCCCCATATGATTAAAAAACCTCAATAAATGCCTTCCAATACCCATTGCAAGCCTTCTCAAAGAGATATTATAAATTATTTTGTTGAATGAAGTTATTCTCGGAGATCTGGGGCCCAAAAGTAAATGAAGAAAATGAGAAGAAGCTCCCTCAAATGTCAATTCCACTCAGCACCAGAAATTTCCTCAAAGAATAAATCCTCTCAGCCCCACCAAATTTTGATAAAGGTTCCTAGAAAGGTTCTTGAGTCCAATCCAATTAACCAACAGAAATTATCCACAAAAGGCCAAAGCTTTCAGCTTCTCATCAACTGAATTTGACTCATTGCCACCAATCACCTTTCCTTTCACCAGTAAGTGGTAATTTTTTTATTTCTTCAATTTCTTGGGAACCCTTTTGATAATTTGTTTTTCTTTTTGCCAGAGAATTCATTTTCCCAGCTTGAAAAATCCATGAATTTTTCTTCTAGGAGCTCCTCTCAAGCTTCCGTTGATGCTAAAATCTCTTATCATCAAAATGATCCTCCTCCTCAACCTTCCCTTCAAGCTTTGTCTACCCAAGCCCAAAATAATAGCAACAGCTAATCTTACCTTCACCAAAGTGTTTTATGCTGAATCCTGCTCCCACAATTCTATAACCTTTAACAAGATCAACTTCTGAATAAAACAGGTCTGGGTAATCTGATGAAGTCCCCCTTACCAAAATCAATCCTGATTTATTTTCCAGAATTCCTTTCAGATCAGCATCACCTGTCCAGCTTTCACCTTCAAGAGGGCCTCCAGAAACCATACTCAGAAATATCCTCATTATTACAGACATTGTTTCTTTAGAGGTCTCAATTAAATGTACAACTAAATACCCTACCAATCAATATCACTTGCAGGAATGTTTTCAGCCTGTAACCAAAACCCAGAGCACAGGCCTTATAGCCAAAATACCATAAACCAATGGTAGAGCAAAACACCATCATAAGATTAAATGAGCTAAAATAGCTCATAATTGGCATCAATATAAAAGGGAAATTAACCTCTTTTCAAATATATAGCTCCCATAGCCATAAGACAAAGAATAAAAAATTTATTCCTTGTGAAAGCAAGAGCTGAGCATAAAAATTAACTTTTTCCTCTTATCTAAAATCCAGAGGAAGAGGAAGAACCCTATGAAATTTTTTTACAAATCAATTATCCTAACTAGGGCTATCCAATGGTACTAGCCAAATTCCACTAGCATCAAAATGGCAGAAGTTACAGCCAAAAATGAGCCAAATAAGGGTGAACAAATTATTCACCACTCATCTAGATTCTACAGTTTGAGTGTGAGATACCTAAAGTGGGGTCTATTTGGAAAGAGAAAACTCAGTTATTTCTTATTAGGCCTTACATTTCCTCATAACCCATATAGAATTAAAGTTATGGAGCAAACAAACTCTATACAGGATGCAAGAGAAATCTATATCTGAACAATGGAATTTGAAAGTGGTACAACCTTTACATATTTAATGCTACCAATACCAAATGTGGTACCAATGTATTGAGCTCCTTCATTTCTAAAAGAATAACCAACTTTGATCTTCCTATCTTCAGGAGTGACAAATCTATAGCATATTTAAAGTCAAAATCCCACAATACTGTGGGATACCATCCCATATCCTTCAATATTTGGTGTCAATTCTACAAATGACCCTTTTTATCCTTCAATAACACATATTTTTGCCTGTACAGAGTCCTCATAAAGGATCTGTACAGCATTCTATGCAATATACACATCAGAAGAGGGCTTTGTGGTCCCCAAATGAAAGTGATCACCTTGTATTGGTGAAACTTGCCCAGATGTGGTTTTGAAACCACATCTGAGCCCAAAACAGCCTGTACAGGCTGTTTATTAGCCACAATCCTTCCCTTGAAAGAAAAAATTGGTCACTCTTCCCATGTGAACAGGTTCAGAGGCCCTTTCCACTCACTTTTACGACAAACAGGGGCCTTGTCTCTTCCAACAATAGAATACCCATCCTACTCTTGAATTCCTGCATAGTAAAACTGTCCAAAACAGTTATACTATTGGAAATAATCAGGTAAGATTTAAGTCTTAAGTATCTTTCTACTTATTTTTTTTAGTAAATTTATATTAAGTGCACCCAGGGCTTTTAGAAGTGCTCACCCTAACTATTTTCTCATATTAAAGCCCCAACAATACCTCCAAATCTCTTTTTATCTTGAATAGCCACATTACAGTTGTATTCAAATTTTTGCATACATTTATAATAGCTTTATCATGGACTCAGCCTGACCTTCTTTGGGCCTGGCCATGTTTTTGGACTTTTTGTTGTAAAAGTGTGTTTTTTATCTCATTTTTATATTCAACTTATTACTGTGACTATTATTAGTGTAAAAGAAAAATAATAATGAAAATAATAATATATTTTTACTTTTTCAGTGGTATATAATCATATACCACTGTTTTTTTTTCTTTTTTTATGCATTTTCGTGATGGTGTTGATTAAAATTGAATTATAGCTGTCCTATTTTGGCGTTTTTTCTGATATAAAAAACAAATAAAACCCTATATCATTCTTTTAAATAACTTAAAAAACCCCTGTACTGTAAATATCAGCTTCAGAGGGCATGGTTGAACATATCGAGAGTTTTAATGGCTCACATTACACCACCTGATTCAGCTATTTCTGTCAATTATGGAATAACACTGTGAGATATTTTAGTTAAAGTTATAACCAAACATCTATCAAACGGTATTTCTGCTGTGGAAATTGGTATCAACAGTCCACAGTCACTGTACAGAGGTGTAATGAAGCCATATATTACACCAGAGACCATTCTTTGACACACAAAATATTTTTAATAGTCACGACTGACAGCAATCCATATATATTTTCTACTACTAGTGGAAGAAAACTTCATACCACTGGAGACACCATCACAGGGCAACCCATCAGTGACACCCTCAGACACAGACCATGGATAGAAGGAAAAAGGAAAGAGTAAGAGTTAATTCCTAATCACAACAAAGAAGTGGAAACCAATTGCCACTCAAAGGGCCAGAAAGCCCCAAAGTTCTGCCTCAATACAAGATAAACCAACCTTGACAACCTGTACAGGGAAGAGAACAGTCATTAACCCAGTTGTAGCTTTTAAAGGCAAATTTCCCAAAGCTGTAGAACACAAATTTGTACAAATCATACTAAAAGGTAAATAGACTAAGAACAACAAGTATTTACTGATTTCAGACACTGATACCATAACCCCTGTACACCTCAGAGGCCTTGAAGTCACAAGAAACCTGCCAGAGGACAGGACATGATTGTTAAAATACAGAAGACCAGGGTTTGGACAGAATTTTGACTGAAAGGAGACTCAGAAAGATCATTTCCACACTCCTATTCACCTTCCAATTCAATAGAAACCTATAAACAGAGGACTGGACAGACTTGGACCAAGTACTTTAGCTTCACAAACTCCTCAAAGACCTTTTCCAATGGAGCATGAAAAAAAGAGGTTCAACCTGGGTTCATACTGGGAAGAAAGTGGTGCAGGCTGCCAGAAGATATGTCTCAGAGAGATATCTTTCAAGGGGCTCATGAAATCACCAAAGGTTGGAATCCCAGCAAGAAGTCAAAACTCTTGGCAGAGAAAACATTCAAGATAAGGGAGAAGCAAGACACAATACATGCTATAGAGGATAAATGGAGCCAGGAATAGCATATTCTGACTCCTTAAGGCTCACAATGAGTAAACCAAACCAGCTCCCCTTGGCTTCACACAACTCATAATACAGCAACTCAGTGGCCAAGATTCACCATTCCTCACAATTCCAGGGAGTTTCCAAGAGAAGACAAGGACCAAAGGGTAAGAACAAGACTTCTTTCAACCAGAGGTGGAAAGAATAAGACCTAAAGATCCAGGAGTTGTTGGATTAGTGAAGGAAGTGCAAAAAGGTAATTACTAATATTGCATAAATCTGATAGAATAATTACATCTAAAATTAGGAATTATGTCCCCAATCATAATGAAGACAGTTTTGCTACACCTGAGAGTGACAGATACAGTAATTGACTGTGGTTAAAAATGTCCCAATTTGTAGAAAAAACTCAAAAATAGTTTGAAATCCTCCAAGAAAATATTTCAAGGTTACAAAAGGTAGATTCCCTACAAACTATCACAACCATGTAAATTCACCCTCTTGGACCTCCATAGGGAATATCTATGCTATATCAAATTTATGGCAATTCGGCCATATTTGCCATTTCATCTTTTCTGTCCTTTTATGGCCATTTCACTATCTGTGGCCAACTTGGCCCCTTCATCATCATAAGGCCTTTCCTGGCCAGTTTCTTCTTTTGGAAAATCTTATGTATTTTCCAGTCAACAGGGAAAATACAGCCCAAAAGCGTGTATTTGTCTTTTCAAGCTTTAAATACCGATTTGCGCATTTTGCTGTATTCAGCCATATTCTAACATTTTACCATGTAATATGGGAAATATGCCCAAATGGCCATATAATACCACTTAGGGCTTAATTTCCAGTTTTTAACAAATACAGATTCGAAGCTGTACAAGCTGTATTTGGCCAAAACACCCAAAAACACTTTTTCACCTCTGAAGCCACCCAAAACCCATTTTTCACCCATATCCTCTTGGCATCCTTCCGAAAGACCTTTGGCCACTTTCACTCTCCAATAACCAAAAGTGCCATAAATGGTGTTATACACCATTATGCATATTGTTTCACCAGCAATCAAATGGTGCCAATTTTAAAAGATTATTTCAACATTTCATAAGTTCATCAAGGCATCAAATCATCCAGAGGATTCATCAAGGCTCAAGGACAAGTGTTACTCTCAAATATCAATGAAACCATCAAGGAATCATTGTAAATTCTCACTCACAGCATTCCTCCAAGGGAATACTGAAAACTCATTCTCAAGGGTTATTCAAGAGGTAGTTCCAAAACAATTTGTCAAGTGTCAGTGCTCCATAAATTCACCTTGGAAGCTACATCAATTCAATACAGTCTGGATTCATCAATACCTTTATTTCAATCATAAACCATGGGAAGATCATTCAACCCAGTTCATTTCTCAATTTGGCAAGGTATACATTCCATTAGGCAATCAATACAGCTTCCAGTATTGAATACAGAGCAGCTGCCAGCCTGAAGGATTCAAGCTCTCAGCTTTTCACATATACCAGCCTCCTTTGAACCTTGGGGTTTTCCCAGCTCATTAATATATCTTAATTTTATTTTATCTTTACTTCTCTTACCTTTTTTGTTAAGTGAATACTGATATTATCAAGTCAGTCATTTAGCACCCTTGTGTCACAGGGGCTCTTGGAAGAAGAGGGCCTGGCACTCAGGAATCAAGAACTCACTTGGAGGGCTCCAAAGATAAAAGAATAATAAGAATGAATTTCTTTAAGAAAGAATAAGGGGGAAAACAAGTATGCCAAAAGATGACATAAGAAAAGATGAAGCCAATGGCCAAAGATAATAAAGAAGCCAAAAGCCAAGAAGCCAACCAAGTGAATCCTCAATTCACTGTTTCAACCTGCCAGAAAAGGAAATGGAATTAGTATAAGGATATGACCACCAATATCCACTGGACAGGCGAGAAAATAAAAGAAAAGGGTGCTGAATGACTGACTTAAGATTATCAGTATTAACTTTAATAAGGTAAAAGAAAATAAGGATAAAAATAAATCCACTATATTAATTAACTGGGGAAAAAGTCCCCAGGTGCTGAAAGGTGGCCAGTATATGTGAAAAGCTGAAAGGTTGATCCTGGAAGGTGGATCAATGACTGTATTGTCCGAATCGGGAAATACAGTTCTGGCCATCTTGAAATTTGAACTGTGTGATGGAATTCACACAGTGGAATAAGAAATGGCCCAATTGGGCCAAGGCCATACAGGTTGATTGAATAAGGCCTGTACGGATGAATTGGGTTGTCCAAGGAGTATTAAATACTTGATGTCTTGACAACTGATTTGAATTATGTAATACCTCTTGAGAATTGACCTTAGAATAATCCTGAATTAATTGTACCAACCCAGCTCCTGCAGATACAGGTGGTTGGGATCCTTGAATGATCTTCTGAATTACCGCCATGGATTGCCAGACTGATAAGCTGAAAAGTCCTCCTTCAAAATGGGCGTTGGAATTATGGACCTTGAAATGGAAAGGTGGAATTGGGTCCTGAAAACGTCACCATTGGATTGCTGAGTAAAAATGGTGCATAATGGTATATAATACCATATATGCACCACACCTGCAATCTTGAGTACGGAGTGAATGAAGGAAAGGAAAGAATTCCCCTTAAGTTGAGGGAAATGCTTGTTGAGATGATTTGGTGGCCTCTGGTGGTTGCCAGAGGCCATGACGGTGAAGTTGGTCCATGGTGGTCCAGGGCCAAAAATGGGTCCTACGGGATTTGTGGCCAAAAATGGATCCAAGGTGTTTTTGGTCCAATTTGGGTCCAAGGGATTGGTGGCCAAAAATGGCTCAGGTGGGCCCAATTGTGGTTTGGGACCCACCTGGCCTTGGGGGCTAGGTGGCTGCCTCCTTTGGCCCCTTTTGGCCTCATTGGATTAGGCCAAAAGGGGCCTAATCCGCCTACGGACCGTGGAAGCCGTGGGGGGCCTAAATGGCCCAAAAAGGCCATTTAGGCCAAAACCCCCATAATGAAAGGGGTGGCCAGGAAACCAATGAAGGTGGCCATGGGGCCTGGAAGCCCCTGGAAGACAAAGGGACCCCCCAGGCCCAAAAACAGTGATGGAGGCCTGGGGGTTGGTGAGGTGGAAATTGGCCAAGAGGGCCAATGACGCAGGATATGGCCTGAGGCCATAAAGGATGATGGAGGCCATAAGTGGCCAATGGAGTGGGTTATGGCGTAAGAGCCATGGAACACCCAAAAGGGGTCAATTGGCCATAAATGATATGACATGGCCAATTGCCCCCAACTTGGCTCCAGGTTGGATTGCCGCCTCCATCAAGGAGGAGGGTCAAAATACGTGGTTGTGACAGTACCCCCCTACCTTGAATGGTGAGCTCCTGAGCACCAAGATAAGGTAGAGGCCTGTTGAGGCTAATGAGACGGATTTGACGTAAGGATTCCAGAGGTATTGAATCTTGAAAAGAAGAATTGAACTGATAAGCTTGTTGGCATATGAATTGAGGTTGACTTGATCTTCTCTTGACATTTGGCTTTGACAAAGTTGAAGACATGATTTGACATAAAGATTTTGGCGTTAAAGAGTTATAAGAAAAGAAATTTTGAAAGAATATAAAGAGTAAAAGAGAAAAGGAAACAGATATAAAGAGAGAAACAGAAAAAATAAAGAAAATGAAATTTGAGGAGGAATCCAATCTTCATCACGGATTACAACAATTGATTTTGAAAGTGACTAAGGACCTGGATAAAAGAATTTGATGCCAGGTGCTCACAGAGTGGCCAAGGTGATGTTTTCACAAATTGTAGACCCCTCAGGGAAGTGCACACCAGGAGAGGAACTTACTTTTAGTAGTTGCCACTCCCGCCAGTGCCATCAATAAGAAAGATCTTGATAAATGAATGTGTTGAAAGAATAAAGTCTTGGGAAGGAGAATAGAAAAGGAATGGTCCATTTGCCCAAGTGTAAATGGCCATAAATTTGGAATTCGGATGTTGAAAGCCGGGCCAAGAAGTCTGTGTCCAAATTGAAAAGTGCTCACAGAGTGGCCAAGGTGATGCTTACAACAAAGAAGAGTAGAATACCCCTAAAGGTGCATACCAGGAGTGGGACTTACTTTTGGTAATTCCTCTCCCCACCAAGCACCATAAAAATTCAAGCCATTGAAGAATTGGGTCCTGGCTTGTCAGGATATAAGGAATGAAAATCTTTGACAAGTTCAGGACAATTCTTGAGGTTTTCAGCTGGTTCCCATGTGGATCTTTCTGAATCTTGACTGAAACCTTTCCATTCCACCAGATACCATAATTTTCTTCTCTTGAGCTTTGAATCCAGTACTTTAGAGACTTCCCATTCCTCTTCTTCTTCAATAATGATTGGAGGAGGAGGCTCTTGATGCCGATTTGGGATTGTTGATGTCTTGACTGGTTCCAAGAGTGAGATATGGAAGACTGGGTGGATGGATTTCCATTGAGGTGGTAAGCATGAGTACTGACTTTCTTCAAGATTGGAAAGGGACCCAACCAACTTTCAGACAGTTTCTTGGTGGGTCTAGTTGATTTGATATTCTTGGAAGAAAGCCATACCATGTCACCAGGATTGAAAACAGGTGGACTTGCTCTACTTTTATCTGCATACCTCTTAAACCGGTTTATGGCGATTTCCAGTTCTCTCTTGACATCTTGCTGTACTGATTGGATTTTTGTTGATAATTTTCCAGCAGGAGTATCTTGAGTGAGGTGAACTGAATCAAATTGTGGATCTCTTCCATAAACAGTGAAAAACGGTGATTGCTTGGTTGAAGAGTGGTCAGAGTTATTGTAGGCAAATTCAGCCAGAGGGAGCCAGGTGTTCCAATCATCTTGATGATAACTGACATACATCCGAAGATACTGTTCTAGTATCTGATTTACCCTCTCTGTCTGTCCATCAGTTTCTGGATGGTAAGCAGTTGACAAGTCTCTTGAAATCTTGAGCTGCTGACAAAGATTGGTCCAGAAGGAAGAAACAAAAAGGGGACCTCTATCACTGACAATGCTTGAAGGAAGGCCATGCTTTGAGAAGATATTCTTGATGAATAAATGGGCCAAATCCAAAGAAGTTATTGAAGACATTGTTGGAATAAAAACCGCCATTTTTGAGAATCTGTCCACTATGACAAAGATTGAGTCAAAAGAATTGGACAGGGGCAGTTGAGTGATGAAATCCATTGAGAGACAAATCCAAGGACCATTTGGAATTGGAAGAGGTTTGAGGAGTCCAAACTTCTTATGGTGGATATTCTTGTTTCTTGAACACTGTTGACAGGATGATACATAATCCTTAATGAATTGAGTCATGCCGGACCAGTGGAAATCCCGCTTGACAAGTTTGAGAGTCTTCTCTTGGCCAGGGTGTCCAGCTAGAGGAGAATCGTGACGCTTTTGAAGAATGCTGAGTTGAATTGTGGAGTCATTTGGGACTACCACCCGATCTTTGAAGAGAAGAAGTTGGGAGGAGGAATCAAGAGAATAATCTTGGACAGATTTACCCTTACCCAAATCTTCAAGGATACTTCTGTACTGAGGATCTTGCCATAATTTCTTCTGAATTGAATCAATCAAATTTGAAAAAGAATCCACCTTGACTGCAAAAAACTTTGAGGGTTGAACTTCATCTTGCTTAATGAGTTGTTGAAAATTCATTGGATTCTTGCTGATGAAATCCTCCCCCCTCTCCGGATAGACGTCATCCCGACGTGATAAGGAATCTGGAAGAGTTGCTAGGCGGCCAGGGCGGTAAGTGATTGAAAAATGAAATTCAGATAAGAATTCAGCCCAACGGGCTTGACGGTGAGTAAGGATCTTTGATGACATAAAGTACTGAAGAGAAGAATGATCGGTGAGAACTTCAAAAGGAGAGGACAGAGAAAGAAGAAAAGCCCTCCAGCGCTTGAAAGCCCAGACTATACCAAGGAGTTCCTTGTCATGAATTTCATAGTTGAGTTCTGCTGGAATAAGCTTGCGGCTGTCAAAGGCAATGGGATGTTTTCCTGAGTCAGAGACCTGACTCAGTACAGCACCCAAAGCATAATCGGATGCATCGGTCTCTACAATGGTGGGTAGACAAGGATTGAAGTGGGAAAGGATTGGAGCGGTAGTGAAGGCCTCTTTGAGTTGATGAAACTGGCTAAGAGCTTCCTCATTGAGGGGGAAACAGGAATCTTTCTTGAGGAAACTGGTGAGTGAACTGATTTTCTTTGAATAATTCTTGATGAAACGGCGGTAGAAGTTGGCAAAGCCAAGGAAGGATTGAAGAGCCTTGAGGTTTCTTGGAGGAGGCCAATTAAGGATCTGCTGGACTTTTGCTTGGTCCATCTTGAGGCCTTCAGAAGAAACAACATAACCAAGATATTCTACACTAGAAACATGAAAAAGGCATTTAGAAGCCTTGGCAAAAAGGTTATTGGCTCTGAGTCTGGAAAGAACAGTGGACACATGAGTGACATGTTCTTCCTCAGATTTGGAAAAGACCATAATGTCATCCAAATAAACCACAACAAAAACAGCAAGAAGATCTTGGAATATATCATTGACAAGATTCTGAAAAGAGGCAGGAGCATTGGTGAGCCCAAATGGCATGACCAAGTACTCAAAACTGCCATATTTAGTTCTGAAGCATGTCAAATGTTCATCACCCTCCTTGATTCTGAGCAGGTTATATGCACCACGCAAATCAATCTTGGAGAAGATAGAAGAACCATTAAAGACATTAAGAAGCTGGTTCATAGGAGGAACAGGATATTTGTTCTTCCTAGTGACAGCATTGAGTTTGCGGTAATCAACACACAAACGGAGGCCACCATCTTTCTTTTTAACAAAGAGGACAGGTGCTCCTGTTGAGGAGGAGCTTGGCCGGATGAAACCTTTCTCTACATTCTCTGAAATGTAGGCCCTGAGTGTATCTGACTCTTGTTTGGATAAAGAGTAGATCACCCCAACTGGAGGTAGAGACCCCTCCAGTTCGATATGATGATCACAGGCACGGTGAGGAGGAAGTTTCTCTGCCTTCACCTTGGAGAATACATCCAAGTATTGATGATAAACAGAGGGAACAACCTTCATCACGGTTTCTACTTCTTCTGGCTCTTCCTCTTTATCCCACAACTCCTCCAGGGAGTCATGATAAGATGAAGGAGGAAGGTTCATATTCCCAAAGAAGAGATGAAGTGAAGATACAGAATTATCTTCCCCAACATCTTGAATCTCTTTGAAGACTTCATCTCCAGATGATGGTAATGACAGATGGGAATTAAGGGAAGGAATATGGACAGAAGATGGGACTGATGGTGTTCTAGAATCACCAACCAGAGCTGCACATGATTTGGCAGAAGAAGAGTCATTACGGAAGGAATTGGAAGGATCAGAATAGTCCTTTTGATCAGTATTAAAGGTGATCAGCCCTTGCCTCCAATCAATAGAAGGATTCAAATGATTGAGAAAGTCAAAGCCCAATATGAGGTCTTCTCCCTTGGGAGTATCAATGACTAAAAAATCCCATTCAAAGCTTGGGAAGGAAGGGAGCTCAACCATATATTTAGTATGGTGAGTCACAAATAAGGAAGGGGACTCAGAGGAGTCCAAAATGATAAGAGGGATCTTCTCTGGAAGTTCTGACGTAGTCAATGAGTACTTGTGAACAAACTGCTTTGCAATGAATGAGTGTGTAGCACCAGAATCAATGAGAATACTGTAAAAAACATCAGAAAGAGAAGAAAAAACAAAGAATTTGAGAGAATTCTTGACACCAGTATTCAGAATGCACAATTGTGCTCTGGAAGGAAAACTGTGAAGACCATTGAACACAACATGATCTTCACTCAGGCTTTTCCCTGGCTGGGAAAACTGCCTGACGGTTGGGTAAGCTTGTTTTGAGGCCTTTTGACACAGGACCCAAGACTATGCTTCCCACCACAATAGGTACACAAACCCTCCTTGATTCTTCTTTCCTTTTCAGAACCTTTCAACTTGAAGTCCTTATTCAACAATGAAGAATGGGGCTTGTCCCGCTTTTGAGAATGAAATTTCTTCTTTGGTCTTGAACTTGAAGAAACTTGATGATGAGAAGAGTGAGATTTTGAGGCTTCAGGCTTCTTCTCTTGATGATGATTCTTTTCCTTCTGCCTCTCATGGTACCTGGTATCAAGTTCCAGGCTGACGTCCATTAAATCTTGAAGAGAATCAATGTTTGAAGGATGGGAGGCCAGTTGATCCAGAATCCTGGAGGCCAAGCCCTTCCTGAAATGATGAATAAGAGCCCTTTCACCCCAATCCCCAATTCTTGAAATCAAACTCCTGAAATCGGCAATATACAAAGCAACATGCCCACCTTCTTTCATCCTAAGGCCATCCAATTCAGCTTCTGCTTTTCTAACTTCATTTGGGTCTCCAAATAGAGTGAACAATTGGGATTCAAATAATGGCCAGGAATTGAGAAGATAATTTGAGTCTTGATTATTGAGATTGGAAAGATAAGGCTCAATCCATTTTGCAGCCCTGCCAACTAAGAATGAAGTGGCATAAAGAACCTTCTTTCTGTCTTGAGAGAAGTTTGCCGGATCATTATGAAAGATGAGTTGACAAGATTGAATAAAGCTTCTGACTTTGAAGGGCTGAGTCCCATCAAAGCATTCTGGAGCCTTCATAGAGGGAGTCTTGAAGGCTGGTGGTCTTGATAATTCAGAAGAAGAAGCTGCTTGCAGATTGGCCATAATCTGAGTCATTTGTTGCATAATGGCCAATAAAGACGGTTCAGATTGATGAGAGGCAGGCTGATCAGACTGGGCTAGAGTTGGTCCTCTGGTGCCCTCAGATGCTCCCACAGGAGCAGGAGCAGCCTCAGTGCCATTAGACTCTTCCTCTTCCACAGAATTCTCCTCCTCCTCTTCACCATCTTCACCTTGAACCTTGGGACTGGTTCTTGAAAATCCTGGGAATCCGCCAACAACTCCTGATAAAGACATTGATCTTCTTGGCCCTCTTCCTTCCTTCCTGGATGGTGCTGCTCCTTCCATAATGGGTCCTCTGTCCAATCTGGCCCTCAGTTGAGAAACTGCTGGGGTACCGTCAAGAGGAGCCCTTGGAGTTGGAGTCAGAACAGCTTGAGCTCTGGCCTGAGATCTAGTCTGTCTTGCTGGAGGTGAATGTTGAACTGGCATGATTTCAGG
The DNA here is from genome assembly GCA_023105745.1 of Austropuccinia psidii. Lineage (NCBI taxonomy): Eukaryota > Fungi > Basidiomycota > Pucciniomycetes > Pucciniales > Sphaerophragmiaceae > Austropuccinia > Austropuccinia psidii. Next base: position 17,795,455 of record JALGQZ010000008.1, on the reverse strand, counting down.
AATAATCAAACAAAATAAATGAAATAAAAATCAAAATTTTCTTGAAGTACAAAATCAACAATCAAATCTTGAGGATATTGGATAATCAATGAATCAAAATTCTTCAAATACGTCAATCAATCAAATCAAAATGAGTCTTGAAGTAAAAATCAATATCAATGAAACAATCAATCAAACAATCAAAATCAAATCAAATCAAAATCTTGCAGAAAAAATCAATCAATCAAAATGAATTCTTGAGTCAAAATCAACTTATGTCAAAAATCTTGATGTGAATAATCAGCAAAATCAATAAAATCTTCAGGTAAATCAATTATCTTGAGGTCAATTCCAATTATGTCAAATTAGTCAATCAAATCAATTTTCAAGTGAATTCTTCCAAAAATCAAAAATTCTTGAGGAATAAATCAAAGTGAATCCTGATATGAAGAACGTGTCTGAATAACCTGATGAATAACTTGAGAACCAAAGATAAAAAATGCCTGAATTATGGATAAAAATAGATTGATTAAGATTGAGAATGAGATTGAAGAGATAACAAAAAATAAAAAATGGGTCAGCTTTCAATTTTCAGAATGAAGAATGAATGAGAGAAAATTGAGAGGTGACGAAGAATCATAAGATCATAAAACGTTAAAGAATCATAATTTTGATAAAATGAATGAATGAATTTAAAATATAAGAATAAAAGAATGAATGAAGAAGAATTATGAGTTAATTAATATAATGTCACAGGGGCTCTTGGAAGAAGAGGGCCTGGCACTCAGGAATCAAGAACTCACTTGGAGGGCTCCAAAGATAAAAGAATAATAAGAATGAATTTCTTTAAGAAAGAATAAGGGGGAAAACAAGTATGCCAAAAGATGAGATAAGAAAAGATGAAGCCAATGGCCAAAGATAATAAAGAAGCCAAAAGCCAAGAAGCCAACCAAGTGAATCCTCAATTCACTGTTTCAACCTGCCAGAAAAGGAAATGGAATTAGTATAAGGATATGACCACCAATATCCACTGGACAGGCGAGAAAATAAAAGAAAAGGGTGCTGAATGACTGACTTAAGATTATCAGTATTAACTTTAATAAGGTAAAAGAAAATAAGGATAAAAATAAATCCACTATATTAATTAACTGGGGAAAAAGTCCCCAGGTGCTGAAAGGTGGCCAGTATATGTGAAAAGCTGAAAGGTTGATCCTGGAAGGTGGATCAATGACTGTATTGTCCGAATCGGGAAATACAGTTCTGGCCATCTTGAAATTTGAACTGTGTGATGGAATTCACACAGTGGAATAAGAAATGGCCCAATTGGGCCAAGGCCATACAGGTTGATTGAATAAGGCCTGTACGGATGAATTGGGTTGTCCAAGGAGTATTGAATACTTGATGTCTTGACAACTGATTTGAATTATGTAATACCTCTTGAGAATTGACCTTAGAATAATCCTGAATTAATTGTACCAACCCAGCTCCTGCAGATACAGGTGGTTGGGATCCTTGAATGATCTTCTGAATTACCGCCATGGATTGCCAGACTGATAAGCTGAAAAGTCCTCCTTCAAAATGGGCGTTGGAATTATGGACCTTGAAATGGAAAGGTGGAATTGGGTCCTGAAAACGTCACCATTGGATTGCTGAGTAAAAATGGTGCATAATGGTATATAATACCATATATGCACCACACCTGCAATCTTGAGTACGGAGTGAATGAAGGAAAGGAAAGAATTCCCCTTAAGTTGAGGGAAATGCTTGTTGAGATGATTTGGTGGCCTCTGGTGGTTGCCAGAGGCCATGACGGTGAAGTTGGTCCATGGTGGTCCAGGGCCAAAAATGGGTCCTACGGGATTTGTGGCCAAAAATGGATCCAAGGTGTTTTTGGTCCAATTTGGGTCCAAGGGATTGGTGGCCAAAAATGGCTCAGGTGGGCCCAATTGTGGTTTGGGACCCACCTGGCCTTGGGGGCTAGGTGGCTGCCTCCTTTGGCCCCTTTTGGCCTCATTGGATTAGGCCAAAAGGGGCCTAATCCGCCTACGGACCGCGGTACGTGGCCTACGGACCGCGTATTACGGCCCACGGACCGTGGAAGCCGTGGGGGGCCTAAATGGCCCAAAAAGGCCATTTAGGCCAAAACCCCCATAATGAAAGGGGTGGCCATGGGGCCTGGAAGACAAAGGGACCCCCCAGGCCCAAAAACAGTGATGGAGGCCTGGGGGTTGGTGAGGTGGAAATTGGCCAAGAGGGCCAATGACGCAGGATATGGCCTGAGGCCATAAAGGATGATGGAGGCCATAAGTGGCCAATGGAGTGGGTTATGGCGTAAGAGCCATGGAACACCCAAAAGGGGTCAATTGGCCATAAATGATATGACATGGCCAATTGCCCCCAACTTGGCTCCAGGTTGGATTGCCGCCTCCATCAAGGAGGAGGGTCAAAATACGTGGTTGTGACACCTTGCTTCTGTTCTTTCTTTTCCTGTCAGTGGATATTGGTGGTCATATCCTTTAATAATTCAATTTTTCATTCTGGCAGGTTGAAAGAGTGATTAAGGACTTACTTTGTTGGCTCTTTGGAAATTTGGCTTCTTATTTCTCTTATTGCATCTCACTTTTTGAACCTGCATATTTCTTAGAGAAATTCCCTGCTTTTATTTCATCTTATTTATTCTTTGGAGTCTTCCAAGTGAGTTCCCTGATTACTAAGCTCCAGGACACTCTTGGGTTTCGCCAAGAGCCCCTGTGACACAAGCCAAAACTCTTCATACTCTTCAATAGGACCTTACTAAATTATGTGAATCCTTGGAAGAGACCAACAAAATACTAAATCAAGTCTCAGAGGAGCCATATCACTGCAAGAGGTACAGGTGATACCTGTATCAAGGCATTAATAAATCCTTCAATGTCTGCCAAAACATAAAGCCTCCAATACAGTGCCATGTTTCTGGAAAAACTACATACCACCAAGAGGAAATCAAGCCAGATACCTCAATTGAGAATAAGAAAAGATCTTTATCACAATACCAAGATGGAGATAGTATGCCTTATTCAGTGAAAGAATCGCTGAAGCAACTTCCAGAAGTCAAATTTCTCTGGTTTGGGAGAATATGATCATACTTAACTCATTTATTATATTGATGGACTCTTAATTGAGGTTCCAAGTATACCAGACTACTGGATGACAGCCATACTAAACACAGAGCTCAGAGAACATGCTAGTATATGGTACACATAAATGAAAGAAATCCATGGAAGATGAAACTGGCAATGGTGGAATAGTAAAAGAATCCAAGAGTGAATTGATGGTACTTGGATATGGAAAAATACCATTTCATTTCAAAATGAGGAATACTCAGTGGAAAAAGATACTTGTTAGTGTTGTCTTAAACAGTCTAAAATACTCAAACCCATTGATCCCTCTGTGAAAATTCAAATGAGGAATCACAAACCAAGGACACAGCTTCCAGGAGAACTAAAAAATTCATTAAAATTCAGGTTCAACAAAGGCTGAACTCTAGATGAAATTTCCAACACCTTACAAGATGTAAGGAAAGTAACAAATAAAGGGAAATATTCACCATAAAATTGCCACTGTTTCAGAGAGAAACAGCCTTTCAGGGTTGATAACAATGACAAAATGAGAAAGGCAATGGAAGAAGTACTTAATAAAAACAACTCCTGTCATAACTGTGGATCCACAGTCCACTACTTTAATAACCGTCCAAAGGCAAAGAAGAAAATTTATTCCATTGAACAAGTCCCGGGGGAAGAAATTTAAATAGAAGAATCTGACTTTGACTCTATGGGTGATTCCATCAGAGAAACCTCTGATAATGAACAAGACCAAATAGATAGAAACCTTGTGGAGAACCAAGCGTAACCCCATTTGTATACAGGATTACCACAAGATACTACCATCAAATATTTGTGCAAACATTCACAAGATGCACAAAAATTCCTAGTTACACCAATCAGATGAATGGAATATATTCATCGTACAGTCACTAAGATGAATGTTTGTGTTGATAATTCTCAACACCCATTAATAATTGACAATGGTGTGCATTGTGCAATGGTGGCCAAAGATTATTTGGAAAAACACTTCCCAAATTTGTAAAACCAACTCTTTCTCAGCCAAGAAAAGAATTTGAAGAGCGCATCAGGAAAGATGACCTCTGTAGGGACTATTATCAAAGAGATAATAATACCCCATAGAAAAGGTAACATAAGACTCAACCCAGAGTTTTTAGGCCTTGAATATTTCCACATCCAAAGACTCCTATTTGGAACAGACAAGAAAAGGATGTATGACATTCATATTTACAACATTAAAAACAGGCATATTACCATAGGTACCAACAAGGAAAAGAAATTTCCCCTTGATAAATACCAATTTTCCAGCAAAGACCCCTTGAAAGAACTGCCAAATTATTTTAAAGAGGGAAAATTCAGTTCTAACCTCACTAGTCAACAAACACATAGTCTACAAAACAGTTGGAGGAATAACAGACCAGTTTTTTGTATAAGAGAAGAGCCCTTCGGCAGGTTATAGGCCAAGATATAGAGCTATATCTGGATGTGGAAAGACCTTGTTCTCCCATTCTGAGAAGACCTTTATACCAACCAAGTTTGGAAAAGACAAAAGAAATTGAAAAACATATAGATGAACTCCTACATACAGATTTTATGAGAAATATTAGACATAATTAAATCATGTAAGTGACCACACATGTCTTAATCACTTGGCATGATGGCAAATCTATATTGTGTGAAAACTTCAGAGCACTGAAAAACTAAACCAAGGCTGATAGATGCCCTGTACCAAGGATAACATATTCCCTGGAAAAATTGGAAAAAGCAAAATACATTACCAATATGGATTGTATTGAATGTTTTTACAAAAATGGAGTTAAGCCAAACTCCATGAAACCACTCAGAGTTATATTCCATATGGGTATATAAGAGTATACCAGAATTCCATTTGGAATCAAGAATGCACCAGCCTGTTTCCAAAGTATTATGGACACAATATTTCCAGGGGAAATATTTGAAGGATTTATGGTGTCATAAATTTATTATGGCTTCATATATTAAGAAACATTGAAAGATCATTTACAATACATAGACAGATTCTTGAGTAAGTTCACACCCATTATTGTGAAAATTTCACTCAAAAAGTGTAATTTGGCCAAAAAGAACTATTGGCACTGGGATGTAAGGCCTCAGGCCTTAGCTGGGGAATAGGCCAAAACAAAGTAAAATCAGTAATTCAGAATCTGGTCCTAAAATGCATCAAATAAATGAAATCTTTCTCAGGGTTTGACAGCTACTACAGAAATCACATCAAAAATGTTTCACGCATAACTAGCAGATTATACAATCTATGTTCAAAAGATGTAGTAGTGGGGTGAATATGAGTGGTCAAAACATTAACTAACTAATTCACCTGAATTTTAACTGCCATTTAAGCTGAACATAGATACAGCTTGAATTCAAGGATTGGGATCAGCCCTTCATCAGACACAAATTGTAGATGGTGAACATAGAGAAGGGGTAATCTGCTACATTTCCAGAAAACTGAAAGATTCAGAGGCCATGTATGGATCAGCTCACACAGAATTTTTATGTCTTGTATGGGCATTAGAAAAGCTCCATTACTATTTGGAGGGTTCATTCTTTGAATTATACAGAGACTGCACAGAACTCAAATCTTTACTCAACATGAATACTACTAATAGGCAGTTGTTGAGGTTGAAAATAGCCATCTAGGAGTATGAAGTCAATATGACCATAATATACAAGGAAGGAAAAGCCACACTAATGCAGATGGCTTAAGTATATGGTCAATAGATAATTTCAAGAGAAATACAGCTTATGACCCAGAGTTAGCTTCCCAAATCCCTATGACTTTCAGTGAAATAGATATGAAGAGAAACTTCAAATTCTCAGAATGGGAACCAGGAAGTACAGAAGCACCCATATTAGGCATAAGCTCCTCTGAGCTCTACAATAAATTCTTTAATTCAGTTGACAAATGTTATGCAAAACACAAACAGTACAGAATATTAATTTCACTCCTGAAACAAATGTTTATGAGCCCAGAACTGGAATCCCAGTCAGAGGAACTTTGTATGGGGGATTATAAAGACAACAAATTCCCCCTTGTAGATGGACTCCTCTAACACAGGAAAAAACATACTAGTTCCCTCAAAGTGATAGACAAAGACCATTTCTCACTAATCCTTCATGAATGCAATGACTGCCCCTACATGGGATGCATGAGTGAAGACAGGAACAGGGACAGGATAGCAAGCACAGCTTGGTGGCCTCAGTGGGAGCCATAGTTGAGCCAATAAATCAATTCTTAGAAAAGATGGTAGAAGGAAAACAGAAAGAATGGGAAGAAGTATGGACTACTCCAAAATATAGAGGATCCCAAGTACCCATGGGAAATCATCAAAATTGACTGGGTAACAGGACTTGTCCCACGAGGCAAACAAAACTACACTGATTTCATAGTCATAGTAGACAGGTTTAGAATAATTGTTACATTCCTATCATTTCACAAAGAAAATACAGCTATGGACACAGCACTGTTGTATTGGAATAAAATTATAGCTACATGTGGAGTATATAAAATCATAATTATTTACAGGTACCCCAAATTCACATCAGAACTTTGGACCAACCTCTATGATATTCTTGGTACTGAAATTTCATTTTCTATGGCTTACAATCCACAAACAGATGGACTAGCTGAAAGGATGATTTAAAAAATGGAGGACATCATTAGAATATCCTGTGCCTATTTCCTGGAGTATAAAGATAATGAAGGGTATACCCATGACTGTGTTACACTCCTACCAGCTATACAACTGGCTTACAACACCATCCAGCACTCTACCACAGGGAAGGATCCTTCTCTAATAGAGAAAGTATCTAATCCCCTATTTCCCATGGATAACCTGAAGCAAGATATTTCAAAAATTCCCCCACAGCCAAGGACTTCCCTGATGTGTGGAAGAAGGCTTGCAACGCAGAAGAAATATTCATAGCTGAGGAAAAAGAGTATAGTAAGAAGATGTATGACAAAACTCATAACAAACCTCACTTCAGGGAAGGAGACCAAGTGTTATTGTCTACCTCAAATTTTAACAACCTAAAAGGCCCCAATAAAATGAGACACTTATTTGTGGCACCATTCACTATAACCAGACTAATAGGGAGGAGTGCAGTGGAAGTCAAACTGTAAGAGTAGCTTACCAGGAAACGCCCAGTGTTTCCAGTGAGTTTTATCAAACCATACCAGCAAAGTGGAGAGAATATGCTCCCCTCCAGGAATAATACCCATAGTCCATAAGATATAGTGAAAGTGGAGGAATCTCCTGGCCCAGCAAATAAAATGATGAAGGCCAGGAAGATCAGAGTCAATGGGAAGGACCATGGAAAGTACTCTGTCAGATTCAAGAAACAAAAAGCTGATAAGACTAAATGGTTAGCAGAAGATTCCATACCAGATGGTGACCTTTTCCTAAGAATATTCAGAGCCTCTAGTAGGGATGAACAATCTCATCAATCATGAAGCTTTTTTAAAGGGAGGGTATGTCAGTCTGTGACTCAAAGCCAGATCACAAACATGACAGCCAAAATACCATAAGCCAATGGCAGATCAAAATACCACCATAAAATGAAATTAGCAACAAAATCTCATAAACCGCATTAAGATAAAGAGGAAATTCACCTTGCTTTAAATATATAGCTCCCATAACTACAAGACAAAGAATAACAAAGTTATTCCTTCTCAAAGCAAGATCTGAGTATAAACCTTAATTCTCACCTCTCATCTAAATTTCAGAGGGAGAAAAGAACCCCATAAAATGGGTGTTCCAATTGAACCTCTCAATCAGGGATATCAATTGGTACCAGCCAAATGGAGCTAGCATCAAAGCTACAGACTATATGGCCAGAAATAAGCCAAATAAGGGTGAAAAAAGTATTCACCTGTCATCTAGCTTCTACAGTTTTGATGTGAGATACCTAAAGTGGGGTATTTTTGAAATAAAAAAGTCAGGGATTTCTGATGGTGCCATCCATTTTCTAATAACTCATCTAGAACTAAAGTTGTGGAGCAAAAAACCATTATACAGGATCTGAGAAAATCCATATCTGAAAAATGGAATTTGAAAGTATTATAACTTTCTTATTAACAATGTGACCCATAACAAATGAGGTACCATCGTGTAGAGCTCATTTTCTGCTACAAAATGACCCAACTTTGAGTTATCTTTCTTTAAAACTTACAAATTTATGGCAGTTTTAATTTCAAAATCCCACAATACTGTTTAAACCCCAATACTGTGGGATACTATCTAATATCCTTGAATATGAGGTGTCAATTCTACAAAGGAGCTTTTTTATCCTTCAGCACCTCATAGTTTGGCCTATATGGCTTCCCCATCCAGGGTATTTACAGTATTCTATGCATCATACACATCAGAAGAGGGCTGTGTGGTCCCCAAATGAAATTATTCACCCTTAATTGCTGAAAACTTCCAAGATGTGGCTTTGAAACAACATCTGAGCCCAATAAAGAAACAGTTCCAGAGGCCCTTTCCACTCAATTGTAGAAAAAAAGAGGGCCTTTTCCTTCCGAAAAGAGAATCCCCAACCTGCTCTTGAATTCATACATAGTGAAACTGTCAAAAACAATTATAATCTTGGAAGCAATAAGGTATAATCTAAGTCTTGATTGTTTTACTTCTTATCCTAATTATTCAATTGATAATAAGTGCACACAGGGCTTTGAGCAGTTTCCATGGAAAGAAATGCTACCCTTGCTGGCAGGGGTAGCAGGTCCAACCCATCTTTCAATTTGCTTCATACTAGGTTCTAACTTGCTATTATTATTTGGCTATCTCCTAAGCCGGATTTTTAAGATTTAAAAATACTTCACCTAAAATCATTTTATTTATGTAATTTCTGGTAATTCTGAATAACCCTTTATTCAACAACATTCTTTGAATCCCAAAAAAAGATAATTCCAACAAGCATTAAGAGTTTCATTGTATATATATCAATATCAAAAGAAGATATTTTTCATTTTTCTATCATATCTCCCCTTTGATGTTTTTTTTACTAAATTATATCTTATCAGATATTAAGATTTCCAGCTTCAAAAATATATAGATCAAAATCTTTTGCCATAAAATCTTCCATAATCTGTTTCTCACTCACAAAAAACATGAAAAATTGTATCTTTCATTAATTATTTTTGAAAAAGCTTAATGTGTCTTTGAAAAAATCTGAAACAGGTGAAATCTTAAACTTCTTTCTTTGACCATCAGAACAGTATGTTTGAAATTCCTTTCATGTATCAAAATCAAAAAGAATTTATTCTGAAACAAGATTCATTGGATATATTTTTCTATTCCTCAATTCCCAAAGGTTTCAATTTTTCATGGGAAGCTGAGCAGAAGTTTCATTCTATTATCTCTCAAATTCAATATTTCCTTATTTTAAATATTTTCCTCCATGATAGAAATGACCTGGGTTCTCTTATTTTTTAGAAAAAATCCCTTACAATATTATATATCAGACGATATA